>CM066033.1:906270620-906871687 GCA_033557465.1 Ichthyophis bannanicus
GCGACTCCATCCCCAGGGAGAGGAGCAGTGAGAACCAGGATTTCCTGGGCCACCGGGAGGCTATCAGTATCAGTGATGCCCTGTTGCGCTGGGCCTCGAAGAGGGTACTGGCGACCAATGGTGTTGGTGGGAATGCATAGAGAAGGCCTTCTGTCCACTGCTTGAGGAACAGGTGCGACTGATGGGAGCAGAAGCTGGGCAACTGTGTGTTGTCCATGCTGGCGAACATCCCAGCATGGAGGTGGCGGGGATTCTGCCACCAATCGAAGGAGTCTGCCAGCTGGCAGGTCACTCCCACCCTGTTCCGAAGCCTGCCTATGGCTTGTGTCCACTGAGAGCGGAGACACCACTGGGCCGCCCTCATATGTAAGTGGTCTTCGACTTTGTGTGTTTCACCTCTGGAGATTTCCTCTCAGAGGAACTGTGACCGTGGGATTCCAAGGTAGCCCGGGCTTCACGGGGCACTAAAGTACCAGAGAAGGCCCTGGAGCGGGGTGTTGCCGGAGACTCCAGCATGCTGCTGCTGAGGGCTTTTAAGGGCCTTTGGGGGCATGGTCCTGCAAAGTTTGCAGTCCAAGTCGTCGTGTTCCAGGCCAAGCCACCAGAGGCAGCAGCCATGCGGATCGGTAAGGGACATCATCTTACTGCAGAGATTGCACTTCTTGAAGCCGCTGGAAGCCACAGAGAAAAAAGGTGCTAACGCCGGTCGAGGAATACCTCGAAGAAAAAAAACAAAACAAGGGAACGAACCAGAGCAGCAATGCTGAGGCGAGCTGGCTCAGGGGCAGGAAAGGAACCGGTGCACAGACCGCATAAAACAGATAATGCGATCTCTGAAAAGGCATGAAGCACACCACATAGAACCTGCGAAAATCTCAAAACTGACCTCTTGTAAAAGGGGCGGATGTCCCCCTCTTGGTCTGCACTCAGGAAGCAGAGCTTCCTTGTTGTTTAAGTCCTTGACCAACTTCTCTAACACCTCTCCAAACAACCTTCCCTTTAAGGCAGTTTTGTGAGTCAAACCTTGGATGACATGTCTGCGGACCAGTTCTACAGCCAGAGAAGCAACCAGGTTGCCACCACCGAATGTCATACTCTTGGACGATGCCCGTACCAAATCGAAAAAAAGGCATTCCCCAAATATGTTGCAACGGACTCCAATGTCGCTGCCTCAGAGCCTAATTCCAAAGCCGACCCCAGCTCCGGTAGATTTTGCGCCCAACGCAAACAAGCCCATGCCACATAAGCACTACAAATGGAAGTCTGCAAAGTCAAAGCATTGGCTTCAAAAAACTGCTTTCAGCATGTTCTCCAATCTCCTATCCTGAGCATTCTTTTAGAGCTGCACCTTCTTCCATTGGAATGGTGGTCTTCTTTGTCATTGCTAATACCAGTGCGTCCACCTTTGGCAGTTTGAAAGTGCCCTCTCCTCCGGGAGGAAGGGGATACAAACAAGCCATTGCCTTGTCTCCACGCAAACCCACTTCTGGTAGCTCTCATTCCGTGCCTATCATCTGCTTAATGGCCTTATGCACTGGGAAAACATCCTGGGGAGACCGAATTCCCTGAAGAAGGGAATCTTCCAAGGCCAACTCCTCTGCCGGGGAACTTACCACGATGTTAAGGGTCCCTAAGGATTGAGAAACAAGGGATGCCAGTCCCTCCCTGTGAAAATCCATAACCACATTTGGGTCTTCCCCGGGACAATTTCCTCCTCTTCTACCCTATGTGTCCTCCAAGCCCCTGAGGTACCTTCCATAGGATCCACCAAGGAAATGGACCCCGGAGACCCCAACTGTGTAGCATGATCTGGAGCCTCTTGGATTCTCTTCACCTAAGGACCATCTACAGAGCCAGGCAGGGACATCAAATCCAGGCCTATCTCTGGCTCTGAAGTTGCAGAACTGGGACTGATGCTGCCACCGGGCCCTGCTTTATGCTGTATGCCCAGTGGAGCAGCAACACAAATTCCGGTGAAAAAGGAAGCCCCATGGCTGGCTGCTGTCCTTCCTGCTGTTTTTGGCATTTCTTAGCCCTAGAAACCACCTCCAAGGTCGGCCCCAGCTCTCCCTATCTCTTGCATCCCCATCTGCTGGGGACTGAGCAATACTGACCAGCTAACTGATGCACAGAGCCTATATGTGATGACATCAGCAAAGCTTGTCATGATCAGTCTCCTCCCCAATCAGCAGATGCACAACCCATGCGTCTGGACTGGACAGACAATACTGAACTTATGATTGGGTGAAAAGAAGAGCACCAAAATGGAAACAACCCCATTTAAATGATTGGGTGAAAAGAAGAGCACTAAAAATGGAAACAATCCCATTTAAACAAACAAAACATACGACATGGATCCTAAATATTAGGGGGAGAAAATTTAAAAAAAAAAAAAAAAAAAGGATGAGCTTGTTTGATCATTACGATCAGGTCACACACACAATTTGATCCCAGAGATAAAGTATTTTAGGCTACTGAAACCCATAAAGGGGACATTTTCAGGAGCAGGTACTAGAACTATAGAACTTACTACCTCTGGAAATTAAATTGCGACAGACCATAGCTTTTCACCACTGTTTAAAAACTTTCCTATTTAAAGAAATTCTGTTCCTCTTTTATTGAGCTGCACTACAATTTTGTTGTTACTATAGGTTAGTTGCAAAAAATTAATGTGCAGTAACTTCAAAGTCTCTGAATTAACTGTTAGGGGTGTGCCCAGCATCTTCCAATATAGTTAAGGCAGAGAGAATACATTTTAATACAGATGCACTGAATGACACCTACTGCATAATCTGCTGTATTAAATTAATGTGCAGTTATAGTGAGTTAACTACAAGCACAGTCCACATCCATTCCCCATCCTATTTCGTGCTATGGAGTTAATGTGGGATGTACCAAGTGTCAAGCTGCTACTCTAACAGCATGACCTAATTCCCATGTTAACTGCTTAATGCATTTTAGTAAAAGGGGCTCTATGCTTTAATGAATTTATCAAATGTATATAACAGAGGATGATGAGAGAATTTGTGGAAGGTTTTAGACTTTTAACATTTTATTTCTTGAAATACTGTACTATATTCTGATATCTTTAATTCTCTTTGAACATTTTATTGAAAGTAAAGGCAAAATGTTTTTTTAATTAAATCAAATTCAGTTTTCTAAGTATGTGCTCTTATAATGAAACTAATTTATAATCATTGGATCAAAACGACTGCAAGATGATATTGCTGATAAATGCTAGACAAAGAAAAGCTTGGCTCCACTGAGAAGGGAATATCACCCTTTCCTCTGTTTCCAGAGAAGCTTACAGTGCTAACAGACATGGCTGATACGCCTCTGAAATATGAGGCAATATGCCCAAGTGGTCACAATGTTAAACTAGGAAAGAGAAGACCCATGTGTGCAATTTCTTGGTATGTGCAAAAGACATTTTTCAGTTCCTTTGGGATTTTTTCCCCCCATTTTTGAACATTTCTTTTGGTTCATTTCACACATTTGTTTTAATAAAAATGTTTTAGGGTAAACTAATTAACCTACAAATTAACATGTTAACATACTGAAAATTGATTTAGCACACACTAAATTTAAGGTATGCTAATGAACCAAATGCATGCTAACAAATGCATAGCCCTAGCAATGTCTAAGCTCTGTTCTCCACTGACTGTAGCCCTAGAAGAATTTCTTTTTTCATTTCCTCATGCCAAGTTAAGGCAGCATAATGTACTGCCTGGTTTGAACTTTACAATCCATATGGATCATGTTAAAAGGCACTGTATAAATCAAAGCTGTTATTTTGTTTCACCCACTGCCACCATATCTAGTGCTACCACATTGTGTCTCCCCCCCCCCCCCCCCCCAATCGTTATACCTTGGCAATAAGCTGCAGATTGAAGGGCCCTGTAACCTGTAGCTCTTGCCCGATAGCATGGACAATGGTTTTGATTCTCTCCAAGGTCTTTTGAGTGATGTCCTGGGGCGGAGTGACCAGAGTAGCATCTCCAGAGTGAACACCAGCATTCTCCACATGCTCAGAGATGGCAATTGCGACAACAACTCCATCACAAGCCACAGCATCCACATCAATTTCCTGCCAGGCAAGGGGAGAGAAGTCAGTGCAAAAGGCAGAATCCATATCAAGATCATAAAAAATGGCTGTTCCTGTACATCAGTGGGCAGATTAAACGTGCAGTGGGTTTTTGGATAGATATCCACGGCAATGTTCAGACAGCTTTATTTTGGAAAACATGAGGGACAGTGTACCACTGAATGCACAATACCAGCGCCTCCTCTCACACCCTATCATAATGCACTAACACACAATAAGAGATACAAACCTTTTAATAAAGAGACCTCTCTTAATGACATGCCTCCACAAAGTATAGTTACTCACCTGTAACAGGTGATCTCCGGGAACAACAGGAATTTAGTCTTCACATATGGGTGACGTCGGTACCGATGGACCCTGCACAGGAACCCTCCCCAGCGTCCAATAGGAAAGCTTTTGGAAGCATCCCACTGCGCCTACGTTGCTGCCTTCCTGCCTTTGTGACTCTCCCTCCTTAGTTGAGTTTGTAGTTGAGATAAAAGGAAAGAATAGAGGGAGAGAGAAAGAGAGAAACTCTACAACTCCTAGGGGAGGAGGGTGGGTTGTAAAGACTAAATTTCTGCTGTTTCCAGAGATCACCTGTTATAGGTGAGTAACTACACTATCTCCAGGAACAAGCAGGAATGTAGTCTTCACATATGGGATTCCCTAGCTCCCAGAGGAAGGTCCCCAGACTTGGTAGATTTGCCTCAGAGCCGGCCTCAAGAGGGCATGGATCTTCAATGGACCTCTGGCATGGAAAACTCCGGGACAGAGGGTAGGAGTTGACCTAAGTGTGAAAGAGGTGTTGGAGTACAGCCTGACCAAACATGGCATCCAAGCAGGAATCCTTGTCCAAACAGTAATGTGCAGCAAAGGTATGCATTGAAGACCAGGTGGCTGCTTTGCAGATCTCATCAGTGGCCACAGAGTGTAGGTTTGCCATGAAGGCAGCCATGGAACGAACATTATGGGCCATGCCCTCATCTTCAAGGGATAGTCCTGCTTTGGCATAAGCAAATGAGATGCAATCTGCTATCCATTTAGATAGAGTACGTTTGGATACTGGCAACCCCAAATGACTGAGATCAAAGGAGATGAACAACAGAGCTCTTACGGTGCTGAGTTGTCCTTTGGAGATAGAATGCCAAGGCACACTTGCAGTCAAGAATATGGAGGGTTACCTCTGCCCTAGAAGAATGAGGTCTAGGGAAGAAGACAGGCAGGTAGACTGACTGATTCAAATGGAAAAGAGATACCACTTTGGGCATGAAATAAGTATGAGTCCTAAGGAAAACCTTATCATGGTGGAAGTGTGTATAAAGCCACCAAAGCTTGGAGCTCACTGATGCGTCTAGCTGAAGTGAGTGCAACAAGGAAGATAACCTTCCAAGAGAGAAACTTTAGTGAGGTTGTTCAAAGGGCAGCTTAAGGAACTGACCTAACACGATATTAAGATCCTATGCCACCAGTGGTGGTCTGATGGGAGGCTTGGTTAATAATAGCCCTCTCATGAAACGTGTTATAAACGGTTGTAAAGAAATAGGCTGCCCATCCAAAGGATAGCAATTGCACTGAGGTGAACCTTGACCGAGTAAGTCTTGAGACCAGAGGACAAAAGATGGAGAAGAAACTGAAAGAGAGCCTCCATTGGAGCTGAGAAGGGGTTAAGATCCCTTTGGAAATACCAACAGGAGAACCTATGCCACTTAAAGTCATAGGAACATCTGGTAGACTGTTTCCTGAAGGCTAGGAAGATGTCCTTTACTTCTTGAGGAAGGTTTAGACCTTGCAAAACTACACTTTCAGCAGCCAAGTCACGAGATGGAGAGACTGCCGGTTGGAATGGAGCAGCGTCCCCTCCTCCTGCAAGAGAAGGTTGGGAGCTGATCCAAGATTGAGAGGGCGAGTCTATAAGAGACATAGCAAGAGAGGAAACCATGGCTGATGTGGCCAGCGTGGAGCTATGAGGATCATGTGGCCCCATCCGCTTGAAGCTTGAAAAGAATTTTGGGAATCAGGGTTATGGGAGGAAAGGCATACAGGAAATCCTGTCCCCAGTGAAGGCAGAAAACATCGACCTGCTGGCAACTGGACATCAGAGTTCTGGTGCAAAAACGAGGTAATTTGACAGTCTGCAAAGTGGCAAAAAGGTCTCTCTGGAGTTCCCCAGGTCTGAAAGATGTAGGAGATTGTCTCCTGTTGGAGAGCGCACTCGTGCGGAAGGAGAATCCGACTCAATCTGTCTGCTAAGACATTTTTGTGTCCTGGCAGATATACTGCTTGGAGATGCATCTGATGAGCAATGGTGAAGGACCACAGATGGAGAGCCTCTTTGCAGAGGGCCCAAGAGCCAGTTCCCCCCCTGCTTGTTCACGTAGAACATAGCTACTTAATTGTCCATCTGGACAAGAACTCTGTGGCCCTGCAGTTGTTGTTGAAACACTTTGAGGGCATTGAAGATAGCGCAAAGCTCCAGCAAATTTATTTGGAGCTGTGACTCCTGCTCTATTCAGAAACCCTGAATGGAGAGAGAGCCCAAATGGGCTCTCCAACCCAGTTTGGAGGCATCTGTTGTCAGGATGCATTAATGTGGAGGAATCTGAAAAGGTGACCCTACGAGGAGATTTCCTGGAATAGACCACCAGAGCAGGGAGTTCATTAGAATGACTGTGACTTTGATCTTGCCTGTGAGAGTCCCAGAGGCCTGTTTCCAGTGGGAGGCAAGAGTCCATTGAGTTGTCTGCATGTGCGAACGAGCATATGGCACCACATGAACAGTAGAGGCCATATGGCCTAACAGTTGTAGCATCTCTCTGGCTGAGAGACTGTTTTTGAACCTTGAGGTGCTATCTGTACTAGGCAGGTACAATGGTCCTGGGGTAGAAATGCCCTTGACCGCAAAGTATCTAGAAAAGCCCCTATGAATTCCAGTGTTTGAGTAGGAACTAGATGAGATTTTGGAAAGTTTATCACAAATCCTAGATCCTGTAGTACTTGAATTGTATGTAGGAGGGATAGGTGAACTTCCTGAGAAGTGGCTGTCCTTATTAGCCAATCGTCTAAGTAAGGGAAGACAAATATTCTGAGAGTCCTTATATATGCGGCTATGACCGCCATACATTTTGTGAAGACTCTGGAAGCAGAGGCAAGCCCGAATGGAAGGACTCCATTGATAGTAATTTCCTTGGAAGATGAAGCGTAGATACCTTCTATGTTCTGGATGAATGAGGATATGGGTATATGCTTCTTTGAGATCTAGAGAACAGAGCCAGTCCTGACTGGAGATAAGGAAGAAGGGCTCCTAGTGAAATTATCTTGAATTTCTCTCAAACCAGAAACTTGTTGAAGTTTCTGAGATCTAAGATGGGTCTGTACCCTCTGTTCTTTTTTGGAATGCAAAAGTACAGAGAATAGAACCCCATTCCCCTCTGGGATATTGGAACCTCTTCTATGGCACACTCTGACAGAAGAGAGGTGATCTCATGCTAGAGGAGAGCAGTGAGTGGGGGTTGGGAATGATATTGAGGTATGCTTTGTTGGTGAAGCTTGTACCCTTCCCACACTATAGTTAGATGACACTTGTGGGCATAATGGAAAAGCCTGCCTACAATGTGGAGGGGGTGGGGGTTCTCCAGAGGCAGGGTGGCAATGTTTTCTAGGAAGAAGTAAAAAACCAGGTGTAGACTGAGTCTGTGCTGCTGGTTGTGGTTTAGGAGCCTGTGGCTTCTTCTGCTGCTTGGGAGGCTGTTGCTGCCTCTAGTTACCCTGGGGCTGGTATTGAGATGTTGAGGGATAAGAAGAGTAGAATTTCTTCTTCTTACCATAGAAAGGCTTCTTAGAAGCTGCTTTTTTCTTGGTAGAGTAGGCAGTAGCCTTTGAAAGCCTATTGAGAGTAGTATTCTCAGACTAACTGAGAAGGCTTATCTTGCCAGTGTTTTCCAAACAGGTTCTCTCCTGTACAGGGAATATTTCCCAGCTTATCTTGAACCTACTGTTCAAGGTCTGATGCCTGATGCACATAACTTAAAGTTAAATTTCAATAAAAATGAAGTTTTGAATATTACCAGGAATCAGAACTTCACTCCCCCTGCTACATTCACCTTACACGAAGCCGAACAGACAATAACAAATGAAGTAAAATACCTCGGAGTAACCCTTGATCAATCTCTCAGCATGAGACTCCAAATAAAACTAGTTGTCAGATCAATATTCTTTAAATTACGGATGATCCAACATCTACATCCACTGCTTGAGACACATGATTTTAGATCTGTACTCCAGGCCTTAATCATTCTGCATTTTGATTTCTGTAACAGTACATTATATGGTTTACCCAAGAAAATTACTAATCAGCTCCAAATAGTGCAGAATGTTGCCGCTTGAATCATTTATAAATCTCATAGTGCAGAACACATTACCCCAATACTACATAAGCTCCACTGGTTACTAATCAGAAGCAGAATAAAATACAAGACACTTATGATCACGTTCAAACTCCTTAACACTGCACTATCATTTCTTTCCTCCCTGATTAAGTCAGCTAATCATGAAAGAAGAAGAGGAGAATGCTCAAAACACACGATAATAGTCCCTACTGACTTTTGCAAGGCAAAACAATCTACAAGTAACAGGGCGTTCATCTACGTTGCCTCCATTCTCTGGAATGCTCTGCCAGATACACTAAGATCCATCAAGGACCTCCAAACATTCCAAAAAGAACTTAAAAAGCACAGTTACTTACCTGTAACAGGTGATCTCTGGGAACAGCAGGAATTAGTCTTCACAAATGGGTACGTCGGTACCGACGGAGCCTGCACGGGAATGCTCCCCAGCATCCAATCAGAAAGCTTTTGGGAGCATCCCTCGCGCCTGCGCGCTGACTTCCCGCCTTTCCCACTGCCTCTCCTCAGTTGAGTTTCATAGCTGAGACAGAAGGAGAGAAAGAGGAAAGGAAATAAATAGATACAACTCCTAGGGGAGGTGGGTGGGTTGTGAAGACTAATTCCTGCTGTTCCCAGAGATCACCTGTTACAAGTAAGTAACTGTGCTATCTCCAGGAACAAGCAGGAATGAGTCTTCACATATGGGGACTCCCTAGCTGAGGGTGCCAGGGGAGATCCCATAAAATGCATATCCCTGGAACAGGACGGCATTTCCCAAACCTGGATCCCTGGCATCCCCTGAGGGATGGGGGTAGGAGTTGAATAGAGAAAGCTGTAGAGGAACAGCGAATCTAAAGACTACAGAGAAAAAGAGTCTTTAGAATGAATGTCAAGTATCATTAAGATATTTAATGAAACCAGTATAATATAGAGCTTACCTACTGGATAGTAGGAAGTAGAACTGTGTACTGTAGATGCAGTAGCGGAATCCTCAAGGTAACTTCACAGCAGTGAGGATGAAGTCCCAAACTTGGAATGGGCAGGTGACCCAGGTGTCAACTGGGGTAGGATAAGAACGGCAGGTCTTCAATGGAAAGCTTTATGGGAAAAAGCTGAAACTCTTTTAGGTACAGAATTATTGACATTGAGAACTAAAAGACGACGACTGACCGATCTGGAGAATTAACCCAGTCCTAAAGGGAAGAGGGGGTATGGAAAAAAGCCCCTATTCCTAAGGAGAAGAGAAGCGTGCTCAGAAATACTGAAGATGTACACTGTCTTTCCTAGCTGGTAAGAGATAGGAAGACATTGAAGTTTGATACTTCATAGATAGGGAGATCTATAACAAAAATAGAAGCTGTTAACATCACAGCAATAATATTGTGTATAACCCTTCCCACTTACTGAGCCGTATGAGAATAGGCAAGTGGACTGTCTGGACCCCTTAAGAAGGGAAATCCTTATAGCACAGGCAGTTAGGGAGATAGCAGGTAATACTTAGCGTCCTATGGACATCTCCCAATGGGCACATATACATATATATACATATATAGATATAAATATATATATATGGAGAGACATACATATCTATATATATGTGCATATATGTCGAGATATGTGTGATATATATAGATATATATATATAGATATAGATGGGCATGACTTATGCCCACACAGACTACAGAAATATGTATGTATAGGACATATACATACATGAATATAAGTCTGCGGAGACATGCCTGCAACTGAACCCCACAAAAACATTCACATGGGGAATGTGATGGGAAAGATTCATCTAATAATGAGGGGGTAAAAACCACCTGAAGATATATAGAGAATCTATTTGTGCGGTGCAGGAATGTAGTTCAGTGGAATAACCAGTATGGTTGCGTGAAAAAACAGAGGGTAATAGCAGTCTGGCAAGAGCACGTCAGGAGTACTTTAGGACTCTGACATGTCCAAAGAACAAAAAAAAAAAACGCATAGACTAAGACACCAGGGTGACCCAGCCAAGGGACACAGGGGGATCATGTATAGTAAAGGGTATGCGTCGTCCAAGTGGAGCAGAAAAGCATAATGCCAAGCTGTAAGGAAAAAGGGGTAGATTCCTGCAAGATTGGGAACTCCTTGGACATTCACACCATGGAATGATTATATAAACTTTTTCTACTATATGGGGAAAAACCTTCAGAGACAAAGTTCAATGCTCTGTAGCAAGGGCCCATAGTAGAAAGCTTCTCTGAAGATTGCAGAGAGCATTGTGCAGGAGGATTACAAGAGAAAACTGACAGAAGTCAGGTGTGTTGCCACATCCTAGGCAAGGATATGGCTAGAAGAAGATACCCTGCAGTGAATAGTATTATGCAAGATAGTTGAAAGTAGCTTGCAATGAGCATTAAAGTAATCACTGGAACTCCTGCATATACAGCAACTGAACAAAACAGCAGAGGGGATTCTCCTGTATGAAAACAGAGAAAACAGACAAAGGGAGCGGAGAGATTCCCGTCCCTGTCTGATGAGTTGTTCAGAGCATGCATTGAAGGATATACTCCATGTAGATAGTTCTCCCACGTTTTCCAAGTTTATGCTCCTGTTATATGTAACACCGAACAGCTTGTTGTTCTGGTTTTTATTTTGTTCTCTGTGAACCGCGCTGATACCAAATAGTACGGTATATAAGAAATGTAAATAAATAAATAAAATAATAAATAATAATAATAATAATAATACTAAATAATAAGTAAACAAAAAGTCTACACTGGAAAGAAAAAGAAGTGTTTCAGTATGGTACCAACTCAAGCAGGGGAAACCCTGGAAGAGAGGGGGTTGGAAAGTGACTTACCATATGGTAAGTCAGCTGAAGGAAAAGATGTCCATATGGGGACAGAAACTATCATGGGATAGTTGTAACCTCCCTTCGTGGTAGTAAGAAGGGGAGAATCTGTAACCCATGGACAAAGTATCCTAACAGCTTAGCATACTGAAAAAGAAAAAACCAGTGTAGAGTTTGAAGAATAAACTTCTGCTAGGAAGAAGTTAACTGTAGATAGCAATACACAGGAACCTATGGTTGCTGGTTATGATTAGACTGGCTAGAGTCTGGAGACTTCATACTAGGATGAGATGTCCCTTGTTTGGGTACATCTGGAGGATGGGCAGGAGAAGGGTGAAACCTTCTTTTCTTAGGGAAAGAAGGTTTGGTAGGACATTTCCTACGTCCTGGGGAAAAAGAAGGCGTAGGATGGTTTCCAGAACCAGGGAAGTCAGTGGAGCAATGAGCAACCTGACGTAAAGCCTCTTTATTGAAGAGATTTTCTCCAGTACAGGGAGAATTACCCAGTGTATGTTGTGCCCATCTGCTCAAGTCTGAAGCTTGCAGCCAGGCTGTACGACGTGCTCCAATGGCAATAGCAGAGGATCTGCTAACAGACTCAAAAGAGTCTAGAGAAGCACGAGAAAGAAACCAAGAGATATTCCTGCTATGATTAAGAAGCAAGGAATAGTCAGTGGCCTTAGGTTCTGACAAAAAAGGGGACAAAAGAGATAATTTCTCTGTGACCTTCTGAAGTGTCAGACTCATATAAAAAATATATGAAATAATTCTTGAAGCCAGCATAGAAGTTTGGAAGGTTTGACGTCCAAAGGCATCAAGTACTTTAGATGCACGACTTGGCGGATAAGAAGAATGCTTCTTCTTGCTTCTTACCTTCCTCATTGCTGATTCCACTACAATGGAATGATGTGGAAGTTGGCTTTTCTGAAATCCCGGAGAGGGAGGCACCTGATACAGAACATTAATGGCTGTAGAAGGGGAAGGAACCTTTAAAGGTGATTCCCACATCCTCAGAAGAAGATCCTGCAAAGAATGATGTAAAGGAAGCATTATATTTTCCTTTTCTGCAGGATCTTGGCCAAGAGTAGAGCCAGGAATAGGAATGGCAAGAAAGGTTGCCATGTCAAGGAGAAATTTCTGAAAAGAAGGATCTCCAATAGGAACTATTCCTGGGTAGGCTGAGGTTGAAGGAGCAGCTTGAGCACCAGAAGACATACTGGACCAGTGCAGAAAAAGAATCCTACTAGATGGACAGAGATACTGACAGTTTTGAGTCGAGGCAGTTAGTACTGCATCGTCGGTGCCCGGTATCGATTCCAAGCTAGGCATAGAAAGGATCGATGGCACCAATGGAACTGCAGGAATCGACATCGATACCGGTATCGGAGACGGTAATGCCATCGAAGCAGGTACCGGAGGCTGCTGAAGCGGTACCGAGGTAACCAGAGAGGCTTGGTAAATATCCTCGGTACTGCGTAATCGGGAACGATGTGGGTCGGTTCCCAAACGCGTCGGTACCAAGTCATCTAGACTGGATATCGATTCCAGACTCGGCATCGAGGGGAGCGGGTCCATCGATGCATGCCTAGAAGGTACCGACATCGGTGGTGGTATCGGCGATGCCAATACAGGAAAGTCAGAGTGGTATCGATCGGTACCGAAGGTACCGAGGATGTCTGATGACGATCCCAGGTGAAGAGTGGAACACTCGACACCGATGCCGGAGTATCGGTACCGCTCGAAGCCCGTACCAACCCCGAGCATGGCAAAAATACAGGAAAGTCAATCTGGTTGGTATCGATCGGTCCCGAAGGTACCAAGGATAGCAGATGACGATCCCTGGTGAAGAGTGGAACACTCAAAACCGGTGCCGGGTTATCGGTACCGCTCGAAGCGGATACCACCCCCGAGCACGGCTCAGGTATGTTCTGTGAGGGGTGAGCCCCAGGAACAACCTGAAACCCCGTAAATGCTTTGGAGCCCGAAGACTCCCGCCGGGGTTTTATTGCCAAAGAGGCCTTGAGGGCAAGGCTGGAGCCGTCATCATGCTGAGCATGAGACTTACCCTTCAAGAATTGGCTAGTCTTAACAGACTGTTTGTGGGTTACCTGATCCTGGAGAGAAGAATAAACCGGTGTCCTCACCTCAGGAGGAAAAACGGTATCGAGGGAAACTCGAAAAAGGGAAGGTCTTCTCCCAATAGTACAGCCTGATGTTTCAGGGGAAAAAGGGTCAGGACCCAAACAGGTTAGACACCAAGCCTTGGAGTCTAAAAAGAAAACCATGTTTCCACAATGAAGGCACTTCTTAGGGGAAGAAGGCTCCATGTTGGAGAGGCCTGGTAGGCCCAAAAAGTTAAGACAAAAAAAAACTGAGGAGAAAAAATTTGTTTAATTTTAGAAAAGAAAAGAATAAAACACCGGCGGTACCGGTATCGGCGGGAAAAACAGCCGCGACCACAAGAAAACAAGAAAATAAGAATTTTAAAGAAAAAAGTTTCTGCGGTGACAGGAGGACGTCCTGTTGGCTCCGCGGAAAAACGAAAACTGAGGAGAGGCAGTGGGAAAGGCAGGAAGTCAGCGCGCAGGCGCGAGGGATGCTCCCAAAAGCTTTCTGATTGGATGCTGGGGAGCATTCCCGTGCAGGCTCCGTCGGTACCGACGTACCCATATGTGAAGACTCATTCCTGCATGTTCCTGGAGATCCCAAGTTAACGTCCTGTTCATTGTAAGTGCCTATAGGGAATCTATCTGGCACAAAACTGTTGCATGTAAACCGCGCTGATTTTTAAGAGTGCGGTATATAAGAACTATAAATAAATAAATAGTGAAATTTATCCGGCCTAGACCACCACTAAAATTACCACTCCGCCCTGTAGGCCTTCTTATACCAAGCATCCCCTATAAATTATCTAAAGCATTCTTCTATTGTAAATTTCTAGTCTGTAAAACAACTACGCTGTAAATAACTCATAGTGGATATTTATAGCTGATGCAAAGCAACTCCACTGTAAATAATTCTTATAGTTGATGTATAACTCTTACAGTTTGTAAAACCAGTTTCCTGTAATTATTGCTTGTAGTTAGCTGTTTCACGATAGTTCCAAGTTCTTTGTAACATACTTGTTCGATGTAAACTACCCTTGATCGTGAGAAGGGACGGTACAGAAAAAAAACCCTTACAAATAAGTAAAATACCATGTTCTTTTTTTCAACAATGCAGATGTTATCCTTCTCCCTCACTGTGTATTGATTACAGAATATGCCAACACTTGACAAGTTATTTTTATCAACATTTTTTTAGCTATATGCATTGATAGCTCACGGCATTTTTTTAAAAACTGATATGGCAGAAAACTGGAGTTTTTGTATATTGTGATACCTTTTAAAAAGGACCTCATAAGCCTGTTTACTTCAGTCACAACTGAAGAAGGGCTCTGTGTAATCTCAAAAGTTCATAAACTACAATTTGCTGGATGGTCCTTTAAAAAAGGCTTCACAACAAAGAAAGACTTGAATTTTGTACTTGCATGAATTCTTTGTGGAATATCATGCTTCTGAAAAATATATTGGCACTACTTATTCTTCGGATATCAGATGTTCTGTACGAATAACCGCAAAGTCTGGTGTCTGATTGTTGAAGCCTGGCTGGAAATGTTTTACATATACCTGGCCAAGATGACTAAGATGGCCAAAGAAAGGGATTAACAAGAAGACTGGCTGGTTGTCAGGTCTCATGAAATAGCTCTCATCTAATTTGATGCTTAATTTACAGATAGGACCTGGAGCAAAACTTGAAGCATTCAATACACAAGCCAAGTTGGCAGATGAGAAATCTAACACATCATTGGTTGGGTTACATAGCTTCAAGGGCTCATGAGGTGGAGAGAGCCCCAAACACCTAAAGTGAAAAAAAAAAAATGTCTTTTCAATGAGGCACTTACTTTTAGAGATTCACTATATCTATTATCCTATTATGGTTCTTTTAGATATTTTTAATTTATGTTTTTTTTATAAGTACTATTAGTATTTATCTGTTTTTATATGTATTATAGTTTATATTAATTACTCATTTTGTTTTTCCAAGATATTCTATACTTTCAATTTGAGTATTTGTTTTCAAGTTTTTATGCTTGTTTATATACAGTCTTTTGCATTGAGTGTCACATGTATGATTTTCTCCCAGTTGGTGAGAGGTACGTGTGCACTAGGTGCAAGGAGCTCTTTGCTCTCAGGGAACGAGTCCGTTCTCTAGAGGCTAGAGTAGCAGACTTGGAAGACATAATAAAGACAGAGAGGTACGTAGACAAGACCTACAGGGATACAGTCCTGAAGTCCCACCTCCAGTCTGGCAGCATCCCTGTTGCCATGGAGAGTCATGTGACAGGAGAGCATCACCCTGGTGTGGCAGGAAGTGATCCTGTAACTAGGACCTTCAGGTGATGTAAAACCCTCTCGCACCGAGGAAATTTCTCCAGGGCCATGTGCCCACGAGGGAAGGGTTAGGACAGCAGTTATAGTTGGTGATTCAATCATCAGGCATGTAGATAGCTGGGTGGCTGGTGGACATGAGGATCGCCTGGTAACATGCCTGCCTGGTGCGAAGGTAGCGGGACCTCATGCGCCACCTAGATAAGGTCTTAGATAGTGCTGGGGAGGAGTCTGCTGTCTTGGTACATGTCAGTACCAATGACATAGGAAAATGTAGTAGGGAGGTTCTGGAGGCTAAATTTAGGCTTTTAGGTAGGAAGTTGAAATCCAGAACTTCCAGGGTAGCGTTCTCCGAAATGCTTCCCGTTCCACGCGCAGGACCCAAAAGGCAGGCAGAGCTCCAGAGTCTCAATGCGTGGATGAGATGATGGTGCAAGGATGAGGGTTTTGGATTTGTTAGGAACTGGGGAACATTCTGGGGAAAGGAGGGGCTCTTCCGAAGGGAAGGACTTCACCTTAACCGGGATGGAACCAGGCTGCTGGCATTAACCTTTAAAAAGTAGATAGAGCAGCTTTTAAACTAGATAATAGGGGAAAGCCGACAGTCGCCCAAGAGCGCATGGTTCGGAAGAATGTATCCTTGAAGGATACTACCAAAAGCAGAGAGGTTCCAAAAAAGAGTAAAGTAGCCCAAATGCCCTCGAGTATGGAGCAGACAGAGCTTAAAGATCCCAAATTACCCATGACTCAAAGCAGCCAGATTGATATGAATAAAATACAGTCTCTAAAATGCTTGTCTGCAAATGCTAGAAGTCTAAAAAATAAGATGGGAGAGTTGGAATATATAGCACTAAATGAGAGGTTAGATATGATTGGAATATCAGAGACATGGTGGGAGGAGGACAACCAGTGGGACACTGTGATACCTGGGTACAAACTATATCGTAATGATAGAGCTGATCAAATTGGTGGAGGAGTTGCGCTTTATGTCAGACAGGGCATTGAATCACAAAGGATTAAAGTTTTGCAGGAAACAAAATTTGCTGTAGAATCTCTATGGACTGAAATTCCATGTAAAAAGGGGAAGGCGATGGCAGTGGGGTTGTACTATCGACTGCCTGACCAGAATGAACAAATGAATGACGAAATGCTCAAAGAAATCAGGGAAGCTAACAAAAGTTACAGAACAGTAATAATAATGGGTGATTTCAATTACCCCGGTATTGACTTGGTCAGTGTCACGGCAGGACATGCTAGGGAGATAAAGTTTCAAGATGAAATAAATGACTGCTTCTTGGAGCAGCTGGTTCATGAATGGACCATACTGCCATATTGGAAGCCATATTGGACCTAGTCCTTAGTGGAACACCAGATCTAGTGCAAGAGATAAGGGTGTTGGGGCCACTTGGCCAATAGTGATCATAGCATGATCGCGTTTGATTTAATTAGTGGAGGAGGGATAGTAAGGAAATCCACAGAACTACCTTTTAACTTTCGAAAGGGAGACTATGATAAAATGAGGAAAATAGTTAAGAAAAAACTAAAAGGAGCAGTTGCAAAGGTTAAAGACTTACATCAAGCTTGGGTGTTGTTGAAAAATACTATCTTGGAAGCCCAAATCAGCTGTATTCCACGCTTTAAGAAAAGTGGAAGAAAGTCCAAAAAACTGCCAGCATGGTTTAAAGGTGAGGTCAGAGAGGCTGTTGCCAAAAAAGCATCTTTCAGGAAATGGAAAAAGGAGCCAAACGATGAAACCTGGAAACAGCACAAGCACTGGCAAGTCAAATGCAAGGCATTGATAAAGCAGGCAAAGGGAGAATTTGAGAAGCAGCTTGCTGCGGAAGCAAAAACGCGAAATAAAGACTTTTTAAAGTACATTCATAAGAACATAAGATATACCATACTGGGTCAGACCAAGGTCCATCAAGCCCAATATCCTGTTTCCAACAGTGGCCAATCTACATCATATGTACCTAGCAGTATCCCCAAAAGACACAGGTTCCACAATGCTGGTAGCAAGAAACCTGTGAGAGAGTCAGTTGGTCCATTAGATGATAGAGGGGTTAAAGGGGCACTAAGAGGCAACAAGGCGATAGCGAGGAGACTGAATGAATTCTTTGCTTCGGTCTTTACTGAGGAAGATGTAGGGATGTTACCCATGACTGAACTGGTATTTAAAGGTGCAGAAGAATTGAAGGAAATATTCATACATCGGGAAGATATATTACAACTATTAGATAAACTGAAGAGTAGCAAATCACCTGGGCCGGATGGTATACATCCAAGGGTGTTGAAAGAACTGAAATATGAGACTGCAGCCCTGCTATTAGTAATCTGTGAACTTTCATTAAAATCATCTGTAATACCTGAAGATTGGTGGATCGCCAATGTAACGGCAATTTTTAAAAAGGGTTCCAGGGGTGATCCGGGAAACTACAGACCGGTGAGCCTGACGTCAGTACCGGGAAAAATGGTAGAAACCATCATAAAGAACAAAATTACTCAGCATGTCGATAGTCATGGCCTAATGGGAGACAACCAACATGGCTTTAGTCAAGGAAGATCTTGTCTTACTAATCTGTTATGTTTTTTTGAAGGTGTGAATAAACAGGTGGACAAAGGTGAGTCGGTTGATATAGTGTATCTCGACTTTCAGAAAGCCTTTGACAAGGTCCCCCTCATCAGAGAATTTTGGCAAAACTAAACAGTCATGGGATAGGAGGCAGTGTACTATTGTGGATCAGGAACTGGTTAAAATATGGAAAGCAGAGGGTAGGGCTAAATGGCCAATTTTCCCAATGGAGAAAGGTGAATAGTGGTGTACCCCAGGGTTCTGTGTTGGGTCCGCTGCTTTTTGACATATTCATAAATGACCTGGAAAAGGGAATAACGAGTGAGGTTATCAAATTTGCAGATGACACAAAACTATTTAAAGTTGTTAAAACCCAAGAGGATTGTGGAAAATTGCAAGAGGATCTTGATAAATTGGAAGATTGGGCATCAAAATGGCAGATGACATTTAATGTGGACAAGTGCAAAGTTATGCACCTAGGGAAGAACAACCCAAACTATGGTTACACGATGCAAGGTTCCACATTAGGAACCACCACCCAGGAAAAAGATTTAGGCGTCATTGTGGATAACATATTAAAACCCTCGGCCCAGTGTGTAGCAGGAGCCAAGAGAGCAAATAGATTGCTAGGTATCATAAGGAAAGGAATGGAAAATAAAACAAAAGATATTATAATGCCTCTATATCGTTTCATTGTGAGACCGCACCTTGAATATTGTGTGCAATTCTGGTCACCTTATCTTAAAAAGGATATAGCGTTATTAGAAAAGGTTCAGAGAAGATCCACCAAAATGGTAAAGGGGATGGAGGGATACTCCTCTATGAAGAAAGGCTAAAAAGGTTAGGGCTCTTTAACCTGGAAGAGAGAGGGCTGAGGGGAGATATGATAGAGGTCTATAAATTAATGAATGGAGTGGAACGGGTAAACGTAGATCGACTGCTTACGTTATCAGAATATAGAAAGACTAGGGGACATGCAATGAAGCTACAGGGTAAACTACTTAAGACTAATAAAAGAAAATATTTTTTCACTCAGAGTGTAATCAAATTCTGGAATTTTTTTACCGGAGGATGTAGTAAAGGCTGTTAGTGTAGCTGGATTTAAAAAAGGTTTGGACAAGTTCCTGGAGGAAAGGTCCATAAACCATTATTAAAAAGGGACCCAGGATATCAATGCTTGACCTAGTACAAGCACTGTGGAACCTGTGTCTTTTGGGGAAACTGCTAAGTACATATGACGTAGATTGGCCACTGTTGGAAACAGGATACTGGGCTTGATGGACCTTGGTCTGACCCAGTATGGCATATCTTATGTTTGTCATACATCTATTTATTTTTTCATATATATGTATGTGTATATATACACACATTTTTCCATGTGCTTTTATGGTTTTATTATGTCATTTATATATTTTTATATCAATATTATATTTTTGATTTTATTGTTCGTTTGATATTATATGTTTTAATTTGAAGATGTGTGCCCCCTGAAGAAGGCAATCCTGCCAAAACGCGTTGGGGGTTTATTTTCAATAAACCAGTGACCTTCTACACCCTCGCTTCTTTTGCTTTTTCCGGAACCACCAGAACATACTCTAAAAATGTGATGGGAGAGATAAGAAGAAAACCAGGACAGAACGGAACCCCTAAATCCAAGCAAGGCCAGACTATCGAGGAGGTGGTGGTGATCAGTGTCCAAAGCAGCAGAAAGGTCAGGAAGAATGAGATTCAAGTAGATTTGGCAAGCAACACGGGGTCAGAGACTATGCTGTTCTTATCAGTCTTGCTCCAATCTTCCCCATCATAAGTTATAATTGAACTCTCCCCGCCCCCCCCACATCATCCTTCCTTGTGTGTTCAGATGTCATCCTTGCCTTGGGCAAAGATGGAAAACTCTCAGGTGCTGCAAAGCAAAAGCATTTTGTCCCGCTCAAAGACTAACATAAGTAGTAAATTTGAGAGACTGAGATCATACTCCATATACCCTAGCTTAGAAGTGAGGTTCATGACCATCCTGGTATGTACAAAATTAACCCATTTGGAGAAACTGTCCCGAAAGCATTGCAGTTAAGAGTCAAAGAAAATGTGACAGAGATATAAAGTTATTTCCCATTGTGTTGGACACCAGAGTCTTGATTAAGAGGAATTTTCAAGCACACAATTACTCATACACGTTACATCTTATGAACTCCAGAAGGAAGCTCTTTTTGGCACAATGCAAGTACTATGCTGAACATTAGCAGTAAATCTGAAGGACTGAAATCATATGCCACATACCCTGGGGCTTAGGAGTGAAGTTCATGAGTGTCATGGTATGTGCAAAACTAAATTGCCCCCAAGTAAGAGAGCAAGGAAAGGTGCAGTGAGGAGAAGCAAAAAAGCAGCAACTCCCTCCCTCCCCCAACCACACCAAACCACCCCCGGATTTTCTCACGGCTTCTCAGAAATAGCAGAAGTGTGACACACCTCTGATTAGACTAACTTAATACCATTTCCTGACTTACTTTTGGGAGTTGCATGGCCTTCATCAGGTCAAGACAAAATGAAAAACGATGTTGCCAGAACATACAAGTGACCTGAAGAAAGAAGCATTAGTTCTCTAAAGCTACATGAGAAATTTTAGTCTGTCCAATATAAAAGGGGGCTATTTTATTTTATATATTTTTTTAATTGACCTTAATTTCCTCGTGATCAGGTGCTCACCTAGCACTGCAAGTACGTGGGCTGGGAAGTCCAGACGGACCCCTCCTGTGCGCTCTGGACACGTCCAGCAATAGAGAAAACGACAAATAAGGAAACCTGAAGAGAAAATTAAGAGAACACCATCATCTGCTGGAGACAGAGAAAATATTGAAGGGGACCCCTAGAGGTATACCAATATGCCTACCAGAGCCCAGCCAATCAGGCTTCTGGTGTTTCTTTTTCTCTGTCTCCAACATCTGCTGGTAAGGTGAGGTAAACCTGCTTGCTGGACTGGTCTAGCAGGTTGAATTGGAAAAGGGGGCTATTTTATATATTTTTTTAATTGACCTTAATTTCAGCATATTCATACCTCTTTTAAACCCAGATACACTAAAAGCTTTTACTACAGCCTCCAGCAACTAATTCCAGAGTTTGATAATGTGTTGAGTGAAAAAATATTTTCTTTGATTAATCTTAAATATGCTATATTGTCGCTTCATTGAATGCCCCCTAGTCTGGAAGGAGCAAACTACAGATCTACATTTACTTGTTCCACTCCACTCATTTTATAGACCTCTATCATTTCTCCCCTCAGAAGTCTTTCCCAAGCTTAAAAACCCTAACCTTTTGACTTTTTTAGGTGTATTCTTCCATTCCCTGTATCATTTTGGTTGCTCTTCTCTGTAACTTTCCTAATTCTGCTATATCCGTTTTAGATATGGCAACCAGAACACCACACAATATTCAAGGTGTAGTCACACCATGGAGTGATACAGAGGTATATCATCATACTTTGTTTTAGTCTCCATTCCTTTTCTTATGGATTTCTAGCATTATTTTTGCGTTCTTGGCTGCTGCTGCTGCACACCGATAAGAAGATTTCAATATATTTTCTGCAATGACACTTACCTCCTTTTCCTGGGGACAATTCTTAATGTGGAACCTTGGATCATGTAACTATAGCTTTGGCTGTTCTGGCCTAAGTGCATAATTTTGCACGTGTCCACATTAAATTAAACCTATTTGGATGACCTGTCTCCCAATTTCTCATGGTCATCTTGCAATTTTTCACAATCTTCTTGTAATTTAACAATTTTGAATAATTTTGTGTTATCTCCAAATTTGATCACTTCATTTGTTTCCATTTCTAGGTCACTTAGGAATGTTAAAAAGCTGTGGGCCCAGCACAGATTCCTGGAGTACCCTACTATTCATCTTTCTCCATTGAGAATATTGGCCATTTAGCTCTACTCTGTTTTCTATCTTTTAAGCACTGTTTCTCATGACTTTAAATAATTTGCTCAACTCTCATATGAGGGATCTTGTCAAAGTCTTTCTGAAAATCCAGATATACTATACTATATCAATCTGTTTATTCACATTTTCAAAACAATAACATAGATTAAGGTGTGGGTATGGGTGCACGCGTGAATTTATTTAAACAATGCTGGTCCCACAAAAATTTTCAAACTTCACGGGCTAGTTGTACTGATCTCATGATACAAAAAATTCAAGACAGCTGATCCTGCAAGCTTTCAACACGGTAGCTCATTGGGGCAGCATTGTGCAGGCGGGCAGAATGTCTGGCAGAATTGTGCCAGGAACACGCCTCAACCCCTCCCTTCCTGAAATTAGAAGCACCAAGACATGATTGCAAATGGGTGCCAGGAGACTCCACAAAGTTTAAGCTATGCTCAAGGATTCCTGCTCATGATTCCCTGACTACTTGTGCACTTACTTTGGCCTCTTGAATGAACTTGGAGATGACTACAGGGTATTCTTTGGAAACAGCTACAGCACTGTTGAGGAATTTTTCCAGATCACTGTCCGAGTATGCCACATTCATTGCTGCTCCGCTGAGCACATAAGAGGGGCGTACCAGGCATGGATATCCCACCTTACTGCAAAACTGCATGGCCGACTGCAACAAAGCAAACAGCAAATACATTAGTAGTATATGAATACCTCAGAGCTCTCATGGGATGCAATAAGTCATCTGTTCCCAAACTGTAGGGCGTGATCCTAAATGAGATGGCATCCTACAGTTGATTAGGGTCGCGAGAAAGAGCTGTCTCTCTTCTTCCAGTCCTTGACTCCAACTTGCAACCAGCAGTTAGCCCAGGGCCTATAAACATGTGTGCACTCACAGGACCTGCTCCTTCCTCTGACTCCACAAGCTTTCCATTATGCACAGAGCCTGGGCCTATGAGCATACACTAACTTGCAGGTTCTTTGTTGGCTACAATTTGTGCTATTTGCTGGGAAACATCACAATACAATTGAACATTAGAAACCAATAAAAGCTTGCTACTTTCTGGGCGGGGGGAATCAACACACACACACACACATCCATCTTGCTTGAACTAAAAAACAAAACAAAAACACAACAACAACATAGCCTTTTCAGGTGAAGAGGACAAACCAACAGATAACTGAAGTTCTTGAGTGATGTTTAAGAACAAATCAATGGTTTAGTTTTTTCCCCTTTTTATATACACAGGACATAATGGCAGACAAGAGCCATAAAGGTCCACCTAGTCTGTTTCCATTTCCAGTGTAATATCACACACCAGTTGATTTCTGGCTTGCCCTTCACTATGGATTCTCTGTGCACATCCTAAGCTCTCTTGAATTCTGTAATTTTCTCCATCTCCAGTGGCAGAGGTTACTCCACGCATCTACCAGCCTCTCTATATAGATCAGAGGTGGGTAAACTGTTCTGACATGGGTCCCATGAGGGCACCTAACTGCGCCAAAGGACAGGGGGGGGAGGGAGGGCAAGGAAGGAGAGGAGAAGGGCCCCTTCAAAACACAAAACATACTGAGCAGAAAAGTTCATCTTGCTTCAAAACGCTCAATTGGCAACAATTTATTA
This sequence comes from Ichthyophis bannanicus, assembly GCA_033557465.1. Lineage (NCBI taxonomy): Eukaryota > Metazoa > Chordata > Amphibia > Gymnophiona > Ichthyophiidae > Ichthyophis > Ichthyophis bannanicus. Next base: position 906,294,482 of record CM066033.1, read on the forward strand.
TCTTAAGTGGCAGTAGCCAACATAAAGCAATAATCTTTCTCCATGCTTCTAACTTAAAATGATTTACCACTCAGATTTTACATGCAGCACCCAGAGCAAGAGACACGTTTCTAGAGTTAAGACAAGACTTTTTTAAGTAGGGGTTTTCATTTATTTTGAAATTTCCCTGTAAACCTGTAATGTATATGTCTGTGGTTGTCTTTATTTATTTATTTAATTGGCATTATATACCGCACTATTCAATATCAGCACGGTGGTTTACAGGAGAACAACTTATACACAGAACAGGTTACAATGAATATATGAACATAATTTAACGCAAATAACGGTTACATTAAATCTGTGAACAAAGTTCGACAAACTGGGTCATCATATATATATCTGGAAGATCTAGATAAATTTGATCTAATGAACAGAAACAAAGATCACTCTTTTTTGTAGAAAGAATCAAGATTCAGTTCATCTCCAGCTCCAAAACCAATGCAGTCAATATCGCCAGTAAGAATTTCAGGTTTCTTACAATGTCCAAGTTAAACAATTTAGGATACCTAAGCATTCCTTCTATGCCAATTCAGGACTCTGGGCTAGCTGGGCTGGCAGCGGAGGGATTCCACTGGCCAGGGTGGCAGTGTGATAACTGGCACCAAAATGCTGCGAACGACTTCTAGCTCTGCAGTTAACCTCGGCAACGTTATCAAAAGCCCAATACATTCACTTTTGATGATGTGTGAGTCTCGGTATGTCAAAAACAGACATTTCTGGCCTTTGATAAGACAGTCACCAGAGTTAGTGTGCTGGTGGGCTGGAGGTAATACAAAGTTACCCAAAGTGAAGTGGACCAAAAAAAAAAATAAAATCCAGCGAGTCAGTGTTAGCCCATGTGCCATAATTTGTCCATCCTTGGTAAAGGATCTATTAGAGTACATCTACTTTCAACTCAATACAGGGACAAAGTGTCAATAATTATGCCAGAGCAGACAAAAATTAACCACATTACTTGTCAGACTACAATATTATGTATTGGCCCACAACCAAATGGCCCTATGCAATAATAGATCAAAGCAAATACCAGCATCTACTGCCCTACCCCAGAATCTTCGGTCTTGCCCCAGAGTATAAATGGGGACAATAAGCGGCATATTTACTAAAAGGTTAGAATGTGTTAATGAAATTAACGCATATTATGTGCCCACAACCCATGTGGGCACTTAACACGTGTTAATCTCATTAACGTGTGTTAAAACCTTTAATAAACATATCCTTAAAGATTTCTTATAGTTTTCATTTTATAAGAGCCAGCATAAAAAAATAATCAGATTAATACTTTCCTGTCTAAACCTACAATGACACTCATACAACACTAAGCAGTAATAGATACAAATTTCATTTTTCACATAGTAACAAGTGACTCAAAAGTCTGGTCCGATAAGGAACATAAAAAAATTCTCTGATGGGTTCTGTGTGGCATGTTAGAGAATTTTTTTAACCTTTTTGTCTTAAATATTTGTTTTTGTAATTTAATTTGTATCAACACATCTTATTGTAAGCCACAAGACTGATCATCCAATGCTGTTTTCATGTTATCTCAGACGGTACATTTCATGCTCCCCCCAATAAGTTTGGGGTGGCAGCCGATATTTATAATATATAACGTAAGATAGTATAAAATAATAGTATATAATAAAATATAGAACCATAAAAACATGACAGTAGAAAAAGGCCACATGGCTTATCTAGTCTGCCCTTCCATATCAACTACTACAACAGTCCTCTTTTTTTCCTTTAGAGATCCTCTGTGTTTGTTCCATGCTTTTTTTAAATTCAGATACTGCTCTCATCTCTACCACCTCCACTGAGAGACTATTCCACGCATTTACCACTCTATCCGTAAAAAAGTATTTCCACATTACTCCTGAGCTTATCCCCTTTCACCCTCATCCTATGTCCCCTCGTAGCAGAGCTTGCCTTTAAATTGAAAGAGGCTCTCCTCCTGTGCCGAAAAACAAATCAGTCAGTACTAGGGGAGATTAAAAATGAAATTAGACTTACCTGCTAATTGTTGTTCCTGGAGTGGACCCGTCTAGTCCCGGAACCTCTGGGTTCCCTATCTTATCCAGCAGCGTGGAGACTGAGAAACACCTTCTTTTGTGACATCAGTATATCTCTCCGGAGCCCGCCTGAATCCAGCAGTTACCTATTGACAAAGCAGACTCACCGGAGAAACAAGTAAGTATCCATCCAATCAAAGAATACCCAAGCGATGCAGCACGGAAATGAAATGCCGCAAGGTAAACGGAAACGAAAGAGAAACCCAGCAGGAACCTTGCTGAGACTCGAAACGCAAAACAAGAACAGCCGCAAAGAGCCACCCGTCCACAGCCCCTTGCACGGCCTTCTGCCTAAAAAAACCCCCCCCCGGAAGGAAGGAGTTATGTACGTTATGTATCATAGAAATTTTTTTTTTTTTTTTTTTTTTTTTTTTTTTTAACGTGTCTTGTACCCCTGGAGGGATCTCCCCCTATCGGAAAACAAAAATAGATCGCTTATCTGTAGTATAGTACCCCGAGCCGCAGACTCGTTTGCCCGGGGACTCTGGGAGGGGCCCGGGACTAGACGGGTCCACTCCAGGAACAACAATTAGCAGGTAAGTCTAATTTCATTTTCCTGATCGTGTCCCCGTCTAGTCCCGGAACCTCTGGGTCATTACCAGAGCAGTGAAATCATTAAGTACGGGAGGGTCCCGGCAAACCCGCTTGCAGGACTGCGGAACCAAAAGAAGTCTCTTCCTCCCTTTGCACATCCAACTGATAGTGCTTCACGAAAGAATTCAAAGACGACCATGTCGCCGCCTTACAAATCTCAACCGGCGACACCAAACGCACTTCCGCCCACGAAGTGGCCTGCGCTCTCGTGGATTGGGCCCGCAATCCTTCCGGCACCGCCCTACCACGCAAGACATAGGCCGACGCAATGGCCTCTTTGATCCAGTGCGCAATGGAAGCCTTGGACGCCGCCTCCCCCTTGCGTCGCCCACCGAAGAGAACAAAAAGTCTGTCGGATTTCCGAAAAGTCGCCGTCTGCTTGAGATACTTCTTTAATGCCCGGCGGACATCCAGGAGGTGAAGCCGTTTCGAAACAGAATTCGCACTCCCGGAAAAAACCGGTAGGGAAATCTCCTGTTTGACATGAAACGCCGAAAGTACTTTGGGCAGAAACGCCGGCACCGGCCACAAGACGACCTTAGAGGCCATGAAAGACAGAAAAGGCTCCCGACAGGAGAGAGCCTGCAGCTCCGACACTCTCCTGGCCGAGGCCACAGCCACCAGAAAAAACACTTTCAATGTAAGATCCTTCAGCGATGCCCTAATTAGAGGTTCAAACGGCTCCCGTTCTAACGCCTCCAACACAAACGGAAGATGCCATTTGGGGAACACCGAACGCGAGGGCGGCCTTGCCAACGCCAACGCCCTGAGGAACCTCTTCACGTCACGCTGCTCCCCGAGCGATCGGCCCACTAACTGACCCCTGTAGCAAGACAGAGCAGCCACCTGCACCCGCAACGATGCCGCCGCCAGGCCCTTATCGAAACCAGCCTGCAGGAACTCCAGGATCTGTGGGAGGGTAGCCTTGAGAGCCTCCAGAGATCGAGCCGAACACCATGCCTCAAAAATCCTCCAGACCCGCACATAGGTCATAGAAGTAGAACGCCGACGGGACTTGAGCAAGGTAGAGATAACCGCCGACGAATAACCGCGGGAACTCAGCCGCGACCGCTCAAGAGCCAGGCCGTAAGCGAGAACCGATCCACGTGCGGCATGAACAGAGGCCCCTGAGACAACAAGTCGGCCCGGCAGGGGAGCCTCCAAGGCTTTGCCACCAGCAACCTGACCAGGTCTCCGTACCAGGGCCGTCCCGGCCAATCCGGCGCTATCAGAAGGACCTGACCCCTGAACGTCTCCACTCTTTGCAGTACCCTGCCTATCAGAACCCACGGAGATAAAACATAAAGCAGTTGACCCTCCAGCCAAGGCTGGAGGAGAGCGTCCAAGCCTTCGGACATTCGTTCCTGGCGCCTGCTGAAGAAGCGGCTGCAATTTGTCGAAGCAAAAGTCGCCATAAGATCCATGACCGGTGTTCCCCACCTGCGAGCGAGCATGTCGAACACCTGAGGATGCAGCGACCACTCTCCGGGATCGACCCACACCCGACTGAGATAATCGGCTTCCACATTGTCCACTCCTGCCACATGAGCTGCCGAGAGATCCAGGAGATGTTCTTCCGCCCATTCGCATAGGGCACCGGCCTCCGCCTCGAGGGCCGCGCTGCTGGTGCCCCCCTGCTTGCTGACAAAGGCGACAGCCGTCGCGTTGTCGGAGAGCACCCTCACTGCTCGGCCCACCAGCAGTAGCCGAAACTCCCGCAGAGCTAGAAACACCGCTCGCAGCTCCAAGTGATTGATCGACAACTGCTGCTCCTGCCAACTCCAGGTGCCCTGCGCGAAGTTGCCCTGACAGTGTGCTCCCCAGCCCAACAAGCTGGCGTCCGTCATCACGGCGACCCACTCGGGTGACTCCAGGGCCTTTCCCCTCTCCAGCGAGGCGGGAACCAACCACCAGAGGAGGGCCTGACGTGTCTCCTCCGGACACACTAGCTTCCGGGACAACGGATGCAACTGATGTGACCAGCGGCGAAGCAACGCCCTCTGCAAGGGTCTCATGTGGGCTCTCGCCCACGGCACCGTTTCTATTGCGGCTGCCATGGTGCCCAATAACTGCAGGTAGCGCCACGCCGAGGGAGCCCTGAGTCGGAGGAACCGCTCCACCATGCTCCGCAAGACCTTCACGCGGTGTTCTGTGAGAAAAACTCTGCCAATGCTTGTGTCGAAGCGCGCCCCCAGGTACTCCAAGTTCTGAGAGGGCTGCAAGCGGCTCTTGGCTTGGTTGACTATCCACCCGAGGCTTTCTAAGAACTGCACCACTCGAGCTGTGACCCACATGCTCTCCGCCCGCGACTTGGCCCGGATCAACCAATCGTCCAGATACGGGTGAACAAGGATTCCCTCCTTGCGCAAGGCCGCAGCCACCACCACCATAACTTTGGTGAAAACCCTCGGGGCAGTCGCCAGCCCAAAAGGCAAAGCCTGGAATTGATAATGACCGAATGGTACCGCAAACCGGAGAAACTGGTGATGGTCCGACCGTACTGGAATATGAAGATACGCCTCTGACAAGTCCAGAGCGGTGAGGTACTCTCCCTGGCGCACCGCTACTATAACGGAGCGGAGAGTCTCCATATGAAAATGCGACACGCGCAGGCACCGATTGACGCCTTTGAGATCCAGAATGGGCCGGACGCCTCCGTCCTTTTTGGGAACAATGAAATAAATGGAGGTACCGACCGCAGCCGCACTGGTCTGGCGGGACGGGAGCAATCGCTCTTAAGTCCAGCAACCTTTGCACCGTTTCCCGAAGTGCCGCACACTTCGCTTCCGACCTTCCGGGAGACTGTACAAAGGCCGCTCGCACGGGATGCAAGAACTCCAGGGCGTAGCCCTCCCGATTGACTTCTAGCACCCACTGATCCGAAGTGATTTGGGCCCAGGCAGGAAGAAAATCCTGCAGACGACCCCCCACGGGAAGGAGGGACGACTGGGCCCTCCGCACTTCATTGCGGTTTCTTGAAACTACTGGAAGCCGAGGAAGAGGCGGTACCAAAACCTCTGCCTGCACCTCTGAAGCCACGAAACCCCTGGTTTCGATGGGGAAAACGCCCCCTCGGGCTCGAAGTGAACCTTTGAGAACGAAACTGGCGAAAATTTCGAAACGGGCCCCGAGCCCCCAGAGCCCCTCGAGTTGACTTCGGCTTATCCTCTGGCAATCTACCGCCTTTAGATTCTCCGAGATCCTTAACTAGCTTATCCAAATCCTCACCGAAGAGGAGACGGCCTTTAAAGGGAAGCTTACTCAGCCTTGCCTTCGAGGAAGAATCTGCCGCCCAATTCCTTAACCACAAGTATCGACGAGCCGCCACTGCCGAAGCCATACTTTTGGAGAGGCCTCTCATAAGGTCATACTGCACGTCAGCGAGATAGGCCGCACCTGATTCCAGCCTCGCTGCTTCCTCCGCCGAAGGAGACAGCTGACCCTCCTGAACCTGCTGAGACCAGCGAAGACAGGCTCTGGCCACCCAAGCACCACAAATGGCCGCTTGCAGGGAGATGGCATTGATGTCAAAGATTTGTCGCAGGAGCACGTCTAACTTCCGATCCTGTACGTCCTTGAGGGCCGCACTACCTTCAACCGGTATGGTGGTTTTCTTGGTCACGGCCGAGACAGCCGCGTCCACCCGAGGCGACTTAAAGACCTCCTTGTCTTGGTCCAGCAACGGGTACAAACGACCCATGATCCGGGAACCTTTCAACGGAGCCTCTGGGGCGTTCCACTCTTCTTGAATCATCTCTGTAAATACCCTATGGACCGGAAAGGCCCTCCGAGTCCGCTGGAACACCTGCAACAAAGGATCCTCCAGCGTCTCATCCGCTGTCTCTCCGGGAACCGGCATGTTAAGTGCCTTAAGTGACTCTGCAATGAGAGCCGGCAATTCCTCCCTCCGGAAGACTCGCACCACCCGTGCCTGCTCCTCTCTCTCTGAAATCTCTCCTTCTTCTAAGTCCTCCTCCATAGCGACACTGGGGTTCTCATCATCAGACAAGGGGTTCTCCGAAACCCCCAGGAGATCCGACAAATCCCCGTAGCCCCTAGACTTCTTACCGGGACAGGGGGAGGACTGGATTCGAGGGGAAGCAGCGCGCTTCCTATCTCCTTCTGAGCTTGTCGCTACCTGTTGCTGCAGAACAGCTCCAGCCGCGGACTGCTGCAACAGAGCCATGAACTGTGTAGAAAAAATGGCAGACAGCTCTTTAGGAAAGAACATCTGAGAAGAGGGAGGACTAATGCCTGAAGACGGACCAGCCACCGGCTCCTCTTGCTCCACGCAAGGCAAGGGCACCGCAGAGGTCTCTAAGTCGCTCCCCGGGTTTTTGTCAGGCTGTGTGGCAGACCGGACCGATTCTTCCGACTCACCCACACAGGCCTTACAGACCCCTGTACTGAAAACCTTCTTGGCCCCACACACCATACAAAGGGGCTTGGAAGGCATTTTGAGAACTAAAGAAAGGTTAAGAAACTGCTCCCCTCAGTAAACAGCCCAGAAATGGGCCCCCCCGATGGGATAAGCAACTGGGCAAATCCCCCCCCCCCCGTCGCGTCAAGGAACCCGACGCCAAAAACAGGGCCCTTAAGAAAAAAGAAAAAACAAAAGCAAAACGAAAAAGAAAGGAAAAACGTGAAGCCGGAGTGGTCCGGTAGCACGGACGTCGCCCGCGAAGGGACTCCCGGGTCGCCGAAAATGGCGCGCTAACCACCCGACGCAAGGCCGAACGGCCGCCACGCGGCTAGGCCGCGTCTGCAAAAAACGCGCCAAAAGCGCGGCGCTCCCGAACCAATAGTCGCCCGAAAGTAAAACGCTTACCTTCTGCGGATGTGCACCAGAAGTGACTGAGATGCCTCTTAAACTGACTGAAAAAACGCAAGTCCTCCCCCGGGGATACAGGACGCGCCGCCCGTTGACTGCTCAGCGTTGCAGAGGCAGAGGTCTGGGCGGCGGGAAGGACTCTAGCGCGCTTGCAGGCAGGGCCTCTGCTTGGCGCTGATGAGGCTTCCCCCTCAGAATGATAGCCCCGAAGAACACAGCCAAAAGTGCCCCGGAGAACCGCTGCGCTGCCAAGCCAGGAAACAAAACCTCTGAAGCAGCCTCAGGTCATAAGCAGGCAGTGCAAGAAGTAAGAGGGGGGGGGGGGGCAACAAACCTGCAACCAAAGATATATATTTATTTTTTTTTTTAAAGGCACAGGTAGCTAGAAAACGAAAGGAAGAAATAAAGAAAAATTAAAGCACAAAAACGAAAAAAGTGTTAAAACTAGATGCTCAATTGTTTCTCTAGTGAGCCCAAGAGCCTTGGGCTCCCAACTATCCAGCTGCTTGGAGACTGAGGTAACAGCTGGATTCAGGCGGGCTCCGGAGAGATATACTGATGATGTCACAAAAGAAGGTGTTTCTCAGTCTCCAAGCTTCTGGATAAGATAGGGAACCCAGAGGTTCCGGGACTAGATGGGGACACGATCAGGAAATCTAAGTTTTCTTTAGAAGCTCAGATGACAAGACTTCGACTTTCATATTTTGGACACATCATGCAAAGAGAGATTATTAGAGAAAGACATCATGCTTGGTAAGGCAGAAGGTCAACGCAAAAGAGGAAGACTAGCAATGAGATGGATCGATACAACAGCAGCAACTATGGGTGCCAGTCAATGTTCCCTCTAATTTTCTGTAGGCTGTGTGAGCATAAAATATCAGCTGTGCAGCTTTTGAAGGAAGGTTAAATTTTTGTGCGCCACATAATGACACTCGGAGTTAAATACTTTAAAATTTGACTACACATCAGAATACAGTATTGTACACCACATTGATTGCACTAGAAAACATTGTAGAACTTGTGAAAACCATAAATACATACCAACTTTTAAATTTTAAGATGTCTGTGTTGTTTTCTATCAGAATCAGAACCATAATTTTTGTGCGCTCTGTTGTAAAGTATGTGCGCTCGCTCAGCGAGGTGTGCGCGCGCGCACACGCGCACAGCTTAGAGGGAACAGTGGTGCCAGTCTGTCAACAAGGAGCTGCCTGACCGAAGACAAATTAGGCAACCATCCAGAGGGTCGCCATGAGTCCACACCAACGTGCGACATTTAACATATATATTAAGATCCTTAGTCTGTTCTCATATGCTTTATAACGAAGACTACTAACCAACTCCAACCTGTTTATATCCTTTTGAAGGTGTGGTCTCCAGAATTGCACACAATACTCCAAATGAGGTTGTGGTCACACCAAAGACTTATACAGAGGCACTATCACCTCCTTTCTTCTGCTGGCCACTCTTTTCCCTATGCACCCAAGCATCCTTCTAGCTTTCGTTGTCACCTTTTCTACCTCTTTAGCTACTTTAAGATTGTTAGACATAATCATGCCCAGGTCCCGCTCTTCTTTTGTGGCAGAAGTACTTCACCCCCTAGGACCGTTGCAGCCCAAATGCATGACACTACATTTTTTAGCATTAAATCTCAGCTGCCAAATTCTAGACCATTCTTCAGTCTTAACTAGATCCCTTCTCATGTTATTTACACCTTCCTGGGTATGTCTACTCTATTGCAAATTTTGGTATCATCCGCAAAGAGGCAAACCTTACCAGACAGCCCTTCTTTAAGGTCACTAACAAAGATATTAAAAAGAACAGGACTAAGGACAGATCCCTGTGGCACTTCACTGGTAACTTCTTTCTCCTCAGAGTGAGCTACGTTTACCTATAGCCTTTGTCGCCTCCCATTCAACTAATTTCTAACCCAAGCAGTAACTTTAGGGTCCATCCCTAGAGTGCTCAATTTGTTTATAAGTCGTTTGAGCAGAATGGTGTCAAAGGCTTTATGAAATCTAAATACACCACATCAGGGCTCTCCCTCAGTCCAACTCCCTGGTCACCCAGTCAAAGAAATCAATCAGATTTGTCTGACAAGACCTGCCTCTGGTGAATCCATGCTGCCTTGAATCTGGTAATCCGTTGGACTCCAGAAACCTCACTATTTTCTCTTTCAGCAGGGGTTTCTATAATTTAATGCACTTTTCACTCATACCTCGTACATTGTTATACAATAAAGCACAGTTACTTACCTGTAACAGGTGATCTCTGGGAACAGCAGGAATTAGTCATCACATATGATATGGGTACGTCGGTACCGACGGAGCCCGCGCGGGAAAGCTCCCCAGCTTTTCAGATTAAAAGCCTTTGGGGCCTCCCACTGCACATGCGCGCTGCCTTCCCGCCTTCCTGACCAGCTCTCGTCAGTTCGAGTTTAAAGCTGAGACAATAGAGAGAGAGGACAGGAAGATAGATAGAGATACAACTCCTAGGGGAGGTGGGTGGGTTGTGATGACTAATTCCTGCTGTTCCCAGAGATCACCTGTTACAGGTAAGTAACTGTGCTATCTCCAGGAACAAGCAGGAATACGTCATCACATATGGGGACTCCCTAGCTAAGATGCCTGGGAGATCCCCCTCCAAGGGTAAACCATCTTCGCATGGATCTCAGGCATCCATCCAGGGAAGGTGGGCAGGAGTTGTTTAAGTATGGAACAGGTGTTTGAGGACAGCCTGACCAAACAAGGCATCCCGGCGGGAGTCCTTGTCCAAGCAGTAATGGGCTGTGAAGGTATGAACCGAGGCCCAAGTGGCTGCTCGACAGATCTGATCTATGGATACAGAGTGAAGATGAGCCATAGAAGTGGCCATGGCCCTCACATTGTGAGCTGTGACATGGCCCTCCATAGAAATGTTCTTACTCTGGTAAGCAAAAGAAATACACTGAGCGATCCAATTGGAAAGTGTACGCTTGGTGACTGGAAGTCCCAAATGAGAAGGATCAAAAGCCACGAAAAGTTGGGAAGACTTTCGATGTGGTTGAGTCCTGTTGAGGTAAAAGGCAAGAGCTCTTTTACAATCCAGAGTATGAAGGTTCCTCTCTGCACTGGATGCATGAGGAGCCGGGAAAAAGACAGGTAGATATACCTCTTGATTAAGATGAAAAGGCGAGACCACTTTGGGCATAAAGTGGGGATTCGTCCTAAGGACCACTTTATCATGATGAAACCTAGTATAAGGTGGATGAGCCACTAAAGCCTGCAGTTCACTGATGCGGCGAGCCGAAGTGACTGCAATAAGGAAAACAACCTTCCAGGAAAGAAATTTGAAGGAGGTAGAGTCCAAAGGCTCAAAAGGTGGCTTCATAAGCTGACCTAGAACTAGGTTCAAATCCCATGCTACCGGAGGAGGTCGGATGGGAGGTTTAGTTAGAGTCAGGCCTCTCATGAAACGTGAAACAAGAGGATGAGAGGAGACAGGTTGTCCATTTAGAGGTTTTAAGGATGCTGCAATAGCACTCAAATGGACCCTTACTGAATTCGTCTTAAGGCCTGCATTTGAAAGATGCAGGAGATAGTCCAAGAGGGAATTCAAAGGAAGTGCTAGAGGGTCAAGACCCTGCTGAGCACACCAAATGGAAAAACGTTTCCATTTGAAAGCATAAGAACGCCTCGTGGAAGGTTTCCTAGAGGCATGAAGGATATCTGTCACAGGTTGAGAAAGATTAAAGTCTTGAAGACTTAGGCCTTCAGTAACCAAGCTCTGAGATGTAGGGATTTGGGGTTTGGGTGCCACAAAGTCCCCTCCTCCTGAGACAGAAGGTCTGGCGCAGCTCCCAGGTCCAGGGAGGATCCCTGGGAGAGTTGCAGAAGTAGAGGGAACCACACCTGGCGTGGCCAGCGGGGAGCTATGAGGATCATAGTCCCGTGATCCCTCTGGAGCTTGAACAGAGTCTTGGATATTAGAGGAATGGGTGGAAAGGCATAGAGGAATTCCTGACCCCAATGCAGGAGGAAGGCATCGTGGGCCTGAGCTCCCTGACACTGAGTTCTGGAACAGAACCGGGGAAGTTTGGCATTCCACGGACTTGCAAAGAGGTCTATGTCCGGGGTCCCCCATTCCTGAAAGATTCTGCGTATCTGGTCCATATGTAGGGACCATTCGTGTGGAAGCAGAACTCGACTGAGTCTGTCTGCACGAGAGTTTTGAACTCCTGGAAGATACACTGCAAGAAGGTGAATTTGATGCTCTCTGGCGAAGGCCCATATTCTGAGAGCTTCGTTGCAAAGCGACAGAGAGCCTGTCCCTCCTTGTTTGTTTATATAGAACATGGCTACCTGATTGTCTGTCTGAACTAGGACAGTCAGGTTGACAAGGAGGGTATAGAAGACCTTGAGGGCAAGGTAAATTGCTCGCAGTTCCAGGAGGTTGATATGAAGGGTGGCCTCCTGTGGAGACCAAGTGCCCTGAGTGGAGAGGTTCTGAAGATGAGCTCCCCACCCTGTCTGGGAGGCATCTGTTGTGAGGGTTGCTTGGGGCAACAAAGGTTGGAAGGGGGCCCCCAACAACAGATTCTTGGTGGATGTCCACCATTGGAGGGACCAAAATAGACGGCTTGAGGTGAGTATTTGGTCGGAGAGCGCTCCAGATGCTTGAGTCCACTGGGTGGCCAAGGTCCATTGAGCTGCTCTCATATGCAGACGAGCGTAGGGCACCACATGTACCGTGGAGGCCATGTGGCCCAGAAGTCGCAGCATTTCCCGGGCTGTCAAATGACTGCTGGACTGAGCTTGGGAGGCCAAACTCAGCAGGCGTTGGGCCCTGACCTGAGGCAGGTAGGCCCTTGCAGTGATGGTGTCTAACTGGGCCCCTATGAACTCGAGAGACTGAGTAGGGATTAGTTGAGACTTGGGAAGGTTTACTACCAGTCCTAGATACTGCAGAAGACGCCTTGTGCGGTCCAGGGAAATTTGGGCCTGGGACTGAGAGGGAGCTCGGATGAGCCAGTCGTCCAGGTATGGGAATATGAAAATTCCCAGGCCTCTTAGAAAGGCAGCTACGACTGCCATGCATTTGGTGAACACTCTTGGAGCAGAGGCTAGACCGAAGGGGAGTACTCTGTACTGGAAATGTTTTCCCTGAAACAGAAATCGAAGGTATTTTCTGTGGGATGGGTGGATGAGTATGTGTGTATACGCATCCTTTAGATCTAGAGAACAAAGCCAATCCTGACTCTGAAGGTATGGAAGGAGAATGCCCAGAGAAAGCATTTTGAATTTCTCCTTGAAAAGAAATTTGTTCAATTCTCTCAGATCCAGAATTGGTCTGAAGCCCTCTGTCTTCTTTGGTATTAGAAAATAAGGGGAGTAGAATCCCGTCCCCTGTTGAAGAAGAGGGACCTCCTCTATTGCCCCCTGGGCAAGGAGGGAGGAGACTTCCTGACCCAAGAGGGCCAGGAGAGATGGAGAATTGAACTGCCTCACCATAGTATAAGGAGGAAGGTCGGAAAAATGGAGTTTGTAACCCTCTCTGATGATAGAGAGGGTCCATTGCTCTGATGTAATTTGCTCCCATCTGGGAGCAAAGTGAGCTAACCTTCCGGGTATGGTGAGGGGCTCTGGATGTTCTAGAGCCAGAAAAGTTAAGTTCTCTAGGGGCAAGTCAAAACCCCTGAGGGGGTGGAGCCTGCTGAGGCGTAGCAGACGCCGCAGGCTTTGACCTTGCCTGTTTAGGTTGCTGACGTTTAGCAGCAAAACGAGGCTGAGAGGATTGTTGGCCAGTATTTGTAGAAAATCTGGACTTCTTGTAATAAGGCCTCTTAAAAGACTTCTTCTTGGCAGGAGTGGAGGTAGACTTAGAAAGTCTATCTAAGGTGGCATTTTCTGCATCCATTTGAGTGGCCTTAATTTGCCACTCCTCACCAAATAAGTTCTCACCTGTACAGGGCAGATTTCGTAAGCCATCTAGGACCCAAGGTTCTAGATCAGAAGCCTGGAGCCAAGCAAGACGTCGGGCTGCTATAGCAATGCCCGAAGCCCTACCAGCACCCTCAAAGGAATCAAAAGCTGCCCTGTTGGAGAACTTTGAAATATCCAAAAGGTGTTTCACCAAGGAAATGAACTGCTCCCTCTTATCCTCAGGGAGAAAGGGGGCAAAATGCCGAACTTTTAGAGCGATTTCACTGAGAAACATGCCCATGTAAAGACTATAGGAATTAATCCTGGCTATAAGCATAGTAGCCTGGAAACTTTTCCTGCCAAAAGAGTCTAGAGTCTTACATTCTCGCCCTGGAGGAGTAGAAGAGTGCCTTTTGGTACTCTTTATCTTCTTCATTGCAGACTTCACCACAATAGAATGGTGAGGCAACTGGGTTTTTTGGAAACCAGGAGAAGGGGGGGACAAGGTACATGGTGTCCAACCTGCGAGAAGAAGGAGACAATATTAGAGGAGCCTCCCATAAGTCCATCAAGTGTTCTTGAAGGATTTCATGGATAGGCAGGGTGACTGCCTCTTTAGGAGACTTAGAGTATCCTAAAATATCCAGTTTCTTTGATCTGGGTTCCTTTTCAGAGGATGAAGCAATAGAAAGACCTTTAGCCATTTCTATGATGAAGTCCTGAAAGGACAAATCCTCTGGTGGAGACATTCTCCTGTTAGGAGAAGAAGGCTCCTCAGGAAGATCAAGGGAGAACTCATCAGAATCATCAGAGGAGTTAAAATCCTCTGAAGAAGCAGAGTATCCTCTATGTGCTTCCAACGCACGATACGCATATCGTTCGGTATCGACATCGGGCGTACCGGGTATGGGATCGGTACCGGGCAAATGCCCGGATCCGGCATGCGGAACCGATCTGCGTTTGGAAGACGATGGCCTCGGTTCCGGTATGGAAGCCATTACCGGAACCGGTACCGCTGGCTGCGGTACCGAGGACGTAGCAGCATTAATAAAAGCCAGAATGGCCTGCTGCATGACTTGGACAGTATTGCCCATAGACGCCACTGCTGCCTGGATGTCGGTACCGGTATGGGCCGGTACCCCAGAGCAGTACAACAGGTGATCTGTCGAGGCCGCGCCATCGATGTCAACCTGTGACCCCATGATTGCTTTGGAGGCCGGAGCCTCCCGCCGGGGTTTTTTGGCCTGGGCAGAATCCTCGAACTCAGAATTGAGAGCCTCTCGATCTTTAGAAAGAGATTTGCTTTTAGAGGATTTGCCCACTGGAGTTTTGGTTACCTGAGATCCATCCGGAGAGGAAGACCTGGATGACTGTGATGCTTCTGAAGGAAACAGCACATGGAACTTGTTGGCCCGGTTCTGCAATCCACGTTTCGACATCTGGGAGCAGGATGGGCAGTCCGGTATGGAATGGTCAGGTCCTAAACATTTAAGACACCATTCATGGGTGTCTGTAAGAGGAATGACAGCACTGCACTTGGTACACTTTTTAAAACCAGGAACTGGCTTCTCCATGAGGAGAAATTGTGTAGGCCTGAAGGCCTAACAAAGTACCAAGCTGTGCTGAAGAAAAGAAAAATATATATATTTTTTTTTTTAAAAGAAAGAAAGAGAGACCGGCAGTACCGGTTTCAGAATGGGGAAGGCAGGTACGCGGTCTAAAGAAAACAATAAAATTAACAATTTCTTCAGCGGTGACAGGAACACGACCTGCTGGCTCCGCGGAAAAAAAGAAAACTGACGAGAGCTGGTCAGGAAGGCGGGAAGGCAGCGCGCATGTGCAGTGGGAGGCCCCAAAGGCTTTTAATCTGAAAAGCTGGGGAGCTTTCCCGCGCGGGCTCCGTCGGTACCAACGTACCCATATCATATGTGATGACGTATTCCTGCTTGTTCCTGGAGATCATGTCATTAAATATAACTCTGAACCAATAATATTGTGCGTTTATTTATAACATAGTAACATAGTAAATGATGGCAGATAAAGACCAATATGGTCCATCTAGTCTGCCCAGTAAGATGGAAAGAGCAGGTGTACCTGCTGCTCTGTACAGGCCACCCCTCCCCCATGTCTTTGTTTAGGAGTGAACCCACCGCTCCGTGTAGGACACCCCTGTTTGTTGGGAAATTAGATGGTTAAGTTTATTTTGATTTTATCCTGTTGCTGTAAAGGGATCCACTGTGTCTGTCCCATGCCATCTTGAATTCTGTCACTGTATTTGCTCTCACCACTTCCATCGGGAGGGCATTCCAAGCATCCACCACCCTTTCAGTGAAAAAGTATTTCCTGACATTTCCTTTCAATTTACCCCCTTGCAGCTTCATGTTATGCCCTCTAGTTTTACAGCTTCCCCGTCTTTGGAAGAGGTTTGTTTGTTTGTTCAGTAGTTTTCTTTAAGTATTTAAAGGTCTGAATCATATCTCCTCTATCCCTCCTCTCCTCCAGAGTGTACATATTTAGGTCTTCAAGTCTCATAAGGCTTTGGACGCAGGCTCCAAATCATTTTGGTTGCCTTCCTCTGAACAGATTCCAGTCTTTTTACATCCTTTGCAAGATATGGTCTCCAAAACTGAACAGAGTATTCCAAGTGAGGCCTCACCAGTGACTTATACAGTGGCATTAGTACCTCTTCCTTTCTGCTGGTAATTCCTCTTTGTATGCAGCCCAACATCCTCCTGGCTTTTGCCACCGCCTTGTCGCACTATTTTGCCATTTTGAGATCCTCAGAAATAATCACACCAAGATCCTTCTCCTGATCCGTGCACACCAACCTCTCGCCCCTTATCACGTACATTTTCCTTGGATTTCTGATTCCCAACTGCATGACACTGCACTTCTTCGCATTAAATCATATTTGCCAAGCATTAGACCATTCTTCCAGCTTTTATAGATCTTTCCTCATGTTAACCACTCCCTCAGGGGAGTCCACTCTGTTGCAAATTTTCGTGTCATCTGCAAAAAGACAGACTTTTCAATCTTCTCTCCCTTCCTCCCCACTCCACCTCCTGGCTACCAAGGCCCTCAAACAATAGTTATATTTAACATTCTTTCACTTCCAAGAATAGCATACCACTGTGCTCATACAGCAGTGATTACTTTACCTTCTATCTTGGGGCAAAACTATTCATGCGGAAAGCATGCTCATTAGGATTGCAGAGTGTCTTGAAAGCTTGGCTAGATTCAGAAACCCCAGCTTACTGGGCTTGGAGAAATAACCTCCACAGACTGATGCAGATGGAGAATATTGCAGCACAGGGGGCAGTTTCCAGACGCTCCCGATTTATGAGGACTTGGGAGCCTTATATTCAATCTCTTTCTCCCTGGAAACGCAGTATGGCTGCGAATTGAGTATTCGTCTAAGTCTTTAGGATGGATCTCTCGGCTGCTTGGAGTTGAGGGGAGTTAGATTCAGGAGTTGTAATGTGTAGGGATGGGAGCAGCCTAATGCCCACTAAAGTAGATAGGGAACAGTAAAATGTAGCTTGAGGTATTATTGTTCCGTCACCAGAGGGGGGGGGGGGGGAGGGTGAGTTGTTGGGTTAAACAATGGTATAACCAATGCAATTAAGTTTTATTTGGGGTAGTTTTGCCAAATGGATTACTTTTGCACATACTATGGCAGTTATGAACCTCACTTCTTAGCCAGAGTATGTGGAATATGATCTTAATCTCTCAAATTTACTGCTAATGCTCAGCGTAATACTTGCATCGTGCCAAAGAGAGCCTCCTGCTGGAGTTCATAAGATGTAACACGTATGGGTAGTTTGTCAAGATACGCTTGGAAATTCTTATTTATCAGGCCTGTGGCTCCCAGTACAATGGGAAATAGTTCTGTATCTTTCTACCACATTTTCTTGGTCTCTGATTGCATTTCTTGATATTTCAAGATCTTCTCATTCTCCATGCGATTCACAGAATCATCACTCAGTACCGACACTTCTATTATCAATGCCGTTCTGGTGGTGTTCTCCTTTACCACTATGTCAGGTTTCCTGGCATCCAGTTTCTTATCTGTTGTTATGGGAATATCCCAGGTTATCATAACCTCTTCATTCTGTTATTCTCTTAGGGTCATAATCTCAGTGCTTTTCAGGGACAGTGATGTTGTAGTGTTTACAGTTTCCAGTGGAGGAGGCGTGCTACTTTGTTGTGCCTTTCTGTACAGAAATTTTCTGCCATCAGAACTTCACAGCCTGCTATTAGGTGAGTCACTGTTTCCAGCTCTTTCTTAATGTTCCGTGAGGCTTCATAGGGCTTTCGCACGCTGAACGAGGCAATTTATATTATATTTGGTTTGTTAATTGGTTAACAATACCGATGATTTAAACAAATTCTCAGGTGGTGTGTAAGAGTCCCTACTCACCAGAGAAGGTGTAGTAGCATTGTTATTTCAAGGAATAGATATTGACTGAATGGGGAGGAGGAGGGTGGGGGAGTTGAATAGGGATAGAAGGGGGAAAAATAAAAATGTGGTTGAAGTAACGCCTGTATAGTATACATAATACAATGATGTAACAAGGTGTTAATGTTTTGATGAAACACTGGATGCAATAAAAAAAAAAAAAAGTTAAACATCTTCTATCTAGAGACCCCGTAGCTCCTGCCTTAACCCTTCTCTCTTTCTTACTGCCCCCTCCCTCCCCAACCTCAGACATTACTGATCCCAACTTTGATCAAAGCTCTCGTTACAGTATTAACTTTTCCCTCCATAATTGAAAGGGTTTCCATCTATGCTGACAGGTCTGCATCCTATGTGATTTACAGGCTGTTACTTCACACATCTGGTTCAAATAGTCCCATCTGCTTACTTTCTTTTGTTCATCCGGCCCATTGGTTGATTTCCACAATTTGGCAATTTCCATGTGCTCCCCAATTAGCATAAGGCATAACAGGAACCCCATATCCGTGTCGCACTCCCCTGCCTCATCTCTCCAGTCATTAAGTAAAACGTTTTGGGGACCTATGGGGCCTGCCTAGCCCAGCATTTATAGAAGCACCTTGGCACAGTCACTCCATTTTCTGTAGTACTGGGCAGAACCATCATGCAAGTACTCACTCACAGCCCCACATCCTCTCCAACATTTGTTGCTTCCTGGGGCCCTCATTCTGCAGACCCTTACTGGGTATTAAGTACATGCAGTATAACATTTTATATACATGTTCTTGGATTGCAGCAGAGACCAAAGGGATATGAGTGGTCTCAAAACTCAAGGTTCCATTTTTCCTCATTCCATTCCCATTCCTCCTGGTAATGTTCCTTCCCCCTTTTGGGTTCTAGGCTTTTACAGATTTTTTTAAAATCAACCCCTTAGTGTATACCCCCATCCGGAATAAGTTTTCATATATTAATTCTTCAGATTCCATCTCTACTGTAATCTTTTTTATCTTTAAAAAGTGGGTTATTTGGCAATATCCATACCAATCTTTTGCTTCTAGATTATATTCCCCCCCCTCAGTTCCTCAAAGGATCTCAGCACCCCCCCCCCCCCCCCTTCTGATGGGCAAATAGGACTCCATAAACTGGAGTCATAAATTTGCCCATCGTTTAAAATAAGTGTGTGATCCCTTCTACCTAAACCCTTCACAAATGACTATCCGTTGTAATCACATTACACCACCCACCCCTCACCAGTGTTTTCCGTTCCTGCTGCCAAATTTTCATTGTCAAGTCCACATATGGATTTGTTTGGACTGCCCTCCGTCTCATAAGTCCCTTCTCCCACCGCTGGCCAATTAGTGGAATCTCTCCTATCACTGCCTGCTCAATCCTTCCCCATTGAAGTTTCTCCATCTCCACCCTTCAGCCTAAGACACCCCCCCCCCTTTAGTTGTGCCACCTTATAGTACCTTTTCTAAGTTTGGGATAGCAAAGCCATCCTCCTCTCGCCCTTTGTATAATACTTCCCTCTGTACTCTTGAGGGCAGATGTGGCCAAATGAAGGAGAATATTCTCCTTTGCATGAGGCTCAGCATTTGTTTGGGCACTTCTACTGGGAGTGACAAACAAACAATAGTCTGGGCAATATCTTCATTTTTATAATAGCTATACTTCCCATCCAGGAGAAGTGGGATTTGTTCCATCGCAACAGATCATTCGGAACTCGCCGGACCAGCGGGTCGTAGTTCAGTTTCCTCAATTGTTTCCAGTCCCTACTCACTTGTATTTCCAAGTATCGAATCTGGGTTTTCACCCATTGCAATGTGAAACTGGCTGACAAACTTTCCTCCAACCTAGGATCTAAATAGAGTTTCGATCTCTGTTTTCCCCATATTCATCTTATATCCAGATACATCACTATATGCCTGTATTTCCTTTAGCAAATTTTGCAAGGATAAAAGTGGTTGCCTCAGCGTATAAAATACATCATCTGCAAACAGAGAGATTTTAAATTCTCGGTTACCCACCAGGATGCCTTTCACATCTGTGTGCTTTCATATCTTCTCTGCTAGTGGTTCTATTACCAAGGCAAACAGAAGTGGGGATAGTGGGCACCCCTGTCTAGTTCCCCTCCCTAGCGAAAATTCTTCCGGATAGGTACCACTGATCCCGATACCTGCTCTGGGATCACCGTATAGGGCCTGAATTCGTCTTCATAAATTATCCCCTATCACCATCCCTCTGAGTACTTCAAAGGCCCACTCTACCCTGTCAAATGTTTTTTCAGCATTGACCATTATCAAGAGTGAGGAAGTCTTCTCTTGTTGCGTTACCCATACTAGGTTTAGAATTTTCTGTATATTATCACTTGCCTGTCTTCCCAGTATAAAGCCAAAGTGCTCTTCTTTAACTAGCATGGGCAAGAACCTCTGCAGCCTTCCGGCTAGAACCTTCACATAAATCTTCGTGTCTAAGTTGATAAGGAAAATGGGCCTGTAAGAACCACATAATCCCACATCTTTAACTGGTTTTGGTATTACTGTTATGCTCGTCTCCCCCATGGACCTTGGCAATGTACCACCTCCCATCACCCCAATGAATAACTTCACCATCATTGGGCCTCATTTTACCCGGAAGAGCTTGTAGAATTTTGCTGTCAGCCCATCGAGACCAGGGGCTTTTCTTTCTTTAAGCTCTTTGATGACCTGTAACACTTCCTCACCTTCTATGTCACGGTCCAACCAACTTGTATCTTCTTCCTCCAACCTTGTTAGCCCTACCTCCCTTACATACTGCCTAACCTCTTCCAGGTCCCCTTTATGTTCTGACTGATATAGGGCCTTTTAGAAAACACAGGTGGTCTTCTGTATCTTCCTGGTTCCGATGTCCCACTGTCCCTGCTTATTCTTAATCGTCAATATCCTCTATCTGCTTTCTCGCTAAATATCTCCCCGGCTTGTTCCCCACTATAAAGTGCGTATGTTTGAGCGTATTGCGTTGGAACACCCATTCCTCTGCATGTAAGTGGGCTATTTGCCTCGTATACCTTCTATTTTCCTTAATACCCTGGGTCCTCCTCCCTCCCCAGGAGCCATAGTTGGGTCTGCAATTCTCCTTCTCTTTTTACTAGGATTTGCTCTTTTCTAGTTCCAGGGAGATGAAATACCCTCTTATGACCACTTTTAATCCATCCCATACTATCTCTGGTGCTACTTCTTCCCCCCCCCCCCTATGATGTTTGAAGTACTCTATTATCACCGCCCTGGTAATCTGCACCATCTAATAATGTCTCGTTAAGCCACCAAAAACGTAGGTCCTCTTGAGAAAAATGTGAGTTAATACTCACTCCCATTAGAGCGTGGTCAGACCATGTAATGTTGTCTATCTCCACTCGCTCCATTTGTTCAGCCAGTTTCCCATCCAACCAGATCATGTTTATCCTATCATAGGTTCCATGAGGATGTCAGTTGAATGTGTACTCATGCCTACTCCCTTTCAAATATTGTCATGAATCAACAACCCCTATTTTTGACATCAGTGGTTTCAGTTTTATCTGCCCCCTGCTATTTCCCCCTTCTCCACCTGAGGAATTATCCATTTTAGGATTAACGGTAATATTGTTGATGTTATTAAGTGCCATTGGGTCTGACCCTCTGGACAGTTGACCTAAACTGTGTTCGGTCTCCAGCCAGGCGGCTCATTTCTCACATAGTTGCAGTTATTGTATTGA
Source organism: Ichthyophis bannanicus (assembly GCA_033557465.1). Taxonomy (NCBI): domain Eukaryota; kingdom Metazoa; phylum Chordata; class Amphibia; order Gymnophiona; family Ichthyophiidae; genus Ichthyophis; species Ichthyophis bannanicus. The sequence goes on from CM066033.1 coordinate 906,316,077, forward strand.
TCTATCTCACTGCTGGCCTTCCTCTTTTGCGCTGACCTACCTTGCCAAGCATGATGTCTTTCTCTAATGATCTCTCTTTAACTTTCATACTTTGGACACATCATGCAAAGTCTTGCCATCTGAGCTTCTAAGGAAAACTTAGGTTTGATCTCCTCTAGTACTGACTGGTTTGTTCTTCGGACAGTCCATAGTATACACAGTATTCATCACCAGCACCATAATTCAAAGACATCAATTTTCTTCCTGTCTATCTTGTTCACTGTCCAACTTTCGCACCATATAACGTTATTGAAAACGCCATAGCTTGAACAAGTCGAATCTTTGGAGACATCTCTGCTCTTGAGAATCTTGTCTAGGGCCTTCATAGCAATTCCGCCAAGAGCAATGCATCATCGGATTTCTTGACTGCTTGTACTTTCTTTATTGATTGTTGATACAAGTAGGTTAAAGTTGTCAACTATTTTAATTTCTTCTACATCAATGATGAACTTATTGATTTTGTCAGTTGTCAGGATCTTTGTCTTCTTAACGTTAAGGTGCAGGACCATTTTAAGACTATGTTCCTTGATCTTGAGAAGCAAATATTTCAGATTATCTTCACTTTCAGCCAGTAACGCGATCTCTTCCATTAATCTTCACACCTCTGTTTTCTCTGATGATTTGTTTGCATATAAATTAAACAGGTAGGGGGAAAGTATGCAGCCTTGTCATATACCTTTGCTGATTTTAAACCATTCTGTTTCTCCTTGTTCCGTTTGAACTGTTGCTTCTTGATCAGTGTAAGTGTTGTGTAAGAGAATCATCAGGTGTTCTCGTATACCAAAGCTTCTTAACGTGGCCCTGAGTTTCACATGGTTTACAGAGTCAAAAGCTTTGCTGTAGTCAACATATGGATATCTTTTGGTATTCTTTTGTCTTTTAAGGATCCATCTCACATTAGTGATGTCTCTCGTTCCTCGCCCTTTCCTGAACCCTGCTTGCACTTTAGGCAGTTCTCGTTTCAGGTATGGTTGTAGTCTCTGCTGAACTTTGTCTCCTCTGGCTTTAGCTTCTCTGCGTTTCTGGGAAATTTTCAGTTTCTTCAGTCATCCATTTCGGTTGTTTTGGCTTTTTCACCTTTTGCAGAGATTTCTCGCTTTCTTCTAACACAATGTTCTTGATGTCATCCCATAACACTTCTGGAACTCTGTCATTTGTATCTAAAGAAGCAAATCGATTTTGCAGGCAGTCTTTAAATGCCAGTGGTATATTTCCCAGGTGATATTTTGTTACATTCATAATTGGCTTGCTCTTTTTCAACTTTAGCTTGAGTTTACATACTAGTAGTTGGTGATCTGTGCCATAGTCAGCTCCAAGTCTGGCCTTTGTTGATGTTATTGAGCTTTTCTATCATTGTCTTCCATAGATGTAGTCAATTTGATTCCTTTACAATCCATTGGGTCAGGTCCACGTGTACAGTTGGTGTTTGTGTTGCTGAAAGAAGGTGTTCAAAATGAATTTATCATTGGTCTTACAGAATTCTATCAGTCTTTTTCTAGCTTCATTTCTGTTGCCAAGTCCATATTTTTCAACCACTTTGCCTTCCTCGTTTTTGCCAACTTTTGCATTCAAGTCACCCATAACTATCAGGATATTCTGTTCGCATGTTCTGTCAATTTCAGCTTGTACTTGTTCACAGAATTCAACCATCTCATCCTCTTCTGCAGCTGTTATTGGGGCATACACATGAATTATAGTTGTGTTGATGGGTACTCCTCATAGACGAATAGAAAGTAAGCATTTACTGACTGCACTGTATTTCATTTCATTTCTTGCAAGTTTCTTCTTAATTATAAATGCTACACCATTTCTTCTTTGTCTTTCATTTCCAGCATAGTAGACCATGTGATCATCAGATGCAAAATGTTCAATGTCCACGGCCCTTGGGGGTTTCCAGGGTAGTCTTGGATCCCTGCTTCGAGGGTCCAGCGGTCTTGAGGCGCGGGCCAGCTGTGTTGGGCGGAAAACGCCTGCTGGGCAGCTAGGAAGGCAGAAACGCTGCGCTCCAGTGCCATCATTCGGGACTCCCACTTGGGGGTAGGTCCCTGTGATGCCGACGCCGGGGTTACCAGGTCTGTCGTGGAGGAGGAGAGAGGGTTCTCGCCAGGACAACACTGAGGAGACCAGGTGCCTTTGCTGGAGGCCTCCATATTGGTGCAAAGTACCTTTCGAGTGCGCTCCTTGTCCGACTCTTGGGAACGCCGGGGAGGGCTAAGAGACCGAGCACAAGAACGCTCTTGCTTGTCTGGAGTCCCCGACAGTGACTTTGAGGTGGTCTTCTTAATGCCGCTCCACTTCAGGGGACCCCCTCGTCGGAGTGCTGCCTTGGGCGCGGAGTCTCAACAGGGGATCCGACGAGCGGTGGGACGGCTTGGGACACCGCCGGGGATTCCGGGGCCACCTTACGGAAAATGTCATCGGACTTCTGCTTATGACTTAGCAGGGCCTTCGCGGACATTTTCTTACACAACGAGAAGCTCGGAGTTGTGGTCAGCCCCCAGGCACCGCAGACAGCAGTCAAGAGTGTCCATGAGCGACATGTTTTTTGAGCATCTGTCGCATTTCTTGAACCCTTGGCCAATGGGGCAAAAAGGGCCCCTGCGAGGTCAAAGATCCTCGAGGCCAGCGGTCAGGAGAAAAAAGGGCCCGAAAAGAGAAAAAATGGTTAAACGGTAGGAAAAAGGTGTCTCCTTGTCCACAGGAGAACAGGGGCAAAGAGAGAATGGGTAGAGGACTGGTGCAAATGAAAAAACACAGGGCTGGAAGCCCGAGAAAGAAACACTTTTTCCAAGAGATGAGGACGTGCGTCCGAAGGGCCCCACCGAAAAAGGGAGACTGAGCAAGATGGCACCTTTGGGCGGGAGGAGGACTACGCATGCGTGGCAGCAATCCCAAAGGCTTTCTTTGAAAGCTGGGGAATTGCTCCGCGTAGGCTCCGGTGCCGATGTCACCCATAAGTGAGGGCTGACTTCCTGCTTGTTCCTGGAGAAACCTGAATTATAGTTGTGTTGATGGGTACTCCTCAGAAAAATAGAAATTAAGTGTTCATTGACTGCACTGTATTTCAATACATTTCTTACAAGTTTCTTCTTAATTATAAATGCTACACCATTTCTTCTTTCTTTAATTTCCAGCATAGTAGACTATGTGATCATCAGATGAAGTATTCGATGCCAGTCCATTTCAATTCGCTGACACCCAACAGATCAAGTTGTACACGTTACATTTCATTCTTGACCACCTCCAGCTTCCCTTGGTTCATGCTTCGTACATTCCATGTCCCAATATGTAAAGCATCTTTGCAACTTCTGACTTTTCATTTCATGTGCAGCTACATCTGCAGATCCAACCACATCATAAATGCTGGCTTTACTCTGAGAAGTCTTCAGTAGTATTATAGTCCCCACCTAATATCACTGATTCCTCTCTTTGCCCAACTATTACTTTGTGCAACTTGTCAAAAAATACCCCTTACCATAGAAAGCACAGTTACTTACCTGTAGTAGGTGATCTCTGGGAACAGCAGGAATAAGTCTTCAAACACGGGTACGTCGGTACCGACGGAGTCTGCCCGGGAACGCTTCCCAGCGTCCAATCAGAACGCTTTTGGAAGCATCCCAACATGCTTGCGTGCTGCCTTCCCGCCTTTCCCAACTGCCTCTCCTCAGTTGAGTTTGAAAGCTGAGGCAAAGAGAGAGAGCTAGAAAGGAAAAGATGGAGAAAGAGAAATAGCAACTCCTAGGGGAGGTGGGTGGGTTGTAAAGACTTATTCCTGCTGTTCCCAGATATCACCTGTTACAGGTAAGTAACTGTGCTATCTCCAGGAACAAGCAGGAATGAGTCTTCACATATGGGGACTCCCCAAGCTGAGATGCCTGGAGGGAGTCCTGGCATGTAGTGAATGTGGAGAGAGCCATGCTACTCCTCAGAACTTCAGGCATCCTGGGACTGGAGGGTAGGAGTTGAATCATAGGAAAGGTGCTGTGGAACAGCTGGACTAGAACAGGACTTCTATGGAGAAAGATCCTGTATAGATGACCCTTGGTAGTAAAATATTGAAAGCAATATTTTAATATAGACCTCCCTTGGTGGTATTGTGAAAGTCTATTGAGGTGCAAATGGATCTGTTAGAAGAGCCAGTAGAAAATCCTCAAGGGTTACCTCACTGTGAAGTAGAGGTAATAAACTTTAGAAACAACAATTGGAGGTCAGAACCCATCAGGGTGAGAATAGTCCCAGGGGAAAACTGGGGCAGTACAATTAGGTAGGGCTTCAGCGGGAAACGCAGAAGGTACTGCTAGACAAAGCTTAAGCCCTTTTGGTCAAAGGACAGCACAATGCTAGGACCAAAAGGAAATAAGTCTGACCGATTTGGACTGACAAAAGAAATAGTCCCTGTGGGAGAGAAGGGGTATGGAGACCCCTATATTCGATCCCAAAATGAGGACAGACTTATGAAGCGTTACAGCTTTAGATTAACTGAAAATCCGCTATGTCTTTCCAAATGAGGTCAATTGGGAAAGAAAAGGTACCTGGAGTTTGAGAGGTACCTAAACCTGAAAGGTTATGGTAAGGAAAACAAAAAAATTTTGTTAATTACCACAGGGAGTGGTTATATGTGTAAAACCCTAAGCATGCTGGCACAGCATTGACAGGGGTAGTGCACATCTGTCAGAGTCATATAGGAATATATAGATATATGAACCTAGACAGAGAGATATCTCAACAGGAGTATATATGTATATAGACATATATAAACAGATATACTTGGGCGTAAGATACCGAGATACACACACACATATATATATATATATATATATATATATATAATATATATATTATATATATGTATATAAACTGAAGACATATAGACACAGGTCTCCATGTGGGTAGATGGAGACATGGCTATATAACTAGATCCCCATAGGGATATGGGAATAGAGAGAAGATTCATCTGATAGCAAGGGAGGTACCTGCTTGAATAGATGTATAGAGCATCTTCTTTCCCTGGTTATAATTGACAGAGTCAGAGGAATGGTATCCCTGACAAAGAGGAGTCTAGATTCTTTTAAGAATTTGAGCTCTTGAATAACCAGGATGGGCTACGTGAAAAATGCAGAGGATAGCTTCAGTCTGCAGGCAGCAAGTGCAAATCTCTGTAGAAATGCAGTATGGAGAATAGAGGACGCCCTTCCCTTTTGCAGGATGAGGGCAAGATGGGTATCAGGCGTCCCTGAGCTGCAACTGAAAGAAAGCTATCCCTGGCGAGAAGACCAAAGGAGATATGGACCAAGCCAGAGAATTGGCCATTCCTTGGGTTTTCACGTGATGTAAGGCCTGTGTGTTCTGTCTCGAAAAGAGATTTTAGACGAGATGGTAAGGGTAGGGAAACCCAACCAGACATGGAAACATGACTGGGTGAACCTCTCCTAACCATCTAGGCCTATCTGCTAGACAAGATACTAATGCTCTCTAGCAAGGGCCCACAGTGCAAAGCTACTACGTAGAGTTGCAGAGAGCATGTTAGAGGTTGGTTGGAAGAAAAACCTGCCTGCTCAAAGCCAGTAGGTTATTTAAACTATCCTGCCAAAACCAAGGGAATTGGAGATGGCGAAGAATAGAAGTCAACCAACAAATCTGTGATGAAAGGGTTTTCCAAAAAGGTTGATAACCTGTTTTGGGTCTAGCAGTAAGGCTAGAAGGAATGCTAGTGGAGGACAAACCCTGGTTGTGTGGAGAACAGAACCAGTGGGTTGACCACTAGGAATTGCTACATTTGCAGCAACTATCAGGGCAGCAAAAAAAATTGTCTTTTCCGTTGTTTTAACTTGGAAAAAGAAGTAACAGACATAAGCAGAAGTGGTAAGACTTCCTTATTGTCTGATAAGCTGTCTTTAAATAAGAATATGAACAAAAAAGGGCTTACCAGTATAATAGAACCCCTCTTACAAACAATGTTGTAGCAGGAGGGGGGGGGGGGTAAGACAGAGTTGAAGAGACTATGTAGGAAGTCTCTGGAAAGTAAGATAATGCTAGTACAGGGGAAAAACTGTCTTTTGATAGTTGCCACATCCCTTTCTCCAAGGAGGAGGAAGAGAAACCTGTTAACTATAGGCATGATCATCATAAGACTCTTAGAGCAGAAAGAAAGGATGTCTCGTGAAGAGAGATCCCTGAGAATTTAGAAAGAAATTAGAGTGGATGCCTCAAGTGAAAAGAAGCAGACTGCAAACTCTAATCATCAACAGGAGATATTGTGATAATCTATCTGAAACCCTGCGACTGCTGGGTTTGCTGAACCTGTTGAGGTTGTGGTTTCTTTGGACCAGAGCGATGTTTCCCCTGTTTGGGAACATCTGTATGATGGGTAGGAGGAGGATAAAACTTTTTCCCCTTAGGGGAAGAAAGCACAGTTACTTACCTGTAACAGGTGATCTCTGGGAACAGCAGGAATAAGTCTTCACATATGGGTACGTCTGTACCGACGGAGCCTGCGCGGGAACGCTCCCCAGCTTCCCAAAAAGGAAAGCTTTTGGGAGCATCCCACAGCGCCTGCGCGCTGCCTTCCTGCCTTTCCTAACCAGCTCTCCTCAGTTCGAGTTTAAAGCTGAGACAATAGAGAGAGAGGAAAGGAAAGATAGAAAAAGAGATACAACTCCTAGGGGAGGTGGGTGGGTTGTGAAGACTTATTCCTGCTGTTCCCAGAGATCACCTGTTACAGGTAAGTAACTGTGCTATCTCCAGGAACAAGCAGGAATGAGTCTTCACATATATGGACTCCCTAGCTAAGAAGCCTGGGAGATCCCCAAGGATATGAGACCCTGGGAAGGGGTCTACTTCCTCCTATGGATCTCAGGCATCCATCCAGGGAAGGAGGGTAGGAGTTGTTTAAGAATGGAACAGGTGTTTGAGGACAGCCTGACCAAACAAGGCATCCCGGCGGGAGTCCTTGTCCAAGCAGTAATGGGCTGTGAAGGTATGAACCGAGGCCCAGGTGGCTGCTCGACAGATCTGGTCGATGGACACAGAATTTAGATGAGCCATAGAGGTGGCCATGGCCCTCACATTATGAGCTGTGACATGGTTCTCCAGAGAAAGGTTCTTACTCTGGTAGGCGAAAGAAATACACTGAGCAATCCAATTAGACAGTGTTCTCTTGGAGACTGGAAGTCCCAAATGAGAAGGATCAAAAGCAACAAAAAGCTGGGAAGACTTTCTATGTTGCTGTGTCCTGTGTAAGTAAAAAGCAAGAGCTCTTTTACAATCCAGAGTATGAAGATTCCTCTCTGCATTGGATGCATGAGGAGCTGGAAAAAATACAGGTAAATATACCTCTTGATTAAGATGAAAAGGTGAGACCACTTTAGGCATAAAGTGTGGATTTGTCCTAAGGACTACCTTATCATGATGGAACCTTGTATAAGGTGAATTAGCCACTAATGCCTGCAGTTCACTGATGCGTCGAGCTGAAGGGACTGCAATGAGGAAAATAACCTTCCAGGAAAGAATCTTCAAGGAGGTAGTGGCTAAGGGTTCAAAAGGTGGCTTCATAAGCTGACCAAGAACCAAATTTAAGTCCCATGCCACCGGAGGAAGCCTAATGGGAGGTTTAGTTAAAGTTAGGCCTCTCATGAATCTTGCAATGAGAGGATGAGAGGAAATAGGTTGTCCATTGATGGGTTTAAGGGATGCTGCAATAGCACTCAAATGGACTCTTACTGAATTCGTTTTAAGGCCTGCATTGGAAAGATGCAGGAGGTAGTCTAAGAGAATTCAAAGGTAGTGCTAGAGGGTTAAGACCCTTCTCAGCACACCAAATGGAAAACCTCTTCCATTTAAAAGCATAAGAACGCCTGGTGGAAGGTTTTCTGGAAGCATGGAGGATATCCTTCACTGGTTGAGAAAGATTCCAGTCTTGAAGGTCTAGGCCTTCAGTAACCAAGCTCTGAGGTGTAGGGACTTGGGGTTTGGGTGCCACAAAGTCCCTTCCTCCTGGGACAGGTGGTCTGGAGCAGCTCCCAAGTCCAGGGAGGGGGCTTGGGAGAGATGTAGAAGTAGAGGGTACCACACTTGGCATGGCCAGCGTGGAGCTATGAGGATCATAGATCCTTGATCCCTTTGGAGTTTGAACAGAGTCTTGGGAATCAAGGGAATAGGTGGAAATGCATACAGGAGGCCCTGACCCCAATGAAGGAGGAAGGCATCCTTGGCCTGAACTCCCTGACACGGAATTCTGGAACAGAACCGGGGAAGTTTGGCATTCCACGGACTTGCAAAGAGGTCTATGTCCAGGATTCCCCATTCTTGGAAGATTCTGAGTACCTGATCCATGTGCAGGGACCATTCGTGTGGAAGCAGAACTCGACTGAGTCTGTCTGCCCAAGAGTTTTGGACTCCTGGGAGGTATACTGCCAGGAGATGGATTTGATGCTCTCTGGCGAAGGCCCACAATCTTAAAGCTTCGTTGCAAAGCGACAGAGAGCCAGTTCCTCCTTGCTTGTTTATGTAAAACATGGCTACTTGATTGTCCGTATGAATGAGGACTGTCTTGTAGCTGAGGAGGGAATGAAAGACCTTGAGAGCTAGAAAAACTGCTCGAAGCTCCAAGTGGTTGATATGAAGAGAGGTCTCCTGTGGGGACCAAGTGCCTTGAGTGGAGAGGTCCTGTAGATGGGCTCCCCAACCTGTTTGGGAGGCATCTGTTGTGAGGGTTGCTTGGGGCAACAACTGTTGGAAGGGGGACCCCAGCAACAAATTTTGAGTGGACATCCACCATTGGAGAGACCAAAAGAGACGTTTGGTGGTTGCTATTTGGTCTGAGAGAGCTCCTGAAGCTTGAGTCCACTGGGTGGACAAAGTCCATTGAGCTGCTCTCATGTGTAGGCGAGCATAGGGTACCACATGCACTGTGGAAGCCATGTGGCCTAGCAGTTGTAGCATCTCCCTGGCAGTTAAGTGGCTCTTTGACTGAATCTGGGAGGCTAACTGCACTAGACGTTGGCAACGGGCCTGGGGAAGGTAGGCCCTTGCAGTAGTGGTATCCAACCATGCCCCTATGAATTCTAGGGACTGAGTAGGGGTGAGCTGAGACTTTGGGAGGTTTACCACAAGTCCCAGATACTGCAGAATGTGCCTTGTGCGGTCCAAGGAAATCTGGGCCTCTGACTGAGATGGAGCTCGAATGAGCCATTCGTCCAGGTATGGGAAGACAAATATTCCCAGAGTGCGTAGAAATGCAGCAACTATTGCCATGCATTTGGTGAACACTCTTGGAGCAGAGGCCAGACCGAAAGGAAGGACTCTGTATTGGTAATGTTTTCCTTCTGCAGTTTTTGTGCAACTTCTTTTAGAAACATACCCATGTAAAGGCTATATGAGTTGATTCTGGCAATAAGCATACTGGCTTGGAAGATTTTCCTACCAAAAGCATCCAAGGACCTGCATTCTCTTCCTGGAGGAGCAGAAGAGTGTCTCTTTGTACTCTTCATAGCTGACTGCACCACAATGGAATGGTGAGGAAGCTGAGTTTTTTGACATCCAGGACAAGGAGGGACACGATACATAGTGTCCAATCTGCAAGAATGAGGAGAGAGAGTGAGAGGAGTCTCTCATAGATCAATCATGTGTTCATAAAGAATCTCATGAATTGGTTAGGAGCTCTTTAGGAGCTCTAGAATAGCCTATAATATCCCATTTTTTAGCTCTAGGCTCTGATTCAGAAGTTACTGAAATAGAAAGTCCTTTAGCTACTTCTCTTATGAAGTCTTGAAAGGACAAGTCCTCTGGAGGAGACATTCTTCTTTTTGGAGAAGAAGGCTCTTCAGGAAGGGCTATGGATACTTCAGGAGACTCGTCTGATGTATCAGAATCATCAGAGGAATCGAAGTATCGCCTGTCAGGGTGCTCTTCCAACGCTCGATACGCGTATCGAGCAGTATCGACATCGGGCGTCCCCGGTACCGGATCGGTACCGGTAAGCCCTGGACAAGGAACTGCTGTAGCCGGTATCCTAGTCGGTCGATGCAGTCGGTACCGGTATCAGCGCTGGTGCCGGTACCGGAGCCGATACCGACAACGGAGCTTGTTTCGGTACCAGCGGCGTCGCAGCTTGAATGAAGGCCGTAATAGCCTGCTGCATGGACAGAACATTGTGATCCATCGACGCCAAGAATGCCTGGAAGTCGGTACCGGGAGATTGTGCCGGTACCCCAGAGCATTCTAACAGGTGATCGGTCGAGGCCGTGCCATCGATGTCAACCTGTAACCCCATAGGAGGAGCTTTGGAAGCCGGAGCTTCCCGCCGGGGTTGTTTTGCTGGTGCAGAGTCCTCGAGGGCAAGCCCGGAGGCATCTCGATGCTTAGAGGGAGATCTACCCTTCGAGGACCTGCTAGGTACATGTTTGGTTACCTGAGATCCATCAGGAGAAGAAGACCTGGAAGATGTCGATGCTACCGACGCTGCATCAGCGGGAAACAGCACATGGAGCTTAGCTGCTCGGTTCTGTAAACCCCGTTTAGATATTAGAGAGCAGGACGGACAATCCGGAATGGAGTGTTCAGGACCCAAACATTTAAGACACCATTCATGGGTATCTGTAACAGAAATAGTACCGCTACACTTAGTGCATTTTTTGAACCCGGAGGCTGGTTTTTCCATGAGGGAAATTTTCTTGTAGGCCCTGAGGCCCAAGAGGAAAAATACACTAAGTGAAGAAAAATAGATATATTTTTTTTTTTTTGAAGAAAGAAGAGAAAAAGACCGGCGGTACCGGTCCGGAGTCGGTGAAGGCAGACACGCGACCAAAGAAATAAAATAAAATAAAGAACTTCTTCAGCGGTGACAGGGCTCGACCTGCTGGCTCCGCGGCAAAGAAGAACTGAGGAGAGCTGGTTAGGAAAGGCGGGAAGGCAGCGCGCAGGCGCTGTGGGATGCTCCCAAAAGCTTTCCTTTTTGGGAAGCTGGGGAGCGTTCCCGCGCAGGCGCCATCGGTACCGACGTACCCATATGTGAAGACTCATTCCTGCTTGTTCCTGGAGATAGTTTGTTAGCAAATTTCCTACCAACTGGGAAAGAGGAAGGCGTAGAACAGCCTCTAGAACCAACAATGTCAGTGGTTAACTGAGCAACTTGGAGTAAAGAGTCTTTGTTAAAAAGATTTTCTCCAGTGCAAGGAGTATTTCCCAGTCTTTCTTGTGCCCATTTGTCCAAATCTGAAACCTAGAGCTAAGCTTTACGTCGTGCTCCTATAGCTATAGCAGAAGTTCTGCTAACAGACTCAAAGGAGTCTAGGGAAGCAAGAGGAAGGAACCAAGAGATATTTTTAGCATGACTAACCAAGTAAGGAATAGTCTGCTCTTTTGGGCTCTTGGAGAAAGGGGGTCAAAAGTTGTAATTTCTTTATGACCTCTTCAAGAGATAATCCCATATAAAATATATATGAGAGAATTCTTGCTGAAAGCATGGATGCCTGGAAGGTTTGGCGACCAAAGGCATCTAAAGTCTTAGACTCACGACCTGGCGGATAAGAAGAGTGCTTTTTAGTACTCTTAATACACCTCATTGCTGATTCCACAACAATGGAATGATAAGGAAGCTGAGTCTTTTGAAAACCTGGAGTGGGGAGCACCTGATATAGAAGATCAGCTGCCCTAGAAGGTGGGGGTACCGTTAAAGGAGCTTCCCACATTCGTAAGAGGAGATCCTGCAAGGACTGATGCAAAGGAAGCATGATGCTCTCGTTTGCTCTCCCAGGAATATACAGGGATTCTGTATTCCCTTGTGCAGGATCCTGTCCAGGTATAGAAATGGCAAGTGATTTTGCCATATCAAGCAGAAAATCTTGAAAAGAAAAATCCCCAGAGGGAAATCCTCTCGAAAGAAGAGGACAGGCTAGATCTGTTAAAGAACTAGCATTGGCATGCAGGGATCTATCCAATTTTAGAGGAGCAGCAGATCCTAAAGGGTGGAGTATGGGATCCTTAGAGGATAGTTGCCGGTACCGCAGGAGGTCGGGACCAACCACAGTCGGTAGCGCATCGTCCATGCTAGGGATCGATTCCAAACTCGGTACCGAGGGAAGCGAGCCTGATGAAAGAAGCATGGAAGGTACCGACAGCGATGGTAATGTAGATACCGGTACCGACTCCGGTACCGTATCCAATACCGGCGGAAGGCGGCCAGCCGGTGACAGCTCTAACGGTATCGACAGAACCGAGAGTGTCAAACATGGATCATCGGAACTGTGCCTTCGGTACCGTCCAGTGTCGGTACCCAGTCCTCCAGACTGGAGATCGATTCCAGACTCGGCATCGAAGGAAGCGAGTCTATCAATGCATATCTGGAGGGTACCGATGTCGGTACCAGTACCGGTATCGATATCGATACTGATACTGGAAGATCGGTCTGCAGCGTATCCAAGGGGCCCGTAGGTACAGAGGACACCAGACTACGATCTTTGGTGAGGAGTGTTTCATCCAACACCATTGCCAATGCCGGGGTACTGGTACCGCTCGAAGCGGATGCCACCACCGAGCATGGCTCAGGTATGTTCGGAGAGGGGTGAACCTCAGGAACAACCTGAAACCCCACACAGGATTTGGAGGCCGAAGATTCCCACCGGGGTTTTAAAGCCAGTGTGTTCTCGAGGGCAAGGCCAGAGGCATCTCTATGCTGTGCATGAGATCTACCACTCGAGGACTGGCTAGTCTTAACAGACTGTTTTTGGGTTACCTGATCCTGTGAAGAAGGGGTGGTCGGTGCCCAGAAGTTGAATGGGGACCACGTATCAAGGGGAACTCGATGCTGAAGACTTCTTCCCACTATACTGTTACAGGAGGGACACTCCAGAGGAAAATGGTCAGGACCCAAGCAGGGTAGACACCAATTATGAGTGTCTAAAATAAATTTTGTACCGCCACAGTTCAAACATTTCTTAGGAATAGTGGCTGACGCTTCCATGAGGAAAAAAGGGGTAGGCCTAGCAGGCCGGGGAAAACCCCGTCAGGCACTAAGAGGGAAAAATATTCCCTAAATAGGAATATGTTTGAAGAAAAAAGAAACACCGGCGGTACCGGTGGCGTTGGGGAAGGCAGCCGCGACCACAAGAAAACTAAAAAATAAAAGAAGAATTTTCTGTGGTGACAGAAGGACGTCCTGCCAGCTCCGCGGAAAAACGAAAACTGAGGAGAGGCAGTTGAGAAAGGCGGGAAGGCAGCACACAGGCGTGTTGGGATGCTTCCAAAAGCATTCTTATTGGATGCTGGGAAGCGTTCCCGCGCAGACTCCGTCAGTACCGACGTACCCATATGTGAAGACTCATTCCTGCTTGTTCCTGGAGATTATACCGCTCCTCCACATCTCAGATCACCTCCTACTCCTCCACTGATTGCTTTGAAGAATAGTATTGGTTGTTGGTGCTTCACTGCTAGGTAAACGCTGTCATTTTTCCCTCCTTTCAACCAAGATTCCTGTGACCATTTAAGATGGGTCTCTTGTATGAGAAGAATGTCGGCTTGTAGCAGATTCCTCTCTTTCTGGAGAGACTGCCTCTTTTGCCACATATTTAATCCCTTAACATTCATTGATACGATGTTTAGAGGATTATCTGTCCTATGTTATCACCCTTATATTGGAAAATCATTTTTTGATGTCATACTGTCAGAGTCTCTTATAACCCTCCCCCATCTTAGCCCCCTCCTACCCCATTCCCCTCCCCTAGTACCAAGCATCCTCTGCTCCGCCTACCAGCAGTTGGTGACCCCCATCCAGCCTGAACACCCACAACCCTGCAGTATCCTCCTCAGCCCTCATATTATATCCCCTCCTCTTCATTGTTTATCCCCATCCTTTCCCACCCCCCTTACATTTCCTTGTACATACACCACTTTCATCCACGCCATCAAACCTGAACATCTTTGCATTATTCTGCATAGGTTCTGTCCCTTGTAAGTCTTTCAGCTCTCCGGTGACTTGCGCTGTTCCCCCTCTTCTCCTTGCACATCACCTGTTGCCATTTATTAGAGTTAAGATCCTCAGGTTTTTGCCCCCATTTCAGTTCAGGCATCACCTCTATTTCAGCTTCATTTATAGCTTCCACCAGAGCCTCCACCTTCCGTGCACGCCGGGTGCCCCCATTAATGGAAAAAGCAAGTCCTATGGCAGGGGTGGGCAATTCCAGTCCTGGAGGGCTGCAGACCAGTCAGGTTTTCATGATGCACCTAATGAATATTCATGGACCTATTTCCATACAATGGAAGGCAGTGGATGAAAATAGATCTCATGAATATTCATTAGGGGCATCATGAAAACCTGACTGGTCTGCAGCCCTCCAGGACCGAATTGCCCACCCCTGTCCTTATGGGATATAGCCAACGGTAGCAGATTCTATCTTCTCTCAATCGTGCTGTATAGGGACGCCATGCCTTACATTGCAATATGGCTGTCATCACCAAATATGCAAATATTGCAACTTTATTGCCTCTCCAGCCTAAGATTTTGGTGAGAAAAAACAGGAATTCATGATAAGAGGCTCCAAGGGGGCAGATTATAGAATATTATTAGGAAAAGTTAATGAATGTAAAGTCATGGCGACCATAACAATGACAGAGTTCAAGAGCAGCAAAGGAGGTATCAGAGAATCCCTTGTTGCAGAAGAGTGAAGGGAAAGTTGAGAATCCACTGAAATACTGGGCAAGCTAGAGGTGCCTTATGGTCTTCATCTGTTACCATGTTCTGCATTTCACAGTCTATGATAAAAATTGTAATTTTAAAATAGAATAGGAAACCTCTCCAAAGATGTGCTTCTATAAATTGAAGGTTTAAGTCAATGTACAGTAAATGTCATCCAAAAAGAGTCAAAGAAGTCATAAAACAGCTGGTATGGAGTCAAGAACAATAATGTCCGCAAACAGAAAAATTTGATGATCTGCTTACTGAACGGCTACTCCCTCCAATTTGACCCCTTGTCCAAAACCAGAGTAGTAGCCCTGAAGAGACAGTCATTAGAAATGTGAAGGACATTACCTCCATGTCAGAAAGTTCTTTCCACTGGGGCTGGCTGATTCCAATTGTGTCCAGAAGGCGGGAGAATTTGAAGCGGTTCTCAGCAGAGTCTATTGCTTCTGGGGAGGTGCCTAGGACACGGCATTGTTGGCGGTGCAGTGCCATGGCGATATTATTGGGAAGCTGCCCCCCCATGGATAAGATCATGCCTTCCGGGTTCTCCAACTCATAGATATCCATCACAACCTTTGGAATAAAAAAAAAATATAAGGTATAGACAAATTTTATAATGTGCAGCAAATCCTCACATTATTACCCAAAATAATTTAGTAAATAACTCAGATACACAAAACATTTTTATACTTTTGCTGCTCAACAAATTTTTAACAAGAAACAAGTTATTCCTGGAGTCTTTAATGCTACCAACAAGGGTCCAGAACCAGAGGTCCCTAGAAAAATGCAAGTACAGCCTCTCCCATAGCAAAGTAGACTTATCGAATATGGTTCACTCTTTGAAAGTTTATTGTAATTCCAGACCTCTCTCATTCTCCAAGATTTGTTAGAAAGCATAGTTGCTTACCTGTAACGGAGGTTCTCCGTAGACAGCAGGGGTATGCAGTCACACTCAATAGTGAAGTCCCCGGACTGAGCCTTGAGCGGATCTCCACAGCTCACAGAGCTTTGTTGCTTCACTGAGCATGTGTGCCTGCTTCACACCTGCTTGAGCAGAGCAAAGAAGAAAACTAGACAAAAACTTAAAACAGATGACGCCAGTGTGTTTGGTGGTGTTGATTCCTGTTTCTTTCTGTATTTCTGGGGGCAAGGGGGGGGGGGGCGGGGAGGTTGTGTTGAGGGGCAGGAGAGTGACTGCATCCCCCTGCTGTCTATGGAGAACCACTGTGACAGGTAAGCAACTACGCTTTCTCTGGAGACAAGCAGGGGGATGCAGTCACAGTCAATGGTGAGCACAGAGCTAGGGGCCACCTGGATAGGTAAGTTTGGCTGTCTGAAATGTCTGTGTAATTGGGCAGCCCTGAACATAGCTTGGATGAAGAAGAATCAGGTACCAAACAGATTCTGAAGGACAGCCTGGCCAAAGGCAAAGTCCGTCATAGATGAACGATCCAAACTGTAGTGCTTACTGAAGGTGTGGATGGATGACCAGGTAGCTGCCCTGCAGATGTCCTAGGCGGAAGAATAGTCAGACTGGCTATGGAGGCAGCTGTGACTAAGGAGCTTGTGATGAGCAAGACATCCTGGAGATGGGCGAGCTGCTTACTGGTAGCAAAAAACAGTGCAGTCCATAAGCCACAAGGAAATGGTCAGCTTTGCTGCTGGTTGCCCAGGATTATTAGGATTGAAGGTCAGGAATAATTGAGATGACTTGTGGAGAGGCTCAGTACGATGCAGATAGTAGAGGAGCTCTTCTACAGTCCAAGGTATGCAATTTCTCCTCTGGAAAGTCTACAGAGGCATTCGGAAAGAAGGCAGGGGAGCACTATAGGTTGGTTGATATGAAAGTGGGAAACCACCTTCAGGAGAAACTTAGGATGTGTCCGGAGGATACCTTATCATGGAAGAATGGAGTATAGGAAGGATAATGCAACAGTAATTGAATTTCCCCCAGACGTCTGGCCGAAGTAATGGCAATGAGGAAGACTGTTTTCCAGTTGAGATGTTTATAGAAACATGATGGCAGAAAAAGACCACATGGCGTATCTAGTCTGCCCTTCCATATCAACTACTATAGTCCCCTTTTTATAGAAAACATGACAGTTTGAGTGAAGAGGACAGAAGAGACTCAAACGGCAGTTGCATCAGCTGAAACAAAACATTGAGGTCCCAGACCAGTGCAGGCAGTCAGATGGGAGGCTTGGTTTTCATGAGGCCTTTCATTAATTGGGAAACCATGGGCTTGCCATCGACAGGGTCGTGTGAAGCAGCAATAGTCGAGAGATGAAAACTTACTGAATTAGTCTGTGGGCATGAGTAGGACAGGTGAAGGAGATAAGACAAAAGCTGGCTCACCGAACTAGATCCTGTCCATTTGTTACGGAAAAATGGGCAAAATGGGCTCACTTGCACTGATAGAACGCTGCATAGAGAGTTTTCGAGAAGCAGCAAGAAGGATATCCTGTGGCAGTGAAGAAGTCAATGCTTGGTTCCTTGAAGCCGCCATGCTGTGAGGGATAAGGAGTGAAGGTTGGGATGTAGAAGGCAGCCCTGATGCTGAGTCAGGAGGCCTGGCTGAGTCCCCAGAGGTATAGGAAAATCCTGTAAAAGCACCAGCAGATGGGAATACCAGATCTGGCGGGGCCATCAGAGTGCTATCAGAATGATTAATGCTTTGCCTTGCTTGATCTTGAGCAAGACCCGTATGATGAGTGGGAATGGAGGAAATGCATACTGAAGACTGTGAGACCAGTCCAGTGCAAAGGCACATCAAGAATTAGTCTGTGGATGCAAGGCCAAATTGAGTAGAAGACGAGACACTTGACATTGTACGCAAAGGCGAATAGGTACACTTCTAGCTCCCCCCAAAGAGCAAAGATACCTCGAATGACTGCAGGATCGAGGAACCATTAGTGTGGGACCAGCTGGCGACTCAACTTGTCGGCAAGCTGGTTGTGAATCTGTGGAAGGTAGGCTGCTTGTAGCATGGCATCCAAAGAAAGGGCAAAAGTCCATAGTCGTGTGGCTTTGTGACAGAGAAAAAGAGCCTGTACTGTCCTGCTTGCTGAAGTAAAACATGGAAGCCTGGTCGACAGTGCGTACCAGGACAATCTTGTGATGCAACCAGTCTGTGAAAACCTTAAGGGCATAGTGGACCACTAAAAGTTCGAGCACATTGATATGCAAGGTCTGTTCATGAGGAGACTATACACCCCAAGTGGACAGACTGGGTAGATGGGCCCCCCAACCATATATGGATGCATGGATAGTAATGACTATGTGATGTAGCAACATCTGGAAGAGACACCCCACCAGGTGTTTGGCCAGAGTCGCCCACCACCTGAGGTTGTCAAGAAGGATTGCTCGCTGCAAGCCTTTGAGGGAGATCCTGGCCCACAGGGGATGAGAGCGTTGACACCTGTTGAGTCTGAGGTGCCATTGCAGAGGCACATATGCAGCCAGGCGAGTGGCATTGCATGTGCAGAAGCCGCCATGTGCCCCAGAAGACAGAGGAGTAGGTGGGTCGGTGCTGATTGGGGCATGGCAAGGGTGCTGCTGAGGAACTGCAAGGCTTGAACCCTCTGACTGGGAAGGAAGGCTTTGACTTGCAGAGTGTCTAAAGGCGCCCCAGTGAAATCCAGAGTTTGTTGAGGGACGGGCTCAGATTTCACAGCATTGAGGACAAAGCCGAGGGTCTTTAGAGTGATAGTAGCATCCCACACAGCTCAGACTGCTATGTCCTTGGAGGCACCCAAAATTGGCCAATTGTCTAGGTACGGGTAAATGCAGTGGCCTTGATGCCGAAGGTGGGTTGCGACAACCGCAAGACAATTGGTAAAGACGCAAGGAGCACAAGATAGCCCTAAAGGAAGAACTTTGTACTGATAGTGGAGGTTGAGGAAGGTGAACCAAAAGAACTTCCGGTGGAAGAGGTGAATGGGAATACGGGTGCAGGCATCCTTGAGGTCTAGTGAGGTGAACTAATCGCAAGGAGCTGAGCTATTTCCGTTGCTAGTAGGGGCATATGCCATTTCAGGGAATGATCAGACAGGACCGGAGTCCAAGGAGATAGTATCATGGCAAAGTGAAGCTTGTACCCCCAGTGAAGAATGGAGAGAACCCAGTGGTCCATGGTGATGGACTGCCAGGCCTCTGGGGCAGTGCCAGATGCGACCCCCACCAAAGATAGTCAAAAGCTGGGGGAGGGATTGGGAAGGCGGTCTGCAGGAGCACCTGATCTTCCTCTCTCATGGATGATCCATCTGGGGATATGGTTGATAAGGCTGGCCCTGAGCCCAAGGGGTGAGGCTGCCGTGAGTAGGGCTGGTAACGCCGCTGCGGTTAAAACAGTTGAAAGTAAGATGGCAGAGAGGGGCACCGGGAGGAGGAAGCTGCCGATGCCGGCTAAGCTGAGAGTTCTGGGATCATGGAGGAATGGTCTTTGACCTCTGAAACTGTCTCGCAAACCTTAGACCCAAAGAGACCATCACCCTGGTCAGAGGTTGTCAGCTAAGTGGTCATGAAGGTCTTCACATAGACCGGACATGTGCAGCCAGACCGTATGTCTGGAAAAAGTAGCTGTAGCTGCAGACTGGGCCATGGAGTTGTAGATAGCACAAATTATATGGTAAAGAGATTCGTCTAAGTCCGCAGCCAGGGAAACTGGATCCGTTAAAGAAGGGTCATCCAGCTGCAGCACGTGGTCATGAATGTAGTGCAGCATATGTAACTGATGGGCTAATATGCAAATGGCAAAAGTACTGTTCTGGTAAGATTTACATCCCCATAGCATCCAAGGTCCACTGCTCATTCCCTGAAAGAGTCTGGGACGGCAGCTTAGAACTCTTGGATTCCCCCCCCCCCTTTATTTTTTTTTAGGACCCTTAGAGTGAGAATGACGGAATCCCAGAGCCATCAGGACCTTGTACTTGGTCTATGCGATGGGATGCAGCCTGAAAATGGAGTCTTCCAGATGGAAGATTGTAAATCCTGAAAGACCTGAGGCACGAGCAGCACAGGGACCTTCTGGGGAGAACTGCAAGCCTTTAAAATAGAATGAGAATCCCATTTGTTAGTTGGAGACTGCGAGGCACTGAGAGCCAGAGAGCAGGAGAGTTTCTGGAGGAAGTTTGGCTAAGAAAGATTCTCAGGTGGATCATCTTGGAGGTCCTGTGCCAGAGGAAATTGGACAGGTTCATCCTCATAGGATTCACATGGCTCCCAGGAATAAACTGGAGAGGGTAAATGTCCTCATCAAGGGGCAAAGGCAACTGCCAATCAATTAGCGGAGGGGATCCCGTGACCTCCTGTGTGGGGGATAGTCGGGGATCTTGAGGGTGCGCTGGGGCGTTTTTCAAGCTCTTGAGATGCGAGAGGAAAGAAGACTGAGAAGCCTGTGGGGTCCCTGGGTAGGGGGAGAGCTGTCAGGCGTGGAGGGCAGGGGTTTGCAATGCTCTGGCAGAAGGAGCTGACGCTTTAGCCTTTTGACCTGATGGAGGCACGTCCCCCAGAGTGACTGAGGAGGAAGCCAATGTACTTGAAGGCAGTTCAGGAGGGGGAGGGTTCTACCTGACGTCAAGGACAGCCGAGGGGGAGCCCCGGACCCCATAGTCGAGCCCGGAGGTGACAATACCAGTGCTGTAGCTGCCCTTTAAAGCCAACCCCTGAGCCTGTGCTTAGCCTAGTGAGAGGAGAGATGAGGAGTCTTACATGAGAGCTAGGCCCACAGAAGTGGTAATGCTGAGCAAGGCCTGGCTCTAGTAAAGTGAGACAGCTAGCCCCGCAGAGATGGTTGACACCAAGCAAGGCCAAGCTCGCTAGTGAAGGAAACAGCTCCTCAACTTTAAAATTCAAAATTTTGCCTTTTTCCTGTCAGCCGACAAAGACAGAGCACAGCTACAATTGAACAAAGCACTTTCCCGCAGTCACACGGTGAAATGCAGGCAGGCATGTTTATCTTTTGCTGGCCATGGTGAGGTGCAGGCAGAAGTGTTTATCTTTTTTACTGAGGAAGTAACTCAGTGTGAGAAGAGCGAGGGAACCGCAAAAAAAACAACACGCGAGAAAAGGCAAAAAGGCAGCAAAAATGGAGAAAAGGAGACCTGTGCAGGCTTCAGCACAGTAGAGAAAAAAAAACTGATTCTCGCGGCACAAGCAAGCACGCATGCTCAGTGAAGCAACAAAGCTTCTCTGAGCTGTGGGAAATCCACTCAAGGCTCAGTCCGGGGACTTCACACCATCGAGCGTGACTGCATCCCCTGCTTGTCTCCAGAGAAAATGTTTGTACTATGCACCCCTCCCTCTTTCCACACACCCCAGTGGAACTCTCAGGCAACTTGCTCACCTCAAATGATATTTCATCAAAGTACAAGCGATCACACATGTCGTAATCTGTGCTCACAGTCTCCGGGTTGTAATTCACCATGATGGTCTTGAACCCCATCTATTAAAATATAAATGAAACAGTAGGAACGTCTGTATGGTAACTTAAAAATACATTTGATGTAACTTGCAGACATAAATTAAATATTTGGGGGGGGGGGAGAGGGTGCAGGTTAGCTAGTAAGAACAACTCTAAAATCATTCAAAAGTATAAAATGTTCTTCGCCAATAGAAAAAAAGGAAGATTCCATGAAAATAGTAGTAAAAATTAGCATAAATTTGAGAAGCATTTTTCAAGGCAATGTAAATATGGTCAAGCTATTAGGATAACTGTCTGAATCTCTTTTATACACAGTACCTGGAGGACAGGTCCATAAAAACAGAGTGGAGGAGTAGCAGGCCAGGAAAACCAGGGTTCACATCCCACAGACATTTCTTGTGATCTTGGGCAAGTCACTCCTCCACTGCCTCAGGTACGAACTTTGATTTTAAGCAGTCTGGGGACAGAGAAAAATCAACTGTACCTGAATGTAACTCATCTTGAGCTACTACTGAAAAGGAATGAGAAATACAAAAAATCCTTTCCTGCAACGTGTTCTCCATAAACATAAGGATTAAGTTGGCACACAAATGGGCAAGGTCACTCACGGTGCCAGCACAGAACCATTCTCCTAAAGCTGAGAAGTGGAGATAATGTACTGCTACTTTCCAGAAAGAAGCTCTCTTTGGCATGATGCAAGTACTATGCCAAATATTAGCAGTAAATGTAAGAGACTGAGCTCATACTCTGCATACCCTGGCTTAGAAGTGAGGTTC
Source organism: Ichthyophis bannanicus (assembly GCA_033557465.1). NCBI lineage: Eukaryota > Metazoa > Chordata > Amphibia > Gymnophiona > Ichthyophiidae > Ichthyophis > Ichthyophis bannanicus. The sequence goes on from CM066033.1 coordinate 906,337,987, forward strand.
ATGACTGTCATGGTACGTGCAAAACTGACCCAGTTGGAGAAACTGCCCCTGAGAACTGGTCTAAAGCTCCGAGTATGCACATCGGTCTCCACATCACCTTCAGTTAGTTCCTTAGCTCAAGCAGCAGTGTGCCTGATGGATCCTATTGCCTATGGAGAACACCCATTACAAGTAAGTTACTTTACTTTCTCCATCGAAAAGCAGGATTGAATCAGGCACATGAATAGATGACTCCTAAGTTCATGATCTCTTCAATGAAAGAGTAGCTACCTAGTGGTTAAAGCAGAAGATGAAGAAATCAGGGGAAACCAGGGTTCAAATCCCACTGAAGGTCCTTGTGGCCTTGGGCAAGTCACTTAATCCTCCACTGCCTCAGGTACAAACTCAGGGCAAGTCCCAAGGAACAGGGAAATAAAGTGTAGTTATTCACCTGTAACAGATGTTCTCCAGGGACAGCAAGAATCAGTCCTCACTTATGGGTGACGTCAGCACTGACAGAGCCCGCGCGGAGCAATTCCCCAGCTTTCAAAGAAAGCCTTTGGGATTGCTGCCACGCAAGCGTGGTCCTCTTCCCACCCAAAGGTGCCATTCTTGCTCAGTCAGGTCCCTTAGCTCGAGCCATACCAAGCAGATGGCAAGGGAAGGATAAAAATCCAGCAACTCATCAGGGGAGGTGGGAGGGTAGTGAGGACTAATTCCTGCTGTCCCTGGAGAACACCTGTTACAGGTGAGTAACTACTGTCACCTGGGGGCCAACCCAGTGCCTAGGGCACGAAGGGTTGGTCTGCCTGGGGATTCTAATTCAGGGAGTATGGCATGGCATTTGCTCCTGCAATGCCTTATGGGAATAGTAGTCCCTTTTACCCTCTGAGAAAAGAAGAAATTGTAGTCGAGTGGTTTCAGGCAAATGACAAGGATTTATTTCCCTTTCCAAGAAGATTAAGTGCATGTGGAAAACTTAGGACAATTGTCATATAATTGGCGTGAGGAATACATTCAGTAACTAAGGTAACCAGCCTCTTTAGCTTCAGGCTTTAAAACGTGCAGTGCTCAGTACAAACAAAAGCAAACAACAACTTCTCATAACAAAAGAAAATGTTCCCTTTTCTTCTACTGCTTTCCCAGCCTTCTTAATGTATTGTTCAGCAGAGAGATTCAATATGGTCAGCAAGAGACAAAGTGCAATCCATCTGATTATATCAGAATCTATCTGCATCTCTTCTAAGTCATCGTCAGCTGGATGTGTCTGCAAGTTGCTATACGGCGTTTTAAAACAAACTTCTTCTCTGCCTTCACGTGGCTTCCCTTTGTAGCACTCTAATGAGCAAGGCTGTAAAGTACCATATATACTGGAGTTGCTGCTTGGGAAGCCTAATACTTCCTGGCAACTACAAGGAAATATTTTGAAACTAGGTTCAAATCTGGACAATTTGTGAAGCCTACCTTTTGGCTTTAAAGAGGAAGGAATTCTCTGTGCTGCTGGGTCAGAAAGGGTTCCAAACACCGGTTGTGTTTTCTTGCCTTTTAGCTTATCAGCTTCTGCCTCAGACGTATCAACATTCTCATGCCAGTATGTCTCTCTCCCTGGAGCTTCTGAGTTTTCCCAAGCCAGCCTCTCAGGAGGTTTCTCCTTCCTCCTGCCTTTACTGGATGGCACCGGCCCTGTGCTGCTCACACCTGGCTTTTGGGCTTTGGCTTTCTGGGTCCTTACTCCTCCTTGACTCCTTTTGGTCAGCGTGCTCCCTTGCTTGATCCCCTGCCGGATCCCTTGCCTTTGTCTTTGCTCTTGTCCTGGCGTCTCTCCCTCAGAGCTTCCTTGGAACTCCTGTTCCTTCTCTTCCTCCTTCCTCCTCCTTCCCCTTCTGCTGGTCAAATCTAATGACCACTTTTTATATTCCTGCTTCTCAGGGCTTAGCTCTGCCCCTCCCCCAACCAGGTGTTTCTCATTAACTCCTGAGCTTGGGGATACGTTACAGCATGGGCGTGCCTGTTCAGCTCGTGACTCTTTTTGTTTATCTTTTCCTTGAAAACATTGAGCCATGTGCTCTGACTGCCTGTCAGTTTCTGAAACAAAACCCTCTTCTCTCCCTATCTCCATAGGCTCAGAAGGGTCTTCTACATAACATTACTGTACGCTTTCTCCAGGAACAAGCAGGAAGTCAGTCCTCACTTATAGGACTCCAAGCTACAGGCTACCAAACCTGTAACCAAAAAGCCCCCATGAGGTCGTAAGCAAAAGCCGATGACTGAAGGAGCCAGAGTCCTCGGGTCCCCGGGGCGAAACCCTCGGTAGCCGTCGAGAAGGGTCGGAGGGCAGGAGTTGCTTATACCCTGAACAGATTACGGAGTACAGCCTGGCCGAAGGTGCTGTCCTGGAGGGACTCCCTCTCCAGGCAGTAGTGGACTTCGCTGAAGACCAGGTCGCAGCCCGGCAGACGTCCATCAGAGGCACTGAACACAACAAAGCTACCGAAGCCACCTTGGCTCGGACGCCGTGTGCGGTGACCCAGTGATCCAACGGGGTGCCCGCCTTCGGAGGAGCAAAGGCGATGCAGTCTGCCAACCAGATGGAGAGGGTGTGTTTTGTGACTGCCTGCCCCAGGCGATTGGGATCGTAGGTCACAAAGAGTCGGACAGACTTGTGATAAAGCTGGGTGCACTGCAGATAGAAGGCAAGAGCCCTCTTGCAGTCGAGTGTATGCAAAACTGCTGACGCCTGGTTGGCATGGGGTCTCGGGCAGAAGGTCGGGAAGATTATCTCCTGATTGAGACTAAACTCCGAGACAACCTTCGGCAGGAACTTGGGGTGGGTACGGAGGACCATCCTGTTCCTATATAACGTGGTGTAAGGAGCTTCAGCCATGAGAGCCTGGAGCTCGCTGACTCAGCGGACCAAGGTCAAAGCCAACAGGAAGACCACCTTCCAGGATAGGTGCCAAAGCGAGCACATCGCCATCGGCTCGCAGGGTGAACGGGTAAGCTGCATGAGCACTATGCTCAGGTCCCACTCCGCCAGGGGAGGCCGGATGGGAGGTTTGTACAGCAAGAGACCTTGCATAAAGCGGGAGACCAAGGGGTGCTCCGAGAGGGGTTTGCACTCTACGGGAAGTTGAGTCGCCGAGATGGCGCTCAGGTGTACCCTGACAGAGTTTGACTTCAGCCCTTCCTTCGAGAGATGGAAAAGGTAATGGAGGACCCACTGAGTGGGACAAGAGAAAGGGTCAATCTGGAGCTCGGAGAATCAGACCGAGAAGCGTCACCACTTGAAAGACCTCCTCAACCTCCTTGGGAGGTCTAGCACGGCTAGGGAGATCCTTTCAGCTGCCAAGCTGCAAGTGACAACGCGGCCAGGTTTGGGTGTAGCACTCACCCCTCCTCTTGCGTTAGCAGGCCTGGGGCACAGCCCAGGGGAACTGGAGGTTCGGATGCGAGCTGGAGCAGGAGCTGGAACCACAGTTGCCGAGGCCACGAGGGAGCGACAAGTATCATCAATGCTTGGTCCCGCTGAGCTTTGTGGAGGGTCCTCGCAATGAGAGGAGTGGGAGGGAACGCGTAGAAAAGCCTGGAGGTCCAACTCAATAGAAACGCATCCGGAGCCTCCCTGCTCGGGTGCGGGATCGGGCCACAGAAGTGGGGGGAGCTGTGTATTCATCAGGCTGGCGAACAGATCCACGGTCGGGGTCACCTCCGGCTCCAGCCGCCATTTGTGAGGGCGGAGGATCCTGCTGAGTTTGTCCAATAGGAAAGCTTTTGGGAGCATCCCACTGCACCTGCGTAGCTGCCTTCCCACCATTTCAGCTCTCCCTCTTCAGTTGAGTTTGTAGCTGAGATAAAAGGAGAGAAAGAAAAAGACCTACAACTTTTAGAGGAGGGTGAGTTGTGAAGACTAAATTCCTGCTGTTCCCAGAGATTACCTGCTACAGGTGAATAGCTACGCTATCTCCAGGAACAAGCAGGAATGTAGTCCTCACATATGGGACTCACTAGCTAGAAGATGCCAGAATCGGCAGTGGTTTGCCTCAGGTATGCCTAAAGAAGTCATGTATCCTCCATGGATGTCTGGTATCAAAATCCGAGACAGAGGGTAAGTTTGAAAGAGATGCTGGAGAACAGCCTGGCCAAACATGGCATCCTGGCAGGAGTCCTTGTCCAGACAGTAGTGAGCAGCAAACATATGGACCGAAGACCAAGTTGCTGCTTTGCAGATCTCGTCAATAGCTACAGATCGCACATTTGCCATAGAGGTAGCCATGGCTCGATCATTATGGGCAGTGACATGACCCTTAAGAGAGTCCTGCCTTCTCATATGCAAAAGTGATGCAGTCTGCTATCCACTTGGAGAGTACACTTGGAGACTGGCAACCCGAGGTGACTAGAGTCAAAGGAGATGAACAGCTGAGAAGCCTTCCGGTACTCTCAAGTCCTCCGAAGATAAAAAGCTAAGGCACGTTTACAATCCAGAGTGTGGAGGGTTGCTTCTGTGTTCTGGATGGATAAGGATATGCGTGTACGCTTCCTTTAGATCTAGAGAACAGAGCCAGTCCTGACTCTGGAGGTAGGGAAGAAGGGTCCCCAGGGAGACCATCTTGAACCTCTCTAGTACGAGATACTTGTTTAGGGTCCTGAGGTCCACAATGGACCTGTATCCCCTTGTTTTCTTTGCAATAAGAAAAGAGGGAGAATAGAAGCCCATTCCCCACTGGGATGTTGGAACCTCCTCTATTGCGGCCTGCAGTAGAAGGGAGGTGACTTCTTGTAGTACTAGAACAGTGAGAGAAGGCTGAGAATGGAACTCTCTTGGTGAAGTCAAGGGGGGGTGGTAGGCTTTAAAGATGAAGTTTGAATCCCTCCCGTACTATTGTTAATGTCCACTGCTCCGAAGTGATGAGATGCCAACTGTGGACATAATGGCAGAGTTTGCCGGGAATGTGGATAGGGTCAGGATTCTTCAGAAGCAGGACAACTATGTTCTCTAGAAAAAAAATCAAAAACCCCGTTGCAACCTGAGCTTGCTGAGGTGGCTGAGACTTGGGAGTCTGAGCCTTCTTTTGATGTTTTGGAGGTTTATTTATTTAAAAGTTTTTATATACCGTCTTTCTGCGATTCAAGACGGTTTACAGAGAACACAACATGGCAGTATATTTCAACTGTTTACAATGAATATAGAAATGTATATAGATATAACAATGAACTTTTTACAATAACCAACTTTTTAAATGGGTTTGTATATTTACAAAATCCAACTATAGGTTGTTGTCCCTTTTGAGGAGCATGATGCTGACATTGAACAGCAGGAGTATAAGAAGGATACTACTACTTCTTTTTATTAAAGGCGGCTTTCTTTGCTGCTGCCTTCTTTTCAGCTCGGTTGGCAATAGATCTAGTAGATCTGTCTTTAAGAGGGCTGCCAGCAGCTAGTAAAATGTCAGCACTTGTTCAGTATAAAGTATGGTGACCTGAGGTAGTCCGCATGTGCGGCGTTTTTTCAAGTCAGATGTTCAAGTGCAAGCCAAAGAAGAGAACGCGGGCAGCATTTTGTTAGTAAGTTTGCTGGTTAATTTCCCCCTTTCTTTTGCTTTTAGAACTAGTTTCAACAATGATAGAAAAAGGTTTGGACAGCTGTGGAACTGGCAATTGTATCTAATTTTGCAACCATTACTTCAATGTAGATTTATATTCTTTGGAACATGGTGGATAACATCGATATTTCTTGTTTCCAGTAAAAGAACAAGAAAGTCCTTGATGCGATTGAGCGCAAGACTTGAATATGCCAAGTATTTGATTTATTCTTAGCGCTGTTTGGTCCGAGACATTCTGGTCACGGTAGTTAACTATTAATTTATATACATCAAAACCAATAGCTTTCCACATTAAAAAGAGTCCACTTTGAAATATTGTTAGTTTGGAGCTAATTTTGTGTAGTGAGATTTTACTCAGCTCCGTTAAGGACCACACTATTTTTGTAGTAGTAGATCTAGAGAGCCTATTCAGGATAGTGTTCTCAGACTCCAACTGAGGCCTTGTCTTGCCAGTCTTTGCCAAAAAGGTTTTCACTGGTGCAAGGGACATTATCCCGCTTATCTTGAACCCACTGTTCAAGATCCTATGCCTGGAGCCAAGCAATTCTGCATGCACCAATGCAGATAAATGTAGTTCTGCTGATGTACTCAAAGCAATCAAAAGTTGCTCTGTTGTAAAGCATGCTCAGAATGTCTCAATTTGTCAAGGGTGAGATAATTTGCCCTCTTGTCATCAGGGAGAAGAGAAGCCATTAACTCCAAATCCTTAGTGACCTCTTTGAGGAACATACCCATATAGGAGTATGTAGGAACTGATTCTGGCTGATAGCATGGAGGCCTAAAAGCAACATTGACCAAAAGCATTGAGGGTTCCCGATTCCTTACCCCATAGCTGCTGTTATTGTATCAACCCATCTCATTGCCGGCCTTCCTCTTGGGCATTGACCTGCTACCTTGACAAGGATTGTGTCTTTCTCTAATGATCTCTCACTTCGCATGATGTGTCCAAAGTATGCAAGTCAAAATCTTGTTATCTGAGCTTCTAAGTAAAGCTTAGGTTTGATCTCCTCTAGTACTGACTGGTTTGTTCTTTGGGCAGTCCATGATATACACAGTATTCGTCGCCAGCACCATAATTCAAAGAGACCAATTTTCTTCCTGTTTATCTTTTTTACAGTCCAACTTTCATATCCATATGATGTTATTGAAAATATCATGGTTTGGGCAAGTCAAAGCTTTGTATGGAGAGAGACATCTCTGCTTTTGAGATTCTTGTCTAGGTCCTTCATAGGCATTCTGCCAAGAGCAATGCATCGTCTAATTTCTTGACTGCTTGTCCTTTCTTTATTAATTATTGATCCAAGTTAACGTTGTCAACTATTTCAATTTCTTCTCCATCAATGATGAACTTATTGCTTTTGCCAGCTGTCAGGATCTTTATCTTCTTAACGTTAAGGTGCAGGCCCATTTTAAGACTATGTTCCTTGATCTTGAGAAGCAAATGTTTCAGATCATCTTCACTTTCAGCCAGTAATGTAGTATCATCAGCACAGCGAAGGTTGTTGTGGAGTCTTCCACCAATCTTCACACCTCGGTTGTCTTCATTCAGTCCTGCTTCTCTGATGATTGGTTCTGCATATAAACAGGTAGGGGAAAGAATGCAGCTTTGTCATACACCTTTGCTGTTCAAACTGTTGATTCTTGATCAATATAAAGGTTGTGCAAGGGAACTATCAGGTGTTCTGGTATACCCATGCTTCTTAATGTGGTCAAGAGTTTCTCATGGTTTACACAGTCAAAAGCCTTGCTGTAGTCAATAAAACACATATGGATTATCTTTTTGGTTTTCTTTTATCTTTTCTAGGATCCATCTCACATCTGCAATGTTGTCTCTCTTTCCTTGCCTTTTCCTGAACCCTGCTTGCACGTTAGGCAGTTCTCATTCCAGGTATGGTTTAGTCTCTGCTGAATGATCTTGAATAGAATCTTGCTGGCATGTGGGATCAGAGCAATTATGCGATAATTTCCACAGTCAGTCGGGATCACCTTTCTTCAGTATTGGTATAAACACAGATCTTTTCCAGTCAGTTGGCCATGAACTTGCCTTCCAAATTTCCTGGCAGAGCCCTACGAGCATGGCAGCAACCGTATCCAATTGTGGTAATATTTCAATGGGAATGCCATCAATACCCGGTGCTTTGTTCTTTGATAAGGCTTTCAATACTGCTTTGACTTCTTCTTTCATCACCAATGGTTCCAGATCATAAGGTATTGGTTGAAACAGCTGTTGATCCACTTGATCTTTATGGTATGACGACTCTGTATAATCCTTCCACTTTCTTGGTCTTCTCAGCATCATTCAACATGGATCCTTGAGTATCCTGTAGCATTCCAATTCAAGACTGGAATTTTTTCTTTAACTCTTGTAGTTTAAGGAAAGCCGATCTTGTTCGTCCTCTAATAGTTTCTGATTCTATTTCCTTGCATGGGTCACTGCAGTACTTCTCCTTGCTTTGTCTTGCTGCACGCTGGAAATCTCTGTTGAGTTCTGCAATTGCCTCTCTGTCTCCTCTGGCTTTAGCTTCTCTGCGTTTCTGGGCAATTTTCAGAATTTCTTCAGTCATCCATTTTGGCCGTTTTTGCTTTTTCACCTTTTGTAGAGACTTCTCACTTTCTTCCCAAACAACCTTCTTGATGTCATCCCACAACTCTTCTGGAACTCTGTCATTTGTATTTAAAGCAGCAAATCGATTTTGCAGGTAGTCTTTATATTCTCAGTGTCATATTTTGCTACATTAATGAGTGGCTTGCTCTTTTTCAACTTTAGCTTAAGCTTGTATACTAGTAGTCAGTGATCTGTACCACAGCTCCAGGTTTTGTCTTCGTTGATGTTATCGTGCTTTTCCATGGTTGTCTTCCACATATGTAGTCAATTTGATTTTTGATACGCCCTTCTATAAGGGGATCAGAGACAGCCACAGGTTTTGCAGGGTGCCGTGATGCTGGATTACTGCAGAAAAGTACAAATGCCTCTGAGAAAAGTACAAATGCCACCGCCTCTGAGAAAAGTACAAATGCCACACCTGCTTGTCAGAGCCGATGAACGTGATAGGCTTGTTAGTATTTTAACTACCCTGTTTTGTATACCCCTGTTGGGATGTGCTTAGTTTATGGATTCCGTTTTTTTACATATAATTAAACCATATTAAAGGAATAGGAGGGCGGGAAACGGCTGGGTGGAGACAGGACATGAGAGTAGGGTTTAATGAATGAATAAGTGTGTGTGAGATGTAAGTGAGGGGGCAAATGATCATACAGCGATAGATGAATTAAAGTGGAGGGCAATAACCAGTTAATTAGATGGGAGGCCTTTAATTACCTTATACCTGCAGTTTAATGCAACAGGCACAGCGAAGGTCTATACTGGGAGGGCGAAACAGTGTCTGCTCCAATGGCAACTGAGGATGCTGAAATGCCCTGAATTGGAGAAGGGGAGCTGAGCCTGTGCATGCTACTAGAGAGCTATATCCATGGCTGAACCCTGTGGTTGCATAGCCCAATTTTATGGCCCCTCTGATGGAACTGTACTTTAAATGTAATGCGGATGAACTTGTGTGGTCCGGGGCCCCATGGCATACTGCATATTCCCCATAGACCTTAAAAATACACTGACCTGCCGGCTTGGGAGATTTCAACCCGGCCTATAGAGATATATGCCTAGCCTCCTCTAAGGTAGAAGGAGAGCTGAGACACAGGATTCCTAACTCTGAGATCTGGGGGGAGACTGGGAAGGAGCTTGCGTGCAGAGTGGCCCAAATGTGAGATAGCTGAGGGTGAGTGACAGAGTCAACAACCTGGGGGGGGGGGGGGGAGGTAGGGGTAGTGAGCAAGAATGAGTGAGTGAGAGGGAGGTATAGAAGTGGAGTGGGTTTGAGGATCACTGGTATATTAATGGTTTGGGGGAAAGGGTTTTTGCAATCTATAGAAGGGAGGGGACCCAACGCATCATAAGACGTGACCAGAGGGTAGATGAGGGTGGACAGACAGGAGAGGGAAGGGGGTGAAAGGGGGTGGGAAAGGGAACAAGGGATAGAAGAGAGAGGGATGAGGGGAGAGGAGATGGCCTAAGATTCTGGTGGGAAGCACACTGGTGAAATATATCTGGTGGTGGAAGAAAACAGTTTCTAGGCTGGGGGGATCCCTGTCTATGTTGGCAAAGGAATTGGGTAAACCAGAGATCTGAAGTGTGGGACGTTCCCCAAGTGTTATTTCCTGGAATGTCTGTGGGCTGAACACCCCAATTAAATGTTATAAGGTCTTGCGAGCATTGGCAAGACACCACTGTGATATAGAGTTCCTTCAGGAAACACATCAAATAACAGAACATGCCAAGCCAAGTAGAGAGTGGGTAGGCCAAGTATTTGGAGTTCCAGCAAAAAGCAAGGGCAAAAAGAAGGGGTGGCCATCTTGATCCACAAGGGCATCCGGTTTGCTTGTACTGCTGAGTTATCTGACGAGACTGGCCAATACCTCATACTGTGGGGAGACCTGGAGGGTAAACCAGTCATTCTTTGTAACATATATGGCCCAAACAACTCTGATGCTCCCTTTTATGCGCGACTGGCCTCTAGTATAGAGGAGCTACCTGAAGATCCACTAATATTAGGCGGTGACCTCAATGGAGTTCTTGATCTGACGGTAGATGCTTTGAACTGGGAGGGGGAATGGAGGCACGGAAAGTTATTACACAGTCTCTGTGCAGCTTCAAGCGCTGCTTGTGTTTGGCAGACCCATGGCGCCTTCTGCATTCTTTAGAACAAGATTATTCTTGCAGATCTCATGCTCATGGGTTCAGCGCATGTATAAACTATCTGCTGTTCTCTGAGCCCCTATTTGTGCAAGTGGCAGTGGCGCACATCGGTCCTGAAGAAATCCCTGATCATTCTACTGTTTGGATCCACCTCATCTGGCTGATGCAGACCCCCTGACAGTGGTTTTGGCATTTCCCCTCGTATCGTTATAAATATGAACAATTTCGAGTCTACCTTCAGGAGCATTAGCAGATGTATGATGCAATAACGCACAGCATAAGGAGACCCCAGAACTTTTATGGGAGACTGTGAAGGTGGTTCTCAGGGAAGACATTGCCTATGTAGCCAGAAGACGACACTTACTTAATCTAAGGTGCTCAGGCTGGAGAAGCAAGTCATGTTGGAACAGCGCCATGCTAGAAACCCCACAGTGACACCCAAAGCCTGGCTCATGGAAGTACAAGCTGCTTCTTAATGAAATACTGCATCAGCGGGTGAAAAACAAATTACAAATACCAACTGTATTGCTATGACGATAAATCAGGAAGGCTATTGGCCCGCTGCCTCAAAAGTGGCAGAGAACCACAAATGATAGCTGCTTTGCAAGATGAGAGTGGTAAAATTCATAAAGATGAAACTGAGATTTGGTTGAACTTTTTTACTAGACCCTATATACAGGAGAGGGGGTTTCTCCCGCATGCATGGTAACATACCTTCAAGACCTGTCTCTGCCATGACATATAGATCAACAGGCGGCGCTGTTGGGAGCACCGATATTGGAAAAGGAAGTGCAAAAGGGTATTCATACAGCTAAGTGTTGCAAAGCGCCGGGCTCAAACAGATTCAATGCTGAATTTTATAAGCTTCTGAATGACTTAGTAACTCCTCCTTTAGTGGATATTGTAAGGAGTATCACATGGAAAAACAGGGAACCCTAGGGAAAAGGGAGGCTCTGAAGAACAGGGTACCCAAGCAGAGGACAGGAAATCCTGGAAAGGGGAAATCCTGCCCCTGGGGGAGGGCTCCTTACAGTATGGCAGAATAGACAACAAGCAAGGGAGGAGCTGCTAAATTGGGACAGGAAACAGGAAATAAAGAGACTCACAGAGGGCTAGGGGAAGGAGAGAGAGAGGAACCAGCAGAGGAGCCAGCAGAGGCCATGAAGACAGAGCCTTGGGAGCTGTAAACTGTAAACTTTGCAGAGCCCATGGAGATAAGATGCATTTGAACAGAACTCACATATCGATACTGGTCTGACAGACCTTCCAAATGACACAGATATGCAGATATGTTGAAGGAAAACCCCTATTTGTTTTAGAAAGACTTTTATAATTTCTAAGGGGATGTGGCCAGACAGACTGTGGGCGATGTGCGCCACTGCCACTTGTGTGCTGACAGACTGTGGGCCATTTTGGCCTTTCTGTGAATATTGATGTAAGGCACAGTAGCGCTGTGAATATTGATGTAAGGCACAGTCCCTGCTCATTAATAGATTTTAAGCTCTAATTTAGACTATAAGGTGCACTTTTATAAAAAAAATGTTAAATGGTATAAACTAGCCCCGTTTCTTATGTCTTTATGGTATTCCCCACCTCTTATTACCACACCCATCCTCTATCTGCATAGATTGTGGATAGCATGTTAAAACCCTCAGCCCATTGTGCAGCGGCGGCCAAGAGAGCAAATAAAATGCTAGGAATCATAAGGAAAGGAATGGAAAATAAAACAAAAGATATTATAATGCCTCTATATCGTTCCATGGTGAGACCGCACCTTGAATATTGTGTGCAATTCTGGTTGCTGTATCTTAAAAAGGACATAGCGATTTTAGAAAAGGTTCAGAGAAGAGCCACCAAAATGGTAAAGGGGATGGAAGGATACTCCTATGAAGAAAGGCTAAAAGGTTAGGGCTCTTTAACCTGGAAAAGAGACGGCTGAGGGGAGATATGATAGAAGTCTATAAATTAATGAACGGAGTGGAACGGGTAAACGTAGATCAATTGTTTTACGTTATCAGAATATAAAGAGACTAGGGGACATGCAATGAAGCTACAGGGTAAACTATTTAAGACTAATAAAAGAAAATATTTTTTCACTCAACGTGTAATCAAACTCTGGAATTTGTTACCAGAGGATGTAGTAAAGGCTGTTAGTGTAGATGGGTTTAAAAAAGTTTGGACAAGTTCCTGGAGGAAAGGTCCATAAACCATTATTAAGGGGGGACCCAGGATATCAATGCTTGACCCAGTAGAAGCATTGTGGAACCTGTGTCTTTTGGGGATACTGCTAGGTACGTATGACCTAGATTGGCCACTGTTGGAAACAGGATACTGGGCTTGATGGACCTTGGTCTGACCCAGTATGGTATATCTTATGTTCTTATGTTTGTTCTTCGCAGTATGGGCATGTCAGTGTGCAAAGGAAACACTGATAGGGAGGGTAGCTGCCACAGCCCTAGGGTTACTTAGATACCCAGGCTAGAACTTTGTCTTTTGAAAGCGAGAGTAGTACGGCACAGCCAATCTAGTGGACCAGTGTAGACTGTGTTTGTGCTGTTTATGCTTAAGTTATGTTCTACTGTCTTGCTGGATAACCATAGCTGTATGGCTCAAAGAGATAAAGGAGTACTGCACAGCTAACTCAGCAAACTAAGCATAGGTTCTGCTTCTACTACTTCGGAGGCTATATTGTTTGGACTTGGAAGAGTATCGTCTGTTGTGGCTGCCTGCATCTGACCTTCCTGGGCTTCCATTCCTCTGGGAATCTAGCATATCGACAATATGTACCAAGAACAAATAGAACAGGGATGTGTGACCTGGGTGGGAAGAGCCTACATCATGTTAATTCCAAAACTGGGGAAAGACGCCCTACAGACCGTGTCCTACTGACCGGTTTCTCTGATCAATTTCGATCTGAAGCTCTTAGCTAAGGTTCTAGCGGGAATGGCTGGCACCCCTGCTGCTGAGCCTAGTGCAGGAGTCCCAAGTGGGCTTTGTACGTAGCAGATATGCATCTCATAACTTGCATAAGATCATAGCCTCTCTTGAGTGGATTCATGAGTATCAGCTGCCATCCCTACTAGTTAGCTTAGATGCCGAGGTGGTGTTTGGGTGGAATGGGCAGACTTGTTTCAACTCCTACCTCTGTACAGTTTGGGGGACTAATTCATCTGCATGTTACGGCTGTTATATGCTGAACCCACAATGGTGGTGGCAAATGGAGTACTCTCTGTCCCTCCCTACTGTTTGTCTTATCTTTAGCTTCATTGATATGTAAACTAGTAGAACACAGAGGTGCTAGGAGTCCAGATTGGGCAATCAGAATTCAAGATCTCTGTCTTCGTAGGTGACATGTTAGTCCACCTCACCTCACCCTGAACTTTCTTGCCCAGTGTGCTTGTGGAATTTGCTAAGTTTGAGGAAAGAGCGGGTCTTTGAATAAATAGAGAGAAGTCCGAGGCTCTGAATGTGCTGGGAGCGTTGCGCTCATCATAGGGAACTCCTTTCCCCCTACGTTGGGCAGATACAGCATTTACATATTTGGGCATTCAATTAACTCGAGATTTTCACTTGCTCTACAGACGGAATTGTACCAGGGTGTTGCAGCACTTGCAGCAAACAGATGAGAGATTGGACTCCCCTTCCGCTGTCACTGCTAGGACGAGTGACGGTGTTTCATATGGTGGTGTTCCCTAAACTAATTTACATGCTACAGACTCTCCCACTTCGTCTTTTATGCAAAGATGTTATCGTGATTGAATGAGCTTTGAGAAGAATTTTATGGCAAGGGAAGAGAGCTCGTTTATCAATGGTGCATCTGAGAGGTCCCTGGAGGTAGGGGGCACGACCGGGCCTCCTAGATCTGCTTCGTTATGTATAGGCTTATCAGTTCTGCCACTTAGGTGATTGGTTGGGATATACAGAGATATCTACACTGCAAGCGCTGGAGGAAGCGTTCACTTCCCCATACTCCATGCTAGCAGTACCATACATGGATAGTGATGTGCTGCCACAGAGCCTATTGATTGAACAGATACGGGGGCTGTGGCGTTTTCTGTGTTTACACTGGCAAACATCACGAACAATGTCAAGCTGTTTGCCCATTTGAGGTAACGTACAGTTTTTGCCTGGAACAGAGACACAGATGTTTCGTGAGTGGGCAGTGAAAGGGATACACAATCTGGGACATGTGGTAGACATGCCAGGGGCTTGTAAATCCTTTTGAACCCTGCAGGAGGAATATGGTCTGGGGAGCGGGCACATTTTTACGTATTGTCAGGTGCGACATTATGTCAGATCACTCCCATGAGAGCCGACAACGGCAGAGAAGGCTGTTCAGATTTTACAATTTTTTTTTTAATTGGGAGAGCGGCAGTGTATATCTGTCTCCAAATACTCAGGCTAGCGAAGTGGGCTGGCTCTCCAGATCTCTCCAAAAGCAAGCAAAAGTGAGCGGAGAAATTGAAGTCTCCGGCTGACCAAAATACGGTGCTGGGCATAATACGACTTATCCCAGGTTTGATTCAGGGAGCAAAATTAAGGGAGTTGCAGTTTCGGGAGTTATGCTGTATGCATTTTTCTCTGCGCTGGGCACTGCAGAGCTGCTTGATACAAGATGCTAGATGTCCCTGGTGCTCCACGCTGGCAGGACTTGGCCACATGTGGTGGCTTTGTGAGGCTTACATAGGTATTGACATCAGATTCATAAATACATAAGTCAGATAATTGACCAATGGCTGAAGTTGACTGGGGGTCTTGTGGTATTTGATCAGCTGACAATGCCACACCCTAAGGTACGGTGGAATAGACCACTAGTTAGGAAAATCTGCATGGTAGGCAAGCAACCCCTTCTCATCGATGGAGGGAAGCTAGGGGGCCCACAATTTGTGAGTGGCAGAGCAGTTTTCATCAATTGATGCTCCTGGAACAGTTAGATGCTAGAGGGAAAAAGAAAAAGCGAAAAAACTTTCTAATGCTGTGGGAGACAGCACAGTTACTTACCTGTAACAGGTGATCTCTGGGAACAGCAGGAATAAGTCTTCACATATGGGTATCGTCGGTACCGACGGAGCCTGCGCGGGAACGCTCCCCAGCGTCCAGTAAGAAAGCTTTTGGGAGCATCCCACAGCGCCTGCGTGCTGCCTTCCCGCCTTTCCCAACTGCCTCTCTCCAGTTCGAGTTTTAAAGCTGAGACAAAGAGAGAGAGAGGAAAGGAAAGATAGATAGAGAGATACAAATCCTATGGGAGGTGGGTGGGTTGTGAAGACTTATTCCTGCTGTTCCCAGAGATCACCTGTTACAGGTAAGTAACTGCTATCTCCAAGAACAAGCAGGAATGAGTCTTCACATATGGGGACTCCCTAGCTGCAGATGCCAGGGAGAAACCCCAGGTTGTGTGTCCTTGAAAAGGACTCTACCTCCCCCCATGGATCTCTGGCATCCGACCAGGGTAGGTGGGTAGGAGTTGATTAGGAATGGAACAGGTGTTTGAGAACAGCCTGACCAAACGAGGCATCCCGGCGGGAGTCCTTGTCCAAACAGTGATGGGCTGTGAAGGTATGAACCGAGGCCCAGGTGGCCGCTCGACAGATTTGGTCGATGGACACAGAGTTTAGATGAGCCATTGAGGCTGCCATGGCTCTCACATTGTGAGCTTTGACATGGCCCTCCAGAGAAAATGTTCCTACTCTGGTAGGCGAAAGAAATACACTGAGCAATCCAGTTGGACAGTGTTCTCTTAGAGACTAGAAGTCCTAAATGAGAAGGATAAAAAGTAACAAAGAGTTGAGAAGACTTTCTATGTTGCTGTGTTCTTTGTAAGTAAAAAGCGAGAGCTCTCTTACAATCCAAGGTATGAAGATTCCTCTCTGCATTTGATGCATGAGGTCCTGGAAAAAAGACAGGTAAATATACCTCTTGGTTCAGATGAAAAGGTGAGACCACTTTAGGCATAAAGTGTGGATTGGTCCTGAGGACTACCTTATCATGATGGAACCTTGTTTAAGGAGGATTAGCCACCAAAGCTTGCAACTCACTGATGTGGCGTGCTGAGGTGAGTGCAATGAGAAAAATAAATTTCCAAGAAAGGAATTTCAAGGAGGTGGTGGCTAAAGCTTCAAAGGGTGGCTTCATAAGCTGGCCAAGAACCAGGTTTAAGTCCCATGCCAATGGAGGTGGTCTAATGGGAGGTTTAGTTAAAAGAAGGCCTCTCATGAATCTTGCTATAAGAGGATGAGAGAAAATAGGTTGTCCATTGAGAGGCTTGAGGGACGCTGCAATAGCACTCAAATGGATCCTTACTGAAGTTGTTTTCAGACCTGCATGGGATAGATGCAGGAGATACTCTAGTAGAGAATTCAGAGGTATTGCAAGAGGGTTTAGACCTCTCCCTGAACACCAAATGGTAAATCTTTTCCATTTGAAAGCATAGGAACGTCTAGTAGAAGGCTTTCTAGAGGCATGAACAACATCTCTGACTTGCTGAGAGAGATGAAAATCTTGAAGGTCTAGGCCCTCAGCAACCAAGCCCTGAGATGGAGCGACTGGGGGTTTGGGTGCCACAAAGTTCCCTCTTCCTGGGACAGAAGGTCTGGTGCAGAGCCCAAGTCCAGGGAAGGAGCTTGAGAGAGATGCAGAAGTAGAAGGTACCACACTTGGCGTGGCCAATGTGGTGTTATGAGGATCATGGTCCCTTGATCTCTCTGAAGCTTGAATAGTGTCTTGGGAATTAGGGGAATTGGTGGAAAGGCATAAAGGAAGTCTTGACCCCAGTGAAGGAGGAAGGCATCCTTGGCCTGAACTCCATGACACGGAATTCTGGAACAGAACTGGGGAAGTTTGGCATTCCACGGACTTGCAAAGAGGTCTATGTCCGGGGTTCCCCAAATTTGAAAAATCCTGGCTACCTGGTCCATGTGGAGGGACCACTCGTGTGGAAGCAGAACTCGACTGAGTCTGTCCGCCCAAGAGTTTTGAACGCCTGGAAGATATACTGCCAGAAGATGGATGTGATGCTCTCTGGCGAAGGCCCACAGTCGCAAAGCTTCGTTGCAAAGCGACAGAGAGCCAGTCCCGCCCTGCTTGTTTACATAGAACATGGCTACTTGGTTGTCCGTATGGATGAGGACTGTCCTGTAGCTGAGCAGGGAATGGAACACTCAGAGCTAAGAATATTGCTCTGAGTTCCAAGAGATTGATATGCAGAGAGGTCTCCTGTGGAGACCAGATGCCCTGGGTGGAGAGATCTTGCAGATGAGCTCCCCAACCCATTGGAGAAGCATCTGTTGTCAGAGATGCTTGGGGTAGCGACTGCTGAAAAGGGGACCCCAGCAACAGATTTGGAGGGGACTTCCACCACTGGAGAGACCAAAATAGGCGAATGGAGTTTGCTATTTTGTCTGACAGGCAACCTGATACCAGAGTCCACTGGGTGGACAAAGTCCATTGAGCTGCCCTCATGTGAAGGCGAGCATATGGAACCACATGCACGGTGGATGCCATGTGGCCTAATAGTTGTAACATCTCTCGAGCAGTTAAATGGGACTTTAACTTTATCTGGGAGGCTAACTGCACCAAGCGTAGGCAATGGGCCTGAGGAAGATAGGCCCCTATAAACTCCAGAGACTGAGAAGGGGTGAGATGGGATTTTGAGATGTTTATTACCAGTCCCAAATACTGAAGGACACGCATTGTGCAGGTTAGAGAAATCTGGGCCTCTGACTGGGATGGAGCTCGAATGAGCCAGTCGTCCAGATATGGGAAAACGAATATTCCTAGAGTGCGTAGAAATGCAGCTACTACTGCCATGCATTTCGTGAACACCCTTGGTGCAGAGGCCAGACCGAAAGGAAGCACCCTGTATTGGTAGTGCTTTCCTTGAAAAAGGAACCGAAGGAACCTTCTGTGTGTTGGATGGATGAGGAAATGGGTGTACGCATCCTTGAGATCTAGAGAACAAAGCCAGTCCTGACTCTGAAGGTATGGCAGCAGAGTACCGAGAGAAATCATCTTGAATTTCTCTTTGAATAGAAACTTGTTCAATTCTCTGAGATCTAATATGGGTCTGTAGCCCCCTGTTTTCTTTGGAATAAGAAAATAAGGGGAGTAGAACCCTGAGCCCTGTTGAAGAAGGTGTACTTCTATTGCCCCTTGGGCAAGAAGGGTAGCAATCTCCTGACCCAGAAGGTTGAGGAGAGATGTTGGAGAATTGAACTGTCTCACCATGGTGTGGGGAGGAAGGTTTAAAGAAATGAAGCTTGTACCCTTCCCTTACAATGGAGAGGGTCCATTGCTCTGCTGTAATTTGCTCCCATCTGGGAGCAAAGTAAGCCAACCTTCCTGGAATGGTGAGGGGCTCTGGTTCTTTCAGAGCCAGAAAGACTAAGTTCTCTAGTTGCAAGTCAAAGGCCCTGAGGAGGCTGAGGCTGCTGAGCCGTGGGAGGCCTGGCAGCCTTTGACTTGGCCTGTTTAGGTGGTTGCTGAAGCTTTGCAGCAAAATGACCTGCAGAAGATGCCTGCTGATCATAAACAGGATAGTATCTTCCCTTTTTAGAAAAAGTTGTCTTTTTGAACAACCTTTTCTTAGCAGGAGCAGAGGTAGACTTTGAAAGTCGATGCAAAGCAGAGTTCTCAGCATCCATCTGAGTGGCCTTTGCTTTCCAATCCCTGCCAAAAAGGTTTTCACCTGTACAAGGAAGATTTCCCAGTTCATCTTGGACCCAAAGTTCCAAATCAGAGGCTTGTAACCAAGCAATTCTGCGTGCACCTATGGCAATAGCCGAGGCTCTGCTTACACACTCAAAAGAGTCAAAGGCTGCACAGTTGGAAAATTTGGAGACATCTTGGGCATGTTTAAGCCAAGTGAGAAATTCCTGCCTTTTATCTTCTGAAATAAAAGGGGCTAAAGTCTGCAGATGATCTGTGACTTCTTTTAGAAACATCCCCATATAGAGACTATAGGAGTTGATTCTGGCAGCAAGCATATTAGCTTGGAAAAACCTTCGGCCAAAAGCATCAAGGGTCCTGCATTCACGTCCTGGGGGATTAGATGAGTGTCTCTTTGCACTCTTTATTTTCCTCATGGCAGACTCTACCACAATAGAGTGGTGAGGAAGCTGAGACTTATGAAAGCCAAGACAAGGAGGGACACGGTACATGGTGTCTAATCTACGAGAATGAGGAGAGGTGGTAAGAGGAGTCTCCCACATGCTCAACATGAGATCATAGAGAATCTCATGAATAGGTAAAGTAGCTGCTTCTTTAGGAGCCTTAGGATATTGCAAAATATCTAGTTGCTTGGCTCTAGGCTCTGACTCAGGGGCCACTGTAATGGAGAGGCCTCTAGCCACTTCCCTAATGAAGTCTTGAAAAGACAAGTCCTCAGAGGGCTGGAATATGCAATTAGTGACTCTAGATAGATGGGACCATATAGTATATTTCATTTTCTTTGTTGTAAATTCTATCATGAAACTTAGTGACAGAACCCTATAGCTTTTTCATGGTTGCTATGTTGACATAGTGACTGTTTGTTACTGGTTGCTGTGTGTATGGCCTCCTACTGGTGGAGAACCATTGCAATACTTGTTGCCTTGGGATAGTAGCATCCTGTGGTTAAACTTAAAATCTATCCTTTGAAATGTATCAACAGTATCTAATGGCTAGGAATATCATTATGTGAATTCATTTTATTATTTGTTCCAAATCAACGGAATGTTTGAAAGCTGCTTTGTTCAAACCACTGAAACTCCTTCCCTCCAGATCAGATACAACACAAACGCATGTGCATACACACGAAAAGTTGAAATGCCTTCCACAAGTCATGCTCCACATGCTTTCCCTACTTGCTCTAAATTATAAAACAATCTGAGTGAGCATCTCCTTTGGTTAAATAATGACACCAAACTTTCCACTGCCACTGTTTTGTTTTGTTTTTTAATAAGTGAAAAAACATTTTAAGAACAATTTCTGAGGATCCAGAATGTATATATTTTTAGCTCAGACCTTTCCAGTAGTAATTCAAGGCTAGCAAGCATTTCCCTGTCCCCAAAGGGCTTATACTTCAAAGGGCCAATGCAGAAAGCCAGCACTACACCTATGCTGGTTTGATTTTTAATATTCCTGACAATGCACACATTTTAACACGAGATGCAGGAAGGTTAGGGTATGCAAATGCCTGCCACACTAACCATGTGCATGCCAATGAGTCACCAACAGCATTACACTGGGAGGGCAAGTCCCCCTGTACCAAATAGGTGGGAGCGCTACCCACACGCTCCCACTCTGGTCTGCCATCTTGTAAAATGGCACGCCTGGGCCCACGTAGTGCATCCTGGGATGCACCTGGCGAGGTTAGATGGCCAAATAGCAGGATAAGAACATAAGATATACCATAGTGGGTCAGACCAAGGTCCATCAAGCCCAGTATCCTGTTTCCAACAGTGGCCAATGCAGGTCATAAGTACCTAGCAGTCTCCCCAAAAGACACAGGTTTCTCAATGCTTGTATTGGGTCAAGCAGTGATATTCTGGGTCCCTTTTAATAATGGTTTATGGACTTTCCTCCAGGAACTTGTCCAAAACTTTTTTAAACCCAGCTACACTAACAGCTTTTACTACATCCTCCGGTAACAAATTCCAGAGTTTGATTACACGTTGAGTGAAAATTTTTTTTCACTTATTAGTCTTAAATAGGTTACCCTGTAGCTTCACTGCAAGTCCCCTAGTATTTTTATATTCTGATGATGTAAACAAATAATCTACGTTTACCCTATCATATCTCCCCTCAGCCGTCTCTTTTCCAGGTTGAAGAGCCCTAACCTTTTTAGCCTCTCTTCAAAGGAGTATCCTTCCCTCCCCTTTACCATTTTGGTAGCTCTAATCTGTACCTTTTCTAATGCTATATCCTTTTTAAGATACGGCAACCAGAATTGCACACAATATTCAAGGTGCGGTCGCACCATGGAACAATACAGAGGCATTATAATATCCTTTGTTTTATTTTCCATTCCTTTCCTTATGATACCTAGCATTCTATTTGCTCTCTTTGCTGCCGCTGAACACTGGGCGGAGGGTTTTTAACATGTTATCCACGACGCCGCCTAAATCTTTTTCCTGGGTAATGGTTCCCAATGTGGAACCTTGCATCGTGTAACCATAGTTTGGGGGGTTCTTTCCTAGGTGCATTAACTTTGCTCTTGTCCACATTAAATTTTATCTGTCTTTTGTATGCCCAGCCTTCCAATTTATCAAGATCCTCTTCCAATTTTCCACAATCCTCATGGGTTTTAACAACTTTAAATAGCTTTGTCTCATCTGCAAATTTGATAACCTCACTCGTAATTCCCTTTTCCAGGTCACTTATGAATATGTCAAAAAGCAGCGGACCCAGCACAGATCCCTGCGGTACTCCACTATTCACCTTTTTCCAGTGGGAAAATTGGCCATTTAACCCTACCCTCTGTTTTCTATCTTTTAACCAGTTCCTGATCCACAATAGTACACTGCCTCCTATCCAATGACTTTTTAGTTTTGCCAAAAGTCTCTGATGACAGACCTTGTCAAAGGTTTTCTTAAAGTCCAGATACACTATATCAACTGACTCACCTTTGTCTACCTGTTTATTCACACCTTCAAAAAAACATAACAGATTAGTAAGACAAGATCTTCCTTGTCTAAAGCCATGTTGGCTGTCTCCCATTAAGCCATGACTATCTACATGCCGAGTAATTTTGCTCTTTATGATGGTTTCTACCATTTTTCCTGGTACTGAAGTCAGGCTCACCAGTCTGTAGTTTCCTGGTTCACCGCTGGAACCCTTTTTAAAAATTGGCGTTACATTGGTGAGCCTCCAATCTTCAGGTATTACAGATGATTTTAATGATACTTCACAGATGACTAATAGCAGGTCTGCAATCTCGTATTTCAGTTCTTGCAACAGCCTTGGACGTATACCATCCGGTCCAGGTGATTTGCTACTCTTCAGTTTATCAAACAGCTGCAATACATCTTCCCAGTGTATAGATATTTCTTTCAATTCTTCTGCAGTATCATCTTTAAATACCACTTCAGTCATGGGTAACAATCGCTACATCTTCCTCAGTAAAGACCGAAGCAAAGAATTCATTCAATCTCTCCGCAATTGCCTTGTCCCCTTCTTACTGCCCCTTTTACTCCTCTATCATCTAATGGTCCAACTGACTCAGGTTTTTGTTTTGCTACGAATGTACTTGAAAAAGTCTTTATTACGCATTTTTGCTTCCATAGCAAATTTCTTCTCAAATTCTCTCTTTGTCTGCCTTATCAATGCCTTGCATTTAAAACTTGCCAGTGCTTGTGCTGTTTCCAGTTTGTCATTTGGCTCTTTTTTCCATTTCTTGAAAGAAGCTTTTTTGGCAACAGCTTCTCTGACCTCACCTTTAAACCATGCTGGCAGTTTTTTGGACTTCCTTCCACTTTTCTTAAAGCGTGGAATACAGCTGGTCTGGGCTTCCAAATTTTTAAACACCCAAGCTTGATGTAAGTCTTTGACCTTTGCAACTGCTCCTTTTAGTTTTTTCTTAAACATTTTCCTCATTTTATCATAGTCTCCCTTTTGAAAGTTAAAAGGTAGTACTGTGGATTTCCTTAACATCCCTCCTCCATTAATTAAATCAAACGCAATCATGCTGTGATCACTATTGCCAAGGGGCCCCAACACCCTTATCTCTTGCACCACATCTGGTGTTCCACTAAGGACTAAGTCCAAAATGGCTTCCCCTCTGGTCAGTTCATGAACCAGCTGCTCCAAAGCAGCAGTCATTTAATTCATCTAGAAACTTTATCTCCCTAACATGTCCTGCCGTGACACTGACCCAGTCAATACCGGGGTAATTGAATTCACCCATTATTATTACTGTTCTGTAACTTTTGTTAGCTTCCCTGATTTCTTTGAGCATTTCGTCATTCATTTGTTCATTCTGGCCAGGCAGTCGATAGTACAACCCTACTGCCATCGCCTTCCCCTTTTTACATGGAATTTCAATCCATAGAGATTCTACAGCAAATTTTGTTTCCTGCAAAATTTTAATCCTTTGTGACTCAATGCCCCCTCTGACATAAATCGCATCCCCTCCACCAATTTGATCAGCTCTATTATTACAATATAGTTTGTACCCAGGTATCACACAGTGTCCCACTGGTTGTCGTCCTTCCACCATGTCTCTGAGAGACCAATTGTATCTAACTTCTCATTTAGTGCTATATATTCTAACTCTCCCATCTTATTTTTTAAGACTTCTAGCATTTGCAGACAAGCATTTTAGAGACTGTATTTTATTCATATTAATCTGGTTATCGGTAGGCAGGGGCAATTTGGAATCTTTAAGCTCTGTCTGCTCTGTACTCAAGGGCATTTGGGCTACCTTTGTCTTTATTGGAACCTCTCTGCTGATGTGCCCTAACTTCATATTTTTGGCAGTATCCTTCAAGAATACATTGTTCCAAACCATGTGCTCTTGGGCGACTGTCAGCTCTCCCCTATTATCTAGTTTAAAAGCTTCTCTATCTCCTTTTTGAAGGTTAATGCCAGCAGCCTGGTTCCATCCCGGTTAAGGTGAAGCCCATGTGGGGCCTGGTGCACCATTTTACAAGATGGCAGACCAGAGCAGGAGCGCATAGGTAGTGCTGCCACCTATTTGGTATGGGGGACTTAGATTTAGGGGCCACTAGACCACCAGGTAGTTTTTACTTTATTTTTGCTTGGGGGTGATTTTATTTGGGAGTGATTTTCTCTTACTTGGGTTTCTGGGTGGGGGGGCTCAAGGACCCCTAGTCCATCAGGTAAATTTTATTTTATTTGTTTTTGCTTGGAGGTGTTTTTTCACTTTAAATTTGGGTGGGGGTGGATGGTTTCAGGGGCCACCAGACCACCAGGTAATTAATTACGTTTTTTGGGGCACTGACCCCTGCCAGTATTTTGATGGCATCAGGAGTTTTTCCTGTTGTCTGATCATAAGAGATGATCTAGGCATCGGAAAAAGCACCCGGTGCCATCAAAATACTGTTGGGGGCAGACAGAGTTTTACTTCTACTCGGCTCTGAAGTAAAAATTTTGGTGCTATGGCTGGCTGCGAAATTCTCTTTGCCTGTCTCTGGATCAGGCATAGCCATGATTTGTATACCAACCTGATTAAAATTCATTTAAATAAATAATTAGGATTCATTTTAATAGATTTAAATATGCGTGGCGTTAATTGGGAGCTAGTTTTCCATCGGTGTTTGTGTCTATTTCCTGCATTTAAAGGATCGTAAAATGTGCTTAAACATGATGCTATGGGCTCGTAAAGCCCACGCTAGCTTTCTGCATCGGCCTGCAAATTTGTACATGAGACAATAGAGGATTAAGTGACTTCCTCAAGGCCACAAGAAGCATCAGTGGGATTTGAATCCTGGATTTCCTGGTTCCCAGCCTGCTGTTATAAACACTAGGCTACTCCTCAGTATTAATAAATATGTTCAAAAATGCACCTCTCAGATCTTTCCCAGTCTGTAGCCTTCTCTCTTTTTCTATATTTTTAAACAGTAGTTACTGCTAAAGCATAATTATTCACCTGTAGCATGTATTCTCTGGGAACAGCAGGAATCGGTCCTCACATATGGGTGACATTGACACCGATGGAGCCCATGCAGTAATCTCTCCCCAGCTTTCAAAGAAAGCCTTTGGGAGATCAACCACGCATGTGTGGTCACCTTCCCGCCCAATGGAGCCATTTTCCCTCAGAAGAATGACATAGCTTAAAGCAAGCAGAAAAGAAAAAAAATGCCATGGGGACAAGGGAGGGTAGTGAGGACTAATTCCTGCTGTTCCTGGAGAACACCTGCTACAGGTAAATAACTACACTTGTTTAACAAGGTAGAAAAAGAGAGAAGGCTATAGACTGGGAAAAATCTGGGAACAGACAACCCACGCAAAGTAAATTGGTTGATGGGGGACTTCAATCTCGCATCGCTACAACATGCCAATGCTAACACCTTCCTGGAAGCAATGTCTGAACTTGGCTATGAACAAATCATAAAGGTCCCCATCCACCACAAAGGAAATTCTCGATCTCATCTTCTCACCACTAGGGAATACGAGCCCTGATCATGACCTCAACCTAGCCATCACTCCCGTCCCGTGGTCAGACCATAGTCTAATCACCTTCCAAATACCCTCACAACAAGAATTTTGTTCTGCCAGCCACACGAGCACAATATCTTTGGGGAACTCTGGACGCCATAAACCACTTGACAAAGATAAGATCACAAATCATGCACTCCCAATACTCGAACAGCCTTCTGACAACCTCTGTGAGCTGATCAGTAGAAGGAATGACACACTGAGCTCGCTCTCTCATATACCCTCAACGGATAAAAGAACCCCCTCCGACAAAACAGCCAGTAAAAGGAAATCTGAGACATGGTTTTCTGCAGATATAAGGGTGTCTCTTCACCACTTAAGGAAACTGGAATGAAGATGGCGACGCTCACAATCAACAGATGACCGAGCAACCTATCTAGCACATTTATCAGCACACCAGGAATTAACATACTCCAAAAGAAAAGAATTCCATACTGAGATTCTTCGCCGCTCCCTAAGTAAGCCCAGGGACCTTTTCAACCTAGTGAAATCAAATACCAAGGAACCTTCCTCCCCTCACCATGAACCAATACAACCCCAGCTGTATGCCAACCACCTCCAATCAAAAGCCATCAAAACAGACATAACTCCGAGAACTACACCAAGAAATACTCCCGATCAACAACCACTGCTTACAGAGCTAACCTCTCCCTCTGCAGGAGACATCGAAAACATTATTGCTTCCATCAATACTACTACAGCACCGAACGACCCTTGCCCAGCACACTGGATTAGGACAATGCGAACAGAACTCAGCCCGATCATAGCAAGGATCACAAGCCTATCCTTCTCAACGGGAACATTCCCGTCTTTGCTCAAAAACACCTCCATATGCCCGCTTCTCAAAAACAGTTTAGATCCACAGAAGGACGACTCATGCCGACCGATCTCAAGTATCCCGCTACTTGCCAAAATAATTGAGAAGAATGTCCAAAGACAGATTCACCAGCACATAGACAGCACAGCCCCATTAGATGATTGCCAGCACGGGTTTAGAGAAGCTCACGGCGTAGAAACACTACTCACCACACTAACCAATACCTTATCCAGAGGTTTAGACAATATCAAGAAAGGATTCGTACTGATCTTCCTCAACATTGCTGCAGCATTCGACTCTGTCAGTCACACTCAACTCCTCAGACGCCTCCAGGATAAGGGAATTCAGGGCTTGGCGTGGGATTGGTGTAAGTCATATCTAGATGACCGATGACAACATGTAAGGATGGGAGCCAACTCCTCGGATCCGTTTCAACAAACCCAAGGAGTACCCCAGGGCTCGTCCCTATCCGCACTATTATTCAACATCTACATGCAGCCGATCTGTGAAATCATTCGATCCTTTGGAATTCCCTGCTTGATCTATGCAGATGATGTCCTCCTTTTTACGCCGTTCGACGTCTTGCATCCTGACTTTACTACCTTAGTCAACTGCTTCAACACGATCACAGACTGGTTCCTCGAACAGAACCTTCGTATAAACTTCAAGAAGACGGAGGTATTGTTCATAACAAAGAACAGAAACTTTTCCCCACCTAAAACATTAAAGGTCAGAGACGCAGAGCTCCCAAGTAAGCCCACGATACGCTACCTGGGTATTACGCTTGATCAACGTCTTGACTTTAAAGCGCACATAAGCAATACCATCAAGGCTGTATATGCCAAGCTAAAGATGTTACGTCACCTAAGACCAATGCTGGCATATGAAGACTACCGGTCAGTATTCCAAGCCCTGTTACTCCCTCACTTCGTCTATGCGAACATCATTCTATACGGGATCCCCAAGAGTTCCCTAAACCAGTTGCAGCTCGCAATGAACGCCGCGGCACGTGTCCTCTGCGGAGTCTCAAGGAGAGACCATATCACCCCTACTTTAAAGGACCTTCACTGGCTACCAATAGAAGGCAGAATCACCTACAAGGCGCTATTCATTACGTTTAAAGCCATCAATAGGATATCCCCCTCAACCATCACCGCACTCATTACCCACACCCCCGATAATAGGACAAGAAGGTCAATAGGCGCCAACACACTAGTAACCCCGACTGAAGTGACGAAATGCACGAAAACAACCAGAAGCAGGGCATTCTCTTTCTACGCCCCAAGGTGTTGGAATAATCTCCCGTCCAACATCAGATCAATGATCTCTCGCAATTCAGGAAAGCCATAAAACATCATTTATTCCTACTATATTACTCGCAATCCAACTGTACCCCTACACCTTGCACAAACACAACCACCCAACAGTCTTAAGAATGTATAAGCGACACTAGTAAGCCGACATTGTTCAGATGTAAATAGTTCAATGTTATGAATCCAAGTTACTATGTCCTGTTCGATGTAAGCACAAGGCACTTCCCTGCCTTGTGTAAAATTGTTAACTGTAAACCGCGCTGATGTCAAATAGCGCGGTATAGAAAAGCTATAAATAAATAAATAAATAAATAAATAAATAAATAAAATAAACATGTAGGAAATCAGTCCTCACATATCAGTCTTCAGCTACAGGCTATCGAAAAACCTGTAAAAAGCCATGGGCAACCAAAAAAGCGAACCGTGAATGGCAGCTGAAAAGCCTCAAGCATCAGGATGCAACTCCAGCATCTGCAAGGGAATAGACTCTCCGGTAGCCTGGACATACAGAAAGGTTGGAGGAAAGGAGCTGCACTGGTCCCCAAAGAGATGCTGAAGAACGGCCCGGTTGAAGGTGCTGTCACACCGGGAGGCCTCCTCGAGGCAGTAGTGGGCTGTGAAGGTATGGACAGAGGACCGGATGGCCGCTCGACAAATCTCCAGTAGGGAGACTGAGCGTAAGCTAGCCATGCAGGCTACCATGATCCGAACATTATGGATCATCACATGACGCTCCAGAGAAAGACTGGCCTGTCCATAGGCAAAGGAAATGCAGTCAGCCACCCAAGTAGAAAGGTGTGCTT
The DNA here is from genome assembly GCA_033557465.1 of Ichthyophis bannanicus. Taxonomy (NCBI): domain Eukaryota; kingdom Metazoa; phylum Chordata; class Amphibia; order Gymnophiona; family Ichthyophiidae; genus Ichthyophis; species Ichthyophis bannanicus. The sequence continues at coordinate 906,366,402 of CM066033.1, forward strand.
AGAGACCTTCACCCCAAGTCTGTTGGGGTCATAAGAGACAAACAGCTAAGAGGAGCGGCAATGAGCCTTTGTCCAATCAAGGGAGAAAGCCAAAGCCCGTTTTACAATCCAAAGTATGAAGGGTGGCTTCCGCCCTGTTTGCATGCGGCCTGAGAAAGAAGGTGGGAAGAACCACCTCCTGACTAAGATGGGAGAAACCACCTTAGGCAGAAAACAGTGTGTGTACAGAGGACCACCCAATTTCTATGAAATCTGGTGTAAGGGGCATGAGCCACCAGTGCTTGCAGCTCACTAACCCTACGTGAAGTAAGAATCACCAGGAAGATGACCTTCCACGAAAGGTACCTGAGATGGCAGGAGGCCAATGGTTCGAAAGGAGGGTCAATGAGTTTACCCAGAATCATGTTCAAGTCTCACACTGCTGTTGGGTAAATGGGAGGTCGTAAAAGCAAGAGGCCCCACATGAAGCAGCCAATGAGAGGATTAATTGACATGGAACACCTGTCAACCACATGATGATACTCCGCTAGGGCACTCAGATGCATCCTGACGGAACTGGACTTTAACCCAGCCTGGGAGAGGTGCAGAAGGTACTACAGGATCACCTGAACTGGACAAGAGAATGGGTTGAAATCTCCATCCGCACACTAGACCGAGAACCTGCGCCATTTGAAAGCATATGCCCGCCTGATGGAATTCTTGAAGGACGCGAGGGGGATATCCTGAATGTCCCTAGGCAAGTGATATTGAGCAAGGGCTATCCTCTTAGCGTTAACAGCTTGAGGTTGGGATGCAGGAGAATCCCGTCGTTCTGAGAGATCAGATTCGGGGCAAAACGCAAGGGAATGGGCGGCACCTGAGAAAGTCTGAGCAGAAGGCAGCACCATGACTGCTGAAGCCAGCACGGGTCAATAAGGATCACTTTGGCCCTGTCTGTCTGGCCCTTGAAGGGGCAGGTAAGCATACAGCAGGCCCTTGCCCCAGTAGAGAAGAAATGCTTCAGCCACAAGGTGGTTTGGGCAAGGTATCCTGGAGCAGAACAGCAGCAGCTATGCATTGTGAGGGCTGGCAAAGAGATCCACCACCAGCATGTCCCACTTCTGAAAGCTATCCTGTGCCACTGGCAAGTTGAGGGTCTACTTGTAAGGCTGCAGCACTCTGCTGAGCCAGTCTGCCAGAACATTTTCCTGCCCCGGGAGGTAAATGGCCTGGAGAATCACATCTCGCCAGTTTGCAAAATTCCATAGTCTGATCACTTCCCAGCAGAGAAAGGAGGACCTTGTGCCTCCCTGTTTGCTGATGTAGAACACTGCTACTTGATTGTCCGTTCAAACAAGGACAACCTGATTCACCAGACAGTGCTAGAAAACTCACAGGGCATTCGCAACCACTCAGAGCTTGAGGAAGTTAATCTGGAGCTGGCTCTCTTCCTGCGACCAGAGACTCTGGGGACTGAAGACAGTTCAATGGACTCCCCAGCCGAGCCTGAAGGCATCTGTGGTTAGGATCTCTTGATGCGGGGGATCCTGAAAAGGTAGCCCTGCTAGAAGGTGACCTATACCTTGTCAGATAAGCGCCCCACCTGCTTCCACTGATAGCAGAGAGTCCACTGGGTCCAACACATGTGTAGATGGGCTGATGGTGTAACATGAATAGTCGAGGCCATGTGTCCCAGGAGGTGGAGCATCCAACAAGTCAAGATTGTCAGAGAGGTTTGGACCTCTCCCGCCAAGACAGACATTGAGCCCTGTTGGGCAGAAGAAATGCCCGGGCCTGAGTGGTATCAAGAAGGCCTCCGATAAACGCCAGGCACTGGATGGGCGGTAGGTGGGACTTGAGATAGTTTACTACGAATCCTAAAGTCTCCAGGAGCTGGATGGTGCGCCATTGGGGCCTGTTGGACCTCGTCAGGGGACCCTCCCCTTATCAGTCAATCGTTCAGATAAGGGATGACGAACACACCCTGCAGCGCAGAAAGGTGACGACCATCGCTAGGTACTTTGAACACCCTGGGGGTGGATGCCAGCCTGAACAGGAGGACCTGGTACTGGTAGTGACACCCACTAATGACAAAACGGAGGTACTGCCGATGCAAGAGGTGGATCATTTTCTTGAGAAGCAAAAAGGAGGAGTAGAATCCCACGCCTCTGAGGCAATGGGATGAGCTCCCCCGTATTGCCGACGAGAAGAGCCATGATCTTCCTTTAAAGGAGGTCCTGATGGGGGGGATCCAGAGGAAGTTCCCCCAAAAAATACAAGGGGGGCACGTCTGGTAAAAGTGAAGGAGGTAATCCTTCTTTACCTCCTGAAGGGCCCAGGCATTAGTGGTTATGCTGGGCTACTGGTGGGCAAAGAATGTGCAACGCCCTCCAATGTGCTGCAGCTCCTGACTTCCTGTGAGAAGAGAGGCTATGCCCCAGGAGTCAAACACCCCCCACCCCAGGCTGCAGCAAAGGCGCTGTTTGGGGGCCTTAGGCCTATGTGGCCTCTACCTCTGGCTCTTGGCTCGCTGCCCCTACGGGGGAGCCTGATAGAACTAGATAGGCCTGGTGTTTGGGATACATTCCATAGGCCTTCTTTTTCTTCTGGTAGAAGGATTCCCCCCCCCCCCCCCCCCCGAAGTCTTCCATAAAGAAGGATCAGCGGTATTCTGAGAGAGCCTGGTTCTGGTCATCAGCTCAGTCTCCAACTCGGCGGCCTTGTCCATCATGGGCTTGCCAAAGAGATTCTTTCCCCAGCAGGGGACAACCAATCTGTCCTGAACCCATTGCTCCAGGTCTGAGGACTGTAGCCATGCCAGGCAGCAGGCACCAATGCCCACCCAGGCACAGACCTTAAGCAGTTATAGGCCGCACAAGTCACATATTTGGAACACTCCTTGACAGTGGACACCAGGCTCCTGAAGCGCTGGAGGTGTTCATCGGACGGCCCAACAGAGAACCCAGGGAACTCTCTTACCAGGTCTCTCAAGTACATGCCCATGTACAGCTGGTAAGTCTGGATATGGGCCAAGAAAATCGAGCCCTGGAAACGCTTTCTACCAAATCAGTCCATGGTGTGGGCCTCCTGACCTGGGGACACTAATGAGTGCGTCTTCTGGCTTTTGATTTGGCACATGGCTGACTCTACCACCATAGAGTTGTGTGGAAGTTGAGTGTTTTTGAAGCCTGGGCTTTTGCAGACCTGATACATGGAATCGAGCTGCTTGCTCACAATGGGAACAGTAATCGGGGCCTCCAACATTCTAAAAAGGAGGCACTCCAAGATGGGAGGCACAGCAGTTATGGCCTCCTTGGGAAGAATCTCATACTGGAGTATATCCATGTCCTCTTGCCAGAGGCTCCTCCTCTGCCTCGATGGTGCAGACGAGGGCCTTGCGAAAGTCCTGGATGAAGTCCAGGAAGAAGAGGTCCTCTGGCAGGGACCTCAAAAGCTCCTGAGGAGGAGAGGAGTGCAATGGAATGCCCCAATGCCTAACGGTATTGGTAGACTCATCGTCTGTCTCAAGGCACGAAGGATCCGCAGCCACCGGGATGGGCACAGAGGACATCAGGCCTGACTCTGGGCCTCGACAGCCCGAAGGCAATCCTCTAAGGGGGTAGGAACTGCTTCCCACCAGGGCAGCTTTAAGGGCTGCTCTTGGCCCTCACCCTCAGAATCCTGTCAAGGGCTGTGGTGCCGGTATCCATGGGTCATACCTACAGAACAGACATCGCCCCCTGATGAGGACTTGGTTGAAGTCCGTTCCTTCCGGGAACAGTCCTCCACCGACCATTGCTGGTCTGACGCTCCGCAACCTCAGGGCTCCGAGTGAACTTGGCAGCCAAGGTCCAATTCCTCCACTGCTGCCCCTGAGAGCATCAATCCAGAAGCCGATGATGGGTCCCAAGGCCAAGGACTTGGGGCCATACAGAGTCTCCTTATGCCTTTCATGATTCTTATGCCCCTTGCTTGTCATCTGGAGACAGAGAAGGCAAGAGGTGTCGTCGTGATCGACCGAGGCATTGAAGGCAGCAATTGTGGCGATCTGTGATGGATATGGTCCTGCTACAATTAGTTCACTTCTTAAAACCACTAAATCGAGGACATAGCAGGAAAGACAGCCCCTGCGAGATCAAACTCCAATGTTCTGATTAGTAGGGCACAAGAGAAAAATCCCATGCATCAAGGGAGAAAAAGATAAGCACCCCTTCAAAAGAAAAAGCAACACCAAGGTAGCAACTGTTCCAGGTCCACAAGGCGACGTTACACAACCGAGAAAAAAAGAGCGAGAAAACAAAGAATTCACCACAATGAATGCCAACTTTTTCCAGTGTGCAAACAGTATGCCTGGTGGGGTCCACGGAAAAACGAAGACTAAGGGAAAATGGCTCCCTTGGGTGGGAAAGTGACTATGCATGCATGGTTGATCTCCCAAAAGCTTTCTTTGAAAGTTGGGGAGAGATTACCATGCGGGCTCCATCGGTGCTGACATCACCCATTTGTGAGGGCTGACTTCCCGGAGAACTAAAGAATGAAAAAAAGAGGAAGAAGATCTGAGGAATATCAATGAGCATGTAAAGTAGTCTGGACAGTCCTCAATAGTGCTGACCAGGAAAAGAACAAAAAGGTAAACATTTGTGGAACAACAGAGGAGTATTTCCGCTGGAAAGATGACATTTTAACAATATTTATGGCTAAGTCTCTGGGAGTAGGGGCGGTTCTGTCATTAGGCAGCAAGAGGCCTTAGGAGGCTAATTTTTGGGAGTAGCAAAAAATGACCCCAAAACATCCTAGTAGCAGCTGCCTTGCTCTGCCTCCAAAAGATGTCAATAGAGATGACCGTCAGCATTTCTTCCCAGCCACCATCGCTTCTCCCAGGTCCACAGCGATAGCACCACCCCTGGCTACTGCCACCTCTCACTGGGTCTGAGTCTGCAGCAGTGGGCCACTGGCACAAAAAAACCCCCACCAAACAAAAGCACAGGGTCTTTGTGATTCACGCACACTTAGAAGAGCCCACCATGGAAACAAGCCATCTGACAAATATTTTTCACATCAGGGGATGGGGGGTGGAGGGCTGGTAGGGCCTTCTAAATGTTCACGAATCACAAGGAATCTATCCTTTTTGTTTAACTGCTGTTGCTCCTACAGATGATGGGAAAAGTAGCAGTGTCAAGCAGGGGGAGGAGGGGAGAGGCAGGAAAGAACAGGCAAGATGCTGACATGGGAAGGAAGGCGAGGGAGAGATGGGTGACGCTGGACATGGGGCAGGAGGAGGAGAGAGGAGGATCAGGGCTAGCCTAAGGGTAGCTGCTAACCTAGGTGAACCTTCAGCAGTGCCACCCTCTCAAAGTGGCTCGAGGCCCTTCCCCCCTCCATATAATGCAGCATTTCCCCTTCCTTTCCCCACACACCAATGTCCACCATCTCAAAGTCCTTTTACCCCAGCTGTCCAGCATCTTCCCTTCCCTTCTGTACTGTCCTCTAGGTAGCCAGTATCTCTCTCCCCCTCCCTTTCCCCAAAGTATCCAGCATCTTTCTCCCAGTCACTATACCTCCATCTTCGAGGCTGTACAGGATCTGAGGAAAATCAATGAGCATGTAAAGTAGTCTGGACAGTCCTCAATAGTGCTGACCAGGAAAAGAACAAAAAGGTAAACATTTGTGGAACAACAGAGCCCTTTGAGCATTGCACATGAGCTTATGGCCTGCCGATTCCAAACCTCCCGGAGGTGATGGGAGCAGCAGGCCTTGAGCATATGCACGTACAGATACTCAAAGAGCATCTGTCACATCGACACTGTCTTGTCAGCTTTCCCATGCCATGCTGCCCTAGGTGAACTCCCAGTGGACGGACTGGCCCTGAGGGAAATGCTGGCACAGGGAGTGGTTAGGATTCAGATTACGTTTTTGGCATGAGAATTTTACATGTATTGCCAAAGCGGCGTTTTTTGAGAGTTGGATCTGATTTGAAGGGAGGAGGAGTGTGAAAGTTTAAGTTGCCATGACTGCCTATGAACTATCGCTTACGAAAGAGCATTGATGAAGAAACTAGTGGGAGACCATGAGTTCTAGTTCTTGAGCAATACGAAGGAGTTTACTATGGACTACAGCTTTTGCCTCTGAGTTAAGGATATGGTAAATTCCTGTTAAAAGATGCGCTTTATGCAAAGCTAAGTGTTTTCATAGTTACCATTTTTGCTATTTTCCTTCATTCGATGATCTTTCTATCTTCATGCATTTGAGGCATATTTGCAGTTAAAGGCAGCCAATTTAAAGTAAGGCTACATGAGAATCAAGAGAAAAATGTAAAAAAACAAAAACAAAGAAAAAAAGAGCAAATTCAGCGATACCAAACAGGTCATTGATGTGTTAAAGACGTTTCTCACTGCATCCATTAAGCAGATTCAGTGATTAGTCTAATCTGAGACCTGATCGCTATTATTTACAGGAAGTTAGTCAATGTGATTAACGGTGAATAGTGGAGCTTGTATTGAATTGTGTGGCTGGAAAGCAATACGTTTAGCAGTTAAAGATAAGGGAAAGACAGGTAATTTACAAAGTAGTAGTGACAACAAAATAAAATTGCAGTGTGCAGAGAGAATAATTCCCAGATTCTGGTTCTGTACTGTATATTCCCTGGTCATGTTACATTTCTTGCCTGGTGGCAGGATACAATTTTGCTGCTGTAGCTACTGTTTCTCCTCTTCCCCCAGGATTGCACAATTTTTCCTTCCCATTCTTTTGTGGGAAGTCTGATTTTTTTTCTTTTAGTTTTAGGAAATGTGTATCTCTGATATCTTCATATTTTGTAAATTGCAGGAAGAAATGCATAGTTACTAACCTGTAACAGGTGTCCTCTGGGGAGAGCAGGAATCAGTTCTACATATGGGTGATGTTGGCACAGATGGAGCCCACTCAAAAGCTTCTCCCCAGCTTTCAGAGAAAGCTTTTGGGAGATGCACCACGCATGCGTGGTCCCCTTCCCGCCCAAGATTCAAGGCGTTAAAAATTTTCAAAATCATCAAAAGCATATCAGCAAATGTCCTCCAGAACCTAATAACCAAACGCACCAGCGCAAGAGCACTGAGAAGCAGCATGGACAATAAGATAGCCACCCCACCTGAATACCAAAGAACTACACAGACATCCAGAAGGGCACCATCGCTCTACGCACCTGAATTATGGAACACCCTGCCTGACAGCATGAGATCCATGAGTGACATAAAAGACTTCAAAAGTATGCTCAAAACCATACTATTCATACAATACTATGGACCCTTCCAGAACCCACAAACCACTGTATGAGCATAATTGCAACCAAGCAAGTCGCAAACTACTCCCCAAGTACCCGTCCCCTTTTACCTTTCCCTATCCCCACCTAATCCAAATGTACACCTAGCAACATGTAAACCACTTTGATTGAAGGAAAAGGTGGTATATAAAACTGATTAAATAAATAAATAAAATAAAATCCTGCCTCAGCCAAATGACAGTTAAAGGTGGCAAAAAATGACAAAGAAGCAACTCCACGGGGAGGAGGGAGGGTTGTGAGGACTGATTCTTGCTGTCCCCGGAGAAAGCACAGTTACTTACCTGTAACAGGTGATCTCTGGGAACAGCAGGAATTAGTCCTCACATATGGGTATCGTCGGTACCGACGGAGCCCGTGCGGGAAAGCTCCCCAGCTTCTTAGAATAGAAGCTTTTGGGACCTCCCACTGCACATGCGCACTGCCTTCCCGCCTTCCTGAACAGCTCTCCTCAGTTTCGAGTTTATAGCTGAGTCAACAGAGAGAGGACAGGAAGATAGATAGATAAAAGATACAACTCCTAGGGGAGGTGGGTGGGTTGTGAGGACTAATTCCTGCTGTTCCCAGAGATCACCTGTTACAGGTAAGTAACTGTGCTATCTCCAGGAACAAGCAGGAATAAGTCCTCACATATGGGGACTCCCTAGCTTAGATGCATGGGATCCCCTGTAAAGGTTCGCCATCTTCGTATGGATCTCAGGCATCCATTCTGGGAAGGTGGGCAGGAGTTGTTTAGGAATGGAACAGGTGCTTGAGGACAGCCTGGCCAAACAAGGCATCCCGGCGGGAGTCCTTGTCCAAACAGTAATGGGCTGTGAAGGTATGAACCGAGGCCCAGGTAGCGGCTCGACAGATCTGATCTATGGAAACAGAGTGCAGATGAGCCATAGAAGTTGCCATGGCCCTCACATTGTGAGCAGTGACATGGCCTTCCAGAGAAATGTTTTTGCTCTGGTAAGCAAAAGAAATACACTGAGCAATCCAATTGGAAAGTGTACGCTTGGAGACTGGAAGTCCCAAATGGGAAGGATCAAAGGCCACAAAAAGTTGAGAAGACTTTCGATGTGGCTGAGTCCTATTAAGGTAAAAAGCGAGAGCTCTTTTACAATCCAGAGTATGAAGGTTCCTCTCTGCATTGGATGCATGAGGAGCTGGAAAAAAGACAGGTAGATATACCTCTTGATTAAGATGAAAAGGCGAGACCACTTTAGGCATAAAGTGGGGATTCGTCCTAAGGACCACCTTATCATGATGAAATCTTGTGTAAGGTGGATTAGCCACTAAAGCCTGCAGCTCACTGATGCGGCGAGCCGAAGTGACTGCAATGAGGAAGATGACCTTCCAGGAAAGAAATTTCAAGGAGGTGGAAAACATTGGCTCAAAAGGTGGCTTCATAAGTTGACCGAGCACTAGATTCAAATCCCATGCGACCGGGGGTGGTCTGATGGGAGGTTTAGTGAGAGTCAGGCCTCTCATGAATCTTGCAACAAGAGGATGAGAGGAGATAGGTTGTCCATTTATATGTTTCAAGGATGCTGCAATAGCACTTAAATGGACTCTTACCGAATTCGTCTTGAGGCCTGCATTGGATAGATGCAGGAGATAATCAAGAAGAGAATTCAAAGGAAGTGCCAGAGGGTCAAGACCCTGCTGAGCACACCAAATGGAAAAACGTTTCCATTTGAAAGCATAGGAACGCCTGGTAGAGGGTTTCCTAGAGGCAGAAAGGATATCTTTCACTGGTTGGGAAAGATGAAAGTCTTGAAGGCTTAAGCCTTCAGTAACCAAGCACTGAGGTGAAGGGATTTGGGGTTTGGGTGCCACAAAGTCCCCTCCTCCTGAGACAGGAGGTCTGGCGCAGCTCCCAGATCCAAGTAGGATCCCTGGGAGAGCTGTAGAAGTAGAGGGAACCACACTTGGCGTGGCCAGCGTGGAGCTATGAGGATCATAGTTCCATGATCCCTCTGGAGTTTGAACAGAGTCTTGGGAATCAAAGGAATGGGTGGAAAGGCATATAGGAATGCCTGATTCCAATTCAGGAGAAAGGCGTCCGTAGCCTGAGCTCCCTGACACGGAGTTCTGGAACAGAACCGGGGAAGTTTGGCATTCCACGGACTTGCAAAGAGGTCTATGTCCGGGGTCCCCCATTCCTGAAAGATTCGGTTTATTTGGTCCAAATGTAGGGACCATTCGTGTGGCAGCAGAACTCGACTGAGCCTGTCTGCCCGAGAGTTTTGAACTCCTGGGAGATACACTGCTAGCAGGTGAATCTGATGCTCTCTGGCGAAGGCCCATAGTCTTAGAGCTTCGTTGCAAAGCGACAGAGAGCCCGTCCCTCCTTGTTTGTTTATGTAAAACATGGCCACCTGATTGTCCGTCTGAACTAGGACAGTGAGGTTGGCTAGGAGGGAGTGGAAGACCTTGAGGGCAAGGTAAATTGCTCGCAGTTCCAGAAGATTGATATGAAGGGTGGTCTCCTGTAGAGACCAAGTGCCCTGAGTGGAGAGAGTTTGCAGATGGGCTCCCCACCCTGTTTGGGAGGCATCTGTTGTGAGGGTTGCTTGGGGTAGCAATGGTTGAAATGGAGCCCCCAACAACAGATTCTTGGTGGAAGTCCACCAGTGGAGGGACCAAAACAGACGATCGGAGGTTTGTATTTGGTCTGAGAGCGCTCCTGACGCCTGAGTCCACTGAGTGGCCAGGGTCCATTGAGCTGCTCTCATATGAAGACGAGCATAGGGCACCACATGCACTGTGGAGGCCATATGACCCAGTAGGCGTAGCATTTCCCTGGCTGTCAAGTGAGTGCTGGACTGAGCTTGGGAGGCCAAACTCAGGAGGCGCTGGCCTCGAACATGTGGAAGGTAGGCCCTTGCAGTGATGGTGTCCAACTGGGCCCCTATGAATTCTAGAGATTGAGTAGGGATGAGTTGGGACTTGGGAAGGTTTACTACCAGTCCCAGATACTGCAAAAGGCTCCTTGTGTGGTCCAGGGAAATCTGGGCCTGTGACTGAGTTGGAGCTCGGATGAGCCAGTCGTCCAGATATGGGAAGACAAAGATTCCCATGCCTCTTAGAAATGCGGCTACGACTGCCATGCATTTTGTGAATACTCTTGGAGCAGAGGCTAGACCGAAGGGGAGTACTCTGTATTGGAAATGTTTTCCCTGAAACAGAAAGCGAAGATACTTTCTGTGGGATGGATGGATGAGTATATGTGTATACGCATCCTGTAGGTCTAGAGAACAAAGCCAGTCCTGACCCTGGAGGTAAGGAAGGAGAATGCCGAGAGACAGCATTTTGAATTTCTCCTTGAAGAGAAATTTGTTCAATTCTCTCAGATCTAGGATTGGTCTGAATCCCCCTGTCTTCTTTGGAATGAGAAAATAAGGGGAGTAGAAACCGGACCCTTGTTGAGGAAGAGGAACCTCTTCTATGGCCCCTTGGGCAAGAAGAGAGGAAACCTCTTGACCCAACAGGGTTAGGAGAGATGGGGGAGAATTGAATGGTCTCACCATATGATGGGGAGGAAGGCTGGAGAAATGAAGTTTGTAACCCTCTCGAATGATAGAGAGGGTCCATTGTTCTGTTGTGATTTGTTCCCATCTGGGAGCAAAGTGAACCAACCTTCCGGGTATGGTGAGAGGTTCTGGTTGTGTTAGAACCAGAAGTGGCAAGTTCCCTAGGAGCAAGTCAAAACCCCTGAGGGGTTGGAGCCTGCTGAGCTACAGTAGCTGCTGCAGGCTTAGCTCGTGCTTGTTTGGATTGCTGACGCTTAGCAGTATAGCGAGGTTGAGAAGACTGCTGGCCAGTATTTGAAGCAACTCTGGCCTTCTTATAGTAAGGCCTTTTAAAAGACTTTTTCTTAGTAGGAATTGAAGTGGACTTTGAAAGTCTTTCCAAGGTGGCATTTTCAGCATCCATCTGGGTGGCTTTGATTTGCCACTCTTCCCCAAATAAGTTCTCACCTGTACAGGGCAGATTCCGTAAGCCATCTAGAACCCAAGGTTCCAGATCAGAGGCCTGGAGCCAAGCAAGACGTCGGGCTGCAATAGCAATGCCCGAAGCCCTACTGGCTCCCTCAAAGGAATCATATGCTGCCCTATTAGAGAACTTAGAAACCTCTAAGAGTTGTTTCACTAGGGAAAGGAATCCCTGCTTTTTATCCTCAGGGATAAAGGGGGCAAAATGCCGCACCTTTTTGGCAAGTTCCTCCAGGAACATGCCCATATAGAGACTGTAGGAATTAATCCTGGCTATAAGCATACTAGCCTGGAAAATTTTCCTACCAAAAGAGTCCAAAGTCTTACATTCCCGTCCTGGAGGGGTGGAAGAGTGCCTTTTGGTACTCCTAATCTTCTTCATTGCAGACTTCACCACAATAGAGTGGTGGGGCAATTGAGTCTTTTGGAAACCAGGAGAAGGAGGGACCCTATACATGGTGTCCAACCTACGGGAATAAGGAGACAAAGTCAAAGGATTTTCCCAGAAATCCATCAGTTGTTCTTGAAGGATTTCATGGATAGGCAGGGTAACTGCCTCCTTAGGGGCCTTTGAGTATCCCAAAATATCCAGTTTTTTGGATCTGGGTTCCTTTTCAGAGGATGTGGTAATAGAAAGGGCTGTAGCCATATCTAAAAACAAAGTCCTGGAAGGACAAATCCTCTGGAGGGGACATTCTCCTTTTAGGAGAAGAGGGCTCCTCAGGTAAGTTGAGTGAAAACTCAGCAGAATCATCAGAGGAATGAAAATCCTCAGAGGAATCGGTGCTTTCCTCTAACGCACGATACGCGTACCGATCGGTATCGATATCGGGCGTATCGGGTATGGAACCGGTATGGAGCGAAAGCCCATACGGTACCGACTTGCGTTTAGAGGTGGACGGCCTCGATACCGGCATGGCGGACGATACCGGTATCGGGCCCGGAACCGCTGAAAGCGGAACCGATGGCGTTGCAGCTTTAATGAAAGCCATGACGGCCTGCTGCATGGACTGTACAGTATCGCCCATGGACGCCATAGCTGCCTGGATGTCGGTACCGGAGTGACCCGGTACCCCAGAGCAGGCTAACAGGTGATCTGTCGAGGCCGTAGCATCGATATCAACCTGAGACCCCTGAATTGGCGTTTTTGGAAGTTGGACTTCCCGCCGGGGTTGTTTGGCTGGGGCAGGGTCCTCAAGTTCTAAGCTAAGAGCCTCTCGATGCTTTGAAGGAGATTTGCTCTTTGAGGACTTGCCCACAGAAGGTTTGGTTACCTGAGATCCATCCGGAGAAGAAGACCTGGATGACTGTGATGCTGTATTCTCTGAAGCAAACAGCACATGGAATTTGTTGGCCCGGTTCTGCAGCCCACGTTTAGACATGTGGGAGCAAGATGGGCAGTCCGGTATGGAATGGTCAGGCCCCAAACATTTCAGACACCAGTCATGGGTGTCTGTGACTGAAATAACAGCATTACATTTGGTACACTTCTTAAATCCAGGGGCTGGCTTCTCCATGAGGAGAAATTGAGTAGGCCGAGAGGCCTCTCTGAAGTGACCAAAAAGCTAAAAAATAAGAAAAAAGAATTATAATTTTTTAAAGAAAGAAAGAAAAGACCGGCGATACCGGTATCGGTATGGGGAAGGCAGGTACGCGGTCTAAAGAAACAAATAAAATAACAATTTCTTCAGCGGTGACAGGAACACGACCTGCTGGCTCCGCGGAAAAAGAGAAACTGAGGAGAGCTGTTCAGGAAGGCGGGAAGGCAGTGCGCATGTGCAGTGGGAGGTCCCAAAAGCTTCTATTCTAAGAAGCTGGGGAGCTTTCCCGCACGGGCTCCGTCGGTACCGACGATACCCATATGTGAGGACTTATTCCTGCTTGTTCCTGGAGATCACCTGTTACAGGTCAGTAACTACACTTTCTTCGGGAACAAGCAGAAAGTCAGTCCTCACATATCAGATTCCCTAGCTACAGGCTACCGAAAACCTGTAAACGCCACGGAAAAGGTGAGCTGTAAGCAGCAGCAACATAGTACCAAGATAACAGACTCTCAAGCAACAGTGTCCAGTGAGGAACCTGCACTCCGGTAGCCTGAATACAGAAGGGTTGGAGGACAGGAGTTGCCTATACCCTGAACAGATGACTGAGTACAGCCTGGCCAAAGGCACTGTCACGTCAGGACTCCTCCTCCAGGCAGTAATGAGCTATGAAGGTATGGACAGAGGACTAGGTGGCAGCCCAGCAGATTTCAGACAGAGTGACGGAACGCAGGTTTGCCACGGATGCCGCCATGACCCAGGTCCTCTAGCGAGAGCAATGCAGTCCTCTATCCAAGACGACACAGTACGCTTGGTCACTGCTTCCCCCAGCCAACTGGGGTCATAGAAGACAAAAAGCTGATAAGCTTTGCGATGGCCCTGAGTATGTTGGAGGTAAGAGGACGGGGCCCTCTTACAATCCATGGTATGAAGAACAGTGTCTGCCCTGCTGGCATGAGGCGGCGTAAAAAAGGTGGGAAGCACCACCTCTTGACTTAGGTAGAATGGGGACACCACTTGGAAAGGAATATGGGGAGCATGACCTTGTTCTTATAATAACTCGTATAAGGCAGATATGTCACCAAGGCCTGAAGCTCGCTGACCCTGCGAGCGAATGTGAGCGCCACCAAAAGACAACCTTCCATTAAAGGTAATGCAGTTGGCAGGTAGCCAGGGGCTCGAACGGTGGGCCAGTGAGCTGTGAGAGCACCACATTGAGGTCCTACTCTGCTGGGCGGACGGGGGATTTGGATAATAGGAGGCCCGGCAGGAAGTGGGTTTGAGGGGCTGGGCAGAGAGAGAGAGGCTTGCTCTTGATGAGGTGGTGATGCGCTTCAAAAGCACTCAGGTGAACCCTGACCGAATTGAACTTCAGTCCTGCCTGGGGACAGGTGAAGCAAATATTGCAGCACAAGCTGCACAGATCACAAGAACAAGTTAACCCATTGCTCCGCACAGCACACAGAGAATCTGTGCCATTTGAAGGCGTAAATCCATCTTGTGGAGTTCTTGTGGGAGGCCAGGAGGACCTCCTTAATCTCCCCTGAAAGGTTGAAAGGGGCCAGGGCTACCCTTTCAGCAGCCAAGGCGTTAGCACCAGAGACCCCAGATTTGGGTGTAGGAGGGAGCCATCCTCCTGTGACAGTAGTCCTGGGTTGCTCCCCAGGGGGACCAGGGGTGCTGTGGACATGCAAAGGTGGTTTGGGAACCACGATAGCCTGGGCCAATGGGGGCCTACCAATATCAGCGATGCCCCGTCCTGTTGAGCTTTGAAGACAGTCTTGGCTATCAGCAGCGTGGGCGGGAAGGCATAAAGGTGGTCCTCCGTCCACAGGATGAGGAAAGCATTTGCTGACACCCAGGACAGCTATGGCTATCAGGAGCAAAAGCAGGGCTGGCAAAGAGGTCCGACCGTGGAGGTCCCTAGAGCTGGAAGAGCCGAGGCGCCACTCTGTGGTCTAGCCGCCACTCGTGCAGCTGGAGGACCTTGCTCAGCCTGTCTGCCAGGGTGTTGTCCAGGCCTGGCAGATATACCACCCGCAAAAGCATCCCATTGCGATTCACATTAAAGCAGAGGGCCACTGCCTCCCAGCAGAGGGGGTACAATCCTGTATCCCCCTTCTTAATGACGTAGAACATTGAAACCTGGTTGTCCATTTAGATCAGCACTGATTGGTGCTGCAGACAGTGGCGGAAGACTCGAAGAGCCAGGAATATGGCCCAAAGCTCTAGGAGGTTGATCTGTTGTTGGCTTTCTGCCTGGGACCAACGGTCCTGAGTGTAGAGATCCTCACAATGAGCCCCCCAGCCCAGAAGGGAGGCATCCGTGGTGAGGACTCTCTGGGGGACAAGGGCCTGAAAAGGCATCCCAGCCTGAAGATGAGGAGGCACTTGCCACCAACCTAGAAAGTCCACCAACCGGCAAGTCATCATCACCCTGTCTTGCAGCCGGCCTGTGGCCTGGGTCCACTGGGAGCGGAGGCACCACTGGGCCACCCTCATGTGAAGGCGGGTGTCTGGGATAACATGGATCAAGGATGCCATGTGGCCTAGCAGTCGGTGCAGAAGGCGATCAGATACAGAGCATCGGTGCTGCACGTCTGCGGCCAATGCCCTGAGGTGGTCGGCTCTGTCCAGAGGCAAGGCGACTCTGGCATGAACAGTGTCTAGCCATGCCTCTATGAACTCCAGACACTGTTGGGAGATGGGATTTGGGATGGTTTATGACAAACCCCAGATACTGAAAGATGTGGATGATGCGGGCTGTGGCCTGCTGCACCTTGGTGGCCAAGCCCCCTCTTATGAGCCAGTCGTCCACGTAGGCAAAGACAAAGACACTTTTGGAGGTGAAAGTGGGCTGCTGAAAACTCTGGGGGCAGAAGCTAGGCTAAAGGGTAATACCCTGTACTGATAGTGGCTGCCCCCACCATGAATCTGAGGTACTGCCTGTGGCTAGGATGGATGAGGATATGAGTGCATGCACCCTTTAAGTCCAAGGAGCATAGCAGTATCCCTGCTGGAGGTATGGCAGTAGCGTTCCCAAGGGAGAGCATCTTGAACCTCTCCCGCACCAGAAAACTGAATAGGTCTCGCAAGTCTAGGATGGGCCCTAGGCCCCCCGTTCTTTTGGGTATGAGGAAGTACCAGGAGTAGAACCCTTTGAGGGAGGAGTTGCCTAGTGGTTGGGGCAAGTTACCTCAGGCCGGAAGGTAGGGAGTTCAAATCCCACTAGAGGACAGCAACCTTGGGCTGGAAGGACTGGGTTTCTAGTCACACAGGTGCTCCTTGTGGTCTTGAGCAAGCCACTTAGCCCTCCATTGCCCATGTTCCCTGTAAATAGTTTTCTCCAAGTTATAATGCCCTGTTCAAAGTAATTTCAGTTTCTTCAATGTGTGCCTTGATATCATGAAAGGCGGTATATAAGAAATGTTAAATAAAGAAATTTGCTCCAAAGGTGCGGGGGCACTGGTTCCTCTGCCCTGTCTTCTAGAAGACCTGCGAGTTCCTGCAGTAGCAAGGCAGATGGAGGAGAGTTCTGCAGTGCTCTGCTGGGAAGAATGGATGGGGTGTCCGCAGCAGATGGAAGAGGTAACTCTCCCTGACCACCTTTAGTGCCCAGATGTTGGTGGTGATGAATGGCCACCTGTAGGCAAAGACTAGATGGCCCCCTGTGGGCTGCTAGGGTGGTCCTCCTAGGGGGAAGAGGCTATGCCCAAGGAGTCAAAAGCTCCCACCAGGCTGGGCCAGAGCCGGTGCCTGTGCCTGGGATTTGGGAGTCTTGGACTTACAAAGGCCATACCCTTGTCCCTTGGCCTGCTGACCCTGTTGGGGAGCTGGGAAAGCCAGATACTAAGGGTAGTTTCCGTAAACCTTTGCCCTTCCTCGAGTAAGACGGCTTTTTACCCCGAGGATCGGGACTGATGCCAAGGAAACTCTCGAGGCTGGTGGCGCTCAAGGATTAGTTCGATGTCTGGGGAGTTCCTCGTGGTTGATGGTCCGGTGGTTGGGAGTGATGACCTGGCGGAGCTAGACATTAGAACCCACTGCTGGGCCATGAAGGCAGATAGACTGTGCTCCAAGGCTGCCATCCTGGTTTCAAGGCCAGATGGCTCCATAGCCTTTGGCGTGGGAACCAAGGAGCTTGGACCCAATGCCAGCTCTATCGAGGGGGAGTCTGACCACGATAGACTCAGAGGTCAGAGATAGGTCACCAGATGCTGATGATTCCTGTCTGGGTATTTTGGTCGGCTGCTCCCACTCGTCTCCCTCAGACCCACAGCGAGGACTGCGGGACCAAGGCTTGTGGGACTTGCCCACTTTCCCAGGCACGTCCTCCGACGTGGTCTTTGAGGGTTTCTGACTCTTCTTAGGCCCTTTCCACCGGGGTCTGGATGGAGGACCCGTGGCCTTGGGGTTCTGAGGCAGCCTGGTCTCTCCAGGGTTCCGGAGAGGGCCCTGGAGTGCAGTGTCACCGGAGCCTCTGGTGCACAGTTTCTCTTATGAAAGGAGGACTCCCACTGCTGTTGACGGCTCTTGATGGCCTTGGAGGTCATCTTTTTGCAGAGACCATAGTAAATGGGGGTCATGGTCCGGCCCTAGGCATCGGAGACATAAGTTGTGTGGGTCGGTACGTGACAGTTTTAGCACATCTGTCACAATTCTTAAAGCCACTGGCCATGGTGGGGAAAACAGCCCCTTTGAGGTTGAGAAGCCAGTAAAGAAACCCTCGAGAGAAAAAAAGATAAAGAAGAAATCAGAGACATGATGCCAAGGAAAGAGCTTGGTGGCGGAAAAGGGAACCGGTACATGACTGGAGAAAGAAAAAATTAAAGCAAAAACTTAACACTTTTTCCAGGGAAAACAGACACACGTCTGGTGGGCTTGGTGGAAAAAAGGAGACTTGAGGAAAGATAGGACCCTTGGGTGGGAAGGGGACTATACATGCATGGTGTATCTCCCAAAGGCTTTCTTTGAAATCTGAAGAGCAGCTTCCCTGTGGGCTCAGTTGGCACCATCACCCATACACGAGAGCTGACTCCTGCTTGTTCCCAGAGAATGCATGTGTTTCTATTTCTCCAGTGATGCATTAGAGGCAGAGTGTCTTCTCTGGGTTTCCAGTTCAGTTTTTGTATGCATCTTTCTATTTCTGTGGTCACTTATTCTGCATTTAGTAGGGTTCTGTCTGTGTTTTGCAAGTGTGACCAAGACCAGATATTCTGCTAGTATGTAGTTTCTGTGCAGGGATATGCAGCAGTTTAGTTTGTTTTGTTTTCGTATCGGTGCCTCCGAACAGGATGTATGTTGGTGTTCAATAGAATATTGTAGTATTTAAATAGCCTTTTTTCATAGAGAGAGTTGTCACTGTTTGCGTTCTAGGTGCTAATGTCGGTTTGATAGATGGGTTTGCTATATGTGCATTCAGAGTATTTTTTCCAGGATTGTGTATTACAGTGCTAGTGGAGGGAATTTGTCACCGTTATTGAGATGAGACAAACATTTTTATAGCCTCTTTTGTATTCTGAACAATAATGGGAAATGTCCTAGTTTTGCTCTGCATCCATTATTGTGCTTCTAGCTCTCTCTCGCCCCGCTCAGGCTCTGTCGGTACCAGTATGTGAAGACTACATTCCTGCTTGTTCCTGGAGATATATACACACACACAGGGTGGCCCAAAAAAAGTGAAAACATCTCGTAGCATATAAGTTATTTAAAATTTTTTTTAAAAAAGTGTGTGTATGTGTGTATGTATATATATATATATATATATGTATGTATATATATATATATATATATGTATGTATATATATATATATATATATATATACACATATATATATATATATATATACACACACACACATATATAGGTGGTCCATAAGAACATAAGACATGCCATACTGGGTCAGACCGAGGTCCATCAAGCCCAGTATCCTGTTTCCAACAGTGGCCAATCTAGGTTATACGTACCTAGCAATATCCCCAAAAGACACAGGTTCCACAATGCTTGTACTGGGTCAAGCATTGATATCCTGGGCCCCTTTTTAATAGTGGTTTATGGACCTTTCCTCCAGGAACTTGTCCAAACCTTTTTTAAACCCAGCTATACTAACCGCCATTACTACATCCTCCGGTAACAGATTCCAGAGTTTGATTACACGTTGAGTGAAAAAATATTTTCTCTTATTTGTCTTAAATAGTTTACCCTGTAGCTTCATTACATGTCCCCTAGTCTTTCTATACTCTGATAGCGTAAACAATTGATACACGTTTATCCGTTCCACTCCATTCATTAATTTATAGACCTCTATCATATCTCCCCTCAGCCGTCTCTTCTCCAGGCTAAAGAGCCCTAACCTTCTTAGCCTCTCTTCATAGGAGTAGCCTTCCATCCCCTTCACCAATTTGGTGGCTCTTCTCTGTACATTTTCTAATAACGCTATGTCCTTTTTAAGATATGGTAACCAGAATTGCACACAATATTCAAGGTGCGGTCGTACCATGGAGCGATACAGAGGTATTATAATATCCTTTGTTTTGTTCTCCATCCCTTTCCTTATGATACCTAGCATTCTATTTGCTTTCTTGGCTGCCGCTGCACACTGGGCGGAAGGTTTTAACATGTTATCCACAATGACTCCTAAATCTTTTTCCTGGGTGGTGGTTTCTAATGTGGAGCCTTGCATCGTGTAACTATAGTGTGGGTTGTTCTTTCCTAGGTGCATAACTTTGCACTTGTCCACATTAAATTTCATCTGCCATTTGGATGCCCAGTCTTCCAATTTATCCAGATCCTCCTGCAGTTTTCCACAATCCTCTTGGGTTTTAACAACTTTAAACAGTTTTGTGTCATCTGCAAATTTGATAATCTCACTAGTTATTCCCTTTTCCAGGTCATTTATGAATATGTCAAAAAGCAGCGGACCCAGTACAGATCCCTGGGGTACTCCACTATTCACCTTTTTCCATTGGGAATATTGGCCATTTAGCCCTACCCTCTGCTTTCTATCTTTTAACCAGTTCCTGATCCACAATAGTACACTGCCTCCGATCCCATGACTTTTTAGCTTCGCCAAGTCTCTGATGGGGGACTTTGTCAAAAGCTTTCTAAAAGTCCAGATACACTATATCAACCGACTCACCTTTGTCTACCTGTTTATGCACACCTTCAAAAAAACATATCAGATTAGTAAGACAAGATCTTCCTTGTCTAAAGCCATGTTGGCTGTCTCCCATTAGGCCATGACTATCTACATGCTGTGTAATTTTGTTCTTTATGATGGTTTCTACCATTTTCCCTGGTACTGACGTCAGGCTCACCGGACTGTAATTTCCTGGGTCACCCCTGGAACCCTTTTTAAAAATTGGTGTTACGTTGGCGACCCTCCAATCTTCAGGTATTACAGATGATTTTAATGAAAGTTCACAGATTACCAATAGCAGGTCTGCAATCTCATATTTCAGTTCTTTCAACACTCTGGGATGTATACCATCCGGTCCAGGTGATTTGCTACTATTCAGTTTATCAAATAGTTGTAATATATCTTCCTGGTGTAGCAATATTTCTCTCAATTCCTCTGCAGTATCACCTTTAAATACCACTTCAGTCTTGGGTAACATCCCTACATCTTCCTCAGTAAAGACCGAAGCAAAGAATTCATTCAGTCTCTCTGCTACAGCCTTGTTTCCTCTTACTGCCCCTTTTACCCCTCTATCATCTAATGGTCCAATTGAGTCTCTCACAGGCCTTTTGCTACGAATGTACTTGAAAAAGTCTTTATTTCGTGTTTTTGCTTCCATAGCAAGTTTCTTTTCAAATTCCCGCTTTGCCTGCCTTATCAATGCTTTGCATTTAACTTGCCAGTGCTTGTGCTGTTTCCAGTTTTCATCATTTGGCTCTTTTTTCCATTTCCTGAAGGTTTATTTATTTTATTTATTTAGTATACATTTGTATACCGCTACTTCCAGCGATCAGCAGCGGTTTGATTACAGATTGGAAATTGTCAAATCATGACAGGAAATCTTTGAGGTATAAACACATTGATTAGACAGGAAAGCACAGCACACAGAGAACTATTTTACAGGTTGCTTTTTTGGCAGCAACAGCCTCTCTGACCTCACCTTTAAACCATGCTGGCAGTTTTTTGGACTTTCTTCCACTTTTCTTAATGCGTGGAATACAGCTGGTCTGGGCTTCGAGGATAGTATTTTTAAATAACACCCAAGCTTGCTGTAAGTCTTTAACCTTTGGAACCGCTCCTTTTAGTTTTTTCCTAACTATATTCCTCATTCTATCATAGTCTCCCTTTTGAAAGTTAAAAGGTAGTACTGTGGATGCCTTTACTATCTGTCCTCCACTAATTAAATCAAACATGATCATACTATGATCACTATTGCCAAGTGGTCCCAACACCCTTATTTCTTGCACCAGATCTGGCGTTCCACTAAGGACTAGGTCCAGTATGGCTTCCCCTCTGGTCGGTTCATGAACCAGCTGCTCCAAGAAGCAGTCATTTATTCCATCTAGAAACTATCTCTTTAGCATGTCCTGCTGTGACACTGACCCAGTCGATACCGGGGTAATTGAAATCACCCATTATTACTACTCTGTTGTGACTTTTGTTAGCTTCCTTGATTTCTTTAAGCATTTCATCATCCATTTGTTCATTTTGGCCAGGTGGTCGACAAAGCGGGCCATAGTGTCGGCCATGATCCCGGCAGAATCAGATGAAAGCGATGAGGATGATGACGAAGACGAAAATCCCCCAAAGCGGGTCGAATTGAAAAGTTCCATGATTCCACCACTTGAATCTTTTGCAACTCACAAGTCAATCCGTTTCCTGAAACACCTCGACATCAACAGTGATTTTCTTAATGCAGACCCAGAAGACTGGGAAGAGAATGCATCATTCAAAGACGGTCTGAAGAAAGTAAAAAATCTTCCAGTGATCAACGATGTGGCTGAGCGAGGGGTCAAACTCATTGAGGAGTTCAACGGCCGACACACCACAAAAGAAGAGCAACTCCAGTTCCTTCTGAGTATTGTCTCGCAACACCGTAAGATGTTCCCCACATCGTCAAAGTCCTTACTAGCATCTGGACCACATTGAGTGCTTGGCAAGCATGATACCCCCGTCTATGAGCGGATAATACCCAGTGGTCTGACGAACCCTGGGGGGGATCCAGGGGCCTGATAGATAGGGACCTTGAGCCACCCCTAAATATTATTTGATTGGCTTCAAACTTTGCACACATTGTTTTCTACATAAATGGAACCAGAATCAGGCCAGGGAGCAAAGAAATTCCTACTTTCATTTTTTCCCCTATGGCAGTGGACCACCCTAAATTATATATATATATATATGAGAGAGAGAGAGAGTGTAACTATATGCAGAGCTGGAGGTGCAGGTTTCTATTAGGGTTCAGTCCCACTCTGTGTGGTACTGGGTTAGAGTCAAACCCCAGACCTCACTCCCTTATAGCAGGATTGTCTGAATAAAATTGTCAAATAATTTTAGTTATAGTTGTGCTTATACTTGAGATTTCCCCCCCCCCCCCCAGATGTTTCTTTTTTGCACATAGGGTTAAGAGCTTTTCCTTGCAGTGCCTTTATAACCAATTTAAAACTTCCAGGTGCACATAATCTGAGGCCAAGGTACATATATCCTAGAGCGTCTTCTATTTCTTGCTAATTTATAAAGAATATGAAATTGCTTTGGAGGTGTTTTTGGTCTCTTCTGGAAAATCATAATCTGTCTTTTCTAGATTTACTTGTACAGCCCTGGGATTTGCAATGGGTCTCTAGCAGATTTTGATTCTCATTGTTAATCTGGAGTAGAAGAGTAAGACCAGATTTGATTTGAGTCATTTAGTTTTAGCCCTGGGGCTTAAGAACTCTCCAGCACTTTGGGAAGATCATTAAAGTAGATATTGAATAGGGTGGGGCTCAGGCTACATCCCTATCTCACTCCAGGTTCTTGTTTGAAGCTCTGTGTGCATGTTGTTTAATTTTACCTAACAGTTGATGGATGAATACATTGATTTAATCAAATCAAAGATCTTTCGTGTTCCTGTTTGCAGTATTTTTATTTGCTTAAAACATATATAATCTGCCTAGTCTCTTAAAGTTCAAGGCAGCAATACAAAAAACACACATATTAAAATTAATATAATACAAAACAGTACAAGGACTGTTAAGATAATCAATAAATTAAAAGCCTGTTCAAACAGTTTAAGGTTGAAGCTAGGGTGCCACACAGAGCCAAAGGCTTTTATAAAGTCAATAAAGCAGGCAAATAAACTTTATGAGGTCGTGTTTTTTACATGTTTGTTGATCAATATCTGTAAGATAAAGATGTGGTCGGAGTTTGTGCTTTGGCAAGAATCCAATCAGACTTCTGTGCAGACTTTTGTTGCTCATTAGGAATTTTAGTATTCGATGTTAAGAACAATTTACTAATGTTGCTATTGACTGACATCTCTATAGTTATATAGGTTAGTGGTATCCCCCTTAGACTGCAGATTGGTGTAATCAGTCCCTCTGACCATGTTTTAGGATGGTGACCAGAGAACAGAATTAAGATTTGTGAACAGCTATATTTGAGCATTTCATCTAATACTCTTATCAGGGCCACATGCTTTCCTGTGTTTAAGTGTTTGGATGCACTCTGATTTCCTGTACTTTATAAGGGTATTTAATAATCTTTGATAATTTTTTCCGGTTGCATTAAATTTCTCTTGATGTGTTTTTGCTCTTGTGTGAGATTTTCAGGTTCTCTATAGCATTCTTTGAACTGCTCAATCCAAATACTGTCATTTTGGATTGCTAAATCTGATTTTGTTTTACGTCCATTCCGCATGTTCATGAAGAAATTGCTATTTATGGCCTCCACAGTTTCAATTTTTTCTTCATGTATTGATATTTTTCCTGTTTTAGGATTGGCTTTGTCATTTCTAAAATTTTGGAGGTAGCTGTTACATAAATCTTCTCTGAATGGGTTCTCTGTGTATTAGATTGGAAATTTTCTTATTTGTTGTTTTAGAGGGGAGATGCTGGGCATGGGATGGGGAGAGGGGAGATGCTGGGCATGGGATGGGGGAGAGGGGAGATGCTGGGCATGGGATGGGGGAGAGGGGCGATGCTGGGCATGGGATGGGGGAGAGGGACGTTGCTGAGCATGGGATGGGGGAGAGGGACGTTGCTGGGCATGGGATGGGGGAGAGGGGAGATGGACATAAGGGGGAAGGTGCTGGATAGGGGGGGAAGAGGAGGGGAGAGATACTGGACAAGGGAGGAGAGAAAGGGAGAAATGATGGACATTGGGAGGAGCAGAGAGAAGGGGGAGTTCATTAAAGACTGGGGAATAAGTGGCTGGGGAAGAGGAGAGCTGTGTTAAGGGTTAAAAAGTAGTAAATGCAGTAAAAAGGAGGAGATTGAGGACTAGATGGTAAGGGGAGAAATCTGAGTTGATAATAGAAAAATAAATGGAAGAAAGCTGAAAGGAAAAGATCAATGCCAGAAATGGAAGAAAGTTAAGAGTAGGGGAGAGAAGTGGCAGATGGACCAAAGACCCTAGAAAGCGACTAAAACAGAAACAAGAGACTGGGATCAACACAATTAGACAATAAAATGGTTAGACAACAATAGATATGAATTCTATTTTCAATTTAGCGATTGAAATGTGTCCGTTTTTTGGAATTTATATATTCTCTATCTTTTGTCATGTTGCATGCAGAGTCTGGCTTCCTAGGATTTCAACTTAACTTTTATCTACATAATTCTCTTCTTAGTTTTTGGTAATTTATTCTATATTTGGTGAGGATGGCATAGTTACTCACCTGTAACAGGTGTTCTCTAGAGACAGCAGGAATCAGTCCTCACATATGGATGCTGTTGGCACCGACTGAGCACGCGTGGTAACCTCGCCCCAGCTTTCAAAGAAAGCCTTTGGGAGATGTACCACTCTTGCATAGTCCCCTTTCCATCTAAGGGTGCCATCTTCCCTCAGTATGACGACATAGCTCAAAGTAAAAAATGAGCTAAGCAACTCCATGGGGAAGAGTTGTGAGGACTGATTCCTGCAGTTCCCAGAGAACACCTGTTACAGGTAACTATGCTTTCTCCGGGAACAAGCAGGAAGTCAGTCCTCACATATGGGACTCCCTAGATATAGGCTATTGAAAAAAAAAAACCCTTTAAAAGTCATGGGCAACTGAAAAAGGTGAACCATGAGAAGCAGCAACGGAATCAAGGAACAGCAAGACCCATGAACGGCCCAGAGTGTCAAGCGAGGAACCAGTTCTCCGGTAGCCTGAACACATTGAGGGGCCGGAGCGCAGGAGTTGCATTACACCCAAAACAGATGATGGAGTAATGCCTGAGTGAAGGTGCTGTCTCAGTGGTACTTCCTCTCCAGGCAATAATGAGCTGCAAAGGGATGGACTGAGGACCAAGTGGCAGCCCAGCAAATCTTCATTAAGGGAATGACGTGCAGGTTTGCCACAGACAACGCCATGGCCTAAATGCTGTGTACCGTGACAGGGCACGCCAGCGAGAGACTGGCCTGCTCATAGGAGAAGGCGATGCAGTCCACCCAAATGGACAGGGTACACTTGGAGACCATTGCCCCCAGCCGATTTAGATCATAGGAGAGGAAGAGCTATGAGGAGTGATGGTGGGCTATGGATACACTCCAGATAGAAGGCCAGGGCCTGCTTAGTCCAGAGTGTGGAGAGCGGTCTCCACCCTGTTAACATGAGGCTGCGGGAAGGTGGTGGGGAGCACCACCTCTTGGTTGAGGTGGAACGGGGACTCCACCTTAGGATGCATGCAGAGCATGATCCTGTTCTTGTGGAATCTCGTATAAGGCAGGTGGGCCACCAGAACCTGGAACTCACTATCCCTGCAAGCAGAGGTGAGCACAACGAGGAAGACCACCTTCCAGGAGATATACTTGATGTGTCAAGAGCCGAGAGGCTCGAGAGATGGCACTAAGTTTTGAGAGAACCACATTGAGATCCCACTTCACTGCCGTGCAAGCAGTAGGCCCCTCAGGAAGCAGGTCACGAGGGGCTTACCCTCGACTAGATGGTGGTGCGCCGAGAGTGTGCTACGGTGTACTCTAATGGAGTTGGACTTCAGCCCTGCCTGAGACAGATAAAGCAGGTACTGCAGCACCAGCTAGACAGAAGAGGAGACGTGGTTGATCCCCTTCTCCGAGCACCACAGAGAATCTCCATCACTTGAAGGCATAGGCCCAACAGGTGAAAGCCTTGCGGGAGACCAGGAGGACATCCTCCACTTCATTTGACATACTGAAGTGGGCCAGGGCTACACTTTCAGCAGCCAAGATGTCAAGAGTCAGGGATCCTAGACTGGAGTGCAGGTAAGGGCCATTCTCCTACGACAGTAGGCCCAGTGCACACCCCAGAGGTACCGGAGGTGCTTGAGAAAGGCGGAGGAGCAGGGAGAACCACAACTGCTGGGGCCACCGAAGAGCCACCACTATCAAGGTGGCTCTGTCGAGCTGGACCTTGAACAGAGTCTTGGCAATCAGTGGTATGGGCGAGAAGGCTTAGAGAAGGCCTCCTGTCCACACATCCGCTGCCACCCGAGCAGCATATGGCTCCCTGGAGCAGAAGTGGAGAAGCTGAGCAATGGCTGGACTGGTGAAGAGGTCTATCTGCGGGAGCCCCCAGAAACAGAACAGCTGGCTGGCCACCTAGGAGAACAGCTGGCTGGCCACCTAGGAGAACAGCTGGCTGGCCACCTAGGAGAACAGCTGGCTGGCCACCTAGGAGAACAGCTGGCTGGCCACCTAGGAGAACAGCTGGCTGGCCACCTAGGGGTCCAGCCACCACTTGTGCGGTTGAAGGACCAGCTGAGCTGGTCCACCAGGGTGTTGTCCTGGTCCAGGAGATAGCAGGATGCTCCTACAGGCAGTCTATCGCTGGTGAAGGAGCAGAGGCTCACCGTCTCTTGGCAAAGGAGGGATAACCTCATGCCTCTCTGCTTGATGATATATAAATCATTCCTACCTGGTTGTCAGTCTGCATTAGTACTGCTTGGTGCTGTAGGTGGTGGTGAAAGGCCCGGAGGGCCAGCGCTTTGGCTCGAAGCTCCAGCAGACTGATCTTCTGGAGGTTTTCCACCTGCGATCAATGGCCTTGAGTGCAGAGGTCGCTGCAATGGGCTCCCCAGCCCAGCTTAGCGGCATCCATGGTGAGGATTCTCAAGGGGGGGGGCCTGGAAGGAATTGGCCAGAGGATGGGTCACAACCACTCTGTTCCGCAATTGCCCTGTTGCTTGAGACCACTGAGAGCGGAGGGCCCTCTGAGCTGGCCACATATGCAGGCCAGTGTCTGGCGTGACATGCACCATGGAGGCCATGTGGCCCAGCAGGCGAAGCAGGAGGCAGGCAGGCTGATGCTGAGGAGTGACCCTGGACATTCCCAACAAGCGCAATGAGACGCTGGGCCCTGTCCGGAGGGAGAGAGGCCTTGGCCTGGATGGTGTCCAGCAGCGCCCAATAAACTCCAGGCATTGCGAGGAATGGGGATGGGACTTGGAGTAGTTTATGATGAAACCTAGGTGCTCCAGAACAAGGATGGTACGTGCTTCCACCTGATGGGCTTTGGTGACAGTGTTGCCCTTGATGAGGTCAGTCATCCAGGTAGGGAAAGACAAACACTCCCCGGACTCGCAGGAAAGCGGCGACCACCGCCAGACACTTGAGGAACACCCTCGGGGCAGAAGCCAGACCAAAGGGTAGGACCACGTACTGGTAGTAGCAGCCTCCTACCATAAAGTGTATGTACTGCCTGTGGTGGAGGTGGATGAGGATGTGTGTATATGCATCCTTTAGATCCAATGAGCATATCCAATCTCCCTACCAGAGACAGGGCAGCAATGTTCCAAGGGAGAGCATCTTCAACTTCACCTTCACCAGGAACCGGTTGAAGTCCCACAGGTCTAGAATGGGCCAAAAGCCTCCGGTCCTTTTGGGCAACAGTAAGTAGCGGGAGTAGAACCCCTTGCCCCTGAGATGGGAGGGGACAGGTTCCACCGCTCTGTCAGCCAGAAGACTTGTGAGTTCCTGCTGAAGCAGGTCCCAGTGAAGGGGAGTCATAGGGGGTTCCCCTGGAAAGAACAATGGGGGTGTCTGCTCAAGGTGGAAGAGGTATCTCTCCTTCACCAACTGCAGGGCCCAGGTGTCTGTGGTTATGAGGGACCAGGCAGCATAAAATGCCAGATGTCCCCCCCCCCATGTGCTACGGGGCAGGATCTTTCGGGGGAGGAGAGGCTATGCCCAAGAAGTCAAAAGTCCCCTCTCCAGGTTGCACCAGAGGTGCGGTCTGGGGCCTGGAGGTCTCAGGCTTATGAGGGCCATGCACTTATCCCACTGGCCTTGTTGGGGAGTTGGGAAGGCAGAGTACTGAGAATAGCTTCCGTAAGCCTTCCTGTTCTTCGGGTATAGGGGTTTTCTGCCTGAAGCCTTCCTTCGGGAAGGGTCAGCGGTCTTTTTGGAGAGCCTGGTCCTGGTCATGAACTCGGACTTCAGCTCGGCAGTCTTGTCCGTCATGGGCTTGCCGAAGAGATTCGCTCCCCGGCAAGGGACAGCGACCAACTTGTCCTGCACCCATTGCTCCAAGTAAGAAGACTGAAGCCAGGCCTGGTGTGGGCACTACTGCCCACCGCAGCTACTCTAGCTGCCGACTTGAAGCAGTCATAGGCTGCAGAAGTCAAATTTGGAGAACACCGACTGTGGAGATCAGGGTCCGGAACAGCTGAAGAGGCTCCTTGGAGAGGCCAGCCGAGAACCCAGCAAGTTCCCTTGCCAAGTCCAAGTACATGCTCATGTACAGCGGGGTAGGCCTGGATCAGACTGATGAGCATCGAGCCCTGGAAGCACTTCCTGCCCAGGGTATCCATGGTGTGGGTCTCCCTGCCAGGGGGCACCGAGGACTGCGTCTTCTGGCTCTTGAGCAGACGCATGGCTGACTCCACCACCATGGAGTTTCGAGGCAGCTGAGCTTTTTGGAAGCCAGGGCTCCGGCAGACTTGGTATATCGAGTCCAGCTGTCTGCTCACAATGGGCACAGAGGCTGGAGGGGGGTCGCCCACATATGAAAGAGCAACTGTTACAGGCGGGCACTGGGTCTCCTTAGGGGGAACCTCATACTGGAGGATCTCTAGGTCCTCCGCCCAAGGCTCTTCCTCATTCCACATAACAGACAGTTCAGAAAGGCCAGGTCCTCAAGTCAAGTCCTGCGCCATGCCTTGGGAGGAAAAGGGTCTGAAGGGACTTTCCAGTGGATTCGTCATCCTCTGTTTCTCACTCTGACCCTGAGTCAGAGGAGATCTCAAGCATCCCAATGCCTCTGTGCTCCAAGCCAGAGATGCTGGCGGGGAAGTCCTCGGACCTGAGTGGGACTGGAACCGGTGTTGAGGGGTATCTCGAGGCTGGTGGCACTCGAGGATCGGCTCCACCTCCAGGGACTCCCTTGCCATAGAGGGGCTGGTGGTCGGGAGTAATAACCAGGAGGCACTGGGCAGCAAAGCCCACTGCTGGGCCAGGAAGGCAGACAAGCTGTGTTCCAGGGCTGCAATCCTGGCCTGAAGTCCAGAAGGCTCCACAGTCACCAGCACAGAGGACTTTTGGCCCATAGCTGGCACCAAAGGGGTGTCTTCGATGAGCATGGCCTCTAAGGGCCGGGGCCGACCCCCAAACACCGATGGAGTCTTCTCCCGCCGGGGCAGCTTCGAGGACCGCTCCCAGCCATCACCCTCAGCCTTGTGTCAAGGGCTCTAAGGCCAGTGACCATGGGACTTATCCACGGGCCCGGACTCATCACCCGATGAGACCACTGATGACGTCCAACACTTTGAGGGACGGACCTCCACAAGGGTGCCCCATTTCAATATCCTGTGACTGAGGATGTGCAGTCGCCATGCAAGGCAGAGGACTCTGTGGCAGCCCTCAAGAGCACTGGTCCCACAGAGAACTCTGGGGTTGAGTCAGTCTTGGGGAAAAAACTCCTCGTGCTACTTCTTATGGCTTCAGAGGGCTTTGGTGGTCAGTTGCTGGCAGAGACCACAAGCCGAAGTGTCATGGTCCGCCCTGAGGCACCAAAGGCAACAGTCATGTGGGTCCATGCACGACGGTTGCAGGGCTTGAAGCCACTGACCGAGGCCATAGCAGGGAATATGGCCCCCGTGAGGTCAAACTCTACTGGCCCAGCCAGAAAGGGCATGAAAACCTGCGCACCAGGAGAAAAATCTGAAGGAAAAAAAGAAGAACCCAAGGAATAACAGACACTGAAGCAAGCGGATCTGGGAAGCGAGAAGGGTACCAGTACGCAAACTGGAGAAAATAAATCGATCTGAAAACTGTCAGATGAGATCCGCGGAAAAAAGGAGACTGAGGCAAGATGGTATGCTTAGGCGGGTAAGGGACTACATATGCATGGAACATCTCCCAGAAGGCTTTCAAGCTAGGGAGAGGTTACCACGCGGGCTCAGTTTGTGCCGATGACATCCATATGTGAGGAATGACTGCCTGCTTGTTCCCAGAGAACTATCTATATTCGGAGTATTTGACGGAAGCCAGGTAATCTGTTAGCATGGCGTTTCTATGTAGGGATCTGTAGTAATCCAGCTTGTTCAGTTTTCCTTAATAGGTTTATGGATGTTCTAGGGCCACTGAAATATTTATGGTACTGTTCATTTCTGGCTAGGCTCCCTGTGTGAGTTTCAGGAGTTGATGCCGTTGATGCCGCTCTGCTTAGCTCCAGGAGGAGCTGAGCCATCTACCCGAGTCGAAGCCTCATCGAAGGGAGCCTGCCCTGCTCCAGAAGATCGGCGGCAAGAAAAGAGCAAGCCAGCTACAAAAGACCTTGCTGCACACAAAAGAGCTCTTCGGGGGAAGCTGCTTTTTGGCTCCACCCCTCCAGCAGCGTGTCTCAGAGCAGCTCTACCCAATCGGGGCACAGCTCTCCATTTAAAAGGAGAAGCCACAGGCACAGCATCCTCTCTTGCTCTGCTTAGCTCCAGGAGGAGCTGAGCCATCTACCCGAGTCGAAGCCTCATCGAAGGGAGCCTGCCCTGCTCCAGAAGATCGGCGGCAAGAAAAGAGCAAGCCAGCTACAAAAGACCCTGCTGCACACAAAAGAGCTCTTCGGGGGAAGCTGCTTTTTGGCTCCACCCCTCCAGCAGCGTGTCTCAGAGCAGCTCTACCCAATCGGGGCACAGCTCTCCATTTAAAAGGAGAAGCCACAGGCACAGCATCCTCTCTTGCTCTGCTTAGCTCCAGGAGGAGCTGAGCCATCTACCCGAGTCGAAGCCTCATCGAAGGGAGCCTGCCCTGCTCCAGAAGATCGGCGGCAAGAAAAGAGCAAGCCAGCTACAAAAGACCTTGCTGCACACAAAAGAGCTCTTCGGGGGAAGCTGCTTTTTGGCTCCACCCCTCCAGCAGCGTGTCTCAGAGCAGCTCTACCCAATCGGGGCACAGCTCTCCATTTAAAAGGAGAACGCCACAGGCGCACCCGCGCCTGAGGGCCGCGCAAGAGGGCCGCGCAAGAGGGCCCTTTGGCACGGCCCTTAGGCAAAGGCACCCCCAAGATCGTCACAGAAACATAACAGAAAAAACGACGCTGAGACTACACCTCCCTCTTGGTACAGCTGAGCTCCCTCGGGGTCGAGCTCGCGTACAATCAAGGAACTGACAATCCACCAACTCACAGTGGAAACGCAGAATACCAACTCCGAAGACGCCGAACTGCCTAAAGAGCTGAAACTCTGGGGCACGTAAGTCACACTCATTTGAGTGATTTTTAAACTATCAACACTGCTTCATTACTTATATGAATTAACTGCACTCCTAACAATAATTGAATGTATAGTTCTGTTTAAATCATCTGATTGCAGCAGCACCACTCTCTACAGCTAGGATTATCCTCCTGCCTCTCATAAAAATACTAATTTAAAGGGTAGAAATTCATGTTTGGGACTAGAATCCAAGTTCAGTGTTGGGCACTCTAGTGACTAGTTCCCTCTGAATACTGTTGTTAGCTTCCAGCGTTTACAGGCCATATTAGGTATTACCATGTTTGTCCAGATCGATACTGTAAACCCAGGGATATGCCAGTGTTGTTAACTACCATCGTTTATAGGCCATATTTGGTATTACCATGTTTGTCCAGATTGATACCTTAAACCCAGAGATATGCCAGTACTGATGCTATGTTAGAGCAATGTCATCTTTAGCTAGATAAGAACATAGGGACTTGGGATGTACCATAGTGGGTCAGACCAAGAGTTCATCAACAGATCCAGCTGCACACACACGAAACAGGCTCCCTCCACGGGACAGGCTCCCGCACCGCGACAAACCCAGCTCCACATCCACGGGACAGACACCCGCAACAGGGCGACCACCACAGATCCGGCTCCACCTCCACGGGACAGGCTCCCTCCACGGGACAGGCTCCCGCACCGCGACAGATCCAGCGTCACATCCACGGGACAGGCCCCCGCACCAAGACGACCGCCACAGATCCAGCTCCACATCCACGGGACAGGCTCCCTCCACGGGACAGGCTCCCGCACCGCGACAGACCCAGCTCCACATCCACGGGACAGGCCCCCGCACCAAGGCGACCAACACAGATCCAGCTCCACACACACGGGACAGGCTCCCTCCACGGGACAGGCTCCCGCACCAAGGCGTCCGCCACAGATCCAGCTCCACATCCACGGGACAGGCTCCCTCCACGGGACAGGCTCCCGCACCGCATCAGATCCAGCTCCACATCCAAGGGACAGGCTCCCTCCACGGGACAGGCTCCCGCACCGCAACAGATACAGCTTCACATCCAAGGGACAGGCTCCCTCCACGGGACAGGCTCCCGCACCGCAACAGATACAACTTCACATCCCCAGGACAAGCCCCTGCAACAAGTACAGCTCTCCTCAAAAAAGCAAACAACAGACGAAAACCTAAGGACACAGGCGTCGCCCTATCAGAACATCACAAGCTATCAACATGCACACCACATACTTCCTCCCACTATACCTACTAGTCACACAACTCCTCCCACCAACTACACACCCCCACTACCCCCAAACAAACACACCATGGTACCCACCAACTGCACTGCCATATCTCGGTCCACAACACACACACAAAGAGACACTCGCAACCTCCCAAACAAAGAGACAAAACAGACACAAATCAAACCCCAACACCGGCCCTAAGGAAGCACAAGTCGCAACAACCTCTTCCACAAAGAAAACATCAATTGAGCTCATAAACGCCAGATCCATCTGCAACAAGATACACACTCTGGTAGACCACATTGAAGAGCGACAGCCAGACATAATATGCATCACAGAGACATGGCTCAACCCTACCGACAGTGTACTACTCAACCAACTAGTACCGAACAACTACTCAGCATACAACTGCCCACGCATCCACAAGCGTGGAGGAGGAGTCCTAATAATAGCAAAAACAGAACTCAAGTTCAAGACACTGAATCTCACAGATACAAAGCAGTGTAACACAATTAGCATCAAGAACAAGAATATTGCAATCTGCCTAACCTACAGAGCACCCCGTGCTCCACCCGACGAACTAGCCTTCATACTCGAAGAAGCCTGTGCCATAACGTCAAACAACAAACCAGCACTACTAATCGGAGACTTCAACCTCAAGTCCGCCAATACAAAAGATGCAGAGGCCTTCCTTCAGGCAATGTCATCACTTCAATTCACACAGATAGTCAATGCACCCACACACAGACTAGGATCATCCCCAGACCTCATCTTCGCATCAAACTACCTAACTTCAAGAGACCTAATCTCTACACCCACCATCACCCCAGTACCATGGTCTGACCATTACTTAATCGAGACAAATCTGCAATCACAAGAAGACTGGACAAGCGAAAGAGCGACCTGCCCACACCACCAAAGACGATTCAAGTCCTTTGACAAGGACGAATTCATCCAGGACACAATACAACACTTGAACATTGACTCAGAGGACCTGGAGGAACAAGTTTCCAACTGGAACAATGTCCTAGCTAACGCCGCCAAACCATCCGTTGACAGGACCAAGAAACAACACCACAACAAGAGACAAAACAAACCATGGTACTCAGCAAAAATACGACAGGAAAAGAGGGAGCTCAGGAAAATTGAACGGAAAAAACAAAACTACTTCCGACCAACATCTTTACCTAACAAAGCAAAAACAATACAATGAACACATCAACCAATCAAAGAGAGAATTCCACACAAACCTGATAAATTCTTCCATCAACAAACCCAGAGAACTTTTCGAAATAGTAAAAACCCTGACAAAAGAGCAAGCAGCAGAAAGAGAAATACAAGTGGATCCACAGATATTCGCCGACCACATCAAAGACAAATTTCACTCCACAGAGCGCTCAACACCCAGTAGAACCAACAGAACGAACGTCCACCCCAAAACCTGGGGCACATTCCACTCACCCTCAAAAGAGCAGATATCAGACATCATCTCCACAATCAACACAAGCACTGCTCCTACAGACCCTTGCCCAGTGTCATGGGTCAAAGCCACCAAAGCAAGCCTCATACCAAACATTCATAAAATGGTACACAACTCACTCACTCAAGGACTCATGCCACAGCAATTAAAGCTTGCCTCAGTAAGACCAATCACAAAGAAAACTTCTCTCGACAAAAAGGACCCAGCAGCATACCGACCAATCTCCAGCATACCCTTCCTCGCAAAAATAATCGAAAAGACGGTTCAACTACAACTTCAGGAACACATTGACGAACACGGAACTCTCGACGACAACCAACACGGATTTCGTCCCAACCATGGAGTCGAAACTCTCCTGATCTACCTCTTCGACAGCATCATAAGAATAATTGACGACATCAGGAATGGAATTATAATGATCTTCATCGACATCTCCTCAGCGTTCGACACAGTTGATCACAATATACTCCTGGAGAGACTGAAGAACACTGGTATACACGGTACCACTCTAAAATGGTTCCACTCGTACCTAACAGAAAGACAGCTACAGGTCAAGGTGGGACAGGACACCTCCCGGCCCATAAAAGTCCAACAAGGAGTACCACAAGGATCCGCACTCTCAGCACTCCTTTTTAACATCTACATCCAACCAATATGCAACATTATGAAAGAGAACAACATCCAATACACAATATACGCAGACGATATAATGGTATACTCCCCGATATCAATCGAAAACCCGGACTTCTCTAAGATAGCAGACTGCCTTACCCAAATGGCGAAGTGGTGCCAAAACAACAATCTAGCTATAAACTACAACAAGACTGAAGCTTTAATCATCACTCGAAACCAAAGCTTCACACACCCACCAAACATAAAGATACAAAGCACCACGATACCGATAAGATCGGAGGTGAGATACCTTGGGGTTACTCTGGACAGTAAACTCAACCTCAAACCACACATAGACAAAACAATCCAAAAAGCATATTACAGGATGCGAATCATCAGGAGACTGAAACCACTCCTCGCTCCAGAACACTTCCGTACAGTCTGTCAAGCACTGATAACCCCAATACTGGACTTCTGCAATCCGATATACCTCGGACTACCAAAACAAGCTCTCAAACCACTACAGCTGGCACAAAACACTGCAGCTCGAATCATATCCGGAGCCGCAAGGCAGGAGCACATCACACCTACACTAAAGGACTTACACTGGCTCCCAATCATTGCTCGCATCAGATACAAGACTATCATAAACCTATTTAAGATAAAAGAACACACATCAGCCAACAGCCTCCACCTGCTCATACAACCGGAAACCAGCGCACGTCCCAGAAGAAGTCAAACACGCAACCGAGTCAGCACCCCAAATGAGTACAAGCACACACGCAAGGACACAACAGACAGAGCTCTCTCCATGGCTGCTCCAACAATATGGAACAATCTACCGGACGATCTAAGGGCAACTCCAGACCTCAAAGACTTCAGAAAACAACTGAAAACCATGCTGTTCATAGAGCACTATGGTCACATCACATAACCTAAGAGAATGGATAACAGCACTCCAATCCTCCCAAACAACTGAATATATATAAAATATGATTCTAGCACCACTGTAAATAGCCCACCCTGTATATAGCTCAAACAAATCAAGCACCCAACACATCCCTCACACAACTAAGTTTTATCCTCACTGCATGTACAACACACACACTTTACCTGATTGCTTGCTGTGATACCACCTTGATTATTAAGATAAGGCGGTTTAGAAATACTGTTAAATAAATAAATAAATAAATAAATAAATAGTAGATTTTCTCCTATAGGTCCTCTGTGATTTTCCTAAAATTTTGTATTACTTCATAATATGCCCAGTACCCATGAAGGTTTATACTGCTGTTCTTGAGATGACACCAGAATTAGAAATTATTCTTTGTATGTTGAGTTCTATGGGAATTATCCTAGTTCTGCTCTGCACTGATTGTTGGGAGAGGGGTTTCTTTGGATGTAGAATATATGGATGTTCAAAAAGAAAAAAAGCAAGGACCATAGCAGTTCATTAGCTGTGCTAATTTTATTTTGGTGTTATAAATTGCACTGTGGTTCTTGCTTTTTTGTTTTAACTCTTTGTTGGGTGGATCACCGTGCATCTCCTTTGTTTTTTTGCAGAATATATATTTACAGTTAATACCATGCTGGCACAAGTATGCAGTATCAGGAGTCGATATGTTTTATATTAGATTTCTAGGCTATATCAAATTAAACTGCATGCATATACATGCGTAAAAACAGCATTTCCAAAATAACGTTGCTTTCTTTATTCTGGGGGCAACTACCTAGCCAATGTTCTGAATGTGGAAACCCCTTGTTCCCTAATTACAGCTTTGAGGTGGCCCCCTCATTTTGAGGTGCTGGGATGGGGTAGTTTCATTTCTTGCATTAGGCAGCAGATTGTCTTGAGCTGCCCCTGTCCAGGAGGCACTGCAGCTCAAGTCAGATGAATAAACATTTATCAGGCAAGGAAAGAGCAGTACATCTGCTTATCCATCATAGAGGTGGAGGAGAACAACAACCTGCATACAAAATATGTAAGGTAGGTAGGGTAATAAGTGGCTTAGAGTATGTTCACCCTGGTGGCAAGTGCACACCTGTCAACATAAAAAAGATCTCTGTCACTTCTGCCCATCTCGATACTTACAGCTTTACTCAATGAAAAGTTGCCCCTTCCTCAATCTCAGCTATAGATTTTTCCTATCAAGGTTTTGCCATCTTTAACTCAGAGACTCCTATTTGTTTTTTATCTTGTGTCTTGAGTTGACTGTAAGCTCCAAGGAAGAGAAACATGTAAGAGTTTCTGCAAGTGCTGTGTGCATCTTGTAGTGCTAAACAAATATTATAATAGAAACTACTGATGCGGCCTTCGCCCTGACCTGGTGGGCCGTGACTCGACCCTCCAGGGAGAGGCCGGCTGCCCTGTACGCCCAGGCGATACAGTCTGCCACCCAGATGGACAACATACGCTTAGTTACAGGCAACCCCAATCTATTAGGGTCAAAGGAAATGAAGAGCTGAGAAGCCCTTCTATGCCCCTGCATTCTAGGTAAAAGGACAGCACCCTACTACAATCCAGGGTATGCAAGACAGTTTCTGTCCTACTGGCATGCGGCCTGGGAAAGAACGTCGGAAGTACCACCTCCTGGTTGAGGTGGAAGTAGGACACTACCTTGGGAAGGAACTTAGGATGAGTCCTCAAGACTACCCTGTTCTTATGGAACCTGGTATACGGCCTATCCAAAACCAGGGCCTGAAGTTCACTCACATGCCTGGCTCAGGTGAGTGCCACAAAGAACACCACCTTCCAGGAGAGGAAACGTAAATGGCAGGTTGCCATTGGCTCAAAAGTTGGGCGAGTCAGTTGCTGCAAGACCACATTGAGATCCCACTCAGTGACTGGATGACGAATAGGAGGCTTAAGCAGAAGCAGGCCTCTGAGAAAACGAGACACCAGAGGGTGGCCCGAAAGGGACTGTCCATCCACCGGCGAGTGGTGAGCTGAGAGGGCAGTGAGGTGAACCTGGACAGAGTTGGACTGAAGTCCCAGGTTGGAAAGGTGGAGCAGATATTGCACCACCACCTGGACAGAGCAGGAGAAAGGGTCCTCTTGCTGTTGAGAACACCAAGTAGAGAACCTACGCCACTTCAGAGCATAGGCCTTCCTAGTGGAATGCTTTCTGGAGGCCAACACCACCTCTTCAACCTCTCTTGATAATAGCAAGGGAGCAAGGACTAGCCTTTCAGCAGTCAGGCCATCAAACTGAGGGATTTGAGGTTGGGATGCAAGAGGGACCCCTGATCCTGAGTCAGAAGGTCGGGTTGCAACCCCAGAGGAAGTGGAGTATCCACTGCCAACTGCAGAAGAAGAGGGAATCACGGCTGCCTGGGCCACCTGGGGGTTATCAGGATCACCGTGGCTCGGTGCTGCTGGATTTTGAACAGAGTCCGGGCCACCAGAGGTGTGGGAGGAAAAGCATACAGCAGGCTCTCTGACCAGGGGATCAGGAATGCATCTGGCGCTGTTCGCGAGGGATGCGGTTGCCTGGAACAGAACCTGGGTAGTTGCCTGTTCAGCAGACTGGCAAAAAGATCCATGGTCGGAAGTCCCCACTTCAGAAAGATCTGTTGAACCACCAGAGGATCCAACTGCCACTCGTGAGGCTGCAGGAGTCTGCTTAGCCTGTCCGCCAGGTAGTTTTCCTGGCCTGGGAGGTAGACCGCCCTGAGGGTCATGCCCTGATTGACAGCCCAGGAGCAGAGAGCTTGTGCTTCCAGGCACGGAAGTCTGGATCCTGTGCCTCCCTGCTTGTTGTCGTAGAACATAGCCACCTGGTTGTCCATCTGAATTAGGACAGACTGGTGAGAGAGGATCTGAGAGAAAGTCCGTAAGGCCAGTCGAATGGCCCGCAATTCCAACAGGTTGATCTGCTGGGCGGCCTCCCACGGAGACCACAGGCCCTGTGTGCAGGCCCCTTGGCAGTGTGCCCCCCAGCCCTGCAGGGAAGCATCGGTCGTCAGTACCTGAGTGTGTGGGGAGGCCTGGAAAGGAAGACCCCTGACCAGATTTGGGAGATGCCTCCACCAGCGTAAGGAGTCCACCAAGAGTTTGGACACCCTTATTCTGTCTGACAACTTCCCTGTGGCCTGCAACCACTGTGCCATGAGGTGCCACTGAGCCAGCCTCATGTGCAGCCGGGCACTGCGGTGTGACATGCACTGTGGAAGCCATGTGACCTAAGAGCCAGAGGAAGTGTCTGGCCGAGACCAGAGAGTTCGCCTGAAACTGGCCGGCCAACTTTATCAGCCTGTGAGCTCTGTCCGCAGGCAAATAGGCCTTTGCATGGATGGTATCCAATCTTGCCCCTATGAACTCCACGTCCTGTGAGGGGACTAAAGTGGACTTGGGGAAGTTTATGACGAACCCCAGGTGCTGAAGCAGGGATATGGTTCTGAAGGTGGCCTGCCTGGCCTCTTGTGGAGACTGGCCCCTGATAAGCCAGTCGTCCAGGTAAGGGAACACAAAGATCCCCTGGTTCCTGAGGTAGGCCGCAACCACCGCCAGGCATTTTGGGAAAACCCTGGGGGCAGAGGTGAGGCCAAAAGGAAGCACTTTGTACTGGAAGTGCTTTCCTCCCACCACGAATCTGAGGAATTGTCTGTGACTTGGATGGATGAGGATGATGCTTAGCACCCACGTATCCCCTGTGATGGCTGGCCACCTGTCTGCATACAGGGTCAGCTGACCTCCTGTGCCCTGGAGAGGAGGAGAGGCTATGCTGGCATAGCCTAAGCAAGCAGGTCGATTCCATCTATCGAGTCCGCAAGAGCCCCGGGTTCCAAAAGGCACAGCTACCGCACCATTCCATGGTTGTGGAATCGGCCATGCATCGACTGAAGAATCAGAAGATGCACTCCTCGGTGCCAAATAGTCAAAAAACCCCTCCCTGCTGAGCAGGAGCCGGAGTAGGCGGCTTGATTGGGGGCCTTCTGCCTACAGGGCCCATGACCCTGCCCCCTGGCCTGCTGTCTCTGTTGGGGAGCTACAGAGGTCTGGTAATGAGGGTAGGTTTTATAGGCAGTGGTCTTCCTCGGGTAAAAGGTCTTTTTTCCCGAGCCCTTCTTCTGAGAAGGGGCAGAGGTTTTCCTGGACAGCCTCGTCCGGGTAAGAGTCTCGGTCTCGAGTTCTGCAGCCTTTTCTGCCATGTGCTTGCCGAAGAGGTTTTCGCCTCGGCAAGGGACATCGACCAACTTGTCCTGAACCCATGGCTCGAGGTCTGAGGATTGTAGCCAGGCCTGGCGGCGTGCACCGATGCTGGCCCCTGCTACCCGGGCCGAAGCCTCAAATCCATCATAGGCTGCTCGAGATATAAACTTTGAGCACTCCCGAATACTAGAAGACAAGGCCTTGAACCTCTGCAAAGGTTCCTTGGACAAACCAGCAGAGAACCCGACAATCTCCTTTGCCAGGTACCGAAGGTACATGCCCATGTTACAGCTGGTAGGTATGGACACGGCAAGCAAGCATACAGCCCTGGAAGCACTTTCTACTGAGGGCATTCAGGTTCCGGGCCTCCCTGCCGGGGGGGGGGGGGGGGCCCCGAGGAGTGCATCTTCTGACTCTTCAGTCGATGCATGGCCGATTCCACAACCATGGAATGGTGCGGTAGCTGTGCCTTTTGGAACCCGGGGCTCTTGCGGATTCGATAAATGGAATCGACCCGCTTGCTTAGAACCGGCATTGAGGCCGGCACTTCCCACATGCGGAAGAGCAACCGCTCCAGCATCGGAGGAACCGGGACAGTAAAGGCCTCCTTGGGAGGAGAGTCATACTGCAGAGCCTTGAGCTCCTCGGCTCGAGGCTCTTCCTCTGGATCTGCCGGGAATGCCAGTGCCTTGGTCATGTCCCGCACGAAATCCAAGAACCTAGTATCCTCCAGGGGGGACCTTGTCCAAGGTTCGGATCCCGTTGAGTCCGAAGGGACGCACCGAGTTCGGAAGGCGTCAGGGGACTCCTCCTCCTCCATCTCCCACGCCGATTCCTCCAAGAAGGAATCGAGCGGCTCCGAGTGGGCGGGCACCGACGCCATCCACCCCGACGCCGAGGGAATCGGCGTCAACGACCTCGGTCCCGAACGGGAGGTCGAGGGTGACCGCGGCCGAGGATCGACTCGAGTTCGCATGGTCTCGAGGATCGGCTCGGCCTCCGGGGTCGACTTGGACATCGATGTCCCAGTGGTCGGGGCAGATGCACTGGTGAGGCCGGCGATCAGCACCCGCTACTGTTCCATGAAGGCAGACAATCTGCTCTCCAAGGCCGTCAACCTGCATCTGAGCTCAGGAGACCCAGCAGCCTCCGACTCAGGCCCCAACGGCGTCGGGCCCGACGTCGGCTCCCCCAGAGGAGAGTCCACGAGGACAACAGTACTCACATGACTCGGGGCCTCTGACTCCACACGAGGATGCTTTGCAGGCCTCTCTGACTCCGAAGACCCGGGACGGCGATCGGGGCTATGCAACCTGGCCCTAGAGCCAAGAGCGTCCACCGACACCGCCCTCGCGTCCACCGACACCGCCCTCGCCTTCGGTGCTCCTTCGAGGGGGATTCCCTCTCAGAGGAGCCCTGACAATGGTTGGGGTCAGACTCCCGAGACATCGAGGCCTCTGACGAAGTCCGGACCCTTCCAGAGGCAGACTCGGAGAAGATCCTCTCACGCTGGTGCTGACGGCTCCGCAATGCCTTGGACATTTTGCCACAGGGGCAACAGACCGTAGAATCATGGTCTGGCCCCAGGCACCAAAGGCAGCAGTCATGTGTGTCGGTGAGAGACATCAGTTTCTTACACCGATCACACTTCTTAAAGCCACTGGCAGCTACAGGGGGAAAAAGGGCCCCTGCATGATCAAAAAATTGGGCTGCCAGGGAAAAGAAAAAAGGCGCGAACGCAGTCTCTAAGGACAAAACCCGAAAACAGAGATCCAGGCTCGGCACCGGTGTACTGAGTCCAGGCGGGAAAAGAATCGACGTCAAACCAAAGAAAAATACTCAACCCAACGCAGAAGATCAACTTTTTCCACGGGTGACAAGGACAGGTGTCTGAAGGGCTCCGTGGAAAAAAAGAGACTGAGCAAGATGGCACCTTTGGGCGGGAAGGGGACCGCGCATGCGTGCCTGCATTCCCAAAAGCTTTCTTTGAAAGCTGGGGAAATGCTCCGCATGGGGGCTCCGTCGGCGCCAACGTCACCCATATGTGAGGACTGACTTCCTGCTTGGTCCTGGAGAATCCAGCTTGTCTCTGTCTATATAAACTGCAAAATTTCTGAGCAGGGCACATCTGGCTATTGATGTTTATTTCTCATGCTCAGGAGAAAAAAAAAAACCTTGAGATGCTGTGGGGAATATTTTCTTTATTGTAGAGATTTACTCTGCATTTTTAAACAATGTTTTGGCGACTAGAGAGGCCAGAATGACCATGAAGCAGCACAAATAGCTACAACAAAGGGAAAAGCAGAATCGGAAGGAAGGGAAAAGCAAAGGGCAGATCAAAAGGGAAAGAAAAGGGCACAAACGTGCAGACCAGCTGTCCTTTACTGAACCAACCAAACAGATGTGGTATAAGAGATTTTGGCATCATACATGTTTTTTCTTCTTTGACATTCAAAGGAGGCATGGTTCTTTGTCTTGAAAGATTATGCACTGCCAAATTTTGTTTGTTGATCCTTAGATATTACAGCCTACAAAGTTTCAAGCCTTTTTTGGGACCTATACAGCTGCTCCAGAGCTCTGCATGGAAGCCAAAAAAAGCGAGACATGGAATGCGACCAATATAAAACACACAAATATGTGAAATTTAAAAAAAAAAAGAAGAAAAATAACGGACAAAGTAAATCAATGGAAAAAATTATGATAGAAAATCCATATTGCTTACCTGTATCAGGCATTTTTCACAGATAGCAGGACTGCAAAAGGCACACAAGTTGCTGATGTCAACTGATAGTACCAGGACAGCTTCAGCTCAAGCATATAAGCAAC
This sequence comes from Ichthyophis bannanicus, assembly GCA_033557465.1. NCBI lineage: Eukaryota > Metazoa > Chordata > Amphibia > Gymnophiona > Ichthyophiidae > Ichthyophis > Ichthyophis bannanicus. Next base: position 906,409,340 of record CM066033.1, read on the forward strand.
TCTTGGGGAGGTAGGAAACATTGTGTGCCTTTATCAACCCTACTGTCTACAGAAAATATCTATTACAGGTAAGCAGCATTGCTTTTACCATCAACAAGCAGTACTGAATCAGGAACAGCAATGGGTGACTCCCAAGTTTGGGCATTAACTTGGATTAAATGCATGAGTTGCAAATCTAAACCAGACAGCACCAGGTGACCACAGGCCCTGTCATATACTAAGATCTGAATGGAGTAATAACACAAGGTAGAAATATGAAGCAAGGGCCCTGCAGGTAACTTGCAGATAGGAGTTAAAGTAGCTACTAGGAAAAACAAAAGCAGCTAATGAAGCAGTAAGGTAATGATAATCAACTCTGGAGCCAAAGCAAGCCCAGAATCATTGTTATATACTCAGTAAAAGAAGACTAGGAAATTTTGTTAGTGGAATGGCAAGTCTGTAAAGAGAAGCAACAGCCACCTCATAGGATTCGTATGCAATTTCTAGGCAGTACTGCAGGGTCCATCCAGGGACAGTGAAACGCTTTGAAAGTGTGAGGGCTGACAAAGTCAAATGGGAGTATCAGCCATACCAGCTCTCTAATTGCAGAGGCTATGCCTAGCAATAAAAAGTGGTGGGGTATGGGCCTGGTGGGCCACTCCATTGTAGTGCCTTTGAGGCTGTTCTCTGCAGAAAATGGAGAATGTGCTACTGCGTGGATTTCCAGGGAGTCTGGTAGAACAGAGGTAGAATGAACCGTTCACTGTTGTCAAATTAAGTATCTTTGTGGAGAAAAAACAAAAGTGAGTTTAATAAGAAACATGATTGAAAACGAGATAAAAGTGAAAGCCTAGGTGACAAAGGCTGGATTGAATTGAATCTCACTTGGCACCTCCTCTCACTAAGAAAATTTTACCTAGATTCATGTAGCTCTACATATAGCTGCATTTAGTTGCTTTGTACATAGTTCTCACGTTCTCTGTTTCACTGTTCATGAAACCTGTTTAATGTATACCAAGTTTATTGTCCTGTTCATTGTAAGCACAGATCAATTATTTGAGACGTGTAGTTTTTATGTTCATTGTAAACCGCACTGATGACGAATAGCGCGGTATAAAAGAAACTGTAAATAAATAAAAATAAAATATACTCATTTCTTCTTTTTTTTGTTCCTTATAAGCAATGCAGCAAAGATGAGTAACTTGCTTTTGAGTAAAAAAAGAGGAGTGGTTTGCATAGGTGCAAACTAGCAACTATAATAAAGAATTTATTTTGGTGCCGTCAAGTCAGTGTTGACTCCTGGCGATCCAGCTGTCTCTGGGTTTTCTTGGCAATGTATCACCGGAAGTAGATTCCCGAGGCAATGGAGGGTAAAGTTACTTGCCTAAGGTCACAAGATATGCCAGTGGGAATCGGACCCTTGATCTTTTGGGTACTAGGCAGTTGCTCTAACAACTAGGCTACAATAAAGAATAGCCCATTATAAGCAGCAAAAAGCCCTAAATAATTTGTCTCACTTGCACATCTAGCAGCACGCCACTGTTATTTTATCTCACATTCCATGTGACCCCTTGTCTTTCTTATGCAGCTCGCATATTACCATAGACGTCTACCAGTGGGCGGACAACTAAAGGCTCAATTGCCACTACTGCTCGATCATTTGAGAACATATTTAGTCCTTCATTCCACGAACACTCACTAACTTTCTAAACTCTCTGGAATCAGGGAGTTGCCTACTGTGGTTGACTTTTTTCCTTTGTCTGTAGGTGCTCCAGTAAAATACACGAGTTAAATCCAAATATTACTCCAGGACTTCCATTAACTTGCCTCCCTAGAAGGGGGCTACTTTATTAGAACCCTAAAGGATAGAAAAGTGTAGTTACTCACTAGTTACTAAGCAGGTATTCTCTGTGAACAACGGGAATAAGTCCTCATATATGGGTAAAGTCACTGACAGAACCCTGAACAGAACGCTCCCCAGCTTCCAAAGGAAGCTTTTGCGAGGTATACCACGCAGGCGTGCCTGTCTTTCCACCCATTGCGGCACCATATTCTCCAATATGACAACATAGCAGAAGTCAAAAAGGCAACTCCCCAGGGAGGTGGGAGGGTTGTGAGGACTTATTCCTGCTATTCACGGAGAACACCTGCTACAGGTGAGTAACTACGCTTTCTCTGTGAACAAGCAGCAAATAAGTCCTCACATATGGGACTCCCAATCTACCGGAACCAGAGGAGAAAAAATAGCCCAACTGGGCATTGAGAAATGAAGAAGCCAGGAAGACCAGAGAGGTAGTCCCGCCAAGGGACTCATCTGATGCAGTATCCACAGTCAACATCAACCAAAGTAATTTTAGCAGGTAGCATGGATGGACAGAAGGGCCGGTGGGCAGGAGTTGACCCTCAAGACCCAAAGAGATGCCACAGCATGGCCTGGCCAAAACTGCTGTCCCACTGGGCATCCCCATCCAGACAGTAATGGGTTGCAAATGTTTGGACCAAAGACCATGTCGCAGCCTTGCAGATTTCCTCTATGGAGACAGAAAGGAGGTTGGCTACCAATGTAGCCACTGAACAAAAATTGTTAGCCGTGACATGACTCTCAAAAGGCTCAGACCAGCCAAGGAATACGCATGGGCAACACAATCTGCGAGCCAAAGGGATAGTGTATGCTTTGAAACAGCAACACCCAGCCTATTGTGGTTGAAGGATAAGAATAGCTGGGGGGATTGACTGTGCGCTAAATTACACTCCAGGTAGAAGGCCAATGCACGCTTGCAATTCAGCATGTGCAACGCTGCCTCACCATGACTGGCATGAGGCTGGGGAAAGAACATTGGAAGGGGAAAGAACATTGGAAGGACAATGGACTGGTTGGGGTGAAAGGCTGCGACCACCTTCAGCAGAAAACAAGGGTGCGTGCGGAGCACCACCCAGTTGTGGTGAAACGTGGTACATGGAGGGTGTGCGACCATAGCCTGGAGTTCACTAACACATCGGGCAAACGTGAAAACCACCAGGAAGAGGACCTTCAGAGAGCATGCATCCAGTGGCTCAAAAGGAGTTCACATGAGCTGGCAGAGGACCATGTTCAGATCCCAAGCGACCCTAGGGGGCTTAACTGGAGGTTTTGAAAGAAGCAAGCCCCGCATGAATCACCTATCAGAGGTTGAGCTGACACAGGCCTCCCCCTGCAGCCGAGATGGAATGCTCCTATTGCACTGAGGTGAACACGCACGGAATTGGACTTGAGCCCAAATTGGAGAAGTGCAAGAGCTACACCAACAGCTGGTCCACAGGGCAGATAAAGGGGTACCAGCACACCAGATAGCAAAAGCACCACTACTTGAATGCGTAGGCCTTACATGTTGAATTCTTACAGGATGCCAGCTGGATCTCAGTAATAACCTTGGGGAGAGTGAGCTCCCCAAGAGCTACCCGCTGAGCATCCATACTGTGAACACCAAGGAGTGGAGTTTGGATACAACATGGAGCTGCTCTCCTGCGAGATGAGGTATGGGTTGGAACCCAGGCGGAGAAGCTCCCTCTGCAAGAATTGCAGCAGTAGCGGGAACCACCGTTGTTGAGGCTAGTAGGGAGCGATGAGAATCATGGATCCTCTTTCAACCTGGAGATTCAGGAGCATCTTTGTGAAGAGCAGAGTAAGGGGGTAGGCATAGAGCAGGCCTTCCCCCAAGTGGAGAAGAAAGGAATCTAGGGCCAGACAATTGATGGCCAGCCTCCAAAAGCAGAACCGAGCTACCTGGGCATTCTGTGCCACAGCGAAGAGGTCCATGTCGGGGGGTGCCCCACTTCTGGAAGATCCAGTCTACCACCTTCCTGTTGAGGGGGTCCACTTGTGTGGTTGAAGCACCCGGCTGAGGAGATCTGCCAGGGTGTTGAGCTCGCCAGGCAAATATGCCACTCAAAGGTCCATGTTGGGAACAGGGAAAATTTCCAGAGGCGAACAGCCTCCCAACACAGTAGATATAAGACCATGCCCCCCTGCTTGTACACATAGAACATGGTCACCTGGTTGTCCATCTGGATCAGGACCACCTGATTCGCCAGGTGCACCTGAAAGACACAGAAAGCATTTGTAACAGCTGAGAGCTCAAGGAGTTCATCTGATGCAGGCTCTCTCTCAGACCACAAACCCTGGGGTGCAGAGATCATCCAGGTACACACCCCAGCAAAGCTTGGAGGCATCCACCATAAGCAGCATGCAGGGTGCAGCTGGTTGGAAAGGGAGGCCCCGATGCAGGTTTCCAAGCACAAGCCACCACTCCAGGGACTGCGCGAGTGGTGCAGTGACCACAACCCTGTCCGCAGGCAGCCAGAGGCTTGCTGCCATTGCGTTTGAAAGGTCTACTGGGCCTGCCACATGCAGAGGCAAGACTGAGGGGAGACATGCACCGTAGTCGCCATATGTCAGAGGGCTCTCAGCAGCCTATGAGCCATGGTGTAGCGATAGTGCTGCAGCGCGCCCACCATCTTGATGAGAAGTGCAGGCGGTCTGCTGGCAGAAATGCTCTTGCTTGAATGGCATCAAGGAGGGACCCGATGAACTCCAGTTGCCGCACCGGCTGAAGGTGGGACTTCAGATAGTTGATCACGAAGCTGAGTCCTTTGAGCACCTGAATGGTTAGCTTGGTGGACTGCCATGTGCTGGCCGGCATGGGGTCCCTTATGAGCCAGTTGTCCAGGTATGAGAAGACAAAAGCACCTAGGGTACAGAAGATGGCCACGACTGCCAGGCACTTTGTGAAGACACTAGGTGCTGTGGCCAACTCAAAGGGTAGCATCTGGTATTGATAGTGCTGGCCGCACAACACCAACCGAAGGTACTAACTGTGATGCGGGTGGATTGGAATATGCATCTACACATCCTTCAGATCCAAGTAGCATAGCCAGTTGTCTTGTAGGAGGAACAGAAGCAGCAACTACAGGCCAGTGAGCCTGACATCAGTACCAGGCAAAATGTTAGAAACCATTATAAAGAACAAAATTACTGAATATGTAGACAGTCATGGTTTAACGGGAAAAAGCCAATATGGCTTTAGACAAGAAAGGTCTTATCTTATTAATTGGTTATATTTTTTTGAAAGTGTGAACAAACAGGTAGACAAAGGTGAGTCGGTCAATATAGTGTATCTGGATTTTCAGAAAGCCTTTGACAAGGTCCCTCATGACAGAATCTTGGCGAAGTTAAAAAGTTATGGGATAGGAGGCAGGATGTGGATCAGGAACTGGTTAAAAGACAGAAAGCAGAGGGTAGGGCTAAATGGCCAATTTTCCCAATGGAGAACGGTGAATAGTGGAGTACCCCAGGAATCTATGTTGGGTTTGCTGCTTTTTAACACCTTCGTAAACTTGAAGAATGGTCTAGAATATGGCAGCTGAAGTTTAATGCTAAAAAAATGCAGGGTCTTGCATTTGGGCTGCAAAAATCCAAAGGAGCTGTGCAGTGTAGGGGGTGAGGTACTTCTGTCCACAAAAGAAGAATGGGACCTGGGCATAATTGTGTCTGAGTCTGACAATCTTAAAGTAGCTAAACAGAAAAGGTGATTGTGAAATCAAGAAGGATGGTTGGGTATATAGGGAGAGGAATGGCCAGCAGAAAAAAAGGAGGTAATAATGCCTCTGTATAAGTCTCTGTTGAGACCTCATTTGGAGTATTGTGTGCAATTCTGGAGACCGCACCTTCAGAAGGTTGGAGTCGGTGAAGAGGACAGCTACTAAAATGGTTAGTGGTCTTCATTATGAAGCATATGAGGACAAAGATCTTAATATGTATACTTTAGAGGAAAGGCGGGATGGGGCGATATGATACAGACATTTAAATACCTCCTTGGCATAAATGCACAGGAGGGTCTCTTTCAACTGAAGGGAAGGGAAGCTCTGCTACGAGGAGACACAGGATGAGAGTGAAAGGAGATAGACTCAGGAGTAATATTCAGAAATATTTCTTTATGGAAAGAGTGGTAGATGCGTAGAATAGCCTACCAGTGGAGGTGGTGGACAAGAGGACAATATCTGAATTCAAAAAAGCATGGGACAAACACAGAGGATCTCTAAGGGTAAAAGGGGGACTATTGTAGTTGATATGGAAGGACAGACTAGATAGGCCATGTGGCCTTTTTCTGTTATTTTTCTATGCTTCTATGTAAATGACCTGGAAATGGGAATAACGAGTGAGGTAGTCAAATGTGCAGATGACACAAAATTATTCAAAGTTGTTAAAACCCAAAAGGATTGTGAAAAATTGCAAGAGGACCTTGATAAATTGGAAAACTGGGTGTCCAAATGGAGATGCAATTTAATGTGGACAAGTGCAAAGTTATGCACGTAGGAAAGAACCACCTAAACTATGGTTACACGATGCAAGGTTCCACATTAGGAACCACCACCCAGGAAAAAGATTTAGGCGTCATTGTGGATAACATATTGAAACCTCCGCCCATTATGTAATGGCGGCCGAGAAGGCAAATAAAATGCTAGGTCTCATAAGGAAAGGAATGGAAAATAAAACAAAGGATATTATAATGCCTCTATCGTTCCATAGTGCGACTGCACCTTGAATAGTATGTGCAATTCTGGTCATCACATCTTAAAACGGATATAGCTGAATTAGAAAAGATACAGAGAAGAGCCACCAAAATGGTAAAGGAGATGGAAGGATACCTCTATGAAGAGAGGCTTAAAAGGTTAGGGCTTTCCAAACTGGAAGCGACAGCTGAGGGGAGATATGATAGAAATCTATAAAATAATGATTAGAGCGGAACGGGTAAATGTAGATTGATTGTTTACAACATCAAAAAGTAGAAAAAGACTAGGGGACATGCATTATCAAACCCTGGAATTCGTTACCAGAGGATGTAGTAAAAACTGTTAGTGTAGCTGGGTTTAAAATTTTTTTAGACAAATTCCTGGAGGAAAGGTCTATAAACCATTATTAAAGACGACCCAGGTAATCCTATGTTATCCAAGTTTTAACACCTGTTCATTGTAAACACAGAGTACCCTAGGAAATGTGCAGTTCTTTGTTTATTGTAAACGTAACTGATGTTGAATAGCGCGGTATAAGAGAGACTGGAAATAAATAAATAAATCCACTGCTTTCCCCAATACAAGCATTATGGAACCTGTGTATCTTTTTGGGAAACTGCTAGGTACTTGTGACCTGGATTGGCCACTGCTGGAAACAGAATACTGGAATTGATGGACCTTGGTCTGACTGACCCAGTATGGCATTTTCCTATGTTCTTATCCTCAACGAGAGCATCTTGAACTTTTTGCGTACCAGGAACTGGGTGAGGTTTTGCAGATTCAGAATGGGGCGGAACCTGCCGGTCTTTTTGGGGACCAGGAAGTACCTGGGAGTAGAAGCCCTGCCCGGTCTGGGCCAGGGAAATTGGCTCAATGGCGAGGTCAGCCAGCAGGGCCAGACTCCAGTGCGCGGGGTCCATGGGGTACTCTCTCCAGGATTGTTACGGGGACAGCAGCTGTGTGAAATGCAACCAATAGCCACTTTGAATGATCTGCAGCATCCAGGCATCTGAGGTGACAGGAGGCCAATGGTGGGCAAGGTGGGTGTGCTGCCCTTCTTACCTGTGGGGCGATCTCGACGGACAACAGTCGACTGGCTATGCTCCTGAGGACCCTATCAAAAACCCACACCTAGCTTGGGGTGGGGGACGGGTTGTGCCTTTGGGGCTTTCTCCCTCCACTTGGAGCAGGGAGCCTGGGTCTTCGGCTGCACCTGCAGTTGGGACGGAAAGAACCATTGTGAACACAGAAAAAAAAAAAGAGACCTTTTTGGCCCATTTCTTCTGCACGGGATCTGCAGTTTTCCTGGAGAGTCTGGTGAGAATCACCTGCTCCTTCTCCGGCTCCTTGGCATTCTCCTCCATGGATCTGCCTTAGAGATTCTCAACCCGACAGGGGATGCTGGCAATCTGGACCTGGATCCACTACTCCAGATCAGAGAGCTGCAACCAGGCCATCCAGCGCATGGCGATACCCACTGCCGCCACCCTATCGGCAGATTCTAAGGCATTATAAGCACCCCGGACCATACATTTCAAACAATCCTTGACAAGAGCCACAAGATCTCAAAAAGACTCGCAGCAGTCTTCAGGAATGAAGGAAGCGAAGTCCTCTATGTCCAGCATGACATCCATGAGGAACATGGCCATGTAAGTCTGGTAGGCCAGGATCCAGACTATCAGCATGGAGCTTTAGAAGCACCTCCTCCCAAAGGAGTCCAGGGTTCTCACCTCCAGCATAGGCTGCACAGAGGAGTGTGTTTTAGCACACACTGTATGCTTCAAGGCAGACTCGACCACAATGGAATTATGGGGCAATTGAGGCTTCTTGAACCCTGGAGCATTCTGGACTCAGTATGAGCAGCATAAGCGGTGTCCTCCCAGGACGACTTACACTGATCCAGAGAGGGCGACAGGTTAGAAGGGAGGTTCAAGGCGATGGGTCGGATAGAAGTTTTGGGGTCCGAAGGACTGACACAGTCTATTCTGCCTTGTTTTCCCATTCTTTTTTTTTTTAATTTATTTTTTATAATTCATACATACTTGACGCAAGTTAGAAGTAACAAACAGAAAATAGATTAAAGAAACATAATTAAAAAGCAATTTACATAACAACCAATTTGCAACCCACATCTAGGGGAGAATTATAAAAGAAACAAAGAAGAAAAATAAAGAAAGAGAACTCTCAATCTTAGAGCCATACTATAAATCTGCCCAATTATCCCCCGGACCCTCCCTATCTGACAAAAAGGTCTCCAACAGTAAAGAATCAAGAAAAATATACTTTACACCCTGAAGTGTTATCACACACTTACAGGAAAACCTAAGAAAAAAGGATCCCCCTAGGGCCAATACCCTTGGCCTAAGGGACAAAAAAGCCCGCCCACGCACCTGAGTTGCCCTAGAGACATCCTGAAACAATTGTAATTTAGCACCACAAAAATAAATACACATCCTTATGTTTAAAGTAACTCTTAAATACCAAAGCTTTATCCAATTCAGATACAAAAGAAGCCACCAAGGTGACCCTAGTCAGAATGGTATCTTGTGAGTCCTCCAGGAATTGAGTAAGCTTAACTGGAGATTGAGGTTGCACTATATCATATTCTCCCGGAGTCTCACCTGATACCAGTTGAGAGGAAATATACAATAGTTTAGAAAACACTATAGTATCTGCAATTGAAAGTTCTAACACCTCCTTTATACATTTATGAAGTAATATCTCGAGAGATATCAAATAACAGGAAAATTTAACAAACGAATATATTTCATGCTAAGGGAATTCTCCAAAGAATCCAACCTCTGATGAATAATTAAACTATCCTTAACTGAGGAGACACTCATCGATGGTAGGGAGGCATACCGGGAATCACATCTCTGTACCTGTGCGGTTAAGGATTCCAACTGCTCATCAACTGCCTCCAGCCTTGTCACGGTTTCCTGTGTAAATTTACAAAGCTCAGGCACCGTGTTTGCCAAAGTAGCCTCGGTACAGGTTACCACACGCCAAATGTCCACCAAGGAAACCTGGGTATCAGGTGTACCTTGAGGAACATTCTGGAGAGGTGACCAACAGGTAGTAAGGAACTAACATCAACTGGGGTACTCTGTTGTACCGGTATACCACTAGCAGGCAGCTCTGGCGGGGTTATCAGTGATGGGGGAAGAGGCGGAGAGCGCTCAGGGGAGCTCAAGGAAGCTCCCTCCAGAGTCTGCAGGGGCGAGACAGTACCTGCAGGGGGAAAAACCACAACATCCCCACTCTTCAGATGTCTATCCATAGGGCCAGTCTCTCCCGGAGCCAAAGGAAATATCCTTTTGAGTCACTCTGTTTCTGTCCTCTGAACACAGTGGCTCAAAAGGAGTTTTCATGAGCTCCACAAGAACCACACTGAAGTCCCCACGATATTGCGGAAGGCTTCAAGAGAAGCAAGCCCCACATAAAACGAACTAGAGCTGTACCAAGATGGACTTTCCTTCCACACCTCTATGATAAACCACAATCGCACCAAGGTGGGCCCTGAGAGTTGGAAAGTCCAGACTTAGAGATGTAGAAGATATTCAAGCACTTTTTGTGTGGAACAAACGAAGGGACCTTCACACCAGACAGCAAACCTCTTCCATGTCTAAGAGTAAGACTCTCTCGTAAAAGCCCTCCTGGAGGCCAAAAGGATACCGGTCACACTCTCCGGCAGGTTGAGCTCTGATATCAGCCTCTCAACATCCATGCCGTGAGGGCCAAGGACTGGATGCTAGCATGCAACATTGCCCCATCTTCCTACATTATGAGATTGGGCAAGTGGCAGAGCCATAGCGGTTCCCGACTGGAAAGCATGAGAGAAAACCATGGCTGTCTAAGCCAGTAGGAAGCAATGAGAATCATCGTGCCCCGTCTGATTGGAGCTTCAGGAGGGTCTTTGCAATGAGAGGTATTTGAGGATAAGCGTACAGGAGACCCTCTTCCCAGTGAAGCAGAACTAATCCACCTGGGCATTCTGCATGGTGGCAAACAGATCGAAAGGGTTCCCCATTCTCAAAAGATGCAAGTCACAACTTCCCTGTCCAGTGTCCACTCATGCGGCTGGAGGACTCAACTCAGCCTGTGGGCCAGAGTGTTTTGCTCACCTGGTAGGTACGTGACTCTCAAGTCCATCCCATTCACGATGGTAAACTTCCACAACCTGACCGCTTCCCAACACAGGAGGTATGAATCTGTTCCTCCCTGTTTGTTGATGTAGAACATGATGGCCTCATTGTAAATTTGAATCAGAACAATTTGGTTGGCTAGTCAATCTTGGAAAGCCCTTAGAGCATTTGCCACTGCTCTTAGTTATAAGATGTTTATCTGATGGAGACTTTCGTGGATGGGCCAGTCGCCCTAGGTGTGCAGCCCATCGAGATCTCCGCACCCCAGCTTGGATGCATCTTTCATCAGAACATTTTGGGCTGGAGCAATTTGGAATAGAAGAGTCGAGCAAATTGTAGTGGACTGTCCACCACTGTAATGACTGAACAAGAGAGGCAGTAACACACAGATGATCCCTGAGTAGACCAGTGGCCTGGGTCCATTAAGGCCTCAGAGTCCACCGAGCCTGCATCATCTGGAGGTGTGCTAAGGGTGTAACATGCACTGTAGAAGTCATGTAGCATAGTAAAGTCAACATCTTGTGAGCTATTACTAGATGACTCACTTGAGTTTCCCACAGCAGTGCTATCAATTTATGAAGTTGGTCATACGGCAGGAAGGTTCTCACCTGAGTCATGTCAAGCAAGGCTCCAATGAATTACAAATGTTGGGTGGGTTGAAAATGGTATTTTGGGTAATTTACCATGTACCCTACTAGTTCCAATACTCGAATGGTCAATTGTGTTTCATTCTTGGACTCCTTCCTGAATGCCACTCTATCAGCCAATCATCCAGATAGAGGAAGACAAACATTCCCAGCATCTGTAAGTAAGCCACTACTACCATGAGGCACTTTGTGAAGACACAAGGAACTGAGGCCAGGCCAAAAGGCAACACATTGTACTGAAAGTGTTGTCCCCCCTAGGACGAATCTGATTTACTTTCGGTGAGTGGGATGTATCTGTATGTGGGTGTAGGCATCCTTGAGATCCAGGAGGCACAGCCAATCTCTTTTTTGGAGGTAAGGAAGCAGGGTGCCTCGAGAAATCATTCTGAACTTTTCTTACCAAGTACAGGTTCAGATCTCTTAGGTCGGGGGTTTTGTTCCAGGTACTTTCTTGAGGATCAGAAAAGTACCTGAAATAAAAACCCCAACCTCTTTGCTCTGGTGGCGATTTTTCTCTGAAGCAGTTCCTGTTGCAGAGGGTCAATATGATGCACTCTTGGGGGCAATTTGGTGGTAGTTCCATTAAATGTAGTTGATAACCGCTTTCAATTATCCATTGAACCTATGAGTCTGAGGATACGAGGGGCCACCTTAATGCAAAAAGAATGAGCCTTCCCCTGGCTGGAGGGTTTTCTAGAGTGGCTGTGTGAAGATTGGCTATGCTCCACAGGAACCAGTCAAAACCCTGCCCAGGTTTCAGCTGAGGAGCTGGCTGAGCCTTCTGAAGCTTCTCAACACTGCTGTTGATGAGGGGACTTCTTGTGTTGGGAAGTCTGGGACCCAGGAGAGTACCTACGCCTGTGAGGGTAATAGGTCTTTTTCTGGTTCCCCCCTTGGTATCTACTATAATAGGAGGCATGCTCAGGCGTCCACCTGGAGAGTCTGGAAAGAGTAGCATGCTGCTTTTTGATATGACCAACTTTCTCCTCAATCTGTTCCTTTTAGAGATTCTCCCCGCAGCACGGGACGTCTGCCAGCTTAATTTGCACTGCTTCGGTTCCAATGACCGGAGCCAAGAGAGTCTCCAGGCGACAATGCCGATGGCAGCATTTCTGGATGCCATCTCAAAGATATCATAGGTGGCTCAGACTATGAACTTTGAGCAGTCCTTGCTGTAGCCCACTAGGGAACGATACTGATCCAATTTCTCTGAGAGGGGAACTGAGCCAGATCAGCCAAGTTGTACATGATGATTTTCAAGAACATGACCATGTAGAGCTGAAAGAGTCGTATATCTAGACCTCCCTCCCTGGGGGCACCGAGGAATGAGTCTTGGTACTCTTGATTAGCTTTAGGACGGATTTGACCACCAAGGAATGGTGCGGAAATTGAGGCTTCTTGAATCCGGGAGCCTTCTGAACTCTGTACATGGAGCCGAGCCTTCTATTAACTGGAGGTACAGTGAGGGGGTTCTCCACATTTTCATTTGTACCCTCTGCAGGATGTAGTACACAGGCACTGTCACTGCCTCCTTAGTGTCCAAGGAGTACTGTAGGATCTCCAACTCTTCTGCCCTGGGCTCATCCTCAGTCTCCAAAGAAAATGGGATGGCCTTGGCCATATCCCTCACAAACCCTTGAAAGGTCATGTCCTCAGGAAGGGACTTGCGCTGCTCATGAGTTGGCAAAGGGTCTGACAAGAACTCAGGGGACCTGCCCTCCAACAAATCTTCCAATTCCATGTCTGTGACCCAGCTTCTGAGTCAGACTCAGAAAGGAAGTCAAAGTACTTCTGAGTCTCTATCTGGATCACTTTCCTGTTTCAAGAGGATTGAGAGCTCCTTCGGGAGCAATGATGCAAGGATACCTTTCTAGATCTCAAGGACGCATCGGGCCTTGAGATGCTAAATAGGGATATAAGTTGGGTAAACACCAGTGTCGGGGTCCTTCGAAGTCCTGATGTCTATGCCTATTTCACTGGCAGGGCATGCATCTAGAGGATTGGCTATATGGTGGCCAATGTCGATGCAGCCAATGTCGAGGCCCTGGCATGTTGCTCTGCTAACAATGCCGCAGTGTATTCCTCGGGCACTTGCAGAAGGTGCTTCTCCAAGGCTGTCGAATCTGAAGGCTGCGTCAGTCCAGCAACCACCATCTGGAGACAAAAATACTGAAGGGTGCCCCTAACTGCACTAATCCTTACATTAGTAGTGATGTCACTGGAAACTTTTAGTTTTTCTCTGTCTCCGTCATCTGCTGGCAGGTGGGCCTAACTCACTTCTCTGGATTGGTCTAGAAGAATGTACTGGAATGGATATGCATGAAATAAGTTAGCATATACTGGGTTTTTAATCTATGTAAGACTTACTCCATGCATATTCATTGTGGGATCCTCAGAACAGGTTCAGCAAGCCCTGAGATACCCAGAGCCTCTGCAAGTGTACTGGACATCCAGCCTTTAGAATCTATTGTTTTGTTTTGACTGCCCCTCTGAAACTCATGGCTTAGGCAAAAACCTAGTCTGGCCTAATGGATTGGGCCAGCCCTGGAGATACCACCTCATTTGTAGTAAAATACTAGTCTGACACACAAACTTATTTTAAAAGGACTGTGATAGGAACAATTTTGTTAATGCATATTCAAATGGCTATTAAATCTAACACAACTAAAAACTTTAAAATCTATCTTAAGGTTTTTTTGTGACCTGCACATTGTAGAAATTCTTTGCCCAACATCCTATGATGACAAAATAACTATTTCACCAAGACTTAATGTTAAATAAAAATAACTCATTACTTTTGAAATTTTACATAACAAAGCAAAGTGATGCACTAAATCAGACAGGACCCACAATACTAACCTTGCGTAGCTCCTGGATGCATCCCACTGCACACCAGTCAAACTCCACACTGCTGCCAATGCGGTACACACCAGACCCAATCACCATGACATGAGGGTCTCGGAAGGCCAGGTCATGCTCTGTTCCATTATAAGTCAAGTACAGGTAGTTGGTCTGAGCTGGCCATTCAGCAGCCACTGTGTCTATTTGCTTCACTACTGGTAAGATTTTCCAATCCTGCCTCATCTTCCTCACTGCCAATTCCGTGCTAGAAAGAGGGGGGGGGGGGAAGAGGGGACAGAGAAAGGGAGGAAAGGGGAGACAGAATGCGACTGATCAGAAGTAGTATGTGAACAGTGAAGTGAAAGAATGAGGGGGAAATTTTTAAACAGCTCACATACCTGTAACATGTGCATTTTTAGCAGTGTAGACATTACCAGGTGCAGAGGTTACTTGTGCATGTACAGTCGTGGTCAACATTATTGGTACCCTTGCAGTTCAACCCCTTAATGTCCAATATCTCCTTAAAAAAGTTGCCGGTGAAATAGTTTTGGACTATATATGCACACATTTGATACACAAAAGAATCAAATAAAACAAAACCAATTTAAAAAGGAAATAGTCTAAAAACTGGGACATTGCCAGGACATGATTAATGGCACCCTTATAAACAATTCAAATCAGTTTGAACAGAAGAACCACATTCTCACTGCAGTAAAATTAGACGCACCTGTGATAAATTTGACTAAAAAATGATAAAAGCCGTATAAAAAAACTTGTTAAATAAACTGTTAGTACTCACGTGACTTGAAACAACTAATGAATAATGGGTTTAATGTTTAAAATGGCCATATTCACTCCCTGTTCCATTTTCACAATTGTGAAGACAAGAAAGCTGCCTGAGACCATCAGAAAAGCCATCATCATTAAACATCAAACTTCAAAGAGGTACAAGGCCATCTCCAAAGATTCTGGAATTCCAGTGTCTACAGTTTGCAATGTTATTAAGTTTTCTGCTCATGGAACTGTCAAGAATCTGCTAGGACATGTTGGCAAGAGGAAAATTAATCCAAGAAATCTTCAAAGTTTAGAACTGTTGGAAAAACACCACGTACTACATCCAAAGAGCCTAAGGCTGACCTGGAGTAATCTGGTGTGGTGGTTTCAAACCGCACCATATGCCGAACGCTAAACAAAGAAGGACTTCATGGGTGAAGGCCAAAGAGGATCCCCACTGCTCAAAGACTGATATTTGCTCAAAGACTGATATTTGCCCAAACCCACCTTGGGAAACCATAATCCTTATGGGAAAATGTTCTGTGGACAGATGAAATCAAACTCAAGCTCTTTGGCAATGCAGACCAGCGATACATTTACAGGCAAAGAAATGAAGCTTATAAGGAAAAAACACCCTTCCAACAGTTAAATATGGTGTAGGATCATAATGTTGTGGGCCCTCTTTTGCTGCCTCAAGAAATGGAAGCCTGGAACTTATTAAAGGAATCATGAAGTCAGAGGACTACCAAGGTATTTTGGAGCAAAAGGTTCTACCTAGTGTCAGATAGCTAGGTCTGGGTCAAAGGTCATGGGTTCTCCAGCAGGACAATGACACAAACCATACATCCAAAAGTACAAAAGAATGGTTAAAAAAGAAAAAATGAATTGTTTTAAACTGACCAGCTTGAGTCCTGATCTCAGTCCAATCAAGCACCTTTGGAAAAGCGTAGTTATTCATCTGTAACAGGGGTTCTCCGGAGACAGCAGGAATCAGTCCTCGCAAATGGGTGACATCAGCAACGACAGAGTCCTCACAGAAGCATCCCCCCAGCTTTCAAAGAAAGCCTTTGGGAGATGCCACCAAGCATGCGTGGTCCCCTTCCCGCCCAAGGGTGCCATCTTGCTCAGTCAGATGACATAGCTAAAAAACAGCAACAACAAGATGGTAAGGCAGCAACTCCAAGGGGAGGAGGGAGGACTATGAGGACTGATTCCTGCTGTCCCCGGAGAACACTTGTTACAGGTGAGTAACTACGCTTTCTCCGGGAACACGCAGGAAGTCTGTCCTTACATATGGGACTCCCTAGATACAGACTACCGAAAGCCCATAGCAAAAAAAGGGGCTCCCTCATGGGGTACCACAAGCAGCAGCAAATGACTCCATGTCCACAGAACACAGTAGGACCCCTGTGTCTGATGAAACCAGCACTCCGGTAGCCTGAACACAGAAGGGTCGAGGGTAGGAGTTGCCTAAACCCCGAAGAGGTTACGGAGCACAGTCTGGCCGAAGGCACTGTCCCATCAGGACTCTCTTTCCAAGCAGTAATGAACTATGAAGGTATGGACTGAAGACCAGGTGGCGGCCCGGCAGATGTCCACCATCAGGACAGAGCGCAAGTTTGCCAGAGGCTACTATGGCCTTGACACGGAGCACCGTGATGTGGCCTTCCAGCGGGAGCCCCACCTGCTCAGAGGCAAGGGTGATACAGTCCGCCACCCAGGTGAACAGCGTATGCTTGGTCACCGCCTCCCCAGCCTACTGGGGTCATAGGAGATGAAAAGCCGAGAAGCTTTGCTGTGGCCCCGAGTGCGTTGGATATAGAAGGACAAAGCCCTCTTACCGTCAAAGGTCTGAAGGATTGTCTCCACCCGACTGGAGAGAGAGTTTGGAAAGAAGGTAGGGAGCACCACTTCCTGTTTGAGATGGAAGGGCGGTACTACCTTCGGTAGGAATTTAGGGTGCATGCGAAACACCACATTGTTCTTGAAGAATATGGTATAAGGCGCCTCTGCTACAAGGGCCTGAAGCTCGCTCTGCGAGTGGAGATGAGCACAACCAGAAAAGCCATCTTCCAAGAGAGGTAGCAAAGGTGGCAGGTAGCCAGAGGCTCGAAGGGTGGGCGAGTGAGCTGTCCCAACACTACGTTGAGTTCCCATTTGGTTGCTGGAGAGTGAACTGGGAGCTTCGATAAGAGCAAGCACCAAAGAAAATGGGTCACCAAAGGCTGGACCGATGGTGGTACGCTGCCAGGGCACTAAGGTACACTCGGACAGAGTTAGACTTGAGCCCGGATTGAGAGAGGTGGAGAAGGTACTGTAATATCAGTCCCACCAGGCAGGAGAACGGGTCAGCTCCATGCTCGGTGCACCAAGCTGAGAACCTGCACCATTTATTTATTTATTTTATTTACATTTCTTATATACCGCACTATTTGACATCAGCGCGGTTTACATCAAACAAAACATTTCAGTACACAAAAATGTCTGAGTTACATTAAACAGGGTTAACAACTTGGACAACAGGGTAATTTTACAACTCAGGTAAATAAACTTTGATTGTAGTGTAAACTATTTACATCTATAAGTTAGGGCATAAGCCTTTTGAGGGCATAAGCCTTCCTAGTGGAGATCTTAAGGAATCTCTTCCACTTCAACCGAAAGGTTGAAAGGGGCCAGAGGCACCCTCTCAGCAGTCACGCTGTCAGTGACAGGGACCCCAGGTTGGGGTGCAGAAAAGAGCCCCCCCTCCTGAGACAGGAATCCTGGGGCAGTCCCCATGGGGGTTGACCCCGTCAACCGGAGGAGCAGCGGGAAGCATGGTTGCCTGGGCCACCGAGGAGCTATCAGGATGAGCAAGGCCCTGTCGTGGAGGGTCTTGAACATGGTCTTGGTGATCAGCAGCGTGAGAGGGAAGGCATATATGAGGCCTTCAGACCATGAGACAAGGAATGCGTCCGCTGCCACCCTGGAGGGGTGGGATGCAAGGAACAAAAGTGGGGCAATTGGAAGTTGTCCGGGCTGGCGAACAGATCCATCACAGGTCCCCCCCAGAGATGGAAAAACCGACAGGCTACCCTGGGGTCCAGCTGCCACTCGGTGTGGCTGCAGGACTCTGTTCAGCCGGTCGGTCAGAAGGCTGTCCTGGCCTGGCAGGTACACTGCCCGCAGGAAGATACCCTGTTGGATTGCTTACGAGCAGAGGACCAGTGACTCCAGACAAAGGGTACGAGACCTATACCCCACTTTGTTCACGTAGAACATCGCCACCTGGTTGTCCGTATGGACCAGCACCAGCTGGTGATGAAGGTGGTGGCAGAAGACTCGCAGGGCTAAGCATATGGCTCGGACCTCCAGGAGGTTGATCTGCTGCTGGGTACTCATCTGGTGACCAGTTGCCCTGAGTGCGTTCCCCAGCCAAGCAGGGAGGCATACATGGTAAGGACCCATGAGGGGCTCGGGGTCTGAAAAGGCATGCCCACCTCGAGATGCTGGAGAGACTGCCACCAAGCCAGGGAGTCCGTCAGTTGGCGGGTTACAGAGAGACTCTCAGAGGCAACCCGTGGCCAGAGACCACTAGCTCCAGACACACCACTGTGCCGCCCTCATGTGGAGGCAAGCGTCTGGGGTGACGTGGACCGTGGAGGCCATGTGCCCAAGGAGGCACAGAAAAAGCCAAGCAGGCACTAAGGGACGGTACTGTATGTCCCGTGCCGGAGTCTTGAGAAGGTCAGCTCGGTCCCTGGGCAAGGTGGCTTTCGACAGGAGGGTTTTGAGCTTTGTTCCGATGAACTATAGACACTATGCCTGGAGGAGGTGAGACTTGGAGTAGTTTATCACAAACCCCAAGTACTGCAGGACCTGGATGGTGCGTGCGGTGGCCTGCTGCACCTCTGAGGTCGTGCCTTTCTTTATGAGCCAGTCGTCCAGGTAGGGGAAGACAAAGACCCCCTTGAGGCGGAGGAAGGCACCCATGACTGCCAGGAATTTTGTGAAGACTCTTTGGGCCGAGGTCAAGCCAAAGGGGAGCCCCCTGTATTGAAAATGCCTGTCCCCCACTCGTACAAACCGCAGGAACTGTCTGTGGTTGGGGTGAATGAGGATGTGAGTATAAGTATCCTTGAGGTCTAAGGAGCATAGCCAAACTCCCTTATGGAGGTATGGCAGCAATGTTCCAAGGGAGAGCGTCTTGAACTTCTCCTTCACCAGAAATTTGAGGAGGTCGCGCAGGTCCAGGATGAGCCTTAGGCCCCCCTACCCTTTTTGGCATGAGGAAGTACCTGGAGTAGAACCCCTTGCCAATGAGATGGTGGGGCACCGGTTCTACCGCTTTGTCCTCGAGAAGACCTGCCAACTCCTTTAGTAGAAGGTCCCAGTGGAGGGGAGACCTGAGGGGCTTTCCTGGGAAATAAGGGGGAAGTGCCCGAGTCAGGTGGAGGAGGTAACCCTCCCCGACTATCCGAAGTGCCCAGGAGTCGGTGGTGATGGTCAACCACCTCTGGGCATAGAGGGTCAGACGTCCGCCTGTAGGCTGCTGATCTCCTTGGGGTAGATAATCTGTGCTCAAGGAGTCAAAAACTCCCCCCTGGCTGGGCTGGAGCTGGTGCCTGGGGTTTTGGAGCCGTGGGCGGGAAGGGGACCACGCATGCGTGGTGGCATCTCCCAAAGGTTTTCTTTGAAAGCTGGGGGGGGGGGGAGGATGCTTTCGCTAGGGCTCCGTCTGTGCCAACATCACCCATATGTGAGGACTGACTTCCTGCTTGTTTCTGGAGAAGAGCTGAAATCTTCCATAGGTAAAAGGAATCCTGGAGTGGGAGAAACTACCAGCAGACAGATGTACGAAACTTATAGATGGCTATAAGAAACGTTTGGAGGCTCTTATCACTTCCAAGGGTTGTGCAACAAAATATTAGTGAAGGGGTGCCATTATTCCTGTCCAGAAAATATTTTGTTTGTTTGGGGGTTTTTCCTCAGAAATTACTATGTATAAATTGCACAGACATCTTTATTTTGTTGTATATCTTTGAACATACTATTAAAATATTATGACAACATACAGATGGAATATTTCCATTTCTCATGATATTGTACACAACATAACTAAAATGCAAGGGTGCCAATGTTAACCACAACTGCATCTTATAAAATACATAACTGTACATACATGTACAAAGCTGCTCCTGAGAGGCAATTCCAGGAGGCAATTTCATAAAGGAACATAGCAGCATATGTTGCAGTTACTAAACTGTTGCAGTTATATAATTTTGTCTTCCCTACCTATGACCAAGTTTCTAGTAAAATCACCACAGAAGCAGTACTAGGAGCAAAACATCCAAGATGGAACTGCCCTTCTAAAGCATTTTGCTACAAATATTTTCAGACTAGTGAAATAAATATGTGCATACGGCACACAGACATATGTGCGCAGGCGTGCACACTACACACAAACTGAGTGGGCAACACAATGGAAATGCCAGAAACATTTCAGTCACCCAAATAGGCCACTCTGGGAGACAAGATATCGGGCTCAATGGACCATTAGTCTGACTGAGCCATAGCACTTATGTTCATGCATTCATATATCCATACATTAATTTTATTCACATCCCTCGTACACATGGCATCTACATGATGCTGCAGTATCATCTAGAAGTACGGAGATCCTGGATTCTCTACAGGGAGAACTATTCAAGCAATTGGTAACAGACCCCACATGTGAAGGGGCCATACTGAACTTGGTGCTTACCAATGGTGAAAGTGTTTCTGATGTTGTAGTGGGATCATTTTGCATCCAGTGATCACCAGATGGTGTGGTTCAATATTAGGACTAGGGCTGTTAGAATCCATTCCAAGGTGAGGATCTTAGACTTTAGGAAGACTAACTTTGCGAAGATGGGCCAATACCTCAGGGAGTCATTAGTGGGATGGGAACAGTTGGGGGATGTAGAAAAACAGTGGGCAAAACTGAAAGGGGGTATTTTAAGGGCAACCAACCTTTTTGTTAAAATGGTAAATAAAGGCAAAAGGAACAGGAGAGCGCTATGGTTTTCGAAGGAAGTAGCTGAAAAAGTGAAGAAAAAGAGGGAGGTCTTCATGAAATACAAGAGATCACAGAGAGAGGAAGACAGGCATCTGTATTTGGAAAAACTTAGAGAAGCTAGCAAAGTAGTCAAGAAGGCAAAGATTCAAAAGGAGGAGGAAATAGCCAATGCAATAAAATGGGGGGATAAGACATTTTTCAGATATATTAGTGAGAAGAGGAAGGGCAAAAGTGGTATTGTCAGAATCAAGGGTGCAGGGGGGGAATATGTAGAAGCTGATAAGGATAAAGCGGAATTGCTTAACAAATATTTTTGTTCTGTGTTCACAGATGAAGAACCAGGAGCAGGACCTCAGAAAACACCCACAAATAAGAACAGAAGCGAGGGACATCTTGAACAATTTTCAGAAGACTGTGTTCGTGAGAAACTAGCTCAACTTAAAGTAGACAAAGCGATGGGACCGGATGGGATACACCCTAGAATACTGAGGGAACTTGGGGACGTTCTAGCAGCTCCACTGACTGACCTTTTCAATGCCTCGTTGGAGTGGGGAATAGTGCCAAAGGACTGGAGAGAGGCTCATGTGGTGCCTTTACACAAAAGCGGAAGTAAGGATGTGGTTGAAAACTACAGGCCGGTTAGTTTAACTTTAGTGGTGAGTAAATTATTGGAAATGCTGCTGAAAGAGAAAATAGTGAGGTTTCTGGAGTCCAGCGGATTACAGGATCCGAGGCAGCATGGATTCACCAGAGGCAGGTCTTGTCAGACAAATCTGATTGATTTCTTTGACTGGGTGACGAGGGAGTTGGACCGAGGGAGAGCTCTAGATGTGGTGTATTTAGATTTCAGTAAAGCCTTTGACACTGTTCCTCACAGGCGACTTATAAACAAACTGAGCACCCTAGGGATGGACCCTAAAGTTACTGCTTGGGTTAGAAATTGGTTGGGTGGGAGGCGACAAAGAGTACAAGTAAATGGAGCTCACTCTGAGGAGAAGGATGTTACCAGTGGTGTGCCCCAGGGATCTGTCCTTGGTCCGATTCTTTTTAATATCTTTGTTAGTGATATAGCGGAAGGGCTGTCGGGTAAGGTTTGCCTCTTTGCAGATGATACCAAAATCTGCAATAGAGTAGACACCCAGGAAGGTGTAGATAACATGAGGAGGTATCTAGCTAAGCTTGAAGAATGGTCTAGAATTTGGCAGCTGGGATTTAATGTTAAAAAATGTAAGGTCATGCATTTGGGCTGCAGCAATCCAAGGGAGCAATACAGTATAGGAGGTGAAGTACTTTTGTCCACTAAAGAAGAGCGGGACCTAGGCGTGGTTGTGTCTGATGATCTTAAAGTAGCTAAACAGGTAGAAAAGGTGACGGCAAAAGCTAGAAGGATGCTTGGGAGCATACGGAGAGGAATGGTTAGCAGAAAAAAGGAGGTGATAATGCCCCTGTATAAGTCTCTGGTGCGACCTCATTTGGAGTATGGTGTGCAATTTTGGAAACCGCACCTTCAAAAGGATGTGAACAGGATGGAGTCGGTGCAGAGGGTTGCTACTAAAATGATTAATGGGCTTCATTATAAAGCATATGAGAACAGACTTAAGGATCTTAATATGTTCACCTTAGAGGAAAGGCGGGATAGAGGTGATATGATTGAGATGTTTAAATACCTCCGTGGCATAAATGTTCAGGGAGAGAGCCTCTTTCAATTGAAAGCAAGTTCTGCTACGAGGGGACATGGGATGAGGGTGAAGGGAGATAGATTCAGGAGTGATATGCGGAAATATTTCTTTACAGAAAGAGTAGTGGATCCGTGGAATAGTCTCCCAGTGGAGATGGTAGAGATGAGGACAGTAACTGAATTCAAAAAAGCATGGGACCAACACAGAGGATCTCTAAAGGTAAAAAGTGGACTGTTGTAGTTGTTGTTATGGAAGGACAGACTAGATAGGCCATGTGGTCTTTTTCTGTCATCATGTTTCTATGTTTCTATGATACAAGTGTTTTCCTGAATTGCAGAGAACTCCTTTAGGTTTTGACAGATAGTGAGGAAAAACAGCAAGAAACATGGAAACTGAAGTTAAGAACCACATAGACAAGGATTTAGGACGGAAGTTAAAGGAAGAATTTCCAATGGAATGGGAGGGTGAAAGAAAGATTGCGTTCTCTGCTTGCAGAAAAAACTATGTCGGGGCAGGTACCAGCAGGAAACGGGCAGAAAGAAGGTAGTTTAACTAATTACCTCTGCACTGCTTGGGCAATTTGTTTATCTGAAAAGCCCAGCTGTTTGGCCTTCAGAAGCACATCTGAAGGCATTTTGGTTCCATCCTCACGGTATGTCTCCAGTGTCATGACATGGTCGATAATATTTTTCATCTTATGCAGAAACCAGCGATCAATCTTGGTAAGCTCATACAAGTGCTCAATGGTGTACCCAGCCTTAAGAGCTGCAGCCAGCACAAAGATCCTTTTATCAGTGGGAGTCTCCAGCTCCTGAAGAGAGAGAATGAATAAACAGGTTTCAATGGAAAAATGGTACAGAGCTCACATAAACAGTCACTTTCAGCATGGCCCTCTCCAAGATGCTCCCCCAATCTTAAAATGCTGAACTGTCAGCCCAATCTGGCTTCATCCCAAGAGCATCACTTACTATCAAATCTTCCCTGCCTGGCGCTAACCTCCACAGCTGTTAACTAGTGAAATACGAGTACACAAATTTCCTGATATCTGGAGAACTATAAGGCTTTAGATCAGAAGCAGTAGAAAAATTATGCACTATCCAAAATAGCTTTTCTTGAAGCATTGGATTGGCTAACAAAACATGGCATCAGTATCACAATAAAAATTATTTTATTGAAAATACTTAGGGAACAGCTCATGCCGCTTATAGCACAATTTTTTAAATATGGACTACATATCATATATCAAAACTACTCATAATTTAGAAAAAGGCACACAACGTTCATAGGTATCACGATCCAGATGAAAAATGGCACTATCCAGATGAAAAGGAATTTCTCAAGTGTCTAATCCAAACACTGGATATGCTACAAAATGCCTCAATGCTTTAAATGCCACTCAGACCAGAAGAACACTAAGAAAACAACTAAAGACACTGCGGGAAGTTCGGAGCAGAGAAGGAAACTGAACTGAGATAAGAGGGGGGGTGGGGGGGGTTTCCCTCAAAACTCCAGAAATACAATATGGGAAGAGAATCTGCTATAAGAACCCAGAAAAATGCCCCCAATTTGAAATAAACAATAAAATGGAAGAGAACCTTAAGGCTCTTCTAGTTTGTGCAGTGCTAGTCTCCAGTTAATCTATGATTTTTCTTTCAGTTATCTGCAACCAAGGATCCTCTGTGCTTATCCCATAACTTCTTGAATTCTGTTAAAGTTTTACAGAAATGCTTAAATAAATATTTTGTTTAGTGTTCACCAGCGAAAGGATTGGAGGAGGACCAGAGACAACAAATATGGTAAGAAAGTAGATATTTTATTGAGGCCAGATGGAATGCATCTTAGGATATTAAGGGAATTCAGAGATGTTCTGTTGAGTCCACGCGTTGCAGCTACCAGGCCTACATCAAATGAGGCTATTGTCAGAAAAAAAGCTTTTGTTTAGTTGATCTGAAATTATGGAATATGTTGCCGGTGACATTGCATCAAGATACTGTTACCAGTGACTTATGCTTGAGGTTGGATCCTGCAGAGAAAGAATATTGCACCATTTAAACTTCCAATTTGGGGTGTGGGGTGGGGGTGTGTATGCATATGTTTGTTTTTATAGTTGTCTCTAGGTGCTGTAAGGCAGTGCTTTTCAAGTTAGACCTCGGGGACCTCCCAAGCCAGTTAGGATTTCAGGATATCCCCAATACATGAGATAGGATTTGCATACAATGGAGACAGTGCATACAAATCTTTCATACATAACTCTGCTCATCCTTAAAACTTAACTGGCTAGGCAGTCCCAAAGAACTGCATTGAAAACCACTGCTGGAAGGAACTATATTGATTATGCTGTGGAGAGGGAGACAAACATGTTTTCAATTTTGTTTTTATGTATCTTGATTGATTATTTTTATTTTGTTTTATTGCTAAGGGGAAATATTTTAGGGTTTTGAAAGGGATCATTGTGACATTTTACTTACCAATTCATGTCCTTTCCTTGAGTCCTGCTAGACCAGTCCAGACAAGTGGGTTCTGCTCCCCTACCAGCAGACTGGTAGAGACAAAGAACCAATGAAAAGCCCAGATTTCAATGAAATCACTCCCATGACTATTAGTCTCAGCCACCAGAGGTCCCATCAGTATTTGTCCCAAAGCATATGGGAGAAATATGGCAAGCCATACACAATCTCAATCATGGGCAATGAGAAGAAATCAACAGAGAACTATGTACAGGAAATCCTAAACAGAAGGTGGTCAGTAGAAAATGAACTGGGAGAGGAGAGCATAAATATAGCAGACCAAAGGGTACTGCAGCAGAAGAACAGAGCAAATAAAGTTTCAGGAATGGGCCCTGGACTAGTCTAGCAGGACTCAAGGAAAGGTCATTAACTGGTAAGTATAATGTCACCTTCCATATGATCCTGCTAAATCAATCCAGACAAGTGGAATGTACCAAAGCTACAACTCCACTAAGCAGGAAGACAACAGCTCGCGAAACCCTTAAGCCAAAGGCCGAGTCTGCCCATGCATGGACCATGCTTGACAAAAGTGTGCCGCCCAACAAATGTCTGCAGGGGCTACTGAGCTCTGCTCCATCTACAAGGACGCTTGTGCTCAGGTAGAATGGGTGCACAAACCCTCCAGAACCAGCTGGTTCCGCAACAAATGCGCAGAGGCAATGGCCTCCTTAATCCAGCACCCCAAGGTCAACTTGGCCACCACCGCCAGCAAACACAAAAAAGATGGTCGGACTTAGAAAGGAATTTGTAACCTCCATGTACCAAAGAAGCACCCTCCGGACATCCACAAGGCGCAGATCCTTATCCTTCCCCCAACATTGTTCCTTAAAAAAATAAGGGCAGGAGACAACCTGGTTCACGTGAAAGGGAGAAAGCATCTTAGTCAGGAAGGCAGGCACAGGCCAAATGGAAACTGCCTCCTTCGGAAAAAAAAAAAAAAAAAAGACAGAAAAGGATCTCAGCAAGACAGAACCTGCAGCTCGGAAATCTGCCTTACAGAACAAATTGCAACCAAGAAGAGCATCTCGAGCATCAAATCCTTTAAAGTAACACACTTCAACGGCTCAAAAGGAGCCGCCATTCAGGCCCTGAGCACCAGACACAGATCCCAGGAAGGGAGGACGCTGACACCGAACTCCCTGGAGAAAGCGCGAGATGCCCAGGTGCAAGGCTAGAGACTTAACAGCCACCGGACTGCAGAAACAGGCCAAAGCTTCCACCTGAACTTTCAGGGAGCTAAGGGAAATACCCTTCTATATGCCATCCTGTAGAAAGGCCAACAGAGAAGGCACCATGACCACCTCAAGAGCCAACTTCTGCACGCCACACCATTTCTCAAAGAGGCACCAGGATCTGCGCATATGCTAGCTTGGTAGACCTCCCCTGGGCTCAAAGCAAAGTAGAGACAACTGCTGGAGAGTAGCCTTATGCGCTAGCCATCTCCTTTCAACAGTCAAGCAGAAAGCAAGAAGGGAACTGGGTCCTCCAGGACGATCGGTCCCTGCCGCAATAGACCCCATGACGGGGGCCAACTGAACAGGGGGCACTTGTAGAAGTTGCATTAGGTCTCTAAATCACGCTCTCCTCAGTCAATCTGGTGCCAGCAAAACAAGCATGGCCAGGTGGATCACACTGAATCACATGCCCCACCAGGGGCTATGGAGGAAACGCATATAGCAGGTGCTGACTTGGCCAAGGCCTGGACAGGGCATCAACGTCCTTGGACCCTTTCTCTGTGTAGCAAATGAAGAAGTGGCAAACTTTGGCATTAGGGTGGGCTGCCATCATATCCATTTTGGGGTGACTCCAGTGATACAGAAGCAACTGAAACACATCCTGATTCAACTCCCACTTTCCGAGATCTAAAAAGTGCTGGGCTGAGGAACTCCACTTTCACATTGTCCAGCCCAGCAATGTGCTGAGCCAACAAGGCTAGGAGGTTCTTCTCCATCCAGGCAAACAGTAGAGCCATCTCCAGAGCTACCCCAGCACTCCTCATGCCATCTTCCCGACTGACAAAAGCTATCACTGTGGCACTGTCTAAGAACACTAAAACCTCCTGGCCCTCGACCAGGGGCCAGAAACGCAGAACAGACAACCTGATGGCCCTCGCCTCGAGTCAGCTGATGTACCACACCACTTCTCTGCAGTTCCAAAGGCTCTGGGCCAGTCTTGGCAATGAGTTCCCCAGTTCAAGAAGCTGGCATCTGTGGTCAGAAGGATCCAGAAGAAAATGGGAGCCTGCAATCAAACTCCTGAGAACTTGGAGACCACCAAGTCAACAGGGACCGCTGGAGAGGCCACATTTGAGCAGGCGCCCATAACACCATCTCTATGATCGCCATCAATCCGAGGAGCTGAAGATAATCCCAGACTCTGGGAGTCTGTGTGCACAGAACAGCACTAGGCAATCCAACAGCCTTTTAACTTTCTCCTCTGGCAGAAAGACTCTGCCCACTTGAGTGTTGAAACATGCTCCCACGAACTCCAGAGACTGGGAAGGCAACAGCTGGCTCTTTCTCCAATTGATTACCCAACTGAGGCTTTCCAAAAAGGACACCACTCAGGGCGCCACCCGAGATACCTTGGAAAGGGAACGGGCCAGGATGAGCTGGTCATCCAGATAGGGATGGACACAGATCCCTCAGTGCCGCAGCTGTCACACCAATACCTTGGAGAACGTCCTTGGGGCAGTGGATAGCCCAAAAGGGAAGGCTGTGAACGGATAGTGAAAGCCAAGCCCGGCAATGCAGATGCTTTTGCTGATCCACCGAGACAGGGATATGAAAATATGCCTCGGCAAGATCCAGAGAAGCCAAGAACTGCTTGAATCGTGGAGTACAAGGTTTCCATCTGGAAGCGCAGGACACACAAGTGCTTGTTGACCCCCTTTAAGTCCACAATGAAACTGATGGATTATCTGCCTTTGCCACACTCATCCAGCAGGATGGGCACCACTGCCTTTAGGCACAGCAACTTGTCTAAGGTGGCCCGCACAGTGGCATCTTTGATCAAAGACCCAAAAGGGAAGATGACAAAGGCATGCGGAATTGGCTGTTTGCATTCCAGGATATAGCTGAACTGAATGGTGTCTAGTACCCAGTGATCCCTTGGTAACTCAGGCCCATTTTTTTTTTATTTTATTATTTATCAATTTTTAAATACAATCCAGAAAACAATCTGAATCTGAATCAGAATTAGAATTAATCAACAAAGGAACAATAGAATCAAAGACTATCCAAAAAAAAAGGACAATCCTAACAGAAATAACCCAAACAATTGGAATAGCCCACAATAAACCCACAATATGATCCAAGAAAAAAGAAATTAACATGGCTAATTCACCATCTAAAAAAGAAAGCAATTATATCATCATAGGAGTGTAGATATTATTATATGGCAGCTGGTATGGTAGCTTCCCCAGCCCCTTTCCCCTCCCTACTCAGAAGAAATTGCAGAAGTTGCTTGAACTCAAAAAACAAATTGCTTTGATTGAAACTGACCATACACTTACAAGGATCTCTTAACTTAAATTGCGCACCCAAGGCGTGCGTCCTCTGGCGCAAAGCCAAGAACGCTCTCTGCCTTTTTTGCGTTTCCCTAGCTAAATCAGGAAATATTAATATTTTTGAGCCCAAAAACTGAGTAACAGACATTCTACGGAAATATAATAACTCAGGCCCATTTCTGACAGAAAAGGTGAAGCCTGCCTCCAACTGGGGGAACCAGGGAATGGGCCCCAAAACCTTCATTGTGCAGCCCAGGAGGATCCTCCACTGGAGGGATCTGAGCCACTGGGCACACGTGCTCCATGAAAGGACAGAGCCTGAAGCCCAGAAGCAGAGGGGAAGAAAGGCTTTCCAGGTCAGTAGTAATGAAAGTCCCGAGACCCCCGCCAGCATGCCCTCGGTGGATGGGCAGTGGATGAAGAGAAAGGGACATGAACTCACTTCACAGACCCCCTGTACCTCTCTTTCGGAAGGCGGTAAAACTTCATCTTGCCCAGGTCCTTCACCAGCTTCTCCAAATTGGTTCCAAAAAGAAGTTTCCCTTTAAAAGCTAGTTGGGACAATTGAGCTTTGGAAGGTGAGTCCGCTGCCCAATGCCAGAACCAAAGCAAACACCATGACACCTTTGTCAGGACACCATCCCTGGCTGCCAAACATACCAGGTCATACATGGCATCAGAAAGGAAGGCCATAGACTATGTCAAAAAAGGAATAGTTTGATCACTCCAGATAGCCCTCTGTAAACTGACTTACTATCTGTTTATCATAACAATGTTCCTCCCTCTAATTACTCCTAGGCTATGATTCTTTTCTATTGTATCTCTTAATATTTATGAATCATTAAACTGGATACATACAATCATAGATATAGAAAGAACTTGAGGTCTCAGACTCCTAGTGGCACTATTTTCCAGACAACGTCCTGATTTGTGCCAGTTGCATCAACGACCTTTGTTCGTTCTAATCTTTGTTTCTATGATTAATTTTAACCAAAATACTTCGATTTTTCAAATTTTTCAAAATGTTAGTGCTTATATGATCCCTTCCCTTCCCTGGGATCATATAAGATAAGCACTACCATTTTGAAAAATTTGAAAAATCGAAGTGAGGTAGCGGGTGATGCAGAGGAACCAACATGGACTGAAAAGGAGCTTAAAGACAGAAAGAACTGGAACCACCGGTGAACCGTTTCGCGGATCCCATAATAGTGAAGGCGAGACAGGAGTGTGAGGTGTTCGACAAGGTCAAATACAGATGACAAGTCAAGAGAAACCACAATGGAGAAATCACCCTGTTCGTGTGCTAAGTGTAGTTCATTCAGAAGGGCGAGAAGAATAGTTTCTGTGCTGTGGTGTCCCCCAGGGTTCCGTATTGGCACCCCTGCTCTTTAACTTTTTTATTGCACCACTCACCCTGCTTATACAGCAATCCGATCTATTGGCATAACCTCACCTCAACCCTCCGATATCTGGGCGTCACGCTTGACTCTTCCCTTTCCTCCGATCAACACATCACCTCACTGGTAAACCGTTCATTTCTCACACTGCGCCAGTTACAGGCAGTGCGCGCTCCATTCTTCCGCCGCCCTCCCTGATTACCCTTACGATATCCCTCTTTTTGTCTTGACTATTACTGTAACTCTGTTCTGGCAGGCCTTCCCCTTTACCAGCTTAATAGACTACAGTTATTGCCTGGCTCCTCACCTATGCTTCACGTACTGATCATGTGTCTCCCCCTCCTCTTCTGTCTACATTGGCTTCCTCTTCAGTTCCGGTTCCAATATAAGGTCCTCATTACTGTACATGGAGCCATTCACACTGATACACCTCAATATTTAGCTGATCTGCTACACATGCATGCCTCTCCCCGTGCCCTCCGTTCCATTAACAACTGCCTGTCCCTTCCATCTCCTGTCCGTGCGCACTTAGAGCTCACATGCCACTTCGCTTTCTTTTTCCTTGGTCCAGCTCTATGGAACTCTTCCACCTTTACTCCGTGCTGAGCAGTCACTCTCATGATTCAAGGCGATGCTGAAGACTCACTTCTTTGGCATCGCCTTCGATCTTTTTCCAACCCAGGATTCAGTTACACGTCCCTCCTGACCTGTCGACTCTGTGTATACATGCCTTTCTATCTTTTGTGTGCGCCCCATCTTCTCCACTGTCCTATTACACATTTGGCGTTCTTTTCCCTCTTTAGCAGCGTTTGTTTTTGTACACTGCCCTGAAGCCTTGGCCTGGGTGGTTAATCAAATGCTTGAATACAGATAGATATTCTGTGGGTCCCTCACATCTGGAAGAGCTAAGAGCTAAGAGGCTGTATGCTGATTGAGAGTCCACTCATGTAGATGGAGAATGCGGCCAAGTCTGTCCACTAAGACACTGAGATGGGAGGTACACTGCCCGAAGGTAGATGTGGTTTGTGATCACCAGGGACCAGAGGCAAATGGCTTCCTGACATTGGGGATAAGAGCCGGTTCCTCCCTGCTTGTTCACATAGAACATAGCTACCTGGTTGTCCGTCTAGATTAATACGTATTTACCTGATAGTTAGGGTTAAAAAACCTGAAGAGCATTCGTGAGAGCACAAAACTCCAGGAGACTGAGCTGCATCTGGGATTCGTGGGCTGTCCATTGCCCTTGAGTGGTGAGGTTGTTGAAATGCGCTCCCTGAGTTTGGGCGCATCGTGGTTAGGGTGCACTGGGTTGGGAGCATCTGAAAAGGTGACCCTCCTAGAAGATATGGTGGGGGGGGGGGGAACACCACCACTGAAGGGAATTGACTAGAGGAGGTATTACACAAATTTGTCTGAGAGCCAGCTCGTCACTTGAGACCACTGGGATAAAAGTGTCCATTGGGCTTGTCTCATGTGGAGATGGACATATGTGACATGTACCGCTGAAGTCATGTGTCCCAGAAGGTGTAGCATTTCTCAAGCTGTCACAACACTTTGGCCTTGTAAATTTATTTATTTATTTAGGGTTTCTTCTATACCTCCCCTTCCTGAGATCAGGGGCGGTTTACAATTAACAACTTCATTACATTGAACAGGGTTGCAATTTAAACGTTAATAGATAACAAGTTAACAGGTTACCAACTATGTACAATAGCTGGAGTGGAGGAGTGGCCTAGTGGTTGGGGCAAGGTACTTCAGGCCGGAAGGTCGGGGGTTCAAATCCCACTAGAGGACAGCAACCTTGGGCCGGAAGGACTGGGGTTTCTAGTCCCACAGGTGCTCCTTGTGGTCTTGGGCAAACCACTTAACCCTCCATAGCCCATGTTCCCTGTAAAATAGTTATCTCCAAGTTATAATGCCCTGTTCAATGTAATTTCAGTTTGTTCAATGTAAACCGCACTGATGTAGAATAGCGCGGTATATAAGAGAATGTAAATAAAAATAAATAAAATCATGAGTGTCAGCTCGATGAGGCGTGTACAACGACCTTGGGAAGGAAAGCTCCGCCCTGACATGCGTAGAAGTGCTCCGATGAATTCCAGCTGTAGTGCTGGAACCAGATGTGACTTTGAAAAGTTTAGAACAAATCCTAGACTTTGGAGCACAGTGATAGTGCGATCAAGAGGCAGTTTTGCCTTCTCTGGGGAGTCTCCCTTTATCAACCAATCATGTAAGTATTAGGCAGCAACGACTGACATGCATTTTGTGAAAACTTTGGGGGCAGAGGCTAGGCTGAAAGGTAGCATAGGCACAGAGGCGGCCTGAAATGTGCAGGGGCTGGGGACCCAGCGGAGGTGGAATGGCTATGCTCTCTAGGAAAGAGAAAAAAAAACAGGTGCTTGCTGTTGTGCAGCAACTGGTTGGGATTTAGAAGTCTTGGCTTTTTTAGGTTGATGAGGTCCTTGAGGGGGGTTTAGGAGTCTTGGCTTTTTAAGGTTAACGAGGACCTTGATGCTTCTGCTGCTGTTGCTGAGGCTGATAAGAAGTGGATGATTGGTAAGAATGATAATATCCGTCTTTCTAGCATAGAAAGGCTTCTTAGATGTGGTCTTCTTTCTGGAAGGATTTGAAGTCTTTCTAGAGAGGCACTTGTGGGTAAGCTCATCTGCATCAAGTTCCCCTGTCCTCTCTCCAGCCTTTGCCAAAAAAAGGTTTTCACCAAAGCAAGGAATGTTGGCTAACTTATCTTGAACCCATTACTCCAGATCTGAAGCTTGACGCCAAGTCATTCTGCGAGCACCTATGCAGATAGCAGCTGCTCTGCTAGCAGATTCAAAGGCTTCAAGGGCAGCTCCAGTAAGGAATTTAGAGGTATTATGAGTCACGACTATCATCAAGGATGATAGGAACAAAGTTTTCTAGATTCCTGGAGACATCTTTAAGGTACATGCCCATATAAAGGATATAGAATGTAATCCTAGAAGCAAGCATACAAGCTTGGAAGCAATGGCTTCCAAAGGCATTAAGAGCCCTGGCATCCTTGTCAGGAGGCACTGACAAAAGTCTTAGTACTCAATGCGTTTCATTGCCAATTCCACTACCACAGAATGGTGTGGAAGTTGAGTTTTTTCAAACCCTGGGCATGGAGGAACTCTATATATGGTATCTAGACGTTTACTTATAGGCGCAACAGTTAGCGGGGCTCCCACATAAGTAGCATTAGATCCTGTAGGATTTGATGCACCGGTAATGTTGTTGCTTCTTTGGGTATTTGAGGGGTATTGGAGAATCTCCAATTCCTCAGCCCTCGGTTCCGTTTTGGATGAAACAGTGATTTGTAAGCCCACTCCAATATCTTGGATGAAGTCCTGAAAGGACATGTCTTCTGACAGGGAGCAACACCGTACACAAGGAGGGGAAGCATCGGAGGGAATATTCCTGGTGATCTTGGAGTCTTCCGATGTTTCCTCAGACTCAGAGGAAGAAGAGTCTGACTATGAAAGGAAATCGAAGTATCAACTGTCTCGAGCCAATGTCGGTGTCAATGACTGTGTTTAGAGTGTACCTCACTGGAACAGGGAACCGGTGGGGTATCGATGTTCCAGTGGAGGAATTGGAGGTAAGAGGGTCCCACCAATTCAGATTCCAATGGAAGTATCTGAGGGAGGGATCCTATCGATACCGTTTCAAGAGATGGAATAGGCAGAAGTGGTCCCGATGCAACCAGTTCAAGAGTTGGCATCGGACCCACAGGTATGGGAACCAAATTTGATAGCGGTATTGGAGTCACTGGGGCTGTCGATACCCGCAGTACCTCAGTCCTTTTGATAGCAAAAAGTGCTGACTGATGGATGTTACCAATACCTGGGTTGATTGTAATATGGGGCTGATAGCCATCATTCCAGAGCACGGTACCAGTAGCTCTCCGGAGGTCACTGCCTTGGGAGCATCCTGGTGCCCCTGAGTGGCTTTGGAGGGTCGGTCCTCCCACCGGGGCTACTTGACAGGCTTGTCAGCAATCTGACGCACCCTTAGCTGCATCTCTTGGACAATGAGACTCACCTCGGTACTCTGTATCGGACCTTGATGCTGATAGAGATTTTGACTTATGTTTGGACTTTTTGGAGAACCTAAATACAGTGGAGGAAGCCAAGCCCCTCGACGATGCAGAGACTATTGAAATCAAATCCTGGCAGAACAGCGATTCATACTGCCTGGCCCTGTTCTGTAGGCCTCGTTTGGTCATTTGCTTGCACAAAGGACAGTTGTCTGGCCTATGATCCAGGCCCAAATATTTAAGACACCAATCATGAAAATCAGTGACTGACAGTGCCAGAGCACTTGGAACACTTTAAAGCCACTGATGTACTTGTTCATGACATCAAAAATTATACAGGCCTGGGGCCTAAAAAGGCGGTGGAACCGCCTGAGGAAAAAAGATAATAAAATGAAATAAAAGAAAAGTCTGAAGAATAGAGCCAGTATCTGGGAAGGTACTGACGTTGACAGAAAGGCAGAGCACAGTAATAAAATCAAAAAACAGGAATGTTTTTCAGCAGTGACAGGAAAGGCTTCCTGTGGAAAACAAACTGGAGAGAGATGGCACAGTGGAGTACTCCCAAAAGCTCTCCTACTGGATGCTGGGGAGCGTTCCTGCGTGGCTCAGTCAGTACCGATGATACCCATCTGTGAAGACTGCATTCCTGCTTGTTCCTGGAGATACCTCAGTTACCTCACAATTCCGTAGTGGCTGTCGGCTTTGAAGCACACAGAGTGCGCCAAGACTCACTCTTCAGTGCTGCAGGGCTGTGAGACTCGTACCCAGGAGGAAGTGCTACCAGGGTTCCTTGTGGTCACCAGAATACTGGCCTACCAGACCTAAGTGAGCATGTTCCTCAAGGATGTCATGTTGGACCTGGAGGACTTTGCCACTCTTGTCCCCAAAGATTGTTGCATGTCCTTTCAGGGCCTAGTGACTCACAATAAAGATTGCTCAAAGTTCATGGTTTGAGGTGCATATAATGCCTTTAAGTCCACAGGCAGAATGGTGGCCTTAGGCATCGCTGCCTGCCAGATGGCATGGCTGCAGTCTTCGGATCTGGAGCAGTGGGGTGAGAACCTCTTCAGAAAACCGGTAGAGAAGGCGGAAGAGCTAAAGGAACATGTGACCCTTTCCAGACTCTCCAAGAAGGTCGTGGATCCCACGTGGAAGAAACACCAGGCTAATAAGGCCTTCTACCTTTGCCCGCATTACCCATCCCAGCTGTAGGCACATCCTAAGGCGCAGACTCCCCACCAACAGCAGAAGGAGAAAACCCCAAAGGTGCAGCCTGCCCCCCAGCCCAAGCCAGGTTTGGGGCTCTGACAGATTCCTCAGGAGCATAGTTAACCAACTACTGTTCATCGAGGTACCTTTGCAGGTAGGGGGTAGCTCATCCACTTTGCCCACCGGTGACTCCTCCTCACCTCGGACACCTGGGTGCTGCAGTTCATCCAAAGCAGATATAGACTGCACCACCCACATGCCGTCTCCATTTGCCCCCACGTAGTACCCCATGGACCCCATGCACTGCAGTCTGCTGCAGACCGAGATTACTACCCTGCTAGCTGACCTAGCTATCGAGATGGTTCCCCTGGCTCAGCTCAGGCAGGATTGTATTCCAGGTACTTCCTGGTCTCTAAAACGTCCGGGAGGTTCCAGCACATTCTGGATCCGTGAAAGATGAACCAGCTCCTTGTGTGCAAGTTCAAAATGGTCTCGCTAGGGACGCTGCTCCCTTACCTTCTTCAGGATGATTGGCTACCCAAATCACAAAGTACCTACAGTTTGTGCTGGAAGGCCAGCACTATCAGTACTGGGTGCTTCCCTTCAGGATGGCTTCACCCTGAGGATCTTCACTGTCTGGAGGTTGTGGCCGCCTTCCTTCAGATCCTAGGAGTCTGTCTTCCCGCACCTAGACAACTGGCTCATCAAGGTTATCATGCCGGCCAGTGTTCGGAGGTCCGCTGCACTCACCATTCAGGTGCTCAAGCAGCTCAGTAGTTCATGATGAACTACCCAAAGTCTCACCTCCAGCCGGCATAGTTGCTGGAGTTTATTGGGGCCCTCTGTGACACCACTCGAGTGCAGGCCTTCTTACGGGTAGATCGCCTGCAGCGGCTCATCGAGTGGTGGGCAAAGTGCAGCTTCTGCACCACATTACAGCCAGCGGGATGTTGAGAGTTCTTGGGCACATGGCTGCCATGGTGCATGTCATCCTTCAGGCCTGCCTCTTCATGCAGCAGGCCCAGTGGACCGTAAGCATGCAATGGAAGCAGGAGTCGGGCTGCCTGCGAGACAGGATAGTGGTCACTATATTACTAGCACAGTCCCTGGCCTGGTGGCTTGAGCTGAGCAATTTGCTACTGGTCCTCCCATTCCAGTTGGCAGCCCTCTGCAAGACACTCACAACAGATGCGTGCAAGCTCAGCTGGGGGGGGGGCACACCTGGACAGCCTCTACACCCAAAGCCTCTGGTCTGAGTGGGAGAGTCTATATCAAATCAATTTCCTCGAGCTCCGGGCCATTGCAAATGCCCTCCATGTGGACCTGGCCAATCAGGTGGTCCTGATTCAAACGGACAACCAAGTGGCGATGTTCTATGTCAACAAGCAAGGGGGCACAGGCTTGTACCTCCTCTGCTGGGAGGCTGTTCACCTGTGGAAGTTCATCCTGCTCCATGGCATGGACTCAGGGCAACCTATCTACTCTGCAAGCTCAACGGCCTGGCGGATCAACTCAGCCAGGACCTTCAACCACATGAGTGGGCCCTCAAAAGGGAGGTGGTAAACCGGATCTTCCATGAATGGGGCACCCCTGTGGTAGATCATTTTGCCTCATCACACAATGCTCAGGTAGTCTAGTTCTGCTCTCAGATGCCAGCCAGCGGCCGCCTGGCCTCAGATGCCTTCCTCCTCCACTGGGAGAAAGGCTTGCTGTCTGTATACTCCCCAATACCACTCGTGGTAAAGACCCTCCTGAAACTCCAGGCCGAGAGGGGATTCATTATTCTCATCACTCCCTACTGGCCTCTGCAGCCCTGGTTCCTGCTACTACTGCAGCTCTCGCAGCTCTTCGCCTGGGTTCTGCCCCAGATCTCATCTCGAAGGACAGCACCTTGCTAAAAGCCATGGCATCACTAAAATATTGCCAGATAATCAACGCACCAGCATGGTACCACTCCGGATATGGTCTTTATTCCAATGCACTTGGTAGAACAGGGCAAGGCCACAGCACCAGCAATTACGCCGGTCCTTTGGTCAGATCATCATGTGATTGCCTTCACTTTGACCCTGAATAACTCCACTCAACAAGTGGAAAATGAGAACATAGCCAGACGTTTTAGAGCCTTCAACAAAGACTCATTCATAAACGAAATCATTCCACAACTCCAGCAGGAATACAACACCCTTGACCTAAGTATAGAGAAATGGAACTGCATAATATCTAAGGCAGCATCAGCTCTCATTAGAACAGAACCACAAGCACGTAGGAGGTCCAATGCCCCTTGGTACTCAAGTGATATCAGGGATGCAAAGAGCACTCTCCGAAGGCTGGAGAGAAAACGGAGGCGGGGACAAGTCGCATGACTCTCTGGCTCAATACAGAGCCAAACAACTGGAATATAACAACCTGATAAATGAGTGTAAACAGCAGCACCATACCAACCTAATCATGAAATCTGTCAACAGACCAAGGGAACTCTCTAACATTGCCCAGAAGCTCACTAAAGACACCACGCAGCACTGTACCCACCATCTTGACCCACAGGAATTTGCAGACTACATAAAATCGAAAAGCACCATCCATACATGCTCCCCCCTTCCGCAGACAGATGACCATGAAATGGAAGAGCCACACCAAACCTGGGAGGACTTCAGCATACCATCAACACATCAAGTAGAGGACATAGTGAATGGAAACACAACAACTTCACCATCAGACCCATGCCCAGTGGCTTGGTTCAAAGCCACCAGAAGCCAGCTCTCCCATCACATTCACAAAATCGTTAAGGAATCCCTCCAACAAGGATATATGCCGCAATCCTTGAAGCGAGCCATGATACGACCGATACTTAAAAGCAGCGCTCTAAGCCCCTCTTAACCAAAATCATACAGTCCCATCTCCAGCCTACCATTCCCTGTGAAAATCATTGAAAATACAGTGCAAAGGCATCTTCAGGACCACATTGACATAAATGCCCCACTGGACATCCACCAGCATGGCTTTAAACCCCAGCACAATGTGGAAACTCTACTCACCTCCCTCTTTGACAATCTCCTAAGAGGCATAGATAACATAAAGAACAGATTCCTGCTAGTGTTCATGGACATCATGGCAGCCTTTGACACCGCGTCCCACACCAGGTTACTGCAACAGCTACAGCAGATAGGAGTATGCAAGAATACCCTGAAGTGGTTTACCTCCTACTTGGAAGACCGAACGCAGCAAGTCAAATGCGCCCAAAAGAAATCTCTGCAGTTCCCTGTTACGCAAGGAATACCACAAGGTTCAGCTCTGTCATCAATACTCTAATATATACATCCAACCCATATGCAACATCAAATGCCACCTCTATGCTGACATCATGATATATGCTCCAATCAAACTAAAGCACCTGACACCACAACAATAACCAGATGCCTTGAAGACATGAGTGCTTGGCTCGCAGCTAATAACCTGACGGTCAACTATGATACAACAGAGACAATGTCGTCACCAGGAACCCCACCTTTCATTCCGCCACAAACTATCAGCATTCTAGACAAACCAATAGCAGTCAAAGATGAAGTTAAGTACCTGGGCATCACAATGGACAGAGCTCTGAACCTGAAATCTCACATCGCCAAAACCGCAAACAGGGCCTACCTACGTTTGAGGACCATCAGAAAGCTCAAGCCAATACTCCACCCAAGACCACTTCCGCCCAGTGTGCAAGCACTCATCACACCTCTGCTTGATTATGGAAACTCACTGTACGAGGGCCTCCCCCAGCAGACCTTACACCCACTCCAAATGGTGCAAAACACTGCAGCAAGCATCATTACAGACACTGCAAGAACTGAGCACATCACCCCTGTCTTACAGCAGCTACACTGGCTCCCAATGATTGCCAGGGCAAAATTCAAAACAATCCTGATCATCTTTAAAACCTTTCACCATCACTCAGCAGATGCACTCCAAGATATCATAACAAGGGATATCAGCAATAGACCAAGAAGGACCAATAATGACAACAGAATCGGCACACCTGCAGGATATCACAAGACTAAACAAGCAACCTCAAGAAGAGCTCCTTCGCTACTGGCGTCCACACTTTGGAACTCCCTCCCAATGGGCCTGAGGGCCCTGAATGATAACAGACTTCCGCAAGGCCCTCAAAACCCTGCTCTTCACAGAAACCTATGAGCAAACAACCAATAGTCTCTACCCAAATGGTAATGCAACTACCTCCACCAACTCGATACCCACCCATCCCAACTAGATGAGTTCAATGTATGATGTTAAGTACCCTCATGTTAAATGTAACCCTCCAATCGTGATGTGACCACTTTGATTGCAGGATAAGGTGGTATACAAATCTGTCTAAATAAATAAATAAGAGAGTCCACGTGACGCATGAGCGGGTGAAGACGTCTCTTTGCTCGCTCCGGGGCCGCCTTAAGAAACTTGCTTGAAATACTAACAATTTGCCCCAGTAAACTGCACTGCTAGAAGTGGAACATCTGTTTCCCGCGGGCGGCTGTCCAAACACGATGCCACCCCCGGCTCGTAAAGAGAGAGAAAAAGAGAAGGGGCCTAAACCTAGCATGCAGGCCATGTCTGCCCCGCAGCCCTCCTCGCTGAGTAAAGACAGCAGAGTCGGCTACTGAAGATTTGGCGAGAGAGGTGGTGAGACAGCTGGATCCAAAATTCGACCAGATTTTGTCGAAATTAGAAAATATGGGCACGTCGCTGACTGAAATAAACCAGAGGATTGAGGAGCTGGAGAGTCGCGTGGCAGCTGTGGAGGAGGATGAGGGCCGGCATTCTCGGGGGCTTGAGAGCACGAGGTCTCAGCTAGAAAGCTTACAAGCCAAAATCGACGACCTCGAGAACCGATCACGTCGAAATAACATCAGATTGGTTGGAATTCCGGAGGCTACTACTGACCAAAAGCTGGTGCCTTTGATTGAGCAGTGGCTCCCCAAGGCTTTGGGACTAGATGCGTTAGTGGGCGATATCAAAGTGGAAAGGGCACACCGAGTTGGAGGAAAAATGGCGACTCAACCTAGGCCCAGAGTGGCGATTGCTCGAATCCTTAATTTTGCCCACAAAGAGCGTCTGCTTCAGGCTTTTCGCCAGCACCGACAGCTTACCTTAGATAATAGCCGGCTCCTCTTGTTTCAAGATTACTCCGCCCTGGTTACCGCGAAAAGGCGGGAGTTCACTCCGATATGTGCTGCCTTGTTCCAGAGAAACGTGCGGTTTGCATTGGCATTTCCTGCTGTTCTGCGGGTCTATAACATGGGCAAGACCCAG
The DNA here is from genome assembly GCA_033557465.1 of Ichthyophis bannanicus. NCBI lineage: Eukaryota > Metazoa > Chordata > Amphibia > Gymnophiona > Ichthyophiidae > Ichthyophis > Ichthyophis bannanicus. The sequence goes on from CM066033.1 coordinate 906,449,964, forward strand.
ACTTTTGAGATGGTGAAAGCAGCCCAGGCCTTCCTGAAGGAGATGGAAAAGAATAGACCGCCGCAGGAGGGGGAACAGGAGCAGAGCCCGGCCTCAGGCCGGTGAGAGGGAACGCCTCCATACATGGTTGACTTTCTGCTCGTGACCGCGAGCTCCTTGGCCCTGATTCCGGGGCAGGGACAGTGACTGTTGTTTTGGCGCGCTGGAGCTCCATTAACTGTTCTTGCAGCACGGAGCATGGCGCTCTGAGCCGGCTGCTGCCCGCTTCTGGACTCGCGGTACACTGACTGTAGGCCTGCAGTCAGCACGGTGGCAACCGCATCGTTGCTTGTATATTGACTTTAGCCTATTAATATCTCCCTTACTCTTGTTCCTTTTGTTACTTTGTCGCTTTTGTGGTTTTTTTTCTCCCCTTTGCATTTATCTCCTATTGTTTTATTTCCATTTTTGCTCTTATTTTCTGTAGTCCCTCCTTATTTCCCTCCTGACCGTTTTTTATGCTTCTTTTTAGCTTCTTTACTCTTACTTCTTATCACTTTTCTTTTTTCGGTTCCTCCCTTATATCCTCTACTTTTCGTTTTTGATTTTCTCTCTATATTCTCTTATGGTACCCTTTTCGTGGTATCTCTCATGCCTCAACGAGGGTGTCTTCCTACTGTTAATTTCGCCATTTTGTAATGTGCTTTGCATTAGATTTACATAATATTGTATGTGCCTTTGTGGCCTGCGTAGCTTGTGAGAAGGGGGACTGATTGGGGAGGTCTGGGAGGGGGTGGTTCTCTGGTATGTTGGGTGGTGTGTGTGTGCTTGTTGGCAGAGATTAGGGCGGCTGTCCTGAAGCCCAATGCTGAAATGGGGCAGCTATGTGTAATATTACCCTTCATGGGGAACTTGGGGCGGCCCCGCCGCGCACGGCAGGGACTCCTAGATCAGCCATGTCGGCTGAGGGTGGGATAGTATATTTTTTATCTGGGGAGGGTTGGGGGTTGGGAGGAGTGGGGAGTGGGGGAAGGAGAGAAGCGGGGGGAGAGGGCGGGGGGGAGGGGAGGATTGGGGTTGGGGTGGAGTGGAGTGGGGGGGAGTAGCGAACAAGGGCAATGGGAGGGGGCGGGTAAGGGAACAGGCTAAGGGGAGTTTTTCTGGGTGGAGGGAGTACTGGGGGATTGTGGTAGAGGTTTTCCTTCCTATCTACAAAATGGATGGACCGAGGGTTGAGGCTGGGCAACCCTTGGCGATACTGGAGCAGAATGGTTTCCTGTGGCCTGTGGGAGATGTGGGGTAATGAGGAATCGATTGAGATTTCTATCCTGGAACGTGGGAGGGATTAAATCTCCTGTTAAGAGGACCAAGGTAATCCAGGCCTTGCGGAAGGCCAAGGCGCAGATTGCATTTTTGCAAGAAACGCACCTCTCTGAGAAGGAGCATGCTAAATTGAAAAGGGGTTGGGTGGGCCAGGTCGTGGCGGCCTCCTCGGGAGGGAGAAAACGGGGAGTCGCTATCTTGTTTGGTAAAGACCTGAAGGTAGAGCTGTTGAGTGAGGATGGTGACATAACTGGCAGATACTTGTTTGTACACGTCAAATTAAATGGCGAGGAATTCTTTCTGGGTAATATATACGCCCCTAACACATATGACCATTCTTTTTTTCAAAGAATGTGTAGGAAGGTGACTGCAGCCCCGAGGATCCCGTTGATTGTCACGGGGGATTTCAATTGTCCCCATGATCCTCTGGTGGATAAGTCGGGGGGACAAAGGCAGGGGCATTGGAGCAGAAAGGGAGTTGGATATCTGTGTCTTATCGGCGGTTTGGTAGACACCTGGCGGGCGTTGCATGGGGGGGAAAGAGGCTTCACGCATCTGTCTAGGGTGCACCACACCTGGTCCCGACTTGACTATATTCTGGTTGCTGAGCGAGAATTTGGCAGAGTCCTCAGTGCCGAGATCGAACCGATGGTGGTCTCTGACCATGCTATGGTGCGGATGGACTGGCAGGGACGCGAGAGTGGCGACTCCCGTTGGGCCTTCCCTAGACAGATGTGGCAGAACCCTACTTTTAAAAAGTACCTGGTGCAGAAATGGGAATAATATTTGCATTTTAATGAATTCAGTGCCAGTTCGGCCGGTATATGCTGGGAGGCTGGGAAGGCCGTTTTGCGCGGACACATCATCATGTATGTAGCGCAGGAGAAGCGCCGCATTAATGGGAAGGTGCTGACGTTAACCAGGGAGCTGCGACGGCTCCAGACGTTGGTGGCGAGGAGCAGGAGATCCGAGCACATACCGTTGTATTTAGATACTCAACGGCAGCTCAATGATATCCTGAATGAGCGGGCAGTTTACACCATGCATTATTACCGTCATCAGCTGTTCCGTTTCGGCAATAAGGCTGGTACGCTTCTGGCGCGTTTAGTGAGGGATGGGGGGGATCTAAGGTTGTGGCCGCGATTAAGGATAGCACGGGGGTTCGACTATCTGACCCCCGCGGTGTTGAGGTGTTCCGCCAGTTTTATGAGCGGCTCTACACGGCAGAGCCGGCAGATAAGGGAGCGGCACAGGCATTCTTAGATGCGACACCCTTACCACAGCTCTCAGAGGTAGAGCGAGTGGCGCTCAATAGGCCAATTGAGGGGGTCGAAATTCAGAAAGTGATTCGGCAGGGGAAACTGCATAACGCTCCGGGACCAGACGGTTACAGCTCTGAATTTTACAAAATGTTGGAGTTGCAGGTTGTCCCAACCTTGGCTGCAGTTTACAATGATGTCTTGGAGGGGAGGGGGTTCCCCCGAGACATGCGTACGGCGGCGATCACGGTGATACATAAGCCTGGTAAGGAGGTGGAAGACCCGGCCTCGTATCGGCCGATCTCGCTTATTAACTATGACATGAAAGTTTTAGCTAGCGTCTTAGCGCGGAGACTGCAAGGGATTCTGCCCCGGCTTATCAGTCAGTGTCAGACTGGCTTTGTCCAAGGCAGGGAAGCCTTCTCTAATATCAGTAGTAAAGTATTACTAGGGGCGGATTGGAGTGCAGCGTGCGGGGATCCACTGTTGTTGGTAAGTCTGGACGCAGAGAAGGCCTTTGACAGGGTAGCATGGGATTATATGTTTGAAACTTTACAGCGCTTCGGCTTTGATGGAGCCTTTTTGACTTGGCTGCAAGCGTTATATACGGTGCCCTTGGCCTTTGTAGTGGTGGGTGGCCTTCATTCGGCACCATTTGAATTGCGGCGGGGGACGCGGCAAGGCTGCCCGCTCTCTCCTCTGTTATTTATTCTGCAGATGGAGCCTCTGTTGCGTACACTGGAACAGAGGACGGAGATTCATGGGATTGTATGGCCGGGGGGTGGTGTCATGCTGAGTGCATTCGCCGATGATTTGCTATTGTGTCTGACAGACCCGCAGCGTTCGTTGGAAGAGGCTCTAGCTATCATTGAACGGTTTGGTGCTTTCTCGGGTATGCGGATCAATAGGTCTAAGTCGATGGGACTTGACATTGGTCGGAGAGTTCGTGGCCGCTGGCAGGGGGCCTTCCCGTTGGTCTGGGCAGTGGATTCTATTTGGTACCTGGGGATACAGCTTCCTTGCAACCCTAGTCGGCTTTATGAAGTGAATGTGCGGCCTTTATTGGGTAAAATGATCCAACGACTGCGGCAGTGGCGTGAGCTCCTGCTGTCCCTGAAGGGGCGTATGGCGCTCTTTAAGATGGTTGAGCTACCTAGGTGGATTTACCTCCTGCGGAATGCTCCGCTGTGGCTTCTGCGTAGGGACCTGAAGGAGCTGGAGAGGCATTTATCTCATTTCTTGTGGAGGGGGAAGAGAGCACGCATTGCCTTTGCGACGTTACTGAAACCCATCAGTGTAGGTGGTGCTGGCTTCTGCTCGATACGAGAGTATAATTTGGTCAGTTTATTACGGCCGCTTCGCGATCTGATAATGGGGACGGTAGAGATTCTACCTCCGGGGTTGGTGGATGCTATTTCGGTGCCATATCATAGAGTTTACTGGCTGCACCGTTCGAATAAAGGACTGCCCCTTTATTGGCGACAGTCCCCATACCTGGGTGCACTGCGCCAGGCCTGGAGACATCTTTGTCGACTTCGTGGGCATACGTGGCGGTGCTCGGATTGTCTTCCCTTAGCTGGAAATGGTGATTTCCCTCCCGGATGCCAGGGCGGGGTAGCGAAACGATGGGTGCAATGCGGCGTGGAATATGTGGGCCACTTGCGGATGGAGCAGGAGGCACAGATGGACTCTTATGATTCCTTACGTAGACGTTACCAGCTGCCAATGCATGACTTTTACTTTTACTTGCAGGTGAGGCATTTTCTACGCGCCTTAGAAAAAGGTGAGGGGATAGATTTGTGGCAGGGCGATAGCGGGATGCTGGGTTTCTTCCGCGCCTTGGAGGGTAAAATCATGGTGCGACGATTGCGGGAGGGCCTCTTGAGGGGAGAGGATATGTCTGGGATCACGCGTCTTGCCAGGAGCTGGCAGGTGGATGGGGTTGGGGAGGGAACAGTGGAGTGCCTCTCTCAAGCTTTTCAAAATATACCTCGTCTTTCCGAATCGGTGCAGATGCAGGAGGTTCAGTATAAATTTTTGTGGCGCGCCTACGTGCCCGATGTGTGGGCTTATCGGATGGGTATTTCAGACACGGAGCAATGTTCTCGCTGTAGGGTGGAAAGAGGCACCTTTGCCCACAAATTTTGGTTCTGTTCTGCTATACAATCATTTTGGGAGGGTGTGGGGGTGCGGCTGCATGGCTGGATTGGTCAGGTGGTGAACCTTGAACCTGCTTGGTGTCTGTTTGGCTTTCTGGAGGATAGTGCACCTTCCAGTATGTACCACCGACAGCTTTGTGAAAGGGGCTTTCTGGTAGCCAAGCAGACCATTCTGCGTCACTGGGTAGCGCCCACGACGCCAAGTGTACAAGAGTGGGAGGGGAGGATGTGACTCTTGTTAAGCATGGAACGATGTACAGCACAGCAGATGGGCCAGAGGAGGATGGATCAATTCACGGCGCTCTGGGCCCCGCTGCTGGCCACTGATAGTTCTTAGTAATTGTAGTGGGATGTGGGGGGCCTTGCAGTGGGGGTTGCTGGGATATATAGCGGATCGTTGGAGTTGGAGATGAGTGTGTTGTCATTCTTCTTTTCTCCCTATGGGGACTTGAGGTAGCCATGGCCTGTGGGGGTGGGGAGGGGAGGGGGGGTGGGTAGGAAGGGAGGGAGGTGGGAGGTAGGGGTGGAGTGGAGGAAGGTTGGGGAAGAGGTACTGGGTGGGAGGGGTCTGCGGGGTGGATTGTACATTACCTTGCTGTTCTCTTTACATATTTCTATACCTAGCTTCTTTTGGTGGAGAGGGCTGACAGCCTTTTCATTTCAGGCTTTATTTCTGATATTGAGGGCTTGGGTGCAGATTACTGAGTGGCTAGGTTTGACTATTGTTATTCCCTATTGCTATTCCTAAGCCATACTCCAGTTTGGTTACGTTGGTTATTCATGCCCTATGTTGTGTAGCTTTTTCTGCTAAGTGTTGTAACTGTCGTGATGTGTTTAATAATAATAATAAAAATGATTTTCACTAAATAAATACCAACATCAGCTCCCTGGCTCTCATGGTGTGGACGCTGAGAAGTAAGTCCTCATTGAGCTTAATCTCCCCAAGGGCATTACCAACATCCTGCTGGCGTCCTGCAAGGACTCAACGCACAAGGCCTTCGCGTTCAGGTGGCAGAGGTTTGCCTCCTGGTGAGCAAGTAGGGTGCTGGACCCCTTTCTCCTGCACCTTGAACCAGCTGCTTGAGTACCTCCTTCACCTCTCTGACTCCAGGTTGAAGTCAAATTTGGTGCAAGTTCATCTCAATGCGTCAGGGCGTACCATCAGACAGATACTATAAATAACCCTTAGTGGTGCATATGTTTCTATGAAACTCCTGTTCATATGACTCTATGTAGCCAGTTTTGTAAACAGTTTACCCCTGTTAGCCAAGTTTTTTGCCCTGTTATCTGTAAACTCATACATGTTAACTGTACTGAGCATTTTTTGTTCCATGTAAACCGCGCTGATGCTGAATAGTGCGGTATATAAGAGACTGTAAAATAAATAAATAAATAAATAAAATCGCGGTTTTGGGTAGGAAGCCCATTTCGGCCAAGCCTCTTGTGGCTTGATTCATGAGAAGCCTGCTCCCCTCGAAGCCCTGGACGGTGGCTTGGGATCTCAATGTGGTACTCACCCATTAGAGCCACTGGACTCATGCCCTCTGAAGTTTCTGACCTGGAAGGTCCTTTTCCTGGTGGCGGTGACATTGACGCGATGAATCAGCGAGCTCCAAGTTCTGGCTGCTCACTCTCTGTACACCAGGTTCCGCCAGAACAGGGTGGTGCTCCCTACACACCACCATTTTCTGCCAAAGGTGGTCTCAGCATTCCACCTCAACCAGTCAATAGTCTTGCCGACCTTCTTCCCCTGGCCTCACGCCAACTGGGATGAGGTAGCATTGCATACCTTAGACTGCAAGTGGGTTCCAGCCTTCTACCTGGGTTCCACCCAGCTGCTCATTTCCCTTGATTCCAGTAAGCTGGATGCTGGGTTGAGCTCTGAAGGTCATGGTCATGGCTCAAAATGTCCGTGTGATGGCTGTGTTTGTGGCCAACCCCCGCTTTGTCTCCACAGAGGAAATCTGCAAGGCTGCTACATAGTCCTCAGTCCATACCTTCGCAGCCCATTACTGTCTGGATGGGGATTCCTGACAGGACAGCAATTTTGGCCAGATCGTGCTCCAGCACCTCTTTGGGTCTTAGTGTCAACTTCTGCCCACCGACCCTTCTGTCCGTCCAGGTTACCTGCAAAACCCCTCAGGTTGATTTTGCTGAGGATACCGAATCAGATGAGTCCCTTGGTGGGACTCCCCTCCTATTCTTTCTGGTTCCTCCAGTTCAGTGCCCCGGTGGGCTGGTGTCTTCCTCTGGTTCGGAAGCCTGTAGCTTGGAGTCCCATACATGAAGACTTCCTTCCTGCTTGTTCACGGAAAGTGTAATTACTCACCTATAGCAGGTGGCTTGTGAACAGCAGGAATAAGTCCTCACAATCCTCCTACCTCCCGGGGGAGTTACCCTTTTGGCTCCTGCTGTTTTATTAGACTGGATAAGATGGCGCTGTGGCAGTCAGGAAGGCAGATGTGCAGTGTACCTCCCAAAGGCTTCCTTTGGAAGTTGGGGAGAGTTCTGTGCAGGGCTCAGTCAGTGTCGTCACCCATACATGAGGTCATATTCCTGCTGTTCACAGAGAACACCTGCTATAGGTGAGTAACTATGCTTTTTATTTCAGCTAGAACTCCCCCTTAGTTGTACTAGTCCTCTCCCAAGAGTTGGGGAGAGGGACAGCAAGCAGCCCAACTAGGGAGGGGAGAAGGATAAGGGGGGACCCAATTCCACTGAGCACTACACCCCTAGACCCTATGGACCAGCCTCAGCCAATCCTGGCACTCGTTTAGCAACCTTTCAATAATATCTTTTTTTTTTCTTTTTATTAACCTGTAAAGGCACCTGAAAAGAAAACTCTTAGAGAATCCCTGATGGCCTAAAGCACATGGGACCCTTAGGCCTACTATCCAATACCCCACAAATTTATCTTGTCATCTGCTGAAGAGTGAGAAATACAAGCTGGTTGAGATTCCACAGGGTGATATTATTAAATCAACTGTTCTCAGTCTCCATCTGCTGACAGGAGAACATAAACCCACACATCTGAACTAGTCTGGAAGGATGAAGAGGAATGGAAAGTTCAAAAGCTGCACCACTCCTGATAACAGTAATATGGACACTGGAAAAGGTATATACTCCATCTCCATCTGCTGCCAGGGCTGAATAAACACATGCATCTGGACTGATCTAGCAGGATAAGGAACTGGTGTTTTATTTTTAAGACAGGATACCCGACTTCCGGTGACGTCAGGGAGCATGGTGGCTGCTCTCTGAGGGAGCTCCGGGGCGCTGGTGAAATTCAGCTAAAATAAGAGCGACCCTACCCTGACGAGCACGCAATTAGAGCTCGATACTCCCGATATCAGAGAGGATGTCGGTGCAAACGCGGTTGTCCGCGTATCGCTCCACATACGCTGTGGCGGCGGAGCGGGGGGAGGAAGGCCATGCGGACAATATGGCGGAGGATGGGGTGGAGAGGCTCGACTCCGATGGGGACTCTGATGGTGGCCCAGACTCGATGGAGAGCCTGAAGGAGTGGCTTACGGCTTTCAAAGAGGAGTTGAAGGCCAAGATGGGCTCCTTTAAGAAGGATTTGAAGGAGACGTTGGCCACGCTAACACAGGACATGAAGGAACTAGGGGCCCGAGTGGAGGTCACGGAGGAGAGATTGGAGCACCAAGAGGAGATGGTAAATGACCTGAGGAGCGGTTGGGCGGAGTTGCGGCAAGCCCAGGATGAGCTCAAGGCGAAAACGGAGGACCTAGAAGACAGGTCCCGCAGGAGCAATGTGCGGGTGCGAGGCCTTCCGGAGGAGCAGCGCTTTCAGGACTGTGAGGCGACGCTGACGCGGCTGTTTGCCGCTATTTTGCAGGAGGCAGACCCTGAAGGAGAGTGGGAGGGAAAGCCGATGCTTATGGAAAGGGCCCATCGGAGTTTGGGTCCCCCGAGGGAGAATAAACCCCGGGATGTGATAGCGTGCATGAGCTCGTATAAATTGAAGGAGAAGCTCCTCACCGCGGCACGGAAGCTTGGCCCGTACAAGTGGGAGGGGGCGAAGATTGAGTTATACCACGACCTCTCGGCGGGCACGCTGCAACAGAGGTGGGAGTTGAGAGGGGTCACATCGGTGTTGCGCAGAGAAGGCTGGCGTTATAAATGGCTTTACCCATTTGGACTGCTGGTGACGGTAAAGGGTATCACCCGCCAAATTCAGAGTGCTGATGGAGCCTGGCAGACCTTGCGGGACTTGGGAGTGGAAAATATTACAGAGGCTCAAATGAGAGGCCCGACTAAGGAGCAGCGTTCCCCTGTGCAGACTGCGGGGATGAAGTGGCAGAGAGTAGAAAGCAAGAGTCGGCGGCTGACAAGGCTATCTAGAGGAAAAGAACGAGTGCAGACGGCGGAGGTGACTGGGGACTGAACCACTCCTTCCCAGAAAGTGTGCAGCATATGCAGGGGCCTTTTATAAACCTGTGGAGGCCAAATTATTGGGACTCTGAGATTACAATATCACCATCACCGCCCTATGGACTTGGAGACATCTACAAGCAAAGATGGATAAATAGGGAATACTAAGATGCACACGTACGTGTGGCAGATACTCGATTACTGCCCAAGCGGGGGGGGGGGACGATGGGAAGCACAATATTCGAAAGATCCTGATGAGTATTATGGACACCTACCAGTTGAGCGATGTATGGAGGCAATTGCACGCGGGGAGCAGGGAATACACTTTTTACTCCGCACCCCATGATAGCTACAGCCGGATCGATTATATTTTGATGACGGCTGGGTGGGGCCCTAGGATCCAGGAAGCGGCAATAGGGAATATTACGTGGTCTGACCACGCCCCAACGTGGGTGAGTGTTGGGGGCCCTAGAGACGGGGGGGGGAAGTGAGATTTTGGAGGCTCAATGAAAGTTTGCTCAGGAGGGAGGAGGTCATGCAGGATGTCAAGGGATGTCTGAGGGAGTACTGGGACCTTAATGACACGGGGGAGGTGGGATTGTGGGAGGGTATGAAGGCGGTAGTGAGGGGGCGGCTAGTGATGTGGTCTTCTAGATTTAAGAAGCAGAGGTTGGCGAGGGAGGAAGAATTGCAAACAGAGATAAAGCAGGTGGCCGAGCGATATCAAGGCCGGGGGAACAAGCGTGACTTTAAGCGCCTCAATCAGCTGAGGATGGAGCTTAATAAGTTGCAGGTGGACGAGATTGGGTTCCAGATGGCTAGGTTGAAACAGTGTTACTACGAATGGGGGGACAGAGCCGGGAAATTGTTGGCCAATAAATTACGGAAGCGGGAGGCCCAGACCACTATAGTGGGGCTAGCGGGGAGCAGCTGAGGTCGGAGAAGCAAATTGGGGATCGTTTTCGCCAATTCTATAGAGATTTATATAAGAAACCAGAGGGGGGGACACTGGGGGCAGGAGAGGACTATTTAAAGGGTATTGAGCTGCAGAGCTTGGGGGAAGGGGAGGTTCAGGACTTGGAGGCGGATATTACCCGGGAGGAAGTGGCGCTGGCCCTGCGAGCGCTGCCGGCGGGAAAGGCCCCGGGTTTGGATGGCCTGACGGGGGCCTTTTATAAAACTTTTCACGAGGAGTTATTGGATAGGTTGGTCCGGGTGGCGAATGGGGTGCAGCAGGAAGGGGGTCACCTCTCGGCGGATATGCTTACAGCGGGGATCACAGTACTGCCCAAGGGGGGTAGGGATCCGCTGCAATGCGGGTCATACCGGCCCATCTCCCTGATAAATGTAGATGTTAAAATCATTGCCAAAGTACTGGCTAATAGGTTAGCTCCAAAGATGCTAGGACTGATAGGGATAGACCAAACTGGATTTATAATGGGGCGGCAAGCCTCTGACAATATAAAGAGGGTGCTGGAGGCTGTATGGGGGGCGCATGAGCAGGGGACAGAGGCCATGCTGTTGGCAATTGACACAGAGAAAGCGTTCGACAGGGTAGATTGGGGCTTCTTATTTCAAACCATGCAGCAGATGGGCATAGGTCCTAAATTTATGAGGTGGGTAAAGGCGCTGTACAGGGGCCCTAAAGCGAGGGTTAAAATTAACGGGCGGTATACTGAGGCCTTGGAGCTGGAAAGGGGAACCCGCCAGGGATGCCCGCTGTCTCCACTCCTCTTTGCTATTGCTATTGAACCTTTGGCACGCGCAATCAGAGGAAATGGGGGGGTGCAGGGGCTGCAGAAGGGGGGTGGTCAACATAAAATATCTCTATTCGCGGATGATGTCCTTATGGTGGTGACGCAGCCTGAAGAGTCCTTACCTGAGATTCTAAGACAGCTAGGCAGGTATGGGGAGGTATCGGGGTTCAAAGTGAACCCGGATAAGACTGAGGCCTTGAATATTACTTTGTCCCAGCCACGGTTGGAAAGGTTGCAGCGGGTGTACCCATTTAGGTGGGCTGAGAGGGCCATTCGATACCTGAGGGTCAACATTACTCCTCAGCCAAGGGGGATGTATGAGGCCAATTATGGCAAGTTATGGAAGGAGATAGAACAGGATTTGCAGAGGTGGATGAGCTATGAGGTCTCATGGCTGGGTAGGATAGCATCGGTAAAAATGAATATCCTACCACGAGTGCTGTATTATTTTCAGGCTTTGCCGTTGGCCATCCCCGGGGCACATCTGCGGCGCTTACAACGGCAGGTGAATCAGTATATTTGGCGGAGACGCCCGCCCAGGATAGCGCGAGGGGTGATATACCGGAAGAGGGAGGAGGGGGGTTTGGGGGTGCCCAACATGCAGGCTTACTACTGGGCCGCCCAGGCTCGCCATGTGATGGACTGGCGTGAAGGGGGGGGAGAGAAAGAATTATGTGGAGCTGGAGAAGGATAGTGGCGGGGGGAGGTCCCTAGCAGGGCTCCCATGGATGGGGAGGGGGGAAAGGGGGGTGGGGGTGCGGGCTAACCCGTATGTGAGCCATGTGTTGAGCGAGTGGGACAAGCTTAGAGGGGGGGCGGGGGAAGGAGGGGGAAGGCGCTTTTCGCTGATGAGGGAATTATGCCACACGGAGGAGTTCCGTCCTGGGAGGGATACCGAAGGTGGGCAAGAGAGGGGTTGAAGTGCTTCTATCAGTTTGTGGATGGGGGAGAGTGGGTCCCATTTGCGACACTGCAAGAGAACTATGGGTTGCGCGATGGGGATCTTTTCTACTATGGGCAGGTGGTAAATTTTCTACGGCGGAAACTAGGGAAAGAGGGACTCGAACGGGACTATACCCCATTAGAGGTGGTTTGGTATGGGAAGAAGACATCCTCGGGGCTGATTTCGGCGTTGTACAAGGCTATTCAGGGGCCCCTGGGGGGGGAAGCACAGATACATGAGGGAGTGGGAGGGGGACTTGGGGATAGAGCTAGAGGAGGGGCAATGGAAGAATGTGTTTGATCAGATGAGGCTCTTGCCACTGTCGATAGCTATCAGGGAAAATTGGTGCAAGGTGGTCATGCGGTGGTATTATACGCCAGCCTGCTTGCATCGGATGTTCCCTAGGGTGTCCAATATGTGCTGGAGGGAGTGCGGGGAGGTGGGCACGTTCTTTCATATTTGGTGGAAGTGTCCGCGGATACAGCAATACTGGGGAGCGATCAGGGATTGGATCAGGGAGGTGGTGGGGCGGGAGGTACCGCTCGATCCCTGTGGGTATTTAATGGGGTGGTGGAGTGAATGGGGGCCGGCCCAAGACAAGAGGCAGGTAATGGCGTGCCTGAGTGCGGCCCGTTGCGAGCTGGCATACCGCTGGAGGCAGCGAGAGGCACCGCAGGTGGGGCAGTGTGTGGAGCGCCTCAGACAAGTGTACTTGATGGAAAAATTGACAGCAGCATGAAGGCAAAGAGTGGATAGATTTGAGAAGCAGTGGGACAAGGTGTTGTGCTATCTGCGGAAAGACACCCTGCAATAGACAGGGGAATGGGGAAAGGGGGGGAAAGAAAGAAGGGGGGGGGGAAAGGGAGGTAAGGGGGGAGGGGTAGGATGGGGTCAAGGAGGGTGGGGGGAGGGGGGAAGTGGGTGGACGGGAAGGGTTGGGAGACAATAGGGTTGGGGGAAGAGGTTAGATATGGAGGTTGGCGGGGGCAGTGGACGGTCCCTGATTGTAAATAACACAATTCCACAGGGGGGTGAAGGCTAGCTGTACTGGCCTGGTTTATGCTGATGGAGTTGTATTATGCACTATTGGGGGGGGGGGGAATATCTTGTGTGATGGGAGTTTCTGGGGGATGGAAGTGCTGATGTACTGTGTTGAAATGGGGGGTATGCGGGGAGGGGAGATAGTGTAAATAGACAGTTTTTGATATGCCTAATCGATGTATGGCCACAATGTTTGTGTGTTTTTGTAATGGAATTGTTGTTAATAAAAAGTTAAATACAAAAAAAAAAAAGACAGGATACCCAAGAAGCCAAAAAGGTAAAGGGATATAGTGAGAAGAGGAAAGGGAAAATTTATCAAGTGAGAGAGAAGTGAAATATGGTGATTTTTTTTTTTTTAAAGACTATAAAATGTATACAGGGGCTGACAAATCTTCCATTTTTTTTCTTCGAGGAGAGATTTAAATTTCTTTGAAATCAGGTGGCTTTTTGTACATGTGTATAGCAGTGTAGGAGGAATGCAATTCAGTGGAAATGCACTACAAAATTATTTACAAAACCTATCATTTGACAATCCTGTCATACTGTAAACTGTACAGTTAATTGTTTTCTCTCAAGCTTTAATGTGATGAAGCTAGTTTCCTTCCACTCACTTAATCTGGTAATATCGTAACTGTATTACTCCTGATCAGAGGTAAAGTGAAGGATGCAAACTAGATGGGGATGTGTGTTTTAAAAAGTACATTTCTGTGAAACTTCCATAAAACAGTATGGGAAAGTATATCTAATTTACTTTAAGAGATGCCAGGAATGGGTCTCATTAAAACCAAGGGAGAGTCTGTGGGAGAAGTCAGTCCAGAAACTCAACTACTAATCTTTATGACATGCTGGCACTGTGAGAGAGGCATGTGCTGTTGATGCCTGCATTGTGTCAGGTTCACTGGATAAACAGAACAAATCAGTTTCCAGGGCAGCTAGATCTGATGATACCTTTTATCAAGAGCAAAACTCACAAGAAAAACTGCTCAGAAGTATGACTTGCACTCCAAGACTACAAACTGACATGGAGGAATACCTGTGATCCTGAAACCAAGAAGCATTCAAAGCAGCTCCAAAAAGAACTGAAAACTTCTAGGGTGAGAAACCAAGAAATGCCCAAATACAACTCGCCAGTAGACTTGAATGTTGAAATTAGATTACACTACTTCTGTTCACTCAGACAAGTTCTCTATTTACCATGTCAGAGGCTGGCTTCACTGTGTGGTCAAATCCCACACAATTCTCATCTACCATTCTCAGTGCCTTCTGGAAAGCCTCCTCGAAGTTCCGCCCCACAGACATCACTTCACCTAGATACAGAAAAAAAATATGAGAGAAATGGAAGGGGGTGTCAGAGGAAACACCACAAAAATATACTTCATCATGGAAAAGGTGGTGGATGAATAGAACAGCCTGTCAGGGGACATGATAGATTATAAAAAAAGTTACAGAAACAAAATTTGAGAAATCATGGGCTAGGCACATATGATCTCTAGTTAAAAGAGGGCAAAAAACACAAGATATCCAGGACAGGCTCAATCATTAGACAAACTAGGCAGTCACCTAGAGCAGCATCTTCTGTTGGCTTTTTTTGGAGGGGGAGGCAGGGGGTAAAGCTACAGTCAAAGCTAAATAGATCTTAACAGCCAAACAACCTCAAAAACCGGCCCAATCTTCCCCATCCCCCAATCAAAAGGAGGGGGTCAATGTTCAAATCTCTATATTTAGGTAAAATGTTTTTATTGGAAATTACCCTCATCTATGTAAATACATGAAATTACAGTTTAATAATATCTAAAATTATGACATCCAATTATATGTTTTTGCAGAATAGTTCTGAGATGGGTGAGTTAAACCGAACAGTCATATTTAATCTATCAGAATCTTAGGGGTGGGGCATTTATTTATTTAGTATTTATGATTTATTGTAAATCACCACAATAGACTTTTTTGGAATAGAGGTTTAGCAAATGTGGAAATAAAGTAAACAAAAATAAATAAATAAAAAATATTCAGAGGCATGGAAGATAACTGGAGATATCAACAGGCATCTATGGGCAGACAAGATGTACCTTATGTTCTTTATCTGATATGTTCTGTTTCTCTGTGTGTGACAAGCCCTGAGAGATCTCTGCGATTGACAGGTGGTTGTGATAACATTTTAATTTCAATAAGCAGAATCTCCAAAAAAGTTAGTATTTTTGTTTACCTGTAATAGGGGTTTCTCTGTGAAATGGGCAGAAGGGAGCCACACTTGGTGATGACTTCATTGCTCAGATCTAACCTTCTGCTCTTCAATAATGCTCAGGAGAGCTTTGGGAGCTCCTTCGAAGCATATGTAGCAACTGGCACATTTGTGACAGTCAGTTTCCCGCTCAGTCCTTCACAAAGCTTAGATATAGGAAAAAAAAAAGAAAAAGGGAACTGGGAGGGAAGGAATATGTGGTTCCATTTCCCTGATGTCCACAGAAACCTCCATTACACGTAAGCAAAACATTTTCTCCATGGATGCGAGGGAATAGGTCCACACTTGGGGAACTCTAAAGCTGAAGGATATGCTGTTAAGCTGTCCAGTTGGATAGAGAGAGGAAGGATTCTCTCAGGCAAAAAAGATTCTTTAAGACAGTTTGTCCAAACTCCCCGGGTCTCTGTGCTTAATAGAATTCAAAAAGTAAGGTCTGGTGAAGGTATGGATAATGTCCATGTTGCACCATTGCAGATGTCAAGGATGGAGAAAGACGCGCGATTCAATCACTTTCAGTAGCCAAACTGTCAGAGCTATGGAGCAGAGACTGGGATGCAGTAGATGACTAGCTATTTATGATATTTAATATACAGTTGTTTGAACTATATACATTATAGCAGTATATTAAGAGCATAAGAACATAAGATATGCCATACTGGGTCAGACCAGGTTCATCAAGCCAACAGTGGCCAATCCAGGTCACAAGAACCTAGAAGTTCCCCAAAAAGACAAACAGGTTCCACAATACTTGTATTGAGGCAAGCAGTGGATTTCCTGGGTCCTCTTTAATAATGCTTTATGGACCTTTCCTCCACGAACTTGTCTAAACCTTATTATAAAATCTACTGTTCTAGAATGGTTTACCTCTTATCTAATGGTTTACCTCTTATCTAACTGACCGAACTCAAACGGTACAAATCGGTAACCTTACTTCAAAAACATATAATCAAGAACTAGGCCTCCCCCAAGGTTCAGCACTGTCAGCGTTACTATTTAACATATACTTAAAACACATCTGTAAAATCTTTAAAAAATTCAATGTCCACTATCACCTATATGCGGACGACATTATGATGTATGTCCCTTTCAAAATAACAAATATCCCTATACAACTCATTAACGAATCTCTCAATGAAATAAACACTTGGCTAAATGAAAACAACCTATACATCAATCACTCAAAAACAGAAGCACTAATAGTAACTAAAAACACAACGTTCATTCCCCCCTCACATATTACATTGCAGAATAACGATATCAAACTAAAAACTGAAGTACGTTACTTAGGCGTTATACTAGACAAACACCTCAGCATGGACACACACGTAAGAAACATAACAAAAAAAGTTTATTTTAAACTTAAAATATTAAAGCAACTCCGCCCCCTAATGCACCTACAAGATTTTCAACGAGTTATACAAGCAATAATAACCCCCCACTTCGACTTTGCAAATCAAATTCTACTAGGTGTAACAAAACAGACCTTGAAAAAACTTCAATTAGCACAAAGACCATTACGAAGGCCCCACCTTTCCAACATATAACCCCTATTTTAGAATATTTACACTGGCTCCCGATTCAAAGCCGAATAGATTATAAAACTCTTTTAACTACCTACAAAGCCCTAAATAAAACAGCACCCCCGACCATAAATTACCTCATCAAAATAGAGCCCACTCATAATCTTCAAAGGAGAGACCAGTTAAATTAACACCACCAAAAGAATTTATAAAGGCCAAAAAATCCACAAACAAGAAAGCCTTCTCCCATGCAGCCCCCATATTGTGGAACACAATCCCATCAGAATTAAGATCCTTACCTGAAATCATGGAGTTTAGGAAAAAAACTTAAAACACACTTATTTACAATGCACTATGGATCCTTGACGAATTCACCTCTCAGCTAGATAAAGGATAGTCCTATTCCAGCTAATATATTTTTCCAGAAAAGGAAAGAAGTACTGAAGCCCTAAAACAATGTACTGATGACAAATGAATAACAAATAACTCTGTATATAGTTTAATTCTGTTCCTTTGTACATAGTTCACTATTTGTTAATTGTTAAATGTAAGTTTCAATTTGTTATATGTAAAAACAGCTCTCCCTCTTTACTGTTCCATGTAAACCGCATCTGATCAATGGAAGGAGCGGTATATAAAAAAATCTGTTAAATTAAATTAAATTAATTTAATTTAATTTAATTAAACGAGCTACACTAACAGCTTTTACTACATCCTCCGATAATGAACTCCAGCGTTTGATGACGCACTGAGCGAAAAAATATTTTTTCTTATTAGTCTAAACGGGTTACACTGTAGTCTTTCTACTTTTTGATGGCATAAAACAATCGATCTATGTTTACCCGTTCCACTCCATTCATTAATTTACAGACTTCTATCATATCTTCCCCCCTCAGCCATCTCTTTTCCAGGTTGAACAGCCCTAACCTTTTAAGCTCCTCCTCATAGGGGTATCCTTCCATTCCCTTTACCATTTTGGTGGTTCTTCTCTTTACCTTTTCTAACTCCACTATATCCTTTTTAAGATACGGCGACCAGAATGGCACACAATACTCAAGGTGCGGTCGACAACATGGAGTGATAGAGGCATTATAATATCCTTTGGTTTTTTTATCTCTTCCTTTCCTAATGATTCCTAGCATTCTATTTACCTTTTTGGCCATCGCTGCACACTGGGTGGAAGGTTTCAATGTGTTATCCAGGATGATGATTAAATCTTTTTCCTGGTGGTGGCTCCTAACGTGGAACATTGCATCGTGGAACCATAGTTTGGCTTCTTTCTTTAGGTGCAGAACTTTGCACTTGTCCACATTAAATTTCATCCGCCGTTTAAATGTTCAGTTTTCCATTTTATCAAGGTCCTCTTGAACGTTTTCACAGTCCTCTTGGGATTTAACTTTGAATAATTTTGTTCATCTGCAAATATGATTACCTCACTCATTATTCCCATTTCCAGTTCATTTACAAATATGTTAAAAAGCAGGGGACCCAGCACAGATCCCTGTGGTACTCCACTATTAATCTTTCTCCATTGGGAAAATTTGCCATTTAGCCCTATCCTTTGCTTTCTATTTTTTAACCAGTTCCTGATCCACGATAGTACACCGTCTTCTAACTCATGACTTTAATTTCACCCAAGAGTCTCTCATAAGGGACTTGTCAAAGGCTTTCTGAAAATCCAGATAGACAAAGATGAGCCAGTCGATATAGTGCATCTGTTTATTCACACCTTCAAAAAAAAAAAAGCGTAATTACTAACCTGTAACAGGTGTTCTCCGGAGACAGCAGAAATCAGTCCTTGCATATGGGTGACGCTGACGCTGATGGAGCCCTGCTCAGAAGCTTCTCCTCAGCTTTCAAAGGAAGCCTTTGGGAGATGCACCACACATGCATGGCCCCCTTCCTGCCTAGGGTACCATCTTGTCTCAGTCAAATGATATATTTAAGATGGCAGAATTGATAAAGAAGCAAATCCACAGGGAAGAGTGAGGGTTGTGAAGACAGAGTCCTGCTGACCCCGAAAAACACCTGTTACAGTTAAGTAACTACGCTTCTCTGGGAACAAGCAGGAAGTCCATCCTCACATATGGGACTCCCTAGCTACTGGCTACCGAAAGACCCATAGAAGTGCCACGGGTGACCAAGAAAAGATGAGCCATGAGCAGCACTGAGAGAGTCTTAAGGAGACAGACTTTCCAGACACTCCAGTGTTCAGTGAGAACCAGCACTCTGGTAGCCTGAACACAAAAGAGTCTGAGAGCAGGAGTTGCCTACACCCTGAACAGATTGAGTATGGCCTGGAGGAAAGCTGCTGTTCCATCAGGACTCCCTCTCCAGACAATAGTTAGAGGCGCCATTTGGCGCGAAAAGGAGGTTGTCACCGGAACACATTCTGCCTGTGATCAGCATCGAGCTGTGAGCGGGAAGCTGAGCCAATCAGAGGCAGCAAAAAAGACTATAAAGTTAGAGGTGCCATTGGGCAGGCCTGCGCCTGAGGGCACCTTTGGCATGGCCCTTAGGTTTGGCCCTTAGGCGGGGACCTAAAAAAAAAAAACCCCAGCCAGAAGTCTCAATTACTGCTCACCATGACACCAAGAGTGGCCTCCGCCAAAAAGATAACAGCGGCTAAAGAAAACACACGAACTACCTACAATCTCCACTAGCATGAATGTAAATTCTCGTCACTTAGTAAAGCAGCATTCAAAGACGTGATTTGTAACACTAACAACCTGATCTGTAACATTTAATGTTTACTGCTGTTAATGTTATCTGATGTCACTACTGCTATAGTCCACCATACCATGCACGTTACCCATAACACCGCATAATAATCACCACCTGACTGCACTGCAACACTATCTGTGGTACAATAACTCACACAATTTCTCAACACTACACCCAACAGAAATGGGCTCCCTCAAAATAGCCCTCCCTATACTCTACCTTCTTCTCACATTGCATCAACTAACAATCGCACTCTCTCTCACTAAAGACGCTCACCCCGCTTATCACATCCCCATCATTCACTCCACGCTAAGACAAAAGCTAAACACACCACAATACAACACAGCATACCCCCAGGCCCCACATTCAAATCACTGTAAGCACCACAGCAAACTAATATACATCAACTCAACACAAACACACAAAACCTCATACCCCCCGACCACACACAACACTGAAATGCATCCTCATCAATGCAAGATCAGTAAGGAATAAAATCCCAATAATCACAAATATACTAGAAGAAAGCCCCAACCTCCTCTGTGTTACAGAGACCTGGCTCTCCCCCACGGATAACATCCTAACACACTACAAGTACAGAGTTATGACCTATTCAACTGCCCTAGGGACTCCAAAAGAGGAGGTGGTGTGCTCATACTATGCAAGTCAGAACACAAAGCCACACCCTCCCTAGCTACTAATATAGATGGAATGGACATCCTCATGGTCCAGAATAAGAACTTCTCCATCTGTCTTATTTATAGACCGCCAGCACCCGACCGCAACAGTCTAACTCACATCCTTGAATCAGCCTGCAGGGCCTCCCCCAGTAAACCACATGCCATCCTAGGTGACCTAATCGTCCTTCACTCGACTCCTCTCAAGCAACCTCATTCTTGGACTCAATGACCGACATAGGTTTCAAACAAATCAAAACTGCACCCAACCACAAGGGAAATACCCTGGACCTTGTTTTTCTCCCTGCCATAAATGCACAACACACTCACAACACACCCCTATCCATATCTGCAGTCCCCTGGTCTGACCACCACCTTATAACCTTTAGGATCCCACTAATGAGCACTACTACTAACACACTAAATAGCCAACCACTCACCAAACACTTCACCCGGTTCAACAAAGATGCCTTCCTCCACAACATCATCCCTCAGCTCTCAAAGGACACCACAGACCTAACCACCTCACTAAACACCTGGAATAGCACTATACAAAAAGCAGCATCCCCCGCCATTAACCATGCAAATCACTCTTCCAAGTGCTCAGAAAAATGGTACACCCCAGAACTCCTAAAAGCTAAGAGGCAACTGAGAAAACTCGAAAAGAAAAGGCGCATGTCACAAACACAACAGAACAAACTCCAATACCTCAATATACTCACTACCTAGAAGGATGCAATAAACAAAGACAAAAAAGAGCACCACACCAGAATCATAAATCGTGCCATAAATTGACCAAGAGAGCTGTTTGCCATTGTTCGGTCCCTAACCAAAACGACAGACATATGCAGCATAGAACCCTGCACTCTAGCCAACTACTTTGCTGATAAAACTAAAAAGCAAAAACCACCACCTCACCCCCTCCCTACACTAACCCCCAACGAAGCCCAACGTCTGGACCACGAGCACCTCTTAAAGATAATATCTATCAATATAACCACCTCCCCCCCCTGGATCCATGCCCTGTATCATGGATCAAAACCATCAAAACCGAACTCGCCCCATACCTCCTCCAAATAATAAATCAAATCGCTACTCCAAGGAATCATGCCCGCCAACCTAAAAACATCCTCTGTTCGCCTTGTACTTAAAAACAAGACTCTAAACAGAAATGAGCCAAACTCATACAGATAGATAGCAAGCATCCCATTTCTTGCTAAAATAATTGAAAAAAAAAAAAAAACATCCTTAATCAACTCCAAGACTACCTAGACACCAACGCCTCCCTAAACTTCCCACCAGTATGGATGTCACCCATTCCACAGGGCCGAAACCTTGCTCCTAGCCCTGACAACCTTATCCGAGGCGTAGATAACTCCAACCACGCATTCCTTCTAGTCTTCTTAGACATTGCCTCGGCTTTTGACAACTATAAAACCCTCATCGCAAGACTGGAATACCTTGGCCTGGGCGGACTAGTTCTACTGTGGTTTAAATACTACATCACAGACCGCAAGCTCTGGATCCAAATAGGAGAACCACCCTCAAACACCTTTCCACAAGAACAAGGTATACCGCAAGGCTCTGTCCTCTCCGCCCTCCTATTCAATCTGTACCTACAGCCCATCACCCACATATTCAGGAAGCACAACATTCAATACTACATCTACGTGGATAACATTATGCTGTCACTCCCAATAGATGTAAACAACCCCACCTACAATAACCTAGTTGACTGCATTAAGGAAACCGACTCCTGGCTAAAATCCCACAACCTCAACCTAAATTTCTAAAAGACTGAAGCACTACACATCACAAGGAGCCAAAACCCTACCCCAAACCATTACCATTAGCAATACCACAATTCCAGTCAAGCAAGAAGTTAAATACCTTGGTATAATCCTTGACACATCACTCAGCATGCTACCCCACCTGAAACAAACAGCCAGAACAAATTCTATACACACTGAAGACCATACAACACTTGAGACCCTTCCTTGAAGCAAACGACTTTAGATCAGTCATCCAAGCCATCATCACTCCCCACTTCGACTACTGCAACAGCCTGTTGCAGGGTCTACCAGCAAAAAACCTACACATACTCCAACGAGCACAAAACATTGCAGCTAGAATCACCTGCAAAGCCAGATTAACCGACCATATCACACCCCTTCTATACGACCTACACTGGCTCCCAATAGAAAGCCGGATAAAATATAAACTACTCGTGACAACATTCAAACTCATCAACAATGTTGCACCATCCTTCCTCTCAACCCTCCTCACCCCTGCAAAAAACAGATCCCGTAGGGAGAATGCTCTTCACTCCATAACAATCCCACCCTCTATCCGCAAAACAAAACAAACCACAAGCTCCAGAACATTTACATACACCGCCCCCGGCCTCTGGAACTCCCTCCCACTACACACCCATGCAATCAAAGACCTGAAAGATTTCAGAAAGCAGCTCAAAACTCACCTCTTCACCATGCATTATGAAGAAGACAACTCGCATCCATATGCACACGCATCACTGAAACAACAGCCCTTCACCTAACACAACCGGGACAAGGTCTGCCCAAGCCCAAGGCCACGCAGAACCAAATCCTGTCCACCAAACCCGAAGGACTCCTGTATATATAGTTAACCTGTACATAGTTACGTTCTTAATTATTGTTCTTAAACTTGTTCTCAAGTCAAGTTATCCTGTAAAAATCTGTTCCTGTTCTATGTAAAAGTGTTTTTTGAGTTCTCTGTAAACCACCCCTGATCTCTGGAAGGGGCGGTATAGAAAAATGTCATAAATAAAATAAATAATGAGCTGCAAAAGTATGGACTGAAGACTAGGTGGCAGATCGGCAGATGTCGAACAGAAGGACAGAATGCAGGTTTGTCACAGATGCCTCCATGGCCCTGATGCTGTGTGCCGTGACCCAGCGCTCCAGAGAGCTGAGCCTGCTCGTAGGTGAGGGAATGAAGTCCGCCACTCAAGTGGACAGAGTTCATTTGGTCACTGCCTCCCTCAGCCAACTGGGGTCATATAGGAGACGAAAAGTTGAGAGGCTTTGCGGTAGCCCTGGGTACACTGAAGGCAGAAGGACAGGGCCCTCTTACAATCCAGGATATGAAATACAGTCTCCACCTGACTGGTGTGAGGCCACGGAAAGAAGGTGGGGAGCATCACTTCCTATTGAGGTGAAAGGGGGACACCACTTTAGGAAGAAACTTGGGGTGTGTGCGAAGCACCACCCTGTTCTCATAGAACCTTGTGTACGGCGGATCCACCACTAAGGACTGAAGCTCACTGATCCTACGAGTGGACATGAGTGCCACTAGGAAAACAACCTTCCATGAAATGTACCATAGGTGGCAGGTAACCAGGAGCTTGAATGGCGGCCCAGTGAGCTTGGATAGCACCACACTGAGGTCCCACTCTGCCACTGGAGGGCAGATGGGGGGCTTGGATAACAAGAGACCTTGCAGAAAGCAGGTCACAAGGGGCTGAACAGAGAGGGGTTTGCTCTCGATGAGGTGGTTGTGCGCCGTCAGAGCGCTCAGGTGCACCCTGACCGAGTTGGACTTCATTCAAACTCAATCACTCCTTTTGATTGTTTGCTGTGATACCGCTTTGATTGTAAGATAAGGCGGTATAGAAATATTGTTAAATAAAATTCCTGCCTGCGACAGGCAGAGCAAATATTGCAGCATAGGTTGCACAGAGCACAAGAACGGGTTAACATGCCGTTACGCGCACCACAATGAATCTGTGCCATTTGAAGGCATAGGTCCGTCTCGTAGAGACCTTACGGGAGGCAAGCAGGACCTCCTCTACCGCCAAGAGGTTGAATGGGGCCAAGGCTACCCTTTCAGCAGCCAAGCCATAGACAGAGCCCCCAGGCTGGAGTGTAGGAGAAAGCCCTCCTCCTGCGACAAGGATCAGGGGGCACAGAGGACAAGTGGAGGAGCAGTGGTCACTGGGGGAGGGGGCAACCATATCAGCGAAGTCCCATCATGCTGAGCCTTGAAGAGGGTCTTGGCAATCAGTGGCGTGGGCGGGAAGGCATAGAGAAGGCCCTCCGTACATGGGATGAGGGACATATCCGCTGCTACCTGAGGGTGCTGTGGTTGGCGGGAGCAGAAGCGGATCAGCTGAGTGTTGGTCCAATCACAAAGAGATCCATCAGTGGAATTCCCCAGAGCTGGAAGAGCTGAGAGAGGCCACTCTAGGGTCCAGCTGCCACTTGTGCGGTTGGAAGACCCTGCTGATTCTGTCTGCCAAAGCATTGTCCTGGCCTGGCAGATACATCGCCTGCAGGAGCATCCCACTGCAGAGCGCAAAGGAGCAGAGAGCCACTGCCTCCTGGCAGAGAAGATAGGACCTTGTGCCCCCCTGCTTGTTCACGTAGAACATCGCCAAATGATCGTCCATCTGGACTAGCACTGACTGGTGCTGCAGGCGGTGGCGAAATTTTCTGAGAGTCAGGAATACAGCCCGGAGCTTGAGCAGGTTGATCTGCAGTTAGCTCTCTGACGCAACAGGCTGTCCTGGGTGCAGAGATCCTCACAATGAGCACCCCAACCCAGTAGGAAGGCGTCCATAGTGAGGACCCTCTGGAGATCGCGGCCTGAAAGGGCATCCCAGCCTAGAGTTGCTGCGGAACCTGCCACCAGCCAAGTTAGTCCACGAGTAGGTGGGTCACCGTCACCCTGTCCCACAGCCACCAAGTGGCCTGGGTCCAATGGGAGCAGAGGCACCTTTGGGCGGCCCTCTTGTGGAGGTGGGCATCCGGGGTAACATGGACCGTGGATATCATCTGACCCAGCAGATGTAGCAGGAGGCGAGCAGACACTGTGCATCTGCATTGGACATCTGCGGCCAGCACTCCAAGGCGGTCAGCCCTGTGCTGAGGTAGGAAAGCCCTAGCCTGGAGATTGACTAGCCAGGCTCCTATAAACTCTAGACACTGTGTGGGGAGGAGGTGAGACTAGTGATAGTTTATGACAAACCCCATATGTTGTAGGATGCTGATGGTGCGAGCCATAACCTGCTGCACCTCAGCGGCCAAGCCTCCTCTGATGAGCCGGTCATCCAGGTATGGGAAGACAAAAGACTAGCCACTTGGTAAAGACCCTTGGGACAGAGGCCAGGACAAAGGGTAGGACCCTGTATTGGTAGTGGCTGCCCCCCACCATGAACCCGAGGTATTGCCTGTGGCTGGGATGGATGAGGATGTGTGTGTATGCATCCTTTAAGTCCAAGAAGCATAGCCAGTCTCCCTGCTGGAGGTATGGCAGCAGCGTCCCAAGAGAAAGCATCTTGAACTTTTCCCTCAACAGGAACCTGTTCAGGCCCCACAGGTCCAGGATGGGCCTTAGGCCCCCTGTTCTCTTTGGTACAAGGAAGTACCGGGAGTAGAACCCTCTGCCCCAGAGGTGTGGGGGTACGGGCTCCTGCAGTAACAATGTCTGTTGGAAGGGAGTCCTGGTGGGCTCTCCCAGGAATAATAGATGGGGGAGTCTGCTCCAAATGGAGGAGGTAGCCCTCCTTGACGACCTAGAGTGCCCAGGTGTCGGTGGTGATGGCTGGCCACCGGTGGGGCAAACAGAATTAGATGTCCCTATATGAGCTGCTGAGGTGGGCCTCCTGGGGGTGGAGAGCCTATGCCCAAGGAGTCAAAAGCTCCCCCCAGGCGGTGCCAGAGCTGGGGCCCGGGTTTTGGGAGTCTTCAGCTTATGAGGGCCATGCCCTTGTCCCCTGGCCTGCTGACCCTGCTGGGGGAGGCCTGATACTAAAGGTATTTTCCATAAGCCCTTTCCTTCCTTGAGTAAGAGGGCTCCCACTCATCAGGGAGGGCCTCAGTCCCGAGGATTGGGACTGAGACAGATGTCAAGGATCACGCCAAGACCGATAGTGCTCAAGAATCAGCTCAACATCCAGGGAAGTCCTTGAGGTCAAGGCCCCCGGTGGTCTGAGCAGATGAACCAGCAGAACCGGGCATCATGGTCCACTGCTAGGTCATGAAGGCAGACAAGTTGTATTCCAAGGCTACCATTCTGGTTTCCAGACCAGATGGCTCCGCAGCCTTCGGTGCGGGCACCAAGGATATCGGGCCCAGCACCGGCTCAGATGAGGGGGGAGTCCTCGACTAAAATGGCCTTGGGTGCCTGAGACCGATCATCAGAAACTGATGATTCTCTTGTGGGTGACCTTGGTCGGCCATTCCCACTCTGACCCTTCAGAGGCAGTGTGGTCACCTTGGAGCTCGTGTGTCCCCAATAGGACCTTGGGGCATGGTGTTGCTGGAGATTCTGGGGCAGAGTTTGACCTTTGGAAGATCTTGTCATTCTGTTGCTGACAACTCTTAATAGCCTTGGAGGACATCCTCTTACAAAAGCCACAATGCAAGGGGTCGTGGTCCAGCCCTAGACAATGGAAGCAGCCATTGTGTGTTAGCAAGGGACATGTTTCACAAGCACAGATCACACTTCTTGAAGCCAATGGCAGAGGCCATGGGGAGAAAAAAGGGCCCCACCAAGGTTGAAGACCTGGTGAAAAAAGGGCGCAAACTGCAGTGGCCAAAACCAAGAAAAGAAAGAAAAAACTAACCCGAGATGCAATGCTGAGGCAAGCAAGCTGTGACGGGAAAGGGAACCGGTACACAATCAGGGAAAAGCAATTTCCAAGTAAACACTTTTTCCGGGGAAAACAGACATGTTCAGTGGGCTCCGTGGAAAAAAAGGAGACTGAGGCAAGAAGGCACCCTTGGGTGGGTAGGAGACCACGCATGCGTGGTGCATCTCCCAAAGGGCTCTCTTTGAAAGCTGGAGAGAAGCTTCCACGCAGGGCTCCGTCGGCATCACCCATATGTGAAGGCCAACTTCCTGCTTGTTAGTATGACAAGATCTTCCTTGGTTAAAGCCATGGTGGCCTTCTCCTATTAAACCCTGACTATCTACCTGTTCAGTAATTTTGTTCTTTATAATGGTTTCTACCATTTTGCCCAGTACTGACATCAGGCTCACCGGTCTGTAGTTTCCCGGATCACCCCGGAATCTTTTTTAAAAATTGGCATTACATTGGCCATTCGCCAATCTTCAGGTAGTACAGATGATTTTAATGATAGTTCACAGATTACTAATAGTAGGTTTGCAATCTCATATTTCAGTTCAACTCCCTCAGATGTACACCATCCGGTCCATGTGATTTGCTACTCTTTATTTATCTCAAATAGTTGTAATACAACTTCCCGGTTCATCGATATTTCTTTCAATTCTTTGGATGCATCACCTTTAAATATCATTTCAGTCATGGATAACTTCCCTACAGCGCCTTTAGTTAAGACCAAAGCAAAGAATTAATTCAGTCTCAAATTTTTGTGTCAGGAGTGTGGGCATGCAATTTGTTCCCCAAGACCAGTCTCTCCATTTAGACAAAAGGCATGGAAACCAAAGCTGAGGAGGCTAGTAAGGGGCTATTAGCATAACATACACAGTCTTGTAGAATCCTCTGAATGACCCTAAAATCCAGGGAATGCTGAAGGCACTGTGAGATAACCAGTTCTCTGGTGGTCTTCTGGAACAGAAGCTGGGATATTTACTGTTGCTGTGAGTGGCGAAAAGGTAGATTGTTGAAGTCTCCCAATGACTGAAAATGCATAGAGAAGTTTGGCCTTTGAGGGACTATTCATGGGGATCCAACTGACCACTGAGCCTGTATGACAACTGGTTGTTTTGCCCTGGGGATACTCCATCTGACTTTGAGCACCCAGTGGGAACACAAGATTCCAAATCTTGAGAGTCTCGACAAGGCAAATGTACTGTTTGTTGAAATAAAACATTGCCACCTGATTGTTGCGATTTTGACTATTCCATTCCTGATCCATTACCAAAAAGTTCTGAAGTAATGGAAAATTGCCTGAAGCTCCAGAAAATTGATATGAAGCTGACTTTATGTCCATGTCCACTGAGCTCAAGTTTGTAGGCTGAGAAGATGGGCTCCCCAATCAACTGAAGAGGCGTTGTGAGAATTTTCTCAGCTTGTGACTTGTGGAAAAGGCACCCTTCTTTCAGACTGCTGGGGTTTGACACCAATACAGAAAGCTTCTGCCAGGCTCATTATGCTCACATAACCCCTCTTCAAGTCATTTGACTGACTCCCTATCCATTTCCGCATTCAATTCAAACTTCTCCTACTGACTTCTAAGTGTATTCATTCTGTAGCTCCTTGCTACCTTCCCTCTTATCACTCTTCACACTCCTCCTCGAGAACTCCACACCACTGGCAAATCCCTTTTATCTGTGCCTTCTCTGCCACTACCAACTCCAGATTTCGCTCATTCCATCTTGCTGCTCCATATGCTTGGAACAAACTACCCAAGTTAGCACGAAAGGTTCCTTTCTCTGGCCCTATTCAATTCCAGGCTAAAAACCCAACTCTTCAAGGCTGTGTTTGGATCCTCATCTCCTTTTTCTCCTGCTTATCACCTATCTGTATCTTGCCATTCCCCTTGAATTACCCTCATCCCCAGTTGTGGTGTGATCTGTCTTGATTAGACTGCAAGCTCTGATGAGCAGTGACTGTCTCTTACTTGCACATGTACAGTGCTGTGTACGCCTTGTGGCACTATAAAATGATAAATAGTAGAAGTAATTGAGGTGATCTGCATTCTCCTGGAAACGAATGTTGAAGTTGGTCCTATTGCAGTTTCATTTGCCACTGAAGAGGCCACATTCTGAGTCTTGCAAATGGTACTGTGTGAACTAATACAGCCATTTGGCCTAAGACAGAGTATGCTGAAGATGCTACAGGCTGGCTACTTGCCCTAGGTGGCCAATGGTGGGAATAAGGAAGTAAGGGTGGACCGGTGGTCCAAGGGGCTTGCATGTCTTAAATTCATGATTAGTTGAGCCCCTGTGAAATACAGGTCCTGTTGTGGAGCAAGGCTGGACTTTTCCAGATTTATTAGGGCCCAGGAACTGAGAAAGGGTAAGAACTACTGAGACCAAAGTCTCCACGACTAGGTGTGACCAGGATGAAGTAAGAATGTCATCCAAGTAGGGAAAAATGTAAAGCCCTGACTTGTGCAATGTGCTATGGCTGGGGCTAAGCGTTTTGTTATGACTCTGGAGGTTGATGAAAGGTCAAATGGCAGGACTTTGTATTGGTAATGGGTGTCTTTGCAGCTGAAGCGAAGGTATTTCCAGTAATGAGGGTAGATTGAAATGTTGGTGTAAGCATCCAGAGAGACAACCCAGTCCACTCTGAGGAATGGCAGCATGGTTAAGAGTTCATTTTGAACATCTGCTTCCACAAGAATTTATTGAAACCTCTGAGTTCCAGTATGGACCTGATACCTCCCCCTCTCCTGACTCTTTGGGGATGAGGACGTATCTGGAGTAAGAGACTTGTCCCTCTTTATCTGACGGCACCTCCATCGTATTTGATTATCGAAGCAACCAGATCTCTGACTCAGAGGAGTGTTGATACCAGGTTCTGAATGGAGAGGGTCCAATGGTGATGGTGGGTGGGGCCTGCAAAGCGTATCCTTTAGTTAGACTACATAGCATCCATTTTTTCACAGTGATAAGTTCCCTGCCACATCTTCACAAAAAACTGGAGATGGCTGCCAACTGGCAAGCCATTAAAAATTGGGGAATGGCTTTTGCGAGGGCAGCTGGATAGTAGTGGGTTGCTTCCTCTCTCTCTGCTGTGGTTTAGGATATGTTGTTGAAGAGACTGCTTTTGTGGCAGAGACCGTAGGTACGATTGGTAAAGCCTATGATAATATATAGCCTGGAGATAGAGCCAGATATAATCCTTCTATATGGAAGGGCACTGGATGTCTCAGAAAAGAGATCTGGTCTAGTTGCACAGAGAGCTCTTTTACAGTTGAGCTTTGATCTCTGATAAGAGATGCTGTATTGCTTATTGAAGAGTCCAAGCTACTGTATCTTGGACTTTCTCAACTAGATGGTCTCCTATACAAGGAACATCTGCTAATTAGTCATGAAGACCCTCAAAGCCCTGAGGCCCTAAGCTATGCAGTCCTCCTGCTCCTAAGGCTATTGCTGAGGCCCAAAATGCCATATCATATGCATCATAGGTAAAATGTATAAAGCAAGGATGTCAAATTCTAGTCCTGGAGGGCCACAAACCAGCCTGGTTTTCAGTTTGTCCCTAATGATTATTAGGGAGATATATTTCATATTCATTAGGGATATCCTGAAAACCTGTCTAGTTTACGATCCTCCAGGAATAAATTTTGACACCCCTAGTATAAAGAGATACCGGACCTTCCTGGACGTCTTCAGTAAGATTCAATGCAGCCTAGCTTGGAAGATCCTTGACAATTGTAAAGTGGTGAATATATAGGGAAGAATCACCCAAACTATAGATTCACAACGCTAGATTCCACATTAGGAGTTGACACCCAAGAAAAGGATCTGGGTGTGATCACAGACAATACATTGAAATCTTCTTTTCAGTATACGGCGGCAGCCAAAAAAGGAAACAGTTAGGAATCATTGGGAAATTAATAGAAAATAAAACAAATGATATCAGTGTGTCTATTGCTCCATGGTGTGACCCCCACCTTGAATAGTGTGTGCAATTCTGATCTCCACATCTCAAAAAAGATATATAGCATTAGAAAAAGTACAGTCAAGGGCAATCAGAATGATAAAGGGCACAGAATGATTCTTCTATGATGAAAGGTTAAAGAAATTTGTGATCTTCAGTCTGGAGAAAATATGGCTGATGGGAGATATAATAACGATCTATAAAATCCTGAGTGAAGTAGAACAGGTAGATGCAAAGCAAATCTTTACTCTTTCAAAAGACACAATGACTTGGGGACACTCCATGAAGACACAAAATAGTATATTTAAAACAGAAGGGATAAAATATTTTCTCTCTCAATGTATAATTAGTCATTGCTGGCAGATGTGGTAAAATCAGGTACTGTAGCCAGGTTTAAAAAAAAAAAAGGTTTGACAAATTCCTGGAGGAACCAGCTAAAAACTTAAGATAGGCCAAGAGAAAATCACTGCTTATCGCTGGGTTAAGTACCATGGAACTGGCTACATTTGAAATATGTCAGGTATTTGTGACCTGGACTGGCCAATACTGGAAACGGGACACTAAGCATGATGGACCTTTGGTCTATCCCAGTATGGCAGTGCTTATGTTCTTATACATGCAATGCATGATAATGGAGCATTTGCAACTGGAGAGCTATTATCTGAAGAAATAGCACTGAACAGTGATACTCCTTTCTAACAACTATGCCCAGGGTTTGGGACTCCTTTCCTTGCGGAGCATAATAGTAGGACTTTGGTGGTTTTGCCTTTTTTAATGCTGCCTCAGTTATTACACACTGATGGGGCAGCTGAGGGTACGTATGGTCTGGGGTTGTTACACTTTGTACTTTGTCTAATCACTTGGATACTGGCACTACCCATTGTCATATATTGGGAGTTGCAAGTCCTAGAACATCTGGTGCACCGAATTCCAAGGGTTTCTTTGGGCACATTTATGTACTACATAATGGAATTAAAGTCCCGAAAATTCTATGGAGCCACAAGAGTAGAGACAGTGACTTAACTAATTTTTGTATAAATTTGATGACGTATCCTACCCTAATATGAGATGTTGGAAGATGGTGTTATAAAAGTAAAGCATAGTTACTCACCTGTAACAGGTGATCTCCGGGAACAGCAGGAATTTAGTCTTCACATACGGGTATCGTCAGTACCGACAGAGCCTGCACGGGAACGCTCCCCAGCATCCAATTAGGAAGCTTTTGGGAGCATCCCACAGTGCCTGCGTGCTGCCTTCCCGCCTTTCCCAACTGCCTCTCTCCAGCTGAGTTTAAAGCGGAGACAAAGAGAGAGAGAAGGAAAGGGAAAGAGATAGATACAACTCTTAGGGGAGGTGGGTGGGTTGTGAAGACTAAATTCCTGCTGTTCCCGGAGATCACCTGTTACAGGTGAGTAACTATGCTATCTCCAGGAACAAGCAGGAATGTAGTCTTCACATATGGGGACTCCCTAGCTTTAGATGCCAGGAAGAGACCCCAGAAATTGTGTGTCCCTGTGAAGGGCTCCACTTCCCCCCCATGGATCTCTGGCATCCAACCAGGGATGGCGGGTAGGAGTTGATTAGGTATGGAACAGGTGTTGCAGAACAGCCTGACCAAACAAGGCATTCCGGCGGGAGTCCTTGTCCAAGCAGTAATGGGCTGTGAAGGTATGAACCGAGGCCCAAGTGGCTGCTCGACAGATGTCATCGATAGACACAGAGTGAAGATGAGCCATAGAGGCTGCCATGGCTCTCACATTGTGAGCTGTGACATGGCCCTCCAGAGAAAGGTTCTTACTCTGATAGGCAAAGGAAATACACTGTGCAATCCAGTTGGACAATGTTCTCTTGGAGACCGAAGTCCCAAATGAGAAGGATCAAAAGCAACAAAGAGTTGAGAGGACTTTCTATGTTGCTGTGTTTTTTTGCAAGTAAAAGGCTAAAGCTCTTTTACAGTCCAAAGTATGAAGATTCCTTTCTGCATTTGATGCATGAGGTCTTGGAAAGAACACAGGCAGGTAGAATGCTTGATTAAGATAAAAAGGCGAGACCACCTTTGGCATAAAGTGTGGATGAGTCCTAAGGACTACATTGTCATGATGAAACCTTGTATAAGGTGGATCAGCTACTAGTGCTTGCAACTCACTGATGCGGCGTGCTGATGTGATTGTAATGAGAAAGATAACTTTCCAAGAAAGGAATTTCAATGAGGTAGTAGCTAAGGGTTCGCAAGGTGGCTTCATGAGCTGATCAAGAACCAGGTTTAAGTCCCATGCCACTGGTGGTGGCCTAATGGGAAGCTTAGTCAGAAGGCGGCCTCTCATAAATCTTGCTATAAGAGGATGGGAGGAGATAGGTTGTCCATTTAGAGGCTTGAGAAAAGCTGCAATAGCACTCAAATGGACTCTTACTGAGTTAATTTTAAGTCCTGCATTGGATAAATGAAGGAGATACTCCAGTAATGATTCTAGAGGTATCGCAAGGGGGTTAAGACCCTTCTGCGAACACCATATGGTAAACCTTTTCCACTTGAAAGCATAAGAGCATCTTGTGGAAGGCTTCCTGGAAGCATGAAGGACATCCTTTACTTGCTGAGAGAGGTTAAGATCTTGAAGATCTAGGCCTTCAGCAACCAAGCTCTGAGGTGCAGAGATTGAGAATTGGGATGCCATAACATTCCGTCCTCCTGACACAGGAGATCTGGAGCAGATCTTAACTCCAAGGAGGGAGCTTGAGAAAGATGTAGAAGCAGAGGGTACCACACTTGCCGTGGCCAATGTGGAGCTATGAGAATCATACGCTGATGTCGGTACCGGAGAAGACAGCTGGTACCCCAGAGCATGGCACCAGTAGTTCTGCCGAGGTCGAGGCCATCCTGGAGCCCCGATAATGCTTTGGAAGCCGAAGCCTCCCGCCAGGGCAATATTGCCAGTGCAGAATCCTCAAGGGCAACGCCAGAGGCATCTCGGTGCTTAGAAGGAGATCTACCCTTTGAGGACCGGCTGAACTTATGTTTAGTTACCTGAGATCCACGGAAGGAAGAGGAAGCCCTGGAAGACGTCGATGCTGCATCAGAGGGAAACAGGGTACTGAGCTTAGCAGCTCGGTTCTGCCGACCTCTTTTAGACATCATGGCACAGGACATACAATCGATGATGGAATGGTCAGGACCTAAACATTTCAGACACCAATCATGGGTGTCTGTGACGGAGATGGTACTGCCACACTTGGTGCACTTTTTGAAACCTGAAGCAGGTTTCTCCATTGTAGGAAAAGATTTTTGGACCTAAGGCCCAAAATGGCGCGTGCACCTAGGAAAAATGGTAAAAAATACTAAGTATATACATATATATTTTTAAAAGAACAGAAATAAAGAAAAAACGACGGTACCGGTAAAGCGGAGGAAGGCAGACGCGACCACAAAAAAAGAAAGTAATAAGGAGAATTTCTGCAGTGACAGGAACAACGACCTGCTGGCTCTGCGGAAAACGAAGAACTGGAGAGGTAGTTGGGAAAAGCGGGAAGGCAGCATGCAGGCGCTGTGGGATGCTCCCAAAAGCTTCCTAATTGGACGCTGGGGAGAGTTCCCGCGCAGGCTCCGTCGGTACAGACGACACCCATATGTGAAGACTACATTCCTGCTTGTTCCTGGAGATCATGTAATCTGCCTTGTAATGACTGAGTTCTCCCGGCTCCTGGGTCAGGGTCTACAATGAGCAGGTTCCCTCTAGAAATGTTCAGGGGATTCCCAGCTAATACAGGAGTGAGGGGAGGGCTCATAATGAAGAGGCAAGGAATACTGTCGTATTTACTGAGCCACGAGGGGAGGGGGAGATGGCAACACAGCATGTCTGCTTGCATTCTGAAGAAGGGCAGATGTTTGCAGAAAAAAATATTTGCATAAACTAGAGCAGAACAGAAATGCTGCATTCTCTCCAAACTAGGAGGAACTGCTACTTGTGAAGAAGTGTCCTTTCTTGAGAGGCTTTATCTCTCTGTGCAAAGTAGTGATGTACCGAGGCATTTTCTTCCAATTTTCTTAGTAACAGAAACTTAAAGCGCAGCATGGTCAGTTACCTTTTAAGTTTTCATTATTTGAATTTGTTTCTTGCCATTAGGTCTGGTGGTTTTAGAGAGTTCTGTTCCTTTAAGGGATGCAAAAGCAGCTATTGAAGGGAAACTGTTACAATAGGGGGTGGAAGGAATTGAGGCGCAGCTGCCTACCATATCCATAGATTTGTTAGCCCTGGAGAAAGGAGAGACCATCATACCTTTAGGAAGTCTAATTGGTCCTTGGGAAGTTTCACTGCTCCTGCTACTCTCATGGGTATCCGCTTCAGGTCCTTAAGGATATTTTCAATTTTGTTTGACATAGCATTATCTCCCCTCAAAAACAGAGACACTGTTTTTAAGGGGCTCCGACATTGCTGCTGTAAAACGCTGCTGTTTGAACGACGGTCACTTTTTTTTTTGTGTAGAGAGCAGAAGCACGTGTTCATTGGGGTTATGTAGAAAGACAAGACTGTATGGAAAATCAATAATCAAGAAAGCGTAGTTACTCACCTGTAACAAATGATCTCCGGGAATAGCAAGAATTTAGTCTTCACATATGGGTATTGTCGGTACCGACAGAGCCTGCGCGATAACGCTCCCCAGCGTCCAATAGGAAAGCTTTTGGGAGCATCCCACAGTGCCTGTGTGCTGCCTTCCTGCCTTTCCAGTTGAGTTTATAGCTGAGACCAAAGAGAGAGAGAGAGAGAGAGAGAGATACAACTCCTAGGGGAGGTGGGCAGGTTGTGAAGACTAAATTCCTGCTGTTCCCGGAGATCACCTATTACAGGTGAGTAACTGCACTATCTCCAGGAACAAGCAGGAATGTAGTCTTCACATATGGGGACTCCCTAGCTGCAGATGCCAGGGAGATGGCCCCAGGAAGTTGTCAGCCCTTGTGAAAGGGCTATGCTTCCCCCCATGGATCTCTGGCATCCTACCAGGAATGGTGGGTAGGAGTTGACTAAGTCTGAAAAAGGTGTTGAAGAACAGCTTGACCAAACAAGGCATCCCGGCGGGAGTCCTTGTCTAAACAGTAGTGGGCCGTGAAGGTATGTACCAAAGCCCAAGTAGCTGCTCGACAGATGTCGTCGATAGAGACAGAGTGAAGATGAGCCATTGAGGCTGCCATGGCTCTCATATTGTCAGCTGTGACATGGCCTTCAAGATGGAAGTTTCTTACTCTCATAGGCAAAGGATATGCATTGTGCAATCCAGTTACAGAGAGTTCTTTTGGACACTGGAAGTCCCAAATGACTAGGATCAAAAGCAACAAAGAGTTGAGAAGATTTTTGATGTTGCTATGTCCTCTGCAAGTAAAAGGCTAAGGCTCTTTTACAGTCCAAAGTATGAAGGTTCCTCTCTGCAATGGAGGCATGAGGACTCGGAAAGAATACAGGAAGATAAACCGCTTGGTTTAAATGGAAAGGCGAAACCACATTTGTCATAAAGTGTGCATAAGTCCTAAGAACTACCATATCATGGTGGAACCTTGTGTAAGAAGGATCAGCCACTAATGCTTGCAATTCACTGATGTGATATGCTGATGTGATTGCAATGAGGAAGATGACTTTCCAGGAAAGGAATTTCAGAGATGTAGTGGCTAATGGTTCAAAGGGCGATTTTCATGAGCTACCCGAGCACCAGATTCAAGGCCCATGCCACCGGTGGTGGCTTAATGGGCTTTGTTAAAAGAAGACCTCTCATAAATCTTGCTATGAGAGGATGAGAGGAAATAGGTTGCCTACTTAGAGGCTTGTAAGAAGCTGCAGTAGCACTAAGATGGACTCTTACTGAATTTGTCTTAAGACCCGCATTTGACAAATGAAGGAGATACTCCAGTATCGATTCCAGAGGTATCGCAAGAGGGTTAAGACCCTTCTGCGAGCACCATATGCTAAACCTTTTCCACTTAAAGGTGTATGAGACTGGGGATTGGGATGCCACAGCGTCCCATTCTCTTGGGAGAGAAGATCTGGAGCAGATCCCAACTCCAGAGGTGGAGCTTGAGAGAGAGATTTAGAAGCAGAGGGTACCACGTTTGCCATGGCCAATGTGGAGCTATGAGAATCATGACCTCTGTCTCTCTGAAGCTTGAATAGTGTTTTGGGGGTGAGGGGAATGGGTGGGAAGGCATATAGGAAGTCCTGACCCCAGTGAAGGAGGACGGTGTCCCTTGCCTGACAATGTCGAGCCGGGATTCTGGAACAGAACCGGGGAAGTTTGGCATTCAGTGGACTTGCAAAGAGGTCCATGTCCGTGGTTTCCAAATCTGAAATATTTGGGCAACCTGGTCTGCATGGAGAGACCATTCGTGTGGTAGTAGAACTCGACTGAGTTTGTCTGCCCAAGAGTTTTGAATGCCTGGAAGATACACCACAAGGAGATGAATCTGATGCTCTCTGGCGAGGGCCCATAGTCGCAAACTTCGTTGCACAGTGACAGAGAGCCTGTTCCGCCCTGCTTGTTCACATAGAACATGGCTACCCGATTGTCTGTTTGAACTAGGACTGTCTTGTATCTGAGCTGGACATGAAATACTCAAAGAACAAGGAAGATTACTCTGAGTTCCAGGAGATTGATGTGAAGACAGGACTCCTGTGGAGTCCAGGTACCCTGGGTAGAGAGATTGGGAAGGTGGGCTCCCCATCCCACCTGAGATGCATCTGTTAGGGTGACTTGGAATAGGGGTTGCTGGAAAGGAGACCCCACGAGAAGATTTTTGAGTGATTGCCACCACTGGAGGGACGAAATAAGATGGTCTGAGTTTGTTATTTTGTCTGACAGGCAACCTGAGGCCTGTGTGTACTGAGTGGATAAAGTCCACTGGGCTGCTCGCATGTGGAGGCGAGCATAAGGAACCACATGCACGGTGGATGCCATGTGGTCCAGCAGTTGTAGCATTTCTCGAGCAGTGAGATAAGGTTTGAGCACTACTTGGGAAGCTAGCTGTATTATGGGAAGACAGCGGGGCTGCGGAAGGAAAGCCCTTGCCTGTCTGGTATCCAGATGAGCTCCTATGAACTCTAGGGATTGAGTGTGAGCAAGATTGGATTTTGGGAGGTTTATAACTAGTCCCAAATACAGAAGGATTCGCATTGTGCGAAACAATGCAGAGCTGGCTTCTGGCACTGTAGGGGCTCGAATGAGCCAGTCGTCTAAGTAGGGGAAGACGAATATTCCCAGAGTGCGGAGAAATGCAGCTACTACAGCCTTGCATTTTGTGAGTACTCTTGGTGCAGAAGCCAGGCCAAAGGGAAGAACCCTGTACTGGAGGCTTTCCTTGAAACAGGAATCGGAGGAATCTTCTGTGATTTGGATGAATGAGAATATGAGTATACGCATCCTTGAGATCTAGAGAACAAAGCCAATCGTGACTTTGAAGGTATGGCAGCAGAGTTCCTAGAGACCATTTTGAACTTCTCTCAGAACAGATATTTGTTCAATTCTCTGAGGTCTAAAATGGGCCTGTATCCTCCTGTTTTCTTTGGAATTAGAAAATAGGGGGAGTAGAACCCTGTACCCTGTTGCAGAATGGGTACTTCCTCTATTGCTCCTTGCGCAAGGAGTGTTGTGACTTCTTGACCTAAGAGATTGTCGAGAGAGGTCTGAGAATTGAACTGTCTTACCATTGTAGGAGGGGGCATGCTGTGAAAATGAAGCTTGTATCCCTCTCGTACAATGGACAGAGTCCAATTTTCTGCTGTTATTTGTTACCATCTGTGGGCAAAATGACATAACCTGCCTGGGATGTCCAAGGGTTCTAGACCCTTCAGGGGCAGGAAGGCAAAGTTCTCTAGAGAGCAGTCAAAGCCCCTGAGGAGGCTGAGCCTGCTGAGCTGGCTGATGTTTTACCGCTTTTGGCTTCTTTTGTTGTCTAGGTTGTTGCTGTTGTCCCTTTTGGGCAGGCTGACCTGAACAGTGTCCCTGTTGGGTATAGCAAGGATAAAAATACTTTTTCTTATTGAAAAATGTTTTGTTTTTTTTTAAGAGGATCTTTTCCTTGCAGGATCAGCTGTAGATTTGGACAATCTATCCAAAGTGATATTGTCTGCATCTATCTCATTAGCCTTCTCCTGCCAATTCTTGCCAAAGAGATTCTCTCCTGTGCAAGGAATGTTTCCTAATTTATCCTGTACCCAAATTTCCAGGTCAGATGCCTGAAGCCAGGCAATCCAACGTGCACCAACGGCAATAGCAGAGGTTCTGCTTATGCACTCAAAACAGTCAAAGGCTGCACGATTTACAAACTTGGACTCTTGGGCAAGATAGTCCTGTCTTTTGTCATCAGGAAGAAGGGGGCTCATAAGCTCCAAGTCTCCTGTGACCTCTAAGGAACATTCCCATATACAAGATATGGGAACTGATCCTAGCTAAGATCATGGAAGCTTGAAAGCATTGACGCCCAAAGGCATTGAGAGTCCTGCATTCAGGAGGATTGGATGCATGTCTCTCTGCACTTTTCATCCTACGCATGGCTGATTCCACTTCCATTGAATGGTGTGGTAATGAGTTTTTTGAAAGCCAGTACAAGGTGGAACTCGATACATAGTATTGAGTCTCCAAGAATGAGAAGATGTGGTTAGAGGTACTTCCCACTTTCTCAGCATAAGATCATATAAGATCTCATGAATAGGCAGAGTAGCTGCCTCTTTGGGAGCCTTAGGGTATTGAAGAATCTCCAACTCCTTTGCCCTAGGCTCTTTTTCAGGAGCTACTGTAATAGAAAGGCCTCTGGCCACATCACGGATAAAATCCTGAAAGGATATATCCTCTGGCGGAGACATTCTGCGCTGAGGAGAAGAGGAATCCTCTGGGAGAAGTACTCTTGTATTAGCAGAGTCTTCGGAGTCAGACTCAGAGGATTCAAAATACCTCCGATCCCAGTGATCGTGCAGCACATGGTACCGGTATCGATCGACGTCGGTATCGGGTTGCTTCAGTACCGATATGTCGATGCTGGAGACAGTCGCATGACTTGGTATGGGTGGCATACCCATTGATGTTGATGCCGGCGGTACCAGTTGAGGTGTCTGAAACAGTTTCAACGGTACCGAAGCCGTGAGAAGAGCCGCTAGACTGCGTTCGATAGCAAGAAATCTCTGGTCTATCGACGGTGCCGATACTTGGGTGTCGGTACCGGTAGAAGCGGTCGTAACCCCAGAGCATGGCGCCAGTAGTTCTGCTGAGGTTGAGGCCTCGAGAACATCCTGGAGCCCCGTTGATGCTTTGGAAGCCGAAACCTCCGGTCAGGGAAGTTTTGCCAGTGAAAATTCCTCAAGGGCTACGCCAGTGGCATCTCGATACTTAAGAGATCTACCCTCTGAGGACCGGCTAGATTTATGCTTAGTTACCTGATATCCATGGGAGGAAGATGAGGCCCTGGAGGACGTCGATGCAACAAACACCGCGTCTGAGGGAAAAAGGGTGCTAAGCTTTGCAGCTCGATTCTGCCGACCCCTTTCTGACATCATTCCACAGGAGAGGCACTCCGAAGTAGAGTGGTCAGGACCTATACATTTGAGACACCAATCATGGGTGTCGGTGACGGAGATGGTATCGCCACACTTAGAACATATTTTAAAACCAGATGTTGGTTTTTCCATTTTTAAGGAAAGGTTGGGCCTAGTGCCCAAAATGGCACCTAGCACCAAGGAAAAATGTTTCTGAAATAAAATAGCTCAGAAACTATAGGGTTGGTTTGTTTGGGTTTTTTTAAGATGAAATTAGAATGAACCGGCGGTACCGGTATAGCGCTGAAGGAAGGCAGACGCGACCACAAAAAACAAAGATTAAAGAAACTTTGTCTGCGGTGACAGGGTATGGGACCTGTCGGCTCCGCGGACAACAAAGAACTGGAGAGGGACAGTTGGAAAGGCGGGAAAGCAGCATGCAGGCACTGCGGGATGCTCCCAAAAGCTTTCCTATTGGACGCTGGGGAGCATTTTCGCGCAGGCTCCGTCGGTACCAACGATACCCATATGTGAAGACTACATTCCTGCTTGGTGCTGGAGATTCAAGAATATGCCACAGCTGCTCCCAAAGCTTTCCTGAGCATGTCTGGGGAGCAGGTGGTCTGGATTGGGTGATGAAAACTATGTCAACCCAAGTGTGGCTTCATTCCCTGCCTTTTCCATGATCATAAGTTAATTCCTGCTCTTCTCATCAGAAAATACGCAAGCTTCTCTCGCACACCTTCATGTTTTCCCTTTTTCCTGTTGCTACCTTTTCTCTGCAAAATAGTAATGGTCACTGGAACGATAATGCATACAATGCTAATCAAAAATATCGTTCTTCTTTTTAAAGTAAGAGTATTATTTGCACCTTAGGTCTCAGTTTAAAATGACACTGCTACTTAAAAGTAATACTTCAATAGTAGCACACGTGTTCTTTCACATCAATGACCTTGTGCTTTTTTATACAAATATGAATGCTTTTCTCTGCAAGCATTAAAACTTACAAGCATCAGGCCAATCCAGAACCCAATGGCAGCAACAGTAGAAGGAGTAATCAGTATAGCTATGACGGGCCATCACAGCTCATGATCCTCTGCCAAGTTAAGCCAGCATAATGCAAGGTTTAACAGGAGTGTTTAGTTGATGACCCCAAATATCTAAAGAGACTACTCCTTCCATTACCGCCACCACTGGGCCCTAGCTTGGCTTGATTTTTGTTAAGTTACTGCTTGCGGGGAAGGTGACAGTGGGCTAAGGGAGATTGAGTGTAGCTGCTGCTGTTACTCTCGTGTCTTTCGGAGGCAAGATCTTGGCTCCTCACTTCCCTAACAGTTCTCAGCTCTTCATTCTTGCCCACCTATCTATTCAACCAGCCGCATGTGTACAAATGCATGAATACAGAAGGACATATAGACCCTCGAACACTACTGTCTGTTCTGAAATGTAACTACAAATGAACCCCTAAAAGCTATCCTAAGATTAGATGGTCATCAACACAAAAAAAAAACATTAAAGGAAAGAAGAGAGAAAAAAATAACAAATATATTAGAATAGTAGTTATCAAACCTGTCCTTGGAGCTCCAACTGGCTGGGTTTTCAGGATATCTGCAATGAATATGCATGCGATAGCTTTGCATATAATGGCAGCAGTATATGCAAAGCTACCTAAGAAAAAGTTAACGGGGAAAATAGTATGCATGCTTGTGTAGTGGAATCAGTGAGGTATGCTGGACGGCTACATAATAGTATAGTGTAGTATGAATAAAATAGGCAAGTTATGAATGAATGAAAATGGTGTCAAAAGGCAGAATTATTTGCTGCTCGCACAGGCCTTGAGCCTAGGATTGGAAATGTGAATAGTTAAACCCAAAATTCATTCATATTGTAAATAATAAATTCAGCTCAAACTCTAAGCTAATTATATATTATTTTATACAAAGATTGTGCAAGTATTGGCTGTGGGTCAGCTGATGCAATTTTTGGAAGATCATGACTGTTTGAATAATTCACAGTTTGGCTTTCATAAATTTCATAATACAGAATGGTTATTGGGTATTCTTGTTTGGGATATGAACAGGGGGCATATAGCAGTTTTGTTGCAGTTCGATTTGAGTGCGGCTTTTGATGCTGCTGACCATGAGATGTTGCTGGCTGTTTTGGATTATCTGAGCATCTCAGGGAAGGTTCTTGAGTGGTTTTCAGGCTTTTTATGTAATCAGACCTGTAGTGTCCAAGTTAAGGCTGAATGCTCGAGACAATGGAAACCAGTGTGGGATCTCTCAGGTATAGTCGTCTCCTGTGCTATTTAATTGCTGTTGACTGTTGGACAAGGAAAATCTTAAATATTATGTCTATGTGAATGACATTTTAGTTTTGCTATCATTTCCAAGGCAGCAAGGGAATTACTATTCTGTATCGAAAAAAGTGTTTCTAACTCTGGATAAATGGGCGCAAATGCTCAGTTTCCAGCTGAATATGGCAAAAACGAAAGTCCTTTGCTTAAATAATGGTCAGTTAATCACTAGACCACTACTGGAAGCAATCGAGAAATTGATTATTAAAAGGGAATCTGTGTTACGTGTATTCAGAGTATTCCTGGATGAAGACCTCACTATGGAAGCACATGTTAGATTGTTTCAAAGTCTTTCTTTAAGATGCGGCAACTTCAGAGGCTGAGCCCATATTCTGCGCCACAACTATTTCAGCTGTTGGTGCAGAGTATGGTGTTAAATTTCGATTACTGTTCTCAATGACAGAGGAAAAGGTTTCAACTTTGTCAGAACACAGCAATGATGTTAATTTTTGGTGCTCGGAAATGTGATTCGGCATCCCCTTATTTGCAAAGTTGCACTAGCTTAAGATGTCAGAGCATGTGGGTTTTAAATTTTACTTGTTTTATATAAATTTCTTTATGAATTTGTCCCAGTTGGTTTCTCTGTTTTGTTGTTGCCATACTTAACTAAATCTAGACGTTTGCAGGATACTATGACTCTTCTTTTTCCATCGAGTAGAAGGACCGCGAGTAAGAAGAGATTTGGAAAAAAGCATATAAAGCAGCGAGTTTTGGTCCAGGCTACTGAAAGGTCTGAAGGAAAGTGAATCAGTCTCGGTGTTTTGAAAACATAAAACTTGGCTATTTTCTGATTTAATAATTTTATTGTACCGAACAAATTTTTTATTTGTAAACCGCACTGATGAGTAATTGGGAATGCTGCAGTATAAAAAGCATTTTTAAAAAATCGATCAGAGGGAGACTATTACAAAAGCTCAGAAGCAAAGAATACAAAAGATCTAGCTCTCTTTCAAATAAGTGGCCAATTATCCCTTAGAACCTTAAAAGCCAACACA
Organism: Ichthyophis bannanicus; assembly: GCA_033557465.1. Taxonomy (NCBI): domain Eukaryota; kingdom Metazoa; phylum Chordata; class Amphibia; order Gymnophiona; family Ichthyophiidae; genus Ichthyophis; species Ichthyophis bannanicus. The sequence continues at coordinate 906,493,416 of CM066033.1, forward strand.
AGCAGCTTAAATATAGTCCCTGCCTTATTATTCTCCCAAGCTGAGTTTACAAACTCTCATCCAATGGCCTTTCTGCAAAAGCGGTATCCATAGAGATGCAGATGCTGAGATTGTATATGGCTGGGGAAGATAAAAAAGCTAACAATGGGAACTGGAGAAAATGTGCGTTTAAACATGGGGGATGAGCACACCCATCTCTAAGTAAAGAAAAAAAAACACCCCAAAAGATCAGAGTTCAACATCATGCAATGCTTATAACAGCAGCATTTACACCAGATCCAAATCAAGAGTCAATTTGGATTCTGCAAGGAGAGAAATTCCATATGACTCAAGCTGATTTGAGGCTGAATGGATTATCTGAACCCACTCAAGGAGAAAGATCTGAACTGCATTAGAAAAGGTCTCTCCAATTTTGGATTTAAAAGGCTTACCAACACTCTTCATGGAACTGCCGATCTTTGTGCTAACCCGCAGGAATTTGCTCAGGTCCCACCGGGGGATCTTCACCACACAGTAATCCAAGCTGGGCTCAAAGTTTGCTGTTGTGGAGTCAGTAACAGAATTCCTGGAATCAAGAGACATGCAGATCACTTTCCATTAAGGCTTGAGATGGTAATCAGATCACACAAGCCTCTCAGGTCACAACTCAAAATACTCATCTGAAAATGAGACTCAAGAGTTAAAAGACCAATTTAGGGGGTATATAGAATTCTTTGCAATGCTATCTAATCCTCAGTCCTACCAAAAAATACCAACTTGGCTGCAGCAGAGAAAACATGATAATAAGCAAGGGAAATGTGCGCACTACACAGCAGCAGAGGTCTGAACATATATTTATGTGGATTACATCTGAGCTTTTATTCCTTTTACACAGGTTTTGCTGAATCCATACAGATTTTAAAAAAACACTTTTTAATACTGAGAAAATATATCTTTGGGGAAGGCTATTCTCCATCTCCAGATGATTGTAGAAAGTTGCTTCTGAAAGAGGTCACTGTCGTAAGAGCTTGGGAGTCTTGATTTTACTTTAACAAGAGAAATCCATGTGGCTGCAGTTTTGAAAAGAACATAGGAGACAATATGGTTGGTTTGACAGCTCTGTCCTTTCATGTGACAACAGGAGTTTTGGGCTCTGATGAAATCAATAGTGTTAAGATGTCTTGACTACTGCAACATAGTATACCTGGTTCTTCCAAAAAGAACTTAATAAAAGATTGCAGTGACTGCAAAGTATGATAACTAATGTCATGGCATATAGTACCAGATGGGACAGGGTATTACCTCTTGCATTCATTTCACTGGTTCCCTGTTCAGCAACATGTTCTCTTTAAGGTTTTATATTTAACATTTCAAGTTCCCCATGGAATATCTTTAGCTTAAGAGGAAGATTAAAAATATATTCCTAGACACGTACAGCAATCAAGTCAAATCACACATCTATGGTGACATTTTACTTACCAGTTAAGGTCCTTTCCTTGAGTCCTGCTAGACCAGTCCAGACAAGTGGGTTATGCTCCCCTACCAACAGATTGATGGAAAGAAAGAATCAATGAAAAGCCTAGGTTTCAATGACATCATTCCCATGCCTCTATCTGCCTCAGCCACTGGAGGTCTCTTCAGTATTCGTCCCAAAGCATATGGGAGAAAATATGGCAAGCCTCACACAGGAAAACATCAACAGAAGGCTGTAAGTACAGAAATCAACCTGCAGATCCAAGTATAAAATCATAGCAGACCCAAAGGGTACAGCAGCAGCAGAAGAGAGCAAATACAGTTTCAGGGGTGGGCCCTGGACTGGTCTCTTAGCAGGACTCAAGGAAAGGACATTAACTAGTAAGTAAAATGTTACCTTCCATAAGTCCTGCTAGACCAGTTTAGAGAAGTGGGATGTACCAAAGCTATGATTCCACTAGGCGGGAAGATGACACAGCAGCTCGCAAAACCCTTGAGCCAAAGGCCGCGCATCCCCACGTGTGGACATCCAAGCAGTAATGCTTGACGAAGTGGAAAGTGATGTCCACGATGCCACCCAACAAATATCTGCAGAGGCTACCGAGCTCTGCTCCTTCTACAAGGACACTTGTGCTCGGAGAGAATGGGGGCGCAAATCTCCGACACCGACAGGTTCCGCAACAGATACACAGAGGCAATCTGCCTCCTTAATCTAGCACCCCAAAGTTGCCTTAGCTGCTGCATCATCCTTGCATGTACAAGCAAACAGCACAAAAAGATGGTTGGACGTATGAAAAGAATTTGTAACCTCCAAGTATTAAAGAAGCATCCTCCGGACATCCACAAGGTGAAGATCGGACATCCACAAGCTGGATATAGTGGTTAAGGAGAAAACCACCAGAACGGCAATAATAGTGGCGTTAGTTCCAAGCAACTACTCTGCGAATCGCGTGGAGAGGCAAAAGATACTGAAATACCAGGAAATACAGTCGGAGACCAAAGAAATGTGGCAGAAAGATACAGAAACAGTACCCATTGTGTTGGGTGCCACAGGCTTGATAAAGAAGAATTTCCAAGCACATCTTGACAAACTACTCATACACGTTACATCTTACAAACTCCAGCAGGAGGCACGATGCAAGTACTACACTGAGCCTTAGCAATAAATCTGAGAGACAGACCATATTCCCCATGCCCTTGCATAGAAACGAGACTCACAACTCTCATGGTATGTGCAAAACTCACTCATTTGGAGAAACTGCCCCGAAAGCATAATTACTCGCCAGTAAAGCATAGTTACCCACCTGTAACAGGTGATTTATTTTATTTATTTATTTATTTTGACAGTTTTGTATACTGCCTTATCCTTCAATCAAAGCGGTCACAACACAATTGGGGGATACATTTAACACGCGGGGATATGAGACACATACACTAATACTTACAGGGAACATGGGCAATGGAGGGTTAAGTGGCTTGCCCAAGACCACAAGGAGCATCTGTGGGACTAGAAACCCCAGTCCTTCCGGCTCAAGGTTGCTGTCCTCTAGTGGGATTTGAACCCCTGACCTTCCGGCCTGAAGTACCTTGCCCCAACCACTAGGCTACTCCTCCCTTAGGTGGTGATCTCCGGGAACAGCAGGAATTTAGTCTTCACATATGGATATCATTGGTACCGACGGAGCCTGCGCGGGAACGCTCCACAGCGTCCAATTAGAAAGCTTTTGGGAGCATCCCACAGCGCCTGCGTGCTGCCTTCCTGCCTTTCCCAACTGTCTCTCTCTAGTTGAGTTTAAAGCTGAGACAAAGAGAGAAAGAGAGAGAGAGAGAAAGAATGAAAGAGAGAGATAGAGAGATACAACTCCTAGGGGAGGTGGGGAGGTTGTGAAGACTAAATTCCTGCTGTTCCCGGAGATCACCTGTTACAGGTGAGTAACTATGCTATCTCCAGGAACAAGCAGGAATGTAGTCTTCACATATGGGGACTCCCTAGCTACAGATGCCAGGGAGAAACCCCAGAAGTTGTGTGCCCTTTTGAAAGGGCTCCACTTCCCCTCCATGGATCTCTGGCATCCTACCAGAGATGGTGGATAGGAGATGATTAAGTATGGAACAGGAGTTGAAGAACAGCCTGACCAAACAAAGGCATCCCGGCAGGAGTCCTTGTCCAAGCAGTAATGGGCTGTGAAGGTATGAACAGAGGCCCAGGTAGCTGCTCGACAGATGTCATCGATAGACACAGAGTGAAGATGAGCCATAGAGGCTGCCATGGCTCTCACATTGTGCGCTGTGACATGGCCTACAAGAGGAAGGTTCTTACTCCGATAGGCAAAAGATATACACTGTGCAATCCAGTTGGACAGTGTCCTTTTGGAGACTGGAAGTTCTAAATGACTAGGATCAAAAGCAACAAAGAGTTGAGAGGACTTTCTATGTTGCTGCGTCCTTTGCAAATAAAAGGCCAAAGCTTTTTTACAGTCCAAAGTATGAAGATTCCTTTCTGCATTAGAGGCATGAGGCCTTGGGGAAAAAAACAGGAAGGTAAACTGCTTGGTTTAAATGAAAAGGTGAAACCACCTTTGGCATAAAGTGTGGATGAGTCCTAAGGACTACCTTATGATGGAACCTTGTATAAGGAGGATCAGCCACCAATGCTTGCAATTCACTGATGCGACGTGCTGATGTGATTGCAATAAGAAAAATAATCTTACAGGAAAGGAATTGCAAAGAGGTAGTAGCTAATGGTTCAAAAGGCAGCTTCATGAGCTGGCCAAGAACCAGATTTAAATCCCATGCCACCGGTGGTGGCTTAATGGGAGGCTTAGTTAGAAGAAGGCCTCTCATAAATCTCGCTATGATAGGATGAGAGATGTAACTAATCTGTTATGTTTTTTTGAAGGAGGGAATAAACAGGTGGACAAAGGTGAGTCGGTTGATATTGTGTATCTGGACTTTCAGAAAGCCTTTGACAAGGTCCCTCATCAGAGACTTTTGGCAAAACTAAAGAGTCATGGGATAGGAGGCAATGTACTATTGTGGATCAGGAACTGGTTAAAAGATAGAAAGCAGAGGGTAGGGCTAAATGGCCAATTTTCCCAATGGAGAAAGGTGAATAGTGGTGTACCCCAGGGATCTGTGCTGGGTCCGCTGCTTTTTGACATATTCATAAATGACCTGGAAAGTGGAATAACGAGTGAGGTTATCAAATTTGCAGATGACACAAAACTATTTAAAGTTGTTAAAACCCAAGAGGATTGTGTAAAATTGCAAGAGGATCTTGATAATCTGGAAGACTGGGCATCAAAATGGCAGATGAAATTTAATGTGGACAAGTGCAAGGTTATGCACCTAGGGAAGAACAACCCAAACTATGGTTACACGATGCAAGGTTCCACATTAGGAACCACCACCCATGAAAAAGATTTAGGCATCATTGTGGATACCATGTTAAAACCCTCGGCCCAGTGTGCAGCAGCGGCCAAGAGAGCAAATAGAATGCTAGGTATGATAAGGAAAGGAATGGAAAATAAAACAAAAGATATTATAATGCCACTATATCGTTCCATGGTGAGACCGCACCTTGAATATTGTGTGCAATTCTGGTCGCCGTATCTTAAAAAGGATATAGCAATTTTAGAAAAGGTACAGAGAAGAGCCACCAAAATGGTAAAGGGGATGGAAGGATACTCCTATGAAGAAAGGCTAAAAAGGTTAGGGCTCTTTAACCTGGAAAAGAGACGGCTGAGGGGAGATATGATAGAAGTCTATAAATTAATGAACGGAGTGGAACGGGTAAACGTAGATCGATTGTTTACCTTATCAGAATATAGAAAGACATGGGGACATGCAATGAAGCTACAGGGTAAACTATTTAAGACTAATAAAAGAAAATATTTTTTCACTCAACGTGTAATCAAACTCTGGAATTTGTTACCGGAGGATGTAGTAAAGGCTGTTAGTGTAGCTGAGTTTAAAAAAGGTTTGGACAAGTTCCTGGAGGAAAGGTCCATAAACCATTATTAAGAAGTGACCGAAGATATCAATGCTTGACCCAGTACAAGCATTGTGGAACTTGTGTCTCTTGGGGAAACTGCTAGGTACATATGACCTAGATTGGCCACTGTTGGAAACAGAATACTGGGCTTGATGGACCTTGGTCTGACCCAGTATGGCATATCTTATGTTCTTATGAGAGGAAATAGGTTGCCCATTTAAAGGCTTGAGAGAAGTTTGAACTCTCACTGAATTGGTCTTAAGCCCTGCATTAGACAAATGAAGGAGATATTCCACTAATGATTCCAGAAATATTGCAAGAGGGTTAAGACCCTTCTGCGAACACCATATGGTAAACCTTTTCCACTTGAAAGCGTAAGAGCGTCTTGTGGATGGTTTCCTGGAAGCATAAAGGATATCCTTTACTTGCTGAGAAAGGTTAAGACCATGAAGTTCTAGGCTTTCAGCAACCAGGCCCTGAGATGTAGAGACTGGGGATTTGGGATGCCACAGCATCCCATCCTCCTGGGATAAGAGATATGGAGCCCACAGCATCTCTTCCTCCTGGGATAGGAGATATGGAGCAGATCCTAACTCCAGAGATGGAGCTTGAGAGAGATGTAAGAGCAGAGGGTACCACACTTGTCATGGCCAATGTGGGGCTATAAGAACCATATGGCCTCTGTCTCTCTGAAGCTTGAATAAAGTTCTGGGAATTAGGGGAATGGGTGGGAAGGCATATAGAAAGTCCCGGCCCCAATGGAGGAGGAAGGTATCCCTGGCCTGACAACCCTGAGCCGGAATTCTGGAACAGAACCGGGGAAGTTTGGCATTCAGCAGACTTGCAAAGAGGTCTATGTCCGGGGTTCTCCAAAATTGGAAAATTTTGGCCACCTGATCTGCATGGAGAGACCATTCGTGTGGAAGCAGAACTCGACTGAGTCTGTCTGCCCAAGAGTTTTTTTTTTTTATTTTTTATTTATGCAATTTTCAAATTTACAAGCAAGAGAAAAAACTTGTACAGAAAAGGGCCTTTAACAGCCCACAAGTCCACTAAAACAACAAACAAGATGGGTCACAAAACAAAAGAAAATTGTTTCCAAACAATACAATCAGGATAAAACAAACGCAATGAGAAATGCTAAACATTCTAACCGTTTAATGGACCCCTAGTCCGGGGGCCCAGGAGGGGGCAAAGGGGAAGAAACAGCCACTGCGGTTACCCGTTTTTGTGAATTTACAAAAGTGGCTAATTGAGAGGGCTCAAAAAATATATATCTGTTACCAGATAATTTTACAAGACATTTACATGGAAAACGTAAGAAAAATAAACCCCCCAATTGAATAACCCCAGCACAATACATAAGAAACTGCTTCCTTCTTTTCTGGGTCACTCTTGAGACATCTGGAAACATTCTAATCTGCGAATCCAGAAACTTTTTACTGGAAGACCTAAAAAATACTTTCAGGAGCCAATCTCGATCTGCTTCAAGGGCGAAGGTCAGAAAAAGCGTGGCGGTCATCCCCACAGCTGTAGGGGACCATTCCAAAAAGGTAGTGAGGTCCAAACTGTCCAAAGACATCAACAGGTTTTCTCCTTCACCCTTTGCTCCATTCTTAGTAGTTGGCAAATAGAAGGCCCGAGAGTTTTTAATGCCTGGAAGATACACTGCAAGGAGATGGATTTGATGCTCTCTGGCGAGGGCCCAAAGTCGCAAAGCTTCGTTGCAGTGCGACAGAGAGCCTGTTCCGCCCTGCTTGTTCACATAGAACATGGCTACCTGGTTGTCCGTTTGAATTAGGACAGTTTTGTAGCTGAGCTGGGTGTGAAACACTCGAAGAGCAAGAAAGATTGCTCTGAGCTCTAGGAGATTGATGTGTAGATCGGTCTTCTGTGGAGTCCAGGAACCCTGGGTAGAGAGGCCTTGCAAATGGGCTCCCCAACCCACCTGAGGGGCATCTGTTGTTGGAGTTACTTGGGGTGGGGGTTGCTGAAAAGGGGACCCCACCAACAGATTCTGGGGTGACTGCCACCATTGGAGAGACAAAATAAGACCATCTGAGGTTGCTATTTTGTCTGACAGGCAACCTGACGCCTAAGTCCACTGAGTGGATAGAGTCCACTGGGCTGCCCTCATATGGAGGCGGGCATAAGGGACCACATGCACGGTGGATGCCATGTGGCCTAGCAATTGTAATATTTCCCGAGCAGTGAGGTGAGATTTTAGCATTGCTTGGGGAGCTAAGTGCACAATGCAAAGGCAGTGGGACTTTGGAAGATAGGCCCTTGTCTGGTATCCAGCAGGGCTCCTATGAACTCTAGAGACTAAGTGGGAGCTAGGCTGGATTTTGGGAAGTTTATGACAAGTCCCAAATATTGAAGGATACGCATTGTGCGAGATAGAGAAAACCTGGCCTCTGGCTCTGATGGGGCTCGAATGAGCCAATCGTCCAAGTAAGGGAAGACAAATATTTTTAGGATGCGGAGAAATGCTGCCACCACAGCCATGCATTTTGTGAACACCCTTGGTGCTGAGGCCAGGCCAAAAGGAAGAACTCTGTATTGGTAGTGCTTCCCTTGAAATAGAAAGCAAAGAAACCTTCGGTGAGTTGGATGGATGAGAACATGAGTGTATGCATCCTTGAGATGTAGAGAACAAAGCCAGTCCTGACTCTGAATGTATGGCAGTAGAGTTCCCAGAGAAATCATTTTGAATATCTCTTTGAAGAGGAATTTGTTCCATTCTCTGAGGTCCAAAATGGGTCTGTGCCCTCCTGTTTTCTTTGGAATAAGGAAAAAGGGGGAATAGAACCCTGCACCTTGTTGATGAATAGGTACTTCTTCTATTGCCCCTTGGGCAAGAAGCAGACTGACCTCGTGATCTAACTGGGAGTTGAGAGAGGTCTGAGAATTAAACTGTCTTACCATTGTAGAAGGGGGCATGCTGAGGAAGTGAAGCTTGTATCCCTCTCTTACAATGGACAGAGTCCAACTTTCTGCTGTTATCTGCCCCCATCTGGGGGCAAAATAACATAACCTTCCTGGGATGGTGGAAGGCTCTGGCCCGTTCAGGGCCAGGAAGACAAAGTTCTCTAGATGGGAGTCAAAGCCCCTGTGGAGGCCGAGTCTGCTGAGCCGGTTGAGGCTTAGCAGCCTTTGTTTTTCTTTGTTTAGGTTGTTGCTGACCCTTTTGGGCAGACTGACCTGAACGATGCCCTTGCTGGGTATAGGAGGGGTAGAACTTCTTTCTAGTGAAGAATGTTTTTTTGTAGGATTTTTTCCTTGCAGGATCAGCTATAGATTTTGATAATCTATCCAAGGTGAGATTATCAGCATCTAGCTCATTAGCTTTCTCTTGCCAATTTTTGCCAAAGAGATTCTCTCCTGTGCAAGGAATATTCCCCAGTTTGTCCTGTACCCAAAGTTCCAAGTCAGATACCTGGAGCCAGGCAATCCTATGTGCGCCTATGGCAATAGCAGAAGTTCTGCTTATGCACTCAAAACAATCAAAAGCTGCACAATTTACGAATTTGGAAACATCCTGAGCATGTTTGATAAGTGCAAGATAATCTTGTCTCTTATCATCAAGAAGGAGAGGGCTCTAGATCTCCTGTAGCTTCCTTAAGGAACATTCCCATATATAAAATGTAGGAACTAATCCTGGCAGAAAGCATAGAGGCCTGGAAGGTTTGACGCCCAAAGGCATCAAGAGTTCTACATTCACGTCCTGGAGGATTAGATGCATGTCTTTTTGCACTCTTGATCCTTCTCATAGCTGATTCCACCACCATGGAATGGTGGGGCAGCTGAGTTTTTTGAAATCCAGGACAAGGAGGAACTCGATACATGGTATCAAGCCTACAAGAATGAGGAGAAGTGGTGAGAGGTGTTTCCCACATCCTTAGCATGAGATCATGCAAGATCTCATGAATAGGCAAAGTAGCTGCCTCTTTGGGAGCTTTAGGATACTGTAAAATCTCCAATTCCTTTGCCCTAGGCTCTGTTTCAGGAGCCACTGTGATGGAAAGACCTCGAGCCACATCACGGATAAAATCCTGGAAGGATATATCCTCTGGAGGAGACATCCTACGTTTAGGAGAGGAAGAATCCTCAGGAAGTAGTACTCTGGTATCGACAGAGCTGTCAGAGTCTTCAGACTCGGAGGATTCAAAGTATCTTCTGTCCAGGTAATCGTGCAGTGCACGATACCGGTACCGATCAAATTCGGTATCGACGGTCCGGTACCGACTTCTCAGTACCGGAGGGCACAGCATGCGTCAGTACCGGTAGTCCACCTGCATACGTCGATGCAATTGCCCCCGGTACCGATGTAGGTGCCGGTTGAATTGTCAAGCGGTTTTGGGGGCATCGATGCCGAGAGAAGAGCCGCCAGACTGCGTTCAACAGCCAAGAATCTCTGGTCTATTGATGCCGCCGATGCCTGGGTATCGGTACCGGACAAAGCGGCTGGTACCCCAGAGCATGGCACCAGTAGTTCTGCCGAGGTTGGGGCCTCAAGAATATCCTGGAGCCCCGATGATGCTTTGGAAGCCGAAGCCTCCTGCCGGGGCAATTTTGCCGGTGTGAGTCCCTCAATGGCAATGCCAGAGGCATCTCGATATTCAGAAGGAGATCTACCCTTTGAGGACCGGCCAGACTTATGTTTAGTTACCTGAGATCCATGGGAGGAAGGCGAAGCCCTGGAAGATGTTGATGCCACAGATGCTGCATCGGAGGGAAAAAGGGTGCTAAGTTTAGCAGCTCTGTTTTGCCGACCCCTCTTCAACATCATCCCACAGGCAACACACTCAGAGATAGAGTGGTCAGGATCTAAATATTTGAGGCACCACTCATGGGTGTCGGTGACGGAGATGGTACCGCCACACTTGGAACACTTTTTAAAACCCAAAGCGGGTTTTTCCATTGTAGAGGAAGGTTGGGCCTAGTGTCCAAAATGGCATGTGGCACCAGAGGAGAAAAAAGCTGGAAGACTCCAGGAAAATATATATATATTTTCTTTTATATAAGGAAAAGAAAGAAAGAACCGGCGGTACTGGTGTAGCGTCGAAGGAAGGCAGACGCAACCACAAAAAAGGAGAATGGGATATTTTCTGTGGTGACAGGAAGTGCGACCTGCCAGCTCGGCGGAAAACGAAGAACTGGAGAGAGACAGTTTGGAAAGGCGGGAAGGCAGCACGCAGGCGCTGTGGGATGCTCACAAAAGCTTTCTAATTGGACACTGGGGAGCGTTCCCGCGCAGGCTCCGTCGGTACAGACGATACCCATATGTGAAGACTACACTCCTGCTTGTTCCTGGAGATCAGGTGTTCTCCGGGGACAGCAGGAATCAATCCTCACATATAGGTGACGTTGGCACTGACGGAGCCCTCGCGGAAGCATCCCACCAGCTTTCAAAGCAAGCCTTTGGGGGATGCCACCACGCATGCATGGTCCCCTTCCTGCCCAAGGGTGCCATCTTGCTCAGTCTCCTTTTTTCCATGGAGCCCTTCAGACATTAGTCTGACTTCACCCCAGAAAAAGTTAGTTTTTCTCTCCAAGTTATATACTCGCCTCCGGTATCGCACCGGTACTCTTCCTGCCACCAATCTCGTTGCTTCGGTGTCGAGTTTGGTCTATTTTTATCGTTTTCGCTCTATTCTTTTCCTGGCGTCTTCGCACCCTTTTTCTCCCAATGGCAGACCGAAGAATCTTCGACCTCGTAGGGGTACAATTTTCCCCCCATGGCTACCAGTGGCTTTAAGAAGTGTGATCGGTGCTCTAAAATCATGTTTTAGACTGACACACACGACTGCTTTCTCTGCTGCCTTGGGCCAGATAATGACCCAGCAGCCTGCGGTCTTTGGAAAAGGATGTCCAATAAGGCCCTCAAGAGCCGCCAGCAGTAACACGATACATTTTTCCCCCTGAGCCCCCGGTGCCCTCGAAGGCCAGGGCCTCGTCGGAGGCCCCGACATCTTGGGCGGAACCTCCCGAATCTGAGCCTCGGTGTGGGTCCCCCTTGAGTGAACCAAGGAAAAAGAAGGAACCCTCTAAGGCGGTGTCCTTGGACAGTTCCGACCGGCCGGGTGCTCCCTGGCCCTGGTCCCGGTCCCGCAGTCTGAGATGTTCATCCAAGGCATTGGAAAGGGAGTGGCCTGCAAAGGTCCCCCAAAAGGATCGGCCCGCAGACCAGCCTCAGTCCCCAGACACCTTCCTCATCGAAGATTCCCCTTTGGGGGAGCAGGCATTGAGCCCAAGTCCCTCGGTGCCCGCACCGAAGGCTGTGGAACCTTCTGGTCTGGAGTCCAGAATGGCGTCACTGGAGTGCAGTTTGTCTGCCTTCATGTACCAGCAGCGGGTGCTGTTTTCTGGCATGACCGGTTCTTCTGCCCCGACCACCGGGCCCTTGTCATCCAAAGCATCCCTGGAGGGCGAGCCGATCCTCGAGGTCGTGATCAGAGTCCCACTCGATGGGACCACGGTCACCCCTGGCAAGTATGCTGGGCACCAGCCACAGGGCATCGGCGGCATCGGGGCTCACAGAGCAATCCTCCTACGAGTCCTCGATGGACTACTCTGATTGGCAGACAAAGGAGTCATCGTCCCACGATACCAGTCGCCACCGCGATGTCCCATCTGGCTCTCCCATCTCGGAGCCCTGACGGCGGTCCCCAGCGGAGGATATTTATTTATTTTATTTATTTAACATTTCTTATATACCGTGCTCTTTGTCATCAGTACGGTTTACATTGAAACAATATAACACTTGGTCAAGTAAATTTGGCCGTCGTTTACATAAAACAGGGATTTATCATGGAGGTAAACTTGGGGGAAACTATATACATTCTAGTACATTAGATATTACAGATAAATTCGCTGTAGGTTTTTGTAATCATATGGCAGTGGTTTGAAATTGTGAGGGTGGGAGAGAGTGAAGGGGGGGGGATATCTAGATGTGTAAAGCACATGAGAAAAAGGTGGTGTTTGAGGGCTTTTCTGAATAGCCTAAGGTCCCTGATTGCTCTAATGCTGGGAGGGAGTTTGTTCCAACACCTGGGAGCATAGTTCGAGAATGCCCTATTGATGGTGGTCTGGTTGAGCTTTGTAGATTCAGTTGGTATTAGTAGCATGTCTGTAGCCAGCGATCTCCTAGATCTGTTTGCAGTATGTGTGATGAGGTCAGAAATAGATGTAGGTGACATTTTGTTGAAGGTCTTGAAGGTAATGAGGAGGGCCTTGTATGAGATTCTACAGCTTATCGGAAGCCAGTGGAGCTCTTTTAGGATGGAGGGGAGATGTGGTCATTCCTTGCGGCTCCCCAAAGAACACGGGCTGCTGCATTCATGGCTAACTGTAGAGGATTGAGGGTACTCTTTGGAAGGCCCTGCAGTATTATATTGGCATAATCAAAGTGCGGTGTGATTAGCGCTTGGAAAATAGTACGGAAGTGACCGGATTCAATCATAGGTCTCAAGTGTCGCAGGGTTTTGACCTTGAAGTAGATGGTTTTTACAGTGCGTTTTATGTGCTCCTTGAAATCCAACTGTTGATCGAGTATGACCCCAAGATAAACTATATTGGACTTTACTGGAAGTTCCGCATCTCTGACTTTCAGTGCTGGTGGAGGAGAGAAACGTATTTCTTGTGATTATTAGGACTTCTGTTTTTTTTAAATTTATACGGAGGTTCTGAGTGAGTAGCCAGTCCGTTATTGCGTTGAAGCAGTTGATTAACGCTGTATAGTCCGGGCAGGTGACAGTTATAGGAGTAAATAGAAGCACGTCGTCTGCGTACTACATAAGGCATGAAATTCCAAAGGAGCGGGTAATGTCACAAAATAGCTGCATATAGATGTTAAAGAGCAGAGCAGACAGGGAGGAACCTTGGGGTACACCCTGTTTCTGCTGGAAGGGTTCAGATGTGGTGTTACCAATACGGACTTATTGCGATCTGCCTTCGAGGTAGGATTTGCACCAGTTCCATGTTTGGTCCCGGATTCCCTTCTCATGAAGCCGCATCAGAAGTTGCACGTGGTCTATGGAGTCAAATGCTGCTGCTATATCGAGGAAGATTTGCACAAAGCCCTTCTTGATGCTGTCTATTCCATTGATAAGGGTACTGGTTAATGTCGTTAGAGTTTCTACGCCGTGGGCTTCTCTGAAGCCATGTTGACAAGGGTCTAATGGGGAGGATGCGTCTACATGCTGCTGGATTTGTCTCTGGGTCAACTTCTCAAGAATTTTAGCTAGTAATGGAATACTAGAGATTGGTCGATAAGAATCTACTTTCTTTGGATCAAGCTGGTTGTTTTTGAGTAGTGGACGAATGGATGTGTGCTTGAGAGCATGTGGGAAGGCTCTGCTTGCGAAGGACAACTTGGCAATGTTGGCTATGATTGGGCTGAGCTCAGAGCGCATAGTCCTGATCCAATGGGCTGGGCAAGGGTCAGTTGGTGCAGTCGTAGCGTTGATAGAGGCAATGACTTCGTTGATGGTCTTAGCTGAGGGACGTAAGAGTTTGGTGACTGGAAACTGCATGTGGAGAGTCTTGGAGGGTTCTTGTGATGTTGTAGTTATCTTTATTGCTTTAGATTGGATGTAGTTCGCGTATGCCTGGGGCTGAATACATTCCTGTTGAGGTGGGGAAGGTTGGTTGGTAAGGGATTTTACTAAATTGAATAGGTCTCTTGGCTTATTTAGTGAGTGGTTGAGGATCTCAGTGTGGAATTCCTTCCTCTTCGCCCAGGTTGATTCGCGATGGAGTTTCAGATAATCTAAATAGATGATTTTGTCAGAGGTACTATGGGTAATTCTCCATCTTCTCTCCAGCTTTCTGAGGTGGAGCAGGGAGGCTTGTAGCTCAGGGGAGAACCATGGAGCAGACTGCTTTTTAGTGGCTCTTCTGTCAGGTGTAGCTTTTTTGGTGATTGCCGGCTGTTGCGCATAAAATGAGAGGGTATTATTCCAGTTAGACACCATTTCGTTGAGACTGACTGTTGGTCGAGCAAGTTCTGGGAATGCGTAGGTCGTGATCATCTCCCTGTCAAGTTGCTTGAAGCGGGTGCCTCTTGATATAACTGTAGTATTTGAGTGATGGCGTGTGGTTTGATTCATTGGTATCTGAAATGTTATCAAGTTGTGGTCTGACCAGGGAACTGGAGAGATGGAAAGTTCAAATTGTTCTATTATGTTCATAACTGAATGGGGGACGAAGACTAGGACAAGGAGGTTCCCTCCTTGATGGGTAGAATCAACCACGACTTGCTTGTAGTTCAGGTTGGACATTGCTTCTAGGAAGGTTTTGGCTAGGGCAGGTTGAGTAGAAGCGAGATTAAGGTCTCCCAACAGCCAGTTAGGTTTGGAGGGATCTTCCGGGTTACAGGCTAAGTCGATGATATCTGAGAGTTCATCTGACCCTGTCCCTGGTGCCCTATAAATGAGGTTAATAGTGTTGAATTTATTGGTAATAGTGTGTTCAGGTGCTGTGTGCTCTTAGTCAAATTAGCCTGATATTGTAGCGCAGTTTTTGCAAGTATCAGTACACCTCCACCTCTTCTGTTTTCCCTGTTACAGGTACAGATCGAGAAGTTGGGTGTGTAAGGTGATTCAGTATGACGTTGTCTGTGTCGGAAAGCCACGTTTCTGTGACCATTAGTATGTCTAGAGATTGTGGGTTGTTATTAGGTCTGAGATTACAGGCCATTTATTGCGGGCCGAGCACGCATTGATGAGTGCACACCTAAGTTTACGCTGGGGTTTTGCTTCTTTGTCTTTTGTGGAAGTTGTGATTTCTATGGATATATAAAGTAAGTGCGACTGTCTTCTATGATACAGGTTTGGAGGTAGTTGGTGTTGGTTGCTGAAGTGTTTCCTGCCTGCACTTTTGATTAGATGAATAGGGTTGTTGCCGTTTGCAAACGCAGCAGAATCATGGAATGTGCTGGCTAGTGTGTAGATTAGGGCAAGAGTGAATAAGGAGGCGGCCATTTATGTTGCAGCCCAGTGTTATCAGTGAGTCAATGAGTATTGTCTTGGAGTAGTAGGTGTGTTTTCTGATGGGGAGAGGGGTGGAGCATATACTTAGTACACAGTTCGGTTACTTAGCAGCAGATATTTATAACAGAGGGGAGAGGGATGGGAGCATATACTTAGTACAACAATTCAGTTACTTAGCAGCAGATAATTATAATGGATATTTTGTAACAGATGACTGTAAAGAATACTGTGTAACAGATAATTTGTGTAGCAGTCTAAATTATATCAGGCAAGTACAGGGGCTATGGAGACTTATGAAGGTATCAGATGGGGTTAACTTTATGAAAATTTGCAGTGTAAAACATTTTTACTGGATAGAGTTCAAGTACACTTGAGACTTAGCTGTGGTGCTTGCATTAATTTTTCGGTCCGGTGGTTTCTCTGTTGGGGTTCCCGTCAGGTGGTGGATTTTGAGATCGGGACCTGACTGCTATTGGAAAGCTTACCCAGATGATTTGGAGGCTAATGCAACAGTTCATTGGGGCTCGAAGGACAACGGAGCGCTACAGGTAGTATCTCCTACAGGCACTGTGTGTTTCGTGGCGCTGATTGGTCAGAGATGATTTGTTATGGGACGCTGCATACTGAGGGAGCTTGATCTGAATTTCTGTTGTACCGAAGTGGTTCTCTATTTCCACGTCACTTCCCTCGAGGCTTTCCAAGGGTTTGCGATGTCCAGGAACTGTCAGGCCATTGGCCAGTGCCTAAGGGCCACGCCAAAGGGCCGCCTGGCGGTGGCTTCCTTTTAGAGTGTGGCTCCTCCTCCCACAGCCCCGATTGGGCTGGAGGCCTGAGCGGGAAGGCTGGTCAGCCTACTCAGGTGCTCAACCCCGATCGGGGAGCACGAAGATGGCTGCGGGCTTAGCTATGAACTTCCTTGATTTGAGCTTAGAGCTTCCTTGATTTGAGCTTAGATATGAACTTCCTTGATTTCGTCAAGGATATTTATTTATTTTATTTAACAGTTTTTATATACCGCACTATTCATCATCAGTGCGGTTTACATTAAACAATATATTACCTAGACAGGGTAAACTGACATAGGTTTACAGATAACAGGTTATATAAACTGGGTATGAACAGGGGAAAACTATATACAGTTAAACAGGTATGTCTAAGGCGATGGCATTCCCGACTGAGTCGGAGAAGGTCCCTCGGGCGGATGAGCTGGAAATCCTCCAGTTCAAGGCTCCTCCATGGGAATCGCTCATGGTGCCCATCCCCCCTATCCTGGAACAGCTGATGCTCCGAATGTGGGAGAAACTGGCTTTGGTACCGGTGGTAAGCAAAGGACTCGACTCGATGTATTGAGTCCGCAGGAGCCCAGGCTTCCAAAAATCACAGCTGCTGCATAACTCCATGGTGGTGGAGTCAGCCATGCATTGGCTGAAAAGCCAGAAGATGCATTCCTCAGTGCCCCCCAGCAGGGAGGCTCGCACCTTGGCGCACTCAGCAGAAAGTGCTACCAGGGCTCAATGCTCATCGGCCGCATCCAGGCCTACCAGCTGTACATGGGCATGTACCTCAGAGACCTGGTGAAGCAACTCGCCGGGTTCTCAGCTGGTCTCTCCGAGGAACCCTTGCAGTGGTTCAACCTGGCCAAGGAAGACCATGAGTGTTCCAAATTCATGTCTCGAGCAGAATATGACAGGTTCAAATCAGCAGCTTGGGTAGCAGCGGCGGGCATCGGTCCACGCTGCCAAGCTTGGCTACAGTCATCCGACCTTGAGCAGTGGGTTCAGGACAAATTGGTCAATGTCCCCTGCCAAGGAGAGAACCTCTTTGGCAAACCCATGACTAACAAGGCTGCCCAGCTGGCGACCGAGTTCAAGACGAGAACCAGGCTCTCCAAAAAGACCACTGTCCATCCCCGACAGAAGGGCTCGGGATAATATTCCTTTTACCTGAGGAAGGGAGCTGCTTACAGAAACTACCCACCTTATCAGGCCTCCCCAGCTCACCAACAGGGTCAGCAGGCCAAGGCAAAATGGGTATGACCCGCATAAGCAGAAGACTCCAAAACCCCAGGCTCTGGCTCTAACCCAGCCTGGAGGGAGTTTTTGACTCCTTGAGCATAGCCTATCTACCCCAAGGAGATCAGCAGCCTACAGGGGGACGTCTGGACCTCTATGCCCAGAGGTGGTTGACCATCACCACTGACTCCTGGGCACTAAGGGTAGTCAAGGAGGGTTACCTCCTTCACCTGACTCAGGCACCTCCCCCTTACTTTCCGGGAGAGCCTCTCAGGTTATTCCTTCCACCGGGACCTTCTACTGAAGGAGCTGGCAGATCTTCAAGGACAAAGCGGTGGAATCGGTGCCCCACCATCTCAAGGGCAAGGGGTTCTACTCCAGATATTTCCTTGTGCCAAAAAGGACAAGGGCCCTAAGGCCCATCCTCGACCTGCGCAACCTCAACAAATTCCTGGTGAGGGAGACGTTCAAGATGCTCTCCCTTGGAACATTGCTGCCATGCCTGGCTAGGGTGCTCCTCTTCGGCTTGGCCTCTGCCCCAAGAGTCTTCACTAAATGCCCGACAGTCATGGCCACCTTCCTCTTTCTCCGGGGGGGGGGGGGAGTCTATCTTTCCCTACCTGGACGACTGGCTCATAAAGGGAGGCATGGCCTCAGAGGTGCAGCAGGCCACCGCATGCACCATCCAGGTTCTGCAACACTTGGGGTTTATCATAAACTACCCCAAGTCTCACCTCCTCCCGACACAGTGTCTGGAGTTCATCGGGGCAAAGATCGACACTCTCCAGTCGAAGGCATTCTTGCCCTGGGACTGGGCTGACCATCTCAGGTCTCTGGCTTGGGACATTCAGTGCTGTCCTTCAGTGCCTGCTCGGCTTCTTTTGCGCCTCCTTGGGCACATGGCCTCCACAGTCCACATCACCCTTGACGCTCACCTCCACATGAGGGCAGTGCAGTGGGGTCTCCAGGACCAGTGGTCTCAAGCCACGGGTTGCCTCCGAGACAGTCTCTGTGACCCGCCAACTGGCGGACTCCCTGGTCTGGTAGCAGTGTCTCCAACATCTTGAGGCAGGCATGCCTTTTCAAACTCCAAGCCTCTCAAGGGTCCTCACCACGGATGCCTCCCTGCTCGGCTGGGGAGCCCACCGTGGAGATTTCCGCACCCAGGGCAACTAGTCACCAGATAAGAGCACCCAGCAGGTCAACCTCCTGGAGCTCCGAGCCACACACTTAGCCCTGAGGGTCTTCTGTCACCACCTGAATCACCAGCCGGTGCTGGTCGAGATGGACAACCAGGTGGCGATGTTCAAAGTGAACAAACAGGGGGCATAGGGTCTCGTAACCTTTGTCAGGAGGCACTGGTACTCTGCTCATACGCAATCCAATAGTATATCCTTCTGCGGACAGGACAATCTTCTGGCCGACAGGCTGAGCAGAGTCCTCCAGCCGCACAAGTAGCAACTGGACCACAGGGTAGCCAGTCGTCTATTCCAGCTCTGGGGGGGAACCCGTGATGGACCTGTTCGCCAGCCCGACAACTTTCAGTTGCCCTGCTTCTGTTCCCGGCAGGACCACCACTCCAGGGTGGCAGCGGATGTGTTCCTTGACCCATGGTCGTAAGGCCTCATGTACGCCTTCCCTCCTACGCTGCTGATCGCCAAGACCTTGCTCAAGACCCTCCGTGACAGGACCTCGCTCATCCTGATAGCTCCTTGGTGGCCCAGGCAACCGTGGTTCCTGCTGCTCCTCCAGTTGACAGTGGAGACCCCCATTCCCTTGGGTACCGCCCCAGGACTCCTATCTCAGGAGAGGGGCTCTCTCCTGCAACCCAACCTGGGGTCCCTGTCGCTGGCTGCTGAGAGGGTGACTCTGGCCCCTTTCAACCTTTCGGATGAGGTGGAAGACATTCTTCTGGCCTCTTGCAAGGACTCTACTAGAAAGGTTTACGCCGTCAAATGGCGCAGGTTCTCGGTTTGGTGCACCGAACACGGGGCTGACCCTTTCTCCTGCCTGGTGGCACTAGTGGTACAGTACCCTTCTCCACCTCTCTCAATCCGGGTTTAAGTCTAACTCCACCCGAGTGCCCTGGCGGCACACCACCATCAGGTGGATGGTAAGCACATCTCAGTCCAAACCTTGGTGACCCGTTTTCTTCAGGACCTGCTCTTACAGAAGCCCCCAGTTCGCCCTCCGTCAACCAAATGGGACCTCAATGTAGTGTTGGGGCAGCTCACTCACCTACCCTTCAAGCCTCTGGCTGTCTGCCACCTTCACTACTTCTCTTGGAAAGTGGCTTTCCTGGTTGCACTTACTTCCGCTCGCAGAGTCCCGATAGGTCAGTGCCTTCAGCCAGGCTGTACTCTGTAACCTTTTCGGGGTTTAGGAAACTCCTAACCCTCCGGCACTTCTGTGTTCAGGCTACCATAGTGCTGGTTTCATCGGACACAGGGGACCTACTGTAGTCTGTGTACATGGACTAAATTGCTGCTATTTGCAGTTCCCCCTGAGGGAGCCCCTATTTTTGCTATAGGCTTTCGGTAGCCTGTAGCTGAGGAGTCCCATAAGTGAGGACTGACCTTCCTGCTTGTTCCCGGAGAAAGCAAAGTTACTCACCTGTAACAGGTGTTCTCTGGGAACAGCAGGAATCAGACCTCACAACCCTCTCTCCTCTCCTTAGAGTTGCTCCTTTACCATCTTTAATTTTTGCAGTCTTTTAGCTATGTCATCTGACTGAGCAAGATGGCATCCTTGGGCAGGAAGGTGACCACGCATGTGTGGTGGCATCTCCCAAAGGCTTTCTTTGAAAGCTGGGAGGATGCTTCCGCGAGGGCTCTGTCACCCATATGTGAGGACTGACTTCCTGCTTGTTCCTGTAGAAGATCCTTATCCCAACACTGTTCCTTAGAGAAGAGCAGGCAGACCACCTGGGTTCACATGAAAGGGAGAAATCACCTTAGGCAAGAAGGCAGACACAGGCCAAAGGGAAACAGCCACTTTGAAAGAGACAGATAAAGGATCTCAACAAGAGCCTGCAGCTCAGAAATCCGCCTTGGGGAACAAATCATGACCAAGACGACCATCTAAACCATGCTTCAATGTCTCAAAGGGCTCCGACATCAGGGCATCAAGCACTAGACACAGATCCCAGAAGGGGATCACCAACTGGAGGAGAGGACGCAGATGCCAAATCCCCTGACAGAAGCACGAAACATCTGGGTATAGGGCTAGAGACTTAGCCAACAGACCTCTGAAAAAGGCCAAAACTGCCACCTGAACCTTCAGGGAGCTAAGAGAAAAGGCCCTTCTTCAGACCGACCTGCAGAACAGGCTAACAGAGACAGCACCTTGGCCGCCTCAGAAGCCAGCTGCTGTGCACCACACCAGCACACAAGCCAGGTTGGTAGACCTCCTCTGGGCTCTCAGCAGAGTGAAAAACCATTACCAAAGAGTAGCCCGTACGCGCTAACCATCTCCTTACAGGAGCCAAGCCCTAAGCGAGAAGGGAACTGGGTCCTCCAAGACAAATGGCAGACAGAACAGGCCCAGAGATGGAGACAACAAAAAGGTGGCGCTTGCAGGAGCCACATCAGATTGCCGAATTAAACTCTCGTCGGACAATCCAGTGCCATCAGAATAATTCTTCTCAGGTGGCACTCCATAGGCCGAATTATACCCCCCCCCCCCAGGGGCCACAGAGGAAACACATACAGCATGTGTTCACTAGGTCAAAGGTAGAGCCAGGGCACAGAGGCCCTCAGACCCCATCTCTGTGTGGCGAAAGAAGCAGCAGCACACTGATACTGGAGCAGGTCGCCATCAGATCCCTCTCATTGTGACCCCAGCAGTTCAGAAACAATGGAAACACCTTCTGACTCAACTCCCACTCTCCTGGAACCAGAAAGTGCCAGCTGAGAAAATCTGTTTTCAAGTAGCCACCCTGGCAATGTTCAGAGCAGATAAACTAGGTGGTTTGCTGGCTCTGCACAAGGTCCCTCATGAGAGACTCTTGGAAGGACTATGTGAGGATCGATTCCTGCTGCTCCCAGAGAAAGCATAGTTACTCACAGGTGATCTCCTGGAACAGAAGGAATTTAGTCTTCACATATGGGTATCATCGGTACCGATGGAGCCTGCGCAGGAACGCTCCCCAGCGTCCAATAGGAAAGCTTTTGGGAGCATCCCACAGCGTCTGCGTGCTGCCTTCCCGCCTTTCTACCTCTCTCACTTCAGTTGAGTTTATAGCTGAGACCAAAGGGAGAAAGAGAGATAGAGACAACTCCTAGGGGAAGTGGGTGGGTTGTGAAGACTAAATTCCTGCTGTTCTGGGAGATCACCTGTTACAGGTGAGTAACTACGCTATCTCCAGGAACAAGCAGGAATGTAGTCTTCACATATGGGGAGTCCCCAGCTTATAGATGCCAAGGGAATGACCCCAGCAAGCTGCGAACCCAGGTGAGCTGGGACATGCTTCCTCCCATGGATCTCTGGCATCAAACTCGGGACTGGTGGGTAGGAGTTGTATTAAGTATGAAAGAGATGCTGAACAGCAGCTTGGCCAAACGAGGCATCCCGAGAGGAGTCTTTGTCTAAGCAGTAGTGGGCTGTGAAGGTATGCACCGAAGCCAAAGTAGCTGCTCTACAGATGTCGTCAATAGACACAGAACGAAGATTAGCCATCGAGGCTGCCATGGCTCTCACATTGTGAGCTGTGACATGGCCCTCCAGAGAAAGTCCTTTACTCTCATATGTAAAGGATATGCAATCTGCAATCCATTTAGATAAAGTTCTTTTCAAAAATGGAAGTCCCAAATGACTAGAGTCAAAAGCAACAAAAAGCGGAGAAGGTTTTCTATGTTGCTTAGTTCTTTGACGATAAAAGGCTAAGGCTCTTTTACAATCCAAAGTGTGAAGATTCCTAGGGAAGAATATAGGAAGACAAACTGACTGGTTTAGATGAAAAGGCGAAACCACCTTTGACAAAGTGAGGATGAGTCCTGAGGACTACTTTATTATGGTGGAACCTTGTATAACGAGGGTCAGCCACTAAAGCCTGCAGTTCACTAATGCGTCTTGCCAAAGTGATAGCAATTAGGAAAATGACTTTCCCTGAAACAAAAAAAACTTTACGGTTGTAGTGGCTAAGGGTTCAAAAGGTGGTTTCATGAGCTGCCCGAGAACAAGATTTAGATCCCATGCCACCGGTGGTGGTTTAATGGGAGGTTTTGTTAAGAGTAGGCCTCTCATGAACCTTGACACAAGAGGATGAGAGGAAATAAGTTGTCCATCAAAAGGTTTGTGAAAAGCAGCAATAGCACTAAGATGGACTCTCACTGAATTGGTCTTAAGACCAGAAGTGGATAGTTGGAGGAAATACTCCAGTAGTGACTCCACAGGTACCCAAAGGGGGGTTAAGTCCCTTTTGTGAACACCAGACAGAGAATCTTTTCCACTTAAAAGCATAGGAACGCCTCATGGAAGGTTTTCTGGAAGCCAGAAGGATATCTTTTACCTGCTGAGAGAGGTTGATATCCAAGAAATCTAGGCTTTCAGTAACCAGGCCCTGAGATGCAGGAACTGGGGATTCGGGTGCAGTAAGGATCCGTTCTCCTGGGAAAGGAGATCTGGAGCATTTCCCAACTCTAGAGGAGTGGTTTGAGAGTGACGCAGAAGCAGAGAATACAGCAGAGCGATAAGTATCATTTATTTATTTATTTAACTGTATTTATATCCCGCTTTTCACCGGGTCAAAGCGGTGGAACACATAACAGGGGGGGGGGGGGGCGATCAAATGGGGGGGCCATCACCAGGGGCTCAACATTGATGATTTTGGGTGAACATAGAGACTGACAAGATAGCATAGTTCTTGGTCCGGAGTTCTTGGAAAATATGTCCTCTGTCTCTCTGAAGTTTGAATAAAGTTTTGGGAATGAGGGGAATGGGTGGGAAGGCATAGAGGAAGTCCTGACCCCAGTGGAGAAGGAAGGCATCCCTTGCCTGAAAGTTGTGAGCCAGGATTCTGGAACAGAATCGGGGAAGTTTGGTATTCTGTGGACTTGCAAAGAGGTCTATATCTGGTGTTCCCCAGATTTGAAACACTTGAGCAAGGTGGTCTGAGTGGAGAGACCACTCGTGTGGCAGCAGTATTCGACTGAGTTTGTCTGCCCATGAATTTTGAATGCCTGGAACGTATACCGCAAGAAGGTGGATTTGAAGCTCTCTGGTGAGGGCCCATAGACGCAAAGCTTTGTTGCATAGCGACAGAGCCCGTTCCACCTTGCTTGGTCAGATAGAACATGGCTACCTGATTGTCGGTTTGAACCAGAACTGTCTTGTGGCTGAGATGGACCTGAAATACTTGAATAGCATTGAAAATGGTTCTCAGTTCTAGGTGGTTTATATGAAGAGAAGTCTCCTGTGGGGTCCAAAGACCCTGAGTTGAGAGATCGTGCAAGTGGGCTCCAGAACCCAACTTGGACGCATCTGTAGTTAGGGTGGCTTGGCACAGAGGCTGTTGGAAAGGAGAGCCTACGAGGAGGTTTTCCAGTGATTGCCACCATTGCAGAGACGAAATTAGACATGTAGAGTTTCTGATTCCGTCCGTTAGCAGACCCAAGGCCTGTGTCCACTGAGAGGATAGGGTCCACTGGGCTGCTCGCATATGAAGGCGAGCATAGGGAACCACATGGACAGTGGATGCCATATGCCCCAGAAGCTGAAGCATCTCCCGAGCAGTCAGGAAGTCCTTCATGACTGCTTGGGATGCCAGCTGTATTATACTTAGACATTGTGGCTGTGGCAGGAAAGCTTTTGACTGCCGTGTGTCTAGACGAGCCCCTATGAACTCGAGAGATTGAGAGGGGGTGAGATGAGATTTTGGGAGGTTTATGACCAATCCCAAGTATTGAAGGATTCTCATTGCTCGAGAAAGAGCGAAGCTGGCCTCTGGAGCTGTTGATGCTCAAATGAGCCAATCGTCTAAGTAAGGGAAGACAAATATTCCTCGAGTTCTCAGAAATGCTGCTATCACTGCCATGCATTTTGTGAAGACTCTTGGGGCAGAAGCCAGACCAAAAGGAAGAACTCTGTACTGGAAGTGTCTTCTGTGGACCAGGAATCGAAGGAACTTCCTGTGATTTGCGTAGATGAGAATATCAATGTAAGCATCTTTTAGATCTAGAGAACATAGCCAGTCCTGATTCTGAAGGTATGGTAGGAATGTTCCGAGAGAGATCATTTTGAGCTTTTCTCGGAACAGATATTTGTTTAATTCTCTGTGGTCCAGTATAGGTCTGTGCCCCCCTGTTTTCTTTGAAATGAGAAAATAGGGGGAGTAGAACCCCGTACCCTATTGGGATATGGGTACTTCTATTGTTCCTTGAGCGAGAAATGTGACCTCCTGCCACAAGAGGCCGGTGGCAGAGACATGAGAATTGAACTGTTTGATTATTGTAGGCAGGGGCATGTTGAGAAAGTGAAGCTTATACCCCAGTCGTACAATGGACAGAGTCCAGTTTTCTGATGTTATTTGTTGCCATCTTTTGGCAAAATGGCATAAACTGCCTGGAATGGTTAAGGATTCTGGTCCTTTCAGGGGCAGAATGACTAAGTTCTCTAGGTAAGAGTCAAAGCCCCTGAGGAGGCTGAGTCTGCTGGGCTGGTTGAGCTCTTTGAGCTTGCGGCTTTCTTTGTTGTCTGTTCTGTTGTCCCTTTTGGGGAACATGAACTGGACAGTGGCCCAAATGGAGGTATGACTGGTAAAACCTCTTTTTCTTGTGGAAAAAGGGTTTCTTGAATGACTTTTTTGTTGCTGGGTTGGCTGTAGACTTTGATAGTCTGTTCAAGGTAGTATTTTCAGATTCAAGCTGATTAACCTTGTCCTGCCAGTCCTTGCCAAAGAGATTTTCTCCTGTACAAGGAAGGTTTCCCAGCTTGTCTTGCACCCACTGCTCTAAGTCTGATGCCTGAAGCCAGGCAATACGACATGCACCTATGGAGATAGCAGAGGTTCTGCTTATGCATTCAAAGCAATCAAAGGTTGCACGGTTCATGAATTTAGAGACATTCTGGGCCTGCTTTACCAGGGTAAGGAAAATTTCCCTTTTGTCCTCAGACATATTAGGGCTCATGAGCTCTAAGTCACGTGCGACTTCTTCCAGGAACATACCCATATAAAGAATGTAGGAACTGATCTTGGCTGATAGCATGGAGGATTGGAAGCACCAACACACAAAGGCATTGAGTGTTCTCGATTTCTGGCCTGGAGGATTAGAAGAATGCGTTTTAGCACTCAAATTCTACGCATGGCCAATTCCACTACCACTGAATGGTGTGGTAACAGTCTCCTGAAAGCCAGGACAGCTTGGCACTCGGTACATGGTGTGGAGACACCGTTAAAGGAGTTTCCCACATCCTTAACATAAGATCATGTAAGATCTTGTGAATGGGAAGTGTAGCTGCTTCCTTAGGAGCCACAGGATATTGTAGAATTCTTAATTCTTCTGCCCTAGGTTCCTTTTCTGGAATCACCGTGATTGAAAGACCTTTGGCTAAATCACATATGAAATCCTGGAAGGACATGTCTTCTGGAGGAGACATTCTGTGTTGAGGAGGAGGAGTTGGATCCTCTGGTAGGATGGCTCTAGTACCGGTAGAGTCATCAGAATCGGAAGATTCGAAGTATGACCAGTGACCGGTACTAGAGCCATCCTACCAGAGGATCCAACTCCTCCTCCTCAACGCAGAATGTCTCCTCCAGTATGATCGGTGACCGTGTCCGTGCAATGCTTGGTACCAGTACTGCTCAAAGTCAGTATCGGGGTGTCTCGGTACTAGCCCTTCGATGCCTGAGATAGACTCGAGGCTCGGCATGGGCGGAAGGCATACCTGCCGAGGCAGGTGCACTCGGTACCGGCACTGATGTCGGTACCGATACCTGTGGAACCGTCTGTAGCAGTCTTAGCAGTACCGAAGCTGCTAAGAGGGTCGCTAGACTGCGTTTGATAGCGAGGATTTTCTTATCCATCGCTCCTGCCAATGCCTGGGTGTCGGTACCGGTGGAAGCGGCCACAACCCCAGAACATGGCACCAGTAGTTCTGCAGAGGTGGAAGCCTCTGGAACACCCTGGAGCTCCGTTAATGCTTTGGAGACCGAAGACTCCCACCGGGGCTGTTTTGCCGGTGAACTTTCCTCGAGGGCAACGCCAGTGGCATCTCGATGCTTAGAAGGCGATCTACCCTTTGAGGCCCGGCTAGTCTTGGAAGACTTAAGTTTAGTTACCTGAGATACATGGGAGGAAGACGAAGCTCTGCAAGAAGTCGATGCAACTGACATCGTATCCGCAGCAAAAAGGGTAACGAGTTTTGCAGCTCTATTCTGCAGGCCCCTTTTGGTCATCTTTCTGCAGGAGACACTCTGCAATGGACAATGTTCAAGACCTAAACATTTAGGACAATCATGGGTGTCTGTGACGGATATAGTACTGCCACAGTTAGAACATTTCTTGAAACCACTAGCTGGCTTTTCCATGTTTAAAGCAAAGTGGGCCTAGTGCCCAAAATGGTGCCTAGCACCGAAAGGGGAGAGGCCCCTAAAAGAAAAATTTTTTTAGAAAGCTAGTTTTTTTTTTTTTAAAAGAAGAGAACCGCCGGTACCGGTAGGTGTCGAATGAAGGCAGACGCGACCACAAAAAAACAAAAGAATAAGAATAAATTTTCTGTGGTGACAGGGTACACGTGCTGTCGGCTCAGTGGAAAACAAAGAACTGAAGTGAGAGAGGTAGAAAGGCGGGAAGGCAGCACGCAGGCGCTGTGGGATGCTCCCAAAAGCTTTCCTATTGGACGCTGGGGAGCATTCCTGCGCAGGCCCCGTCAGTACCAATGATACTCATATGTGAAGACTACATTCCTGCTTGTTCCTGGAGATAACCTGTTACAGGTAAAGAACTAAACTATCTCATTCAGTTTGGAATTTGTGTACTGCAATATACAATATAGCAGCAGTGCACTTATGTGACGTTTTCGTACAGAGGACCCAAGATATCCACTGCTTGTCTCAGTACAAGCATTGTGGTAAATGTCTTTTGGAGAAACTGCTAGGTACTTGTGACCTAGATTGGCCACTGTTGGAAACAGGATCCTGGGCTAGATGGACCTTGGTCTGACCCAGTATGACATATCTTATGTTCTTAAGTTAAAAAAATCATGGGATAGGAGGCAGTGGATTATTATGAATTAGGAACGGAGTTAAAAGAGAGAAAGCAAAGGGTAGGGATGAATGGCCAATTTTCCCCAATGGAGAAAGGTGAATAGTGGAATACCCCAGAGATCAGTGCTAGGTCCATTGCTTTTTCACATTCGTAAATGACCTGGAAATGGGAACAACAAGTGAAGTAGTCAAATTTGCAGATGACATAAAAATTATTCAAAGTTGTTAAAACCCTAGAGGATTGTGGAAAAACTGCAAGAGGACCTTGATAAAGCGTAGTTACTCACCTGTAACAGGTGATCTCCGGGAACAGCGGGAGGGGCCTCCGGAGCAGCGCTACCCAATCGGGGAAGCCTCCAGCACTCTTTAAAAGCTTCGCGCCATCGGGCGCAGGCCCCTTAACCCCCGCCACTACCAGCAACTCTCCCCTTACCTGGGGATCGAGCACCGAGCAGCGGGAGGGGCCTCCGGAGCAGCGCTACCCAATCGGGGAAGCCTCCAGCACTCTTTAAAAGCTTCGCGCCATCGGGCGCAGGCCCCTTAACCCCCGCCACTACCAGCAACTCTCCCCTTACCTGGGGATCGAGCACCGAGCAGCGGGAGGGGCCTCCGGAGCAGCGCTACCCAATCGGGGAAGCCTCCAGCACTCTTTAAAAGCTTCGCGCCATCGGGCGCGCCCGCGCCTGGCGGGCCCGCGCCTAAGGGCCTCGCCAGAGGGCCCTTTGGCGTGGCCCTTAGGAGTGGCACGACAGGAGTTCAAGGCAACAACTCTGAACGTATACACACCGAAAGAAACTAAAGTCAAGGCAACCACCTAGATTAAGCTCCCCTGGCGCTGAGCTCTCTCTTCTCCAGGTAATTACACCTCTGCCGAACACCACGCGACAGCAACAAACCACCCCGTCTAACCCACAAGACCGCTCCTTCCTGCATCACCAGGCAACACCCTGTGGAAACCATGTTTGATAAGCACTATCAACCTTACTATTCCTTCACAAAACATGACTATCTGAATTAATTTCCTGAATAATATTGTCACACAAGTTTATTTGCTCACTACACTGGCTAATTGATGAATGTTTGTGGGTAGAGACGTCTAACAGTATTTGCTACATTGTCTCCATTGCCCAATCTCTTACAGTTTACATTGTCTCCGCTGCATATACATTGCTACATCTCAAAAATTTGTTACATTGCTTCTAACACATACCTAATGCTCCAAAGTGAAGAATGAAACATTGTGTCTACATACTTACCAGCTGCCTACAGTCTTATACCACTCCAAAAAGGTAGCTATAAGAGGCTCTCTTTCTCCCACACCTCAACAACCTGAAACCATACCAATTGTCTCATATTTTCCTTGTCTCATATTGTCTCATATTATCATATTGTCTCACATTGTCTCATATTGTCTCATATTGTCTCATATTTTCCACCCTTGTACCGGAACAGATAGACCCAAAATGAAGCACATAATCCTCACTCTAATGAGTCTTTACCTTCTACTTACTATCTTGCCATCCAGCTCTCTGGCACTAACAGCACAAAACCCCGTCCCGACGCTCCGGACTAGTGGAAGAAAATGCTCTGATGACATCAACAACTCCTATCATGGAGCGAGCTATCCACGCCGCCCCCGTCTAGTCTATATCCCCCTACAAAATAACTCTAAACCAAAGCAAAATAAACCCCTACATACTAACAGCCTGAAGTGCGCTCTCATTAACGCTCGATCACTTCGCAAAAAATGGCCAGCAATCACTGAAACAATAATTCATCTTAATCTAGATGTCATCATGATAACTGAGACCTGGCTCTCACCGGAAGATAATACCATCCTCAATCAACTTCTCCCACCCAACTTCGTAACCTTCACAAGCCATAGACAAAACAAAAGGGGCGGAGGAGTTGCCATCACCACCAGAGCTGACCTTCAATTCAAAATGGTAGAAGCCAGCAATACCAATACCCTTGAAACATTATCGATTTCCAACCACGTTTGCTCCATAAACCTTATTTATAGAGCGCCCTCCACTGATCCAGACAATCTCTCCAATATCATAAACATAGCAACAAATACCCATGTTCCACACAGACCAAGCTGGATACTAGGTGATTTTAACCTTCCATCCCTACAGGTCAATCAGGCTGCCGCCTTCACAGAAGCCCTAGATACCCTAGGATACACCCAATTGGTTCATGAACCTACACACACAAAGGGCAACATTCTTGATCTGATATTCGCCCCACAAGTGGTGCTTCAACAAGTACAAAACATCAAGTTATCACTAACAGCAGTTCCATGGTCGGATCATAAGCTCATTTCATTCCAAATTCCGACCCCTACCAGGTCTCAAAGGTCCATCACGAACGAACAAACAATCACAACCTCAAATGCCAGAAGTTTTCACCCGTTTAACAAAGAACGCATCCTGGAGGAAATAAACCCTCTCCTTGACAATACCCCACAAGACCTGGATGTCCTAATTTCCACATGGAACAGCAAGCTCAGTGCGATCGCAATCCGCCCTCCCACGACTAAAGCCTCAAAGAAAAGACCTTCCGCACCTTGGTTCACACCTGACTTAAAGGCATCTTTAACTCTCCTACGAAGATCGGAAAAACGCTGGAGGAAATCACGGACCAGTAGCGATCAAGCAACATACATCCAACTCTTACACACTCATCGTAGGGCTGTAACAGACAAAATGAAACTACATCACACCAACACTCTGAAACGCTCATTAAACAAGCCGCACGACCTCTTTAACCTGGTCAAATCTCTTGCCAGAGAACCAACCCCTGAGCGCACAGAATCTATACACCCTCAGGATTATGCCAACTTTATGCAATCAAAGCTATGCAGAACCGACAAGATGGTGATACCGGACCCCCCTTATGCTCAAGCATGCGCAACGTATCTATCCACCTTTACCACTCCGTCTAAGATAATTATTGAAGACACCATTGCTACCCTAAATACCTCTACTTCATACTCAGATCCATGTCCAGCATTCTGGATAAAAGATCTGCGATCTGACCTTGCCCCAATATTAGCCAAAATGATGCGACTATCATTTAGCACCGGATCGTTCCCATCCATGCTCAAACAGACCTCTGTTAGACCGCTGCTTAAGGACACCAAATTAGACCCTCTAAAGGTCGAGTCTTACAGACCCATATCCAGTATCCCGATGCTCTCTAAAATCATTGAAAAAATAGTATACAGGCAGCTACAAGATCATGTGGACACCTATGCACCTCTAGATCCATCACAACACGGGTTCAGAGAATCACATGGAGTGGAAACACTACTTACCACTCTCTTCAACACCATAATCTCAGGCATTGACAACTCACGTACAGGTTTCGCACTTATCTTTTTAGATATTGCGGCAGCCTTCGACTCTGTCTGCCACGAGATCCTCCTGATTCGGCTAAGAGAGAAAGGCATCACTGAAACAGCGCTGGAGTGGTGCAGATCTTACCTGTCTGGAAGATGGCAACACGTACGAGCAAATGGAACCACATCTGAGCCATTCCTACAAAGTCAAGGAGTCCCTCAAGGATCCTCCCTATCGTCTCTTATGTTTAACATTTATATCCAACCCATATGTAACATCATTAGACACTTTAATGTGAGTTGCATGATTTACGCCGACGATGTCCTACTTTACCTGCCAATATCCCTGGATTGCCCAGACCTCACCCCAATAACTGTTTCAATGCAGTATCCGAATGGCTCCTCTCTCAAAATCTGCGCATCCAACATAAGAAAACAGAGGTCCTATTTATCTCTAGAAATCTTGAGTTTATTCCACCTAACCACTTAGAAGTCGACAACGCCAAGCTGCAGGTAAAATCAGCCATACGATACCTCGGAGTCACACTGGATCAGAACCTCGACATGAAGCAGCACATAGCAAAAACAGTAAGAGCGATCTACTTCAAGATCAGATCCCTCAGACACATACGCCCTCTACTCGAGCTGAATGACTTCCGTACCATCTACCAAGCCCTCATCATCCCTCATTTTGATTATGCAAACGCCATCCTACAAGGTCTCCCTAAAGCAACCTTACATCCCTTACAACTCGCCATGAACAGCGCTGCACGAATCCTTTTAGGAGCACCAAGGAAAGAGCACATCACACCCCTCCTGATGCAGCTGCACTGGCTCCCCATCCAAGCCAGGATTAACTTCAAGATCTTAGTGATGACATTCAAGGCCATCAATGGGTTATCCTCTTCTTCAATATGACCTCATACAACAACCCATGCCCAACAGGATAAGAAGAACGGCTGCAACCAACATGCTAGCAATACCAAAAGCTATGACAAGATGCGCCATATCAACTTCAAATAGAGCCTACAGCCTGAGCGCCCCAAGCCTCTGGAACTCCTTACCACCACACATCAGAGCTATCCCCAATTTGAGCCAGTTCAGGAAGGCCTTAAAACACCTCCTCTTTATTAAATACCTCACAGCCTCCCTCGAACCCCAGCCTCCAGGTACGAACAACACACAATGAACTCATCTCACATATAGACAGTTACCAATTTCAGTATCCCATTTGTGTACATAGTTTACCAATTTCAGTAGTCCATTTATGTACATAGTTTCCCCCGTTATCCAAGTTGATTGCTCCTGTTCATTGTAATGACCTGACTCTTGTTCATTGTCGGATTCTGTTTCGTTTTATGTAAACCGCGCTGATAGTAAATAGTGCGGTATATAAGAAATGTAAAATAAATAAATAAATAAACAGCA
The DNA here is from genome assembly GCA_033557465.1 of Ichthyophis bannanicus. Classification (NCBI taxonomy): domain Eukaryota; kingdom Metazoa; phylum Chordata; class Amphibia; order Gymnophiona; family Ichthyophiidae; genus Ichthyophis; species Ichthyophis bannanicus. The sequence continues at coordinate 906,525,844 of CM066033.1, forward strand.
GGAATTTAGTCCTCACATATGGGTATCGTCGGTACCAACGGAGCCTGCGCGGGAACGCTCCCCAGTGTCCAATAGGAACGCTTTTGGGAGCATCTCTCAGCACATATGCGCTGCCTTCCCGCCTTTACAACTGTCCCTCTTCAGTTAAGTTTGTAGCTGAGTGAAAGGATAGAGGGAGAGAGGAAAGAGACAAAGAGATAGAGAGATAGAGAGACAACTCCTAGGGGAGGTGGGTGGGTTGTGTAGACTAAATTCCTGCTGTTCCCGGAGATCACCTGTTACAGGTGAGTAAATACGCTATCTCCAGGAACAAGCAGGAATGTAGTCTTCACATATGGGGACTCCTTAGCTGAAGATGCCAGGGAGACAGCCCCAGGAAGGTGGCATCCTTCCTCCCATGGATCTCTGGCATTACACCAGAGTTGGTGGGTAGGAGTTGAATTAGGTCTGAAAGAGATTTTGAAGAATAGCTTGGTCAAAGAAGGCATCCCGACGGGAGGCTTTATCCAGGCAGTAGTGGGCTGTGAAGGTGTATATCGAAGCCCAGGTGGCTGCTCGACAAATGTCATCGATAGACACAGAGTGGCGATTAGCCATAGAAGCTGCCATGGCTCTCACATTATGAGCTGTGACATGGTCCTGAAGAGTAAGACCCTTACTCTTATAAGCAAAGGATATGCATTGGGCAATCCATTTAGATAAAGTTCTTTTGGAGACTGGAAGTCCCAAATGACAAGGGTCAAAAGCTATAAAAAGTTGTGAGGACTTTCTGTTGCTGTATTCTTTGTATGTAAAAGGCTAAAGCCCTTTTACAATCCAAAGTATGAAGGTTTCTTTCTGCATTAGAGGCATGAAGCCTCGGAAAAAATACAGGAAGATAAATTGATTGGTTTAAATGAAAAGGCGAAACCACCTTTGGCATAAAGTGTGGGTGAGTTTGAAGAACAACCTTATCATGATGAAACCTAGTATAAGGAAGATCAGCCACTAAAGCTTGCAATTCACTAATGTGACGGGCAGAGATGATTGTAATTAGGAAGATGACCTTCCAGGTCAAAAACGTAAGGGCTGTAGTGGCCAAAGGTTCAAAAGCAGATTCATGAGCTGCCCGAGAACTAGATTTAGATCCCATGCCACTGGTGGTGGCTTGATGGGAGGTTTAGTTAATAAAAGGCCTCTCATAAATCTTGATAGGAGTGGATGAGAGGAAATTGCTTGTCCATTTAGAGGCTTATAAGAAGTTGCAATTGCACTAAGATGGACTCTTACTGAATTGGCCTTTAAACAGGAATTTGATAAGTGAAGGAGATACTCTAGTATCGATTCTAAGGGTATGACCAGGGGGTTTAATCCCTTCTTGGAGCACCTCAGCACCATATAGTAAAATGTTTCCACTTGAAGGCATACGATCTTCTTGTGGAAAATTTCCTAGAAGCCTGAAGGATATCTTTTACCTGCTGGGGCAGGTTGAAATCTTGGAGGTCTAAGCCTTCAGCAACCAGGCCGTGAGGTGCAGGGACTGGGGATTCAGGTGCCATAGCGTCCTGTTCTCCTGGGAAAGGAGATCTGGAGCATGCCCTAACTCCAGAGGTGCCGCTTGAGAGAGATGTAGAAGCAGGGAATACCACATTTGGCATGGCCATCGTGGTGCTATGAGAATCATGCAACCTCTGTCTCTCTGAAGCTTGAAGAGTGTTTTGGGGATGAGGGGAATGGGTGGGAAGGCATAAAGGAAGTCCTAACCCCAGTGAAAGAGGAAGGCATCCCTTCCCTGACAACTGTGAGCCGGAATCCTGGAACAGAACCAGGGAAGTTTGGCATTCAGTGGACTTGCTAAGAGGTCTATGTCTGGAGTGCCCCAGAGATGAAGTATCTTTGCCACCTGGTCCAGGTGGAGGGACCACTCGTGAGGCAGCAGTACTCGACTGAGTTTGTCTACCCAAAGGTTTTGAATGCCTGGAAGATATACCACTAGAAGGTGAATTTGATGCTCTCTGGCGAGGGCCCAGTCGTAAAGCTTCGTTGCATAACAGAGAGCCTGTTTCGCCCTGCTTGTTCACATACAATATGACTACTTAATTGTCCGTCTGGACTAGGACTGCCCTGTAGTTGGAGCTGGGCGTGGAACACTTGAAGAGCTAAATAGATTGCTCTTAATTCCAGGAGGTTTATGTGTAAACCAACCTCCTGTGGAGTCCAGGTACCCTGGGTAGAGAGATGATTCAGGTGTGCTCCCCAAACCACCTGTGATGCATCTGTTAGGGTGGCCTGAAAGAGGGGTCGATGGAAAGGAGACCCCACTGTCAGATTTTTTAGTGATTGCCACCATTGGAGGGACAAAACTAGTCGTTGAGAGATTGTTATTTTGTCCGACAAATGCTCGCATGTGGAGGCGAGCATATGGGACTACATGAACTGTGGATGCCATGTCCCAGTAACTGCAGTAGCTCCCGAGCAGTGAGGGAGGATTTGCCTGCTGCTTGAGAAGCTAGTTGCATTATGCGAAGACACCAGGCTTGTGGAAGGAAAGCCCTTGCCTGTCTGGTATCCAGACAGGCTCCTATGAATTCTAGGCATTGGGAAGAAACTAGTTGAGATTTTGGGAAGTTTATTACCAATCCCAAGTATTGGAGGATTCGCATTGTATGGGACAGTGCAGTGCTGGCCTCTGCAACTGTAGGGGCTCGAATGAGCCAGTCGTCTTAAGTAGGGGAAGACGAAAATCCCCAGGGTTCGTAGAAATGCAGCTACTAGTGCCATGCATTTCGTGAATACCTTTGGTGCTGAAGCCAGACCAAAAGGAAGAACCCTGTACTGGAAATGTCTTCCCCTGAAAAGGAAACGTAAAAATTTCCTGTGATCTGGATGGATGAGAATGTGAGTGTATGCATCCTTTAAGTCTAGAGAGCAAAGCCAATCCTGGCTTTGAAGGTATGGCAGAAGAGTTTCTAGAGAAATCATTTTGAATTTCTCTCGAAACAGATATTTGTTCAATTCTCTGAGGTCTAGAATGGGTCTGTGTCCTCTTGTTTTCTTTGGAATAAGAAAACAGGGGGAGTAGAACCCTGCACCCTGTTGAAGAATGGGTACTTCCTCTATTGCCCCTTGGGCAATAAGTGTGGCGACCTCGTGCTCTAGCAGATTGTCTGCAGAGGTTTGTGAATTGAATTGCTTTAGAATTGTAGGAGGGGGCATGCTGTGAAAATGAAGCTTGTACCCTTCTACAATGGACAGAGTCCAATCTTCTGCTGTTATCTGATGCCATCTGTTGACAAAGTGGCATAACTTGCCCGGAATATTGGGGGGTTGGTGACCCCTCAGAGGCAGGGAGGGAAAGCTCTCTAGGAATCTCAGATCATATTCTGAGATTCCTCATATCATATTCCTCCTTCCTCTCAGATCATATTCCTCCTTTCTCTTCCCCCTCCCTCTCTCATCGATGGTCCTCCTTTGAACCCATCTCCGCCTCCACCCTCTCCAAGACCTTTAACTCCATTTGGAAAACCTTCTGCTCTTCTGACCCCATTCCCTCCCACTAGCTCCTAGATCCCTCTCTAGCTCTCTCCCCCCACATTCTCTCTATCTTTAATTCTAGTCTCTCCACAGGTGTCTTCCCCTCTCCCTGGAAACACGCTAACATTCGCCCCATTCTGAAAAAGGGTTCACTAGATCACTCTTCCACCTCTAGCTGGCGCCCCATTTCTAATCTCCCTTTCCTCTCCAAGCTTTTAGAAAAGCTTGTTTTCACTCAATTGTCATCACACCTTGAAGTTTCTCTCACCCTTCACCCTCAACAATCAGGTTTCCACCCCGGTCACAGCACAGAGTCTGTTCTTCTTTCTTTTCTAAACGAACTACACACCGCTCACGAACATGGCCTTGTCACTCTCGCTGTCTCTCTGGATCTCTCTGCCGCATTCGACCTCGTTGATCATCGCACTCTCCTTTCACGCCTCCAAGATGCCGGCATCACCGGCACAGTTCTTCATTGGTTTCACTCCATCCTCTCTAGCCGTTCCTTTTCAGTTTCCACCGGTTCTCTCCCTTCACCCTCAACTCCCCTTCCCTGCGGTGTCCCCCAGGGCTCTGTCCTTGCTCCCCTCCTCTTTAATGCCTTTTTGGCTCCCCTCGCACTTTTAGTCCAACAACACGGTGTCTCCGCATATTATTACGCTGACGATATCTTTCTTCTTTATCACACTAACTCTGTCTCCCCCGATATTACCCCCTTCAACAATTGTCTCTCCTCAGTAGCATCCTGGCTTTCCTCCAACTTCTTGCATATCAATCTCTCCAAAACCTCAGCCATCTGGTTCACTGCCAGTAGCCCTGCCCCTTCCCTCATTCCACTGCTCTCTTCCATTCCAATCCCCATTGTCACCTCTCTACGCTACCTTGGTGTGACCCTCGACTCCTCCCTATCGTTCAAAGCGCATATCTCATCTGTAGTTCAGCGCTGCTTTCTCACCCTAAGACAACTCCGATCCGTACGCCCTTTCCTCTCTTTCTCCGCTATGTCCACCCTCCTCATCTCCCTAGTTGTCTCCCTTCTCGATTATTGTAACGTCTCCTTAACTGGTCTCCCCCAATCCCAACTTCAACGTCTGCAACGAGTCCACAACACTGCTGCCCGTATCCTCACTTGCTCTTCCCGTTTCGACCATATCACCCCCCTTTTCATTCACCTACACTGGCTTCCAATTCCCTTCCGTATTCAGTATAAATTTCCTTTTTGTTCACAGGTCTATTCATACTGGCACTCCCCTTTACCTTGCCGACCTGATCCACCTCCACACTTCCTACCGTTCCCTCCGCACCATCCACATGAACCGCATAACCTTACCCTCCCCATCCCAGGCCCACCTAGAAACCACCCGTTCCTCTGCCTTTTACTTCCTTGGTCCCCGCCTATGGAACTCGCTCCTCACAGACCTCTGCTTGCAACTCTTATTTAAAACATTTAAGGCAAATCTAAAAACCCATCTCTTCTGTCTAGCTTTTGGCATCTCTCCCCACCGCGCCCCTTTTCACCACCCCCATGATGTTGTTTTCCCTTGTTTCTGTTACTATAATCTAGCCTCGACCTTTTACTCTTCTCTCTTCTTTCCTATCACACTATGGCGTTCCTTTCCTAATTTTCTAAGCAGCCTTTTGTATTTTGTAAAACGCTCAGACGCTATTGTGATGGGCGGTCTATTGTTCCCAACAAACATAGGAAGGAGTCAAAGCCCTTGAGGGGGCTGAACCTGGAGAGCTGGTTGGGCTCTCGGGCCTTTTGGCGTCTTTTGCTGTCTAGTTTGTCCCTTTTGGGCAACCTGACCTGGAATTTGACTCTGTTGGGTATAGGAAGGATAAAACTTCCTCTTTTTGCTAAAAGAGGAGTTTTTATAAGGCTTCCTTTTGGCTGGAGTAGCTGTGGACTTTGACAATCTATCTAAGGTAGAATTCTCAGCATCTAATTCGTTAGCCTTTTCCTGCCAGTTCTTGCCGAAAAGATTCTCCCCCGTGCAAGGAATGTTGCCTAACTTGTCCTGTACCCAAGTCTCCAAATCTGATGCCTGTAGCCAGGCAATCAGTCGTGCGCCAATGGCAATAGCAGAGGTTCTGTTGATGCATTCAAAGCAGTCAAAGGCTGCACGATTTACAAACTTGGAGACATCTTGAGCATGTTTAACTGTTGTTGCTGTTGTTAAGTGCCGTCGAGTCGGAGTCAACTCATGGCGACCCTCTGGATAGCTATCCTAAATTGTGTTCGGTCTTCAGTCAGGCGGCTCATTGTTGACAGACTGGTACCCATAGCTGATGTTATTGTATGGATCCATCTCATTGCTGGCCTTCCTCTTTTGCGTTGACCTTCTATCTTGCCAAGCATAATGTCTTTCTCTAATGATCTCTCTCTTCGCATGATGTGTCCAAAGTATGAAAGTCGAAATCTTGTCATCTGAGCTTCTAAAGAAAGCTTAGGTTTGATCTCCTCTAGTACCGACTGGTTTTTTTCTTCGGGCAGTCCATGGTATACACAGTATTCGCCACCAGCACCATAATTCAAAGGCATCAATTTTCTTCCTGTCTATCATTTTCACTGTCCAGCTTTCACATCCATATGATGTTATTGAAAATACCATGGCTTGAACAAGTCGAATCTTTGTATGGAGACACATCTCTGCTCTTGAGAAACTTATCTAGGTCTTTCATAGCCATTCTGCAAAGAGCAATGCGTCGACTGATTTCTTGACTGCTTGTTGCTTCTTTATTGATAGTTGATCCAAGTAGGTTAAAGTTGTTCACAATTTCAATTTCTTCTCTTTCAACGATGAACCTGTTGATTATGCCAGTTGTCATGATCTTTGTCTTCTTTACATTAAGGTGCAGGCCCATTTTGAGACTATGTTCTTTGATTGTGAGAAGCAAATGTTTCAGATCATCTTCACTTTCAGCCAGTAATGTGGTATCATCAGCATAGCGAAGGTGGTTGTTGAGTCTTCCACCAATCTTCACACCTCTGTTGTCTTCATACAATCCTGCTTCTCTGATGATTTGTTCTGCATATAAATTAAACAGGTAGGGGGAAAGTATGCAGCCTTGTCTTACACCTTTGCTTATTTTAAACCATTCTGTTTCTCCTTGTTCCGTTCGAACTGTTGCTTCTTGATCAATGTACAGATTGCGCAAGAGAACGATCAGGTGTTCTGGTATACCCATGCTTCTTAATGTGGCCCAGAGTTTCTCATAGTTTACACAGTCAAAAGCCTTGCTATAGTCGATAAAGCACAAATATATATCCTTTTGGTATTCTTTAGTCTTTTCAAGGATCCATCTCACATCCGCAATGATGTCTCTCTTTCCTCGCCCTTTCCTGAACCCTGCTTGCACTTCAGGTAGTTCTTGTTCCAGGTATGGTTGTAGTCTCTTTTGAATAATCTTCAGTAGAATCTTGCTGGCATGTGGGATCAGAGCGATTGTGCGATAATTTCCACAGTCAGTTGGATCACCTTTCTTTAGTATTGGTATAAACACAGATCTTTTCCAGTCAGTTGGCCATGATGTTGTCTTCCATATTACTTGGCAGAGCCTTGTGAGTACGGTAACAGCTGCATCAGATTGCTGCAATACATCTGTGGGAATGCTATCAATGCCTGGTGCTTTGTTCTTTGATAAGGCTTTCAATGCTGCTTCAACTTCTTCTTTCATCACCAATGGTTCCTGATCATAAGGTACAGGTTGAAACGGCTGTTGGTCCACTTGATCTTTATCATATAAAAACAATGTATATTCCTTCCACCTTTTCTTGATCTTCTCAGCATCATTCAACATAGAACCTTGAGCATCTTGTAACATTCCAATTCGAGGCTGGAACTTTTTCTTTAACTCTCGTAGCTTTAGGAAAGCTGATCTTGTTCTTCCTCTAATAGTTTCTGCTTCTATTTCCTTGCAAGTGTCATTGTAGTACTTTTCCTTGTCCTGTCTTGCTGCACGTTGGAAATCTCTGTTGAGTTCTGCGATTGTCTTTCTTTCTCCTCTGGCTTTAGCTTCTCTGCGTTTCTGGGCAATTTTCATTGTTTCTTCCGTCATCCATTTTGACCGTTTTTGCTTTTTCACCTTTTGCAGAGACTTCTCGCTTTCTTCCAACACAACCTTCTTGATGACATTCCATAACTCTTCCGGAGCTCTGTCATTTGTATCTAAAGCAGCAAATCGATTTTGCAGGCAGTCTTTAAATTCCAGTGGTATATTCTCAAGATCATATTTTGCTGCATTCATGAGTGGTTTGCTCTTTTTCAACTTTAGCTTGAGTTTGCATACTAGTAGTTGATGATCTGTACCACAGTCAGCTCCAGGTTTTGTCTTTGTTGATGTTAGAGCTTTTCCATCGTTGACTTCCACATATGTAGTCAATTTGATTTTTATATAATCCATTCGGTGAAGTCCATGTGTACAGTCGCCGCTTGTGTTGCTGGAAGAAGGTGTTTGAGATGAATAGATCATTGGTCTTGCAGAATTCTATCAGTCTTTCTCCAGCTTCATTTCTGTTGCCAAGTCCATATTTTCCAACTACTTTGCCTCCTTCTTTGTTGCCAACGTTTACGTTCCAGTCACCCATGACTATCAGGATATCCTGTTTGCATGTTCTGTCAATTTCAGCTTGTACTTGTTCATGGAACTCTTCAATTTCATTCTCTTCTGCAGCTGTTGTTGGGGCATATACTTGAATTATAGTTGGGTTGATAGGCAATCCTCGTAGACCAATAGAGATTAAGCGTTCGCTGACTGCATTGTATTTCATTACAGTTCTTGCAAGTTTCTTCTTTATTATAAATGCAACACCATTTCTTCTTTGTCTTTCATTTCCAGCATAGTAGACCATGTGATCATCTGATGCAAAGTGCCCCATGCCGGTCCATTTCAGTTCGCCGACACCCAACAGATCAAGTTGTACATGTTCCATTTCATTCTTGACTACCTCCAACTTCCCTTGGTTCATGCTTCGTACGTTCCATGTTCCAATGTGTAAGACATCTTTACAGCTTCTGACTCATTTCATGCACAGCTACATCAGCAGTCAGACTTCCCGAGGGCTTTGATCCAACCACATCATAAATGCTGGCTTTACTCTGAAAAGTCTTCAGCTCTTCCCCAGTAGCTAGTTGAGTGCCTTCTGACCTGGGGGTCTCATCTTCCAGCACCATAGCACAATTTGTTTTGTTATAACTATCCATTGGGTTTTCATGGCAAGATACAGAAGTAGATTGCCGGGCCTTTCTTCCGCACAGTTTAAGTTTGGTGTTGTTGCCGTTGTCACAAAAATGTGATCCTCCGCCGTCAACACTGTCCCATTCTGCTGCTGCCCAGATGGGTGGTTTGTCTTGGTCTGGCACCTCAGCTGAGACCTGTCCATCTTGGGAGACCCTGCCAGTAGTTAAACTACCGATAGTTTAGCTCTCAGCATCACTGATGCATGCAAGCCCTCACAGCACGACAAGCTGCAAACCAAGTGAGAGTGAATGCTTAACTAGAGCAAGAAAATCTTGTCTCTTATCTGGGAGAAATGGGCTGATAAGTTCCAAGTCTCCTGTGACTTCCTTGAGGAACATTCCCATATATAGGATATATGAACTGATCCTAGCTGAAAGCATAGAAGCTTGAAAGGTCCTTCGTCCAAAAGCATCCAGAGTCCTGCATTCACCACCTGGAGGATTGGATGCATGCCTCTCTGCACTTTTCATCCTACGCATGGCTGATTCCACTACCATTGAATGGTGTGGCAGCTGAGTTTTCTGAAATCCAGGACATGGCGGAACTCGATACATAGTATCAAGTCTCCTAGAGTGAGGAGAAGTTGTCAGAGGTGTCTCCCACATTCTGAGCATCAAGCTATGCAGAATTTCATGGATAGGCGGAGTGGCTGCCTCCTTAGGAGCTTTAGGATATTGGAGAATTTCCAATTCCTTTGCTCTGGGTTCATCTTCAGGAGCTACTGTGATTGAAAGACCTTTGGCCATATCACGGATAAAATCCTGAAATGACATGTCCTCTGGAGGTGACATTCTGCGTTGGGGAGAAGAGGGATCTTCTAGGAGAAACCCTCTAGTGCCAGCAGAATTGTCAGAGTCCTCGGAATCGGAGGAATCAAAGTATTCCTGACCCTGATGCTCTTGCAAAGCACAATCCCGGTACCGAGCTGACCCGCTGGTACCGCTTTGTCAATTCCAGCCAGAGATGGCATGGGAAGAGTTCCCACCAGGGCCAGTACCATTGGTACCTGTACCGGTGTCTGTACCGGTGTTGGTACCAGCATCGGTGTCGATGTCGGTACCAGTGCCCGTGGGACCACCGGTACCGCAGCTGAAAGAAGAGCTGCGATGCTACGCTCGATAGCGAGGAACCTCTGGTCTATTGACGCTGCCGATGCCTGGGTGTCAGTACCGGTAAGGACAGCTGGAACCCCTGAACATGGCACAGGTAGTTCTTGCGAGGTTGAGGCCTCAAGAACATCCTGAAGCCCCATCGATGCTTTGGAAGCCGAAGCCTCCCGCCGGGGCTGTTTTGCCGGTGTGGTTCCCTCAAGGGCAACGCAATGGCCTCTCGCTGCTTAGCAGGAGAGCTACCCTTTGAGGACCAGCTTTTATGTTTAGTTACCATGGGAGGAAGAAGAGGCCCTTGATGTCGTCGATACAATGGATCTGGCATCTGAAGAAAAGAGGGTACCGAGCTTTTCAGCCCGGTTCTGTCGTCCTCTTTTAGTCATCCCCATGCAAGAGAGACATTCAGTTGGAGAATGTTCAGGTCCTAAACATTTCAGACACCAATCATGGGTGTCAGTGACGGAAATGGTACCGCCACACTTAGTACATTTTTTAAAACCACTAGTTGGCTTTTCCATGCTTCAGGAATATGGGCCCTAGTGCCCAAAATGGCGCCTAGCACCAAAGAGAAACGTTTCTGAAAAGAAACAGTCTAAAGCCTAAGTTGTTTTTTTTTTGTATGAAAAGAAAAGAACTGGTGGTACCGGTAGGCATCGTGCAGTAGGCAAGCGCGACCACAAGAAAAGAAATTTAAAGACAGAATTTTCTGCGGTGACAAGGAATAGATCCTGTCGGCTCCGCGGAAAATGAAGAACTGAAGAGGGACAGTTGGAAAGACGGGAAGGCAGCGCGCATGTGCTGAGGGATGCTCCCAAAAGTGTTCCTACTGGACGCTGGGGAGCGTTCCCGCGCAGGCTCCGTCGGTACAGACGATACCCATATGTGAAGACTACATTCCTGCTTGTTCCTGGAGATACTGGAAAACTGGGCATCCAAATGGCAGATGACATTTAATGTGGACAAGTGCAAAGTTATGCATCGAGAAAAGAACCACCCAAACTATGGTTACATGATGCAAGGTTCCACATTAGGAACCATCACTCAGGAAAAAGATGTAGGCGTCATCGTGGATAACACGTTGAAACACTCAGTCCAGTGTGCAGCAGCGTCCAAGAAGATAAATAAAATGCTAGGTATCATAAGGAAGGGAATGAAGAATAAAACAAAGGATGATATAGTGCCTCTATCTTTCCATGGTGTGACCACACCTTGAATATTGTGTGCAATGCTGGTCACCATATCTTAAAAAGGATATAGCGAAATTAGAAAAAAGATACAAAGAGTCACCAAAATGGTAAAGGGGATGGAAGAATACCCCTATGAGGAGAGGCTTAAGGTGTTAGGACTTTTCAACCTGGAAAAGACACAGCTGAAGGGAGATATGTTAGAGGTTTATAAATTAATGAATGGAGTGGAACGAGTAAACAGATTGATTCTTTATGCCATCAAAAAGTAGAAAGACTAGGGGACGTGCAATGAAGCTACAGTGTAACCCATTTACGACTAGTAACTTTACGAAAATAACTTTTCACTTAACGCGTAATCAAACTCTGGGATTTGTTACCGGAGGATGTAGTAAAAGCTGTTAGTGTAGCTGGGTTTAAAAAAGGTTTGGACAAGTTCGTGGAGGAAAGGTACATAAAGCATTATTAAAGAGGACCCAGGTAATCCACTGCTTGTCCCAATACATGCATTATAGAACCTGTCTCTTTTTGGGAAACTGTTAGGTACTTGTGACCTGGATTGGCCACAGTTGGAAACAGGATACTGGGCTTGATGGACCTTGATCTGACCCAATCGACATTTCCTATGTTCTTATGAGGTTCTTTGCCGCCCAGGCAAACGAGAAAGCCATCTCTAGGACTACCCGAGAACTCCTATGCTGCCTTTCTGATGGACATAAGCCACCACCATGCTGTTGTCCGAAAATACTCAGAATCCCCGGCCCTTGACTGGGGGCCAGAATCACATAAGAGTCAATCTAATGGCCCTCGCTTCAAGGCAGTTGATAGACTATACTGCTTCCCTGCGGTTCCAATGGCCCTGGCTATTAGCCTTGGCAATGGGCTCCCCAGCCCAAGAGACTGATATCCATTGACAGAAGGGTCCATGAGTATCATCCAGCTGTACAACCTTCCTCAGAAAATTGGGCTGCTGCCAGTACCGCAGGCTAGCCATCACCATACTGGGAGCGGAAACCTGAGCTAGAACCACTGAGAACTCGGGGACCACCGAGTCAGCAAGGACCATTAGAGAGGATGTAAAAGAACACACACCCACAGCACTATCTTGATTGTCTCTGCCATCAATCCGAAGAGTTGAAGATAATCCTAGACTCTGGGAGCCTGCTGTGAACAGAACAGCGCAAGGAGCCTTTGACTTTTTCTTTTTGGCAGGAAGGCACTGCACCCTTGAGTACTTAAACGTGCCCCCAGTAACTGGGCATGCAACAAACTGGTCTTTCCTCAAGTGATCACCCAGCCGAGGCTTATCAGAAAGGATACCATTTGTGAAGCTATGTGAGACGCCTCTGAAAGAGAATGGGCTCTGATGAGCCAGAAGTCCAGATTTGGGTGTACACAAATCCCTAACTGCCATAGTGCCACAGCCTCCACACCACCATGACCTTAGAGAACGTCCTTGGGATAGTGAAGAATCCAAATGGGAGGGCAGCAAACTGAAGTTGAAAGCCAAGCATGGCAAAACGCAGATACTTTGCTAATCCCCCAGATCGGGATATAATATGCCTCAGCCAAATCCAGAGATGCTAGGAACTCCCCTTGATGCACCAATGGAATCACAGATTGCAAAGATTGCATCGAGAAGCACAAATGCGCAAGCGCTCATTAACACACGAGGTCCAGAATGGAATGGAATGTTCCTTCCCTGTCGGCACCAGAAAACAGATGGAATACCTGCTCTTGCCTCAATCGTCCAGGCTAATTGATGCCACTGCCTTCATAAGAGAAGGGGAGAAGACAAAAGCAGCCAGGGTCGGCTCTTGCATTCCAGGACATAGCTGTACTGAATGGGGATTAGCATCCAGCAAATCTTGGTAAGCCAGGCCCATTCCTGAAGAAAGAGGAAGTCTGCCCCCAACCAGAGGAACCAGGGAATGGGCCCAATGTCATTGCACAGCCTAGGACGGTCCTCCTCTGGATGGGACCAGATCCCTTGGTGCAAGCATTCCACGAAAGTGCTGAGAATGAGCCTGAAGTCTATAAAGAGAGGGAAAGGAAGACTTTCCAGGCCACCAGCAATGAGAGTTCCAAGTCCCCCAGGAGTCCGACCAGCACACCGACAAGGAGCGGGTAGAGGTCGACTGAATAGGAGGTTCCTGCCCCCTTCACAGGCCCCTTGGACCTATCCTCCAGAATGCGGCAAGATGTTCTCACCCACATCCTTCACCAGCTTCTCCAAATCAGACCCAAGAGCAGCATCCCTCTAAGGCCAGGTGGGCAACCCGGCTTTGGAAGATGAGTCCACCGACCCATGTCAGAGCCAAGCCAGTACATATCATCATCGACAGGGCATAATCCTTGGCCACTAGATGTATCAGGACATACATGGCATCAGAAAGGAAGGCCGTAGTAGACTCCAATAGAGGGGTAGAATCATCCGATGGAAGAGACTGAATCCACTGGAGCAGGGCTCGAGACATCAGGCCTGCAAACACCGCAACTGAATAGCAGCGGCCGCAGCAAAATGGTTCTTCAACACAAATCCAACTCTCTGTCCAAAGTATCCTTTAAGGCCAATTTGCCTTCTACAGGGATGGTGGTCCAACTGGTAATAGCCATGACTTCAGCATCACCTTGGAATTATCAAACCACACAATGCACTCCTCTGGGAGAGTGTACATCTTCTTAAACACCTTTAAGCCCTTAGGTGGTGAGTCAGGGAAATCCCACTCTGACTGGAACAGGCTCTTGAGCACCTCCAGGAATGGGAAGATAGTAGTGGATTTCTGCACCCCTTGCAGGAGTAGATGCATCTTCAGTTCCTCCTCCATGCTTGGAGCATCTGCCAAGCTCAAGGTGGATAAGACCTTGGGAATCAACACCTCTAGTTTTTCCTTCTCGAATAAGCAGATAACCTTGGCCTCCACACAATCTTCCGAAGGAGAAGGTACTTCATCCAAATCAGACATCTAAATCCAAGCCATAGTCCAAATCTCAGACAGATCCCAGCTAATCCCCATCTCCAGGGGGGACCCTTTGCCAAGGACTCTTAGCCACAGGCAATCTAACAGAGCTTCCACTCTCAGTCTGCCCCTCACGAGGCCAGTTCGATCAGGCCTGTTGTAAAAAGTAAAAACTCCAGGGAGGACAATCTGGACTCTGGAAACTCTCCCTGCAGAAATGAGCCCCCCTACACCAGAGGACAGTCACTGTCGATCTCCTAGAGGTCAGGGAGCGGGGGCACAACATGATCACCGAAACCTCCAGTCAGCTGGTTATCCTTACCTATAACACCATCTGCTACCTCCTGCCCTTAGGCAGGCAAGGTCAGACTCAACATATCCCCTGGTGAGGGGGGGGGGGGAGGGAGGAGGGGCAATTCCTCCAGGAACAATTAGGAGCTGCCATGCTAGAAGAGCAGAATCCAGAAGCCGGAGATGAGGCACCATACTGGCCACAGGCCAAACAATGATTCCTGGAAGATGACATAAGAAAGTCAAGTCAAGTATCAGAACAGCACACACTAAGGCTGCAGCGTCCTAAAGGCACGCACCTGTGCTTTTACTGCAATGCGCGTTAGAGGCACTAGGGTAGGAACGTGTGTTGCAGCCACTTGGCAGAACAAGTGTACAGCCACATGACCTCTGGGCGTACAATAGGACAAAACACTACTAGCATGAGCTGAAAACAGCAGGAAACCCCCAAACCATGCCAACTGTCGCCAGAGGTCTACCCAGAATTTCGTCCCACACAAACAGAATTGGGAGCCCCAACATGGACAATGACAAGGTCAAGCCTTAGTACTCACCCTTTGAGAGCCCCAGGCAGAGAATTTGTGCCAGGCTCAGCTCTATTCCACTGATAATGTTACACTGGCTTTGTAGCACTGCATTTAAGGTGGCTGGCAGGCAGATCTTCTGAAATCTTCGCGAGAGAGCAGGAAAAAACAGAGGAAGAAGAAGAGGGTGCTGAGGTCTTATAAGGCTGCTGCACTCTTCCAGATCCTTCCAAATCCTGGCTGCTCAACAGGCTCTTATGATAAGCGCGTGGAGCTGAACCAATTTTCCCTCCTCCTATGGTTATTTATTTACATTCTCTTATATACCGCGCTATTCTGCATCAGTGCGGTTTACATTGAACAAATTGAAATTACATTGAATAGGGTATTATAACTTGGAGATAACTATTTTACAGGGACATGGGCAATGGAGGGTTAAGTGGCTTGCCCAAGACCACAAGGAGCACCTGTGGGATTAGAAACCCCAGTCCTTCCGGCCCAAGGTTGCTGTCCTCTAGTGGGATTTGAACCCCCGACCTTCCGGCCTGAAGTACCTTGCCCCAACCATTAGGCTACTCCTCCACTCCAAAAAGACTGGTGTCTAGTGGAGCCTCCCATGTTTCGCTCAAGCGAGTCACTCTCAAAGTGGTTGTTCACGAGCGTTTAATCAAGTTTTTCCTTTCAATCTTCAGAGAGAAGAAAATCCATCCAACAACTTCTGGAGACAAAGAAATACTGAAGATCTTTGGTGGCTGAAGTGGATAGAGACATAGGAATGATGTCACTGAAACCTGAGCTTTTAATTTTTTTTTGTCTTCACCAATCTGCTGGTAGGGAAACATAACCCAATTGTCTGGGCTGGTCTAGCAGGATGATATGGAATGTTTTATTTATTTATTGGTATTTCGCTCACGTCTTTCCAGTAACAGCTCAAGGTGAGCTACATTCAAGTACAGTAGTTATTTCTCTCCCCGGGGGAGGGGGGGCTTACACTCTAAGTTTATACCTGAGGCAATGGAGGGTTAAGTAGCTTGCATAAAATCACATGGAGCAACAGTGAGATATGAACCTTGGTCTTTCCAGTTCCAGGCTGCTGCCCCAACCACTAGGCTACTCCTTCACTTTTAGGTCCTCAAAACATATAACTGGTAAAAATGAGAGCTACATCATTTTGGGGTAGTTTCTGGTATTTGCAATCAATTCCCAGATGAATTAAGGATGACACCAGAATATCTGAAATTCTGGCATGCATTAAAAATCTGATGCTAGCTCATGAACGTGACTGCCAAATGCTCTCTGGAAGACAAAACGTAGTCATCCTTAATTCATCTGGGAGCTGATTAAGATTCTTCTGAGAACACCAGAAAGAAAACCTATGCCACTTGAAAGCATAAGACCATCTGGTGGATGGCTTTCTAGAAGCTAAGAGGATGTCCTTAACCTCCTGGGGAAGGTTAATACCTTGGAAGGCTATGCCTTCAGCAGTCATGCTGTGAGATGAAGAGACTGTGGATTGGGATGGAACAGTATCCCCTCCTCCTAAAAGAGGAGATCTGGAGCAGACCCCAGGTCTATGGGTTGAGCTTGCGACAGACGTAGAAGGAGAGGGTACCACGGTTGATGTGGCTAGCATGGGGCTATGAGTATCATGAAGCCCATGTCCGTCTACAGTTTGAAAAGAATCTTGGGAATTAGGGGAATGGGAGTGAAGGCATATAGGAAGCCATGTCCCCAGTGGAGGAGAAAAGCATCCACCTGTTGGCTGTCCAGGACAGGAGTCCCAGTACAGAAGCAAGGGAGCATGGTCTATCTCTGGAGTCCACCCACATCTGAAAAATGTAGGAGACTGTGTCTACATGAAGAGACCACTCGTGGGGGGAGGAGGATTCAACTTTGTCTGCTA
The DNA here is from genome assembly GCA_033557465.1 of Ichthyophis bannanicus. Taxonomy (NCBI): domain Eukaryota; kingdom Metazoa; phylum Chordata; class Amphibia; order Gymnophiona; family Ichthyophiidae; genus Ichthyophis; species Ichthyophis bannanicus. The sequence continues at coordinate 906,542,569 of CM066033.1, forward strand.
AAACATTGTGTTTGTCCGGGAGATACACCGCTTGGAGGTGAATGTGATGATGTATGGCAAAGGACCAGAGATGCAGAGCTTCGCTGCAGAGGGTCCAAGAGCCTGTTCCGCTTTGCTTGTTTACATAGAACATGGCCACTTGATTGTCGGTTTGGACTAGGATTCTGCGGCAGCAAAGATGGTCCTGGAACACTTTGAGAGCATTGAGAATAGTTCTGAGCACCAGCAGATTTATGTGGAGTTGTGACTCCTTATGAGACCAGAGTCCTTGAGCTGTGAGAAACCACATATGGACTCCCCAGCCCAGCCTGGATGCGTCTGTCGTCAGGGTACATTGATGTGCAGGCAACTGAAAAGGTGACCCTACAAGGAGATTTTCTGGGGATTGTCACCACTGGAGAGACTAGACCAGAAGGGTAGAGGACTTATCTTGTACCCCAGGCAACCTGATGCCCAAGACCACTGTGATGCCAGTGTCCATTGGACTGTGCGCATATATAAACAGGCATATGGAACTACATGCACCATTGATGTCATATGACCCAGAAGTTTTAGCATTTCTCGAGCAGTCAGATAATTCTTGAGACATGTCCGAGATGCTAACTGATTAAGATGAGCACAACGGAATTTGGGCCAAAATGCCCTTGACTGCTGAATATTTAAGAGGGCCCCTATGAACTCAAGTTTGAAAGGGGACACGTTGGGACTTTGGAAGATTTATGACAAATCCCAAGTGTTCTAACACCTTCATGGTGCGTGAGAGGGACAGACTGGCATCTTGAGGGGTGCTTGCTTATGAGCCAGTCACCTAAGTAAGGGAAGACAAATATCCCTAGAGTCCTTAGAAATGTGGCTACTACCGCCATACATTTTGTGAAGACTCTTGGGGCAGAGGCGAGGCCGAATGGCAGGACTCTGTATTGATAGTGTCTTCCCTGAAACATGAAGTGCAGGAACTTTCTATGCTCTGGATGGATAAGAATATGAGTGTACGCTTCCTTTAGATCTAGAGAACAGCCAGTCTTGATTCTGGAGATAGGAAACTTCTCCCGTAGGAGATACTTGTTTAGGTCGTTGAGGTCTAGAATGGGCCTGTATTACACCCCCCCCCCCCCCCCCCCCCCCCCGTTTTCTTTGGAATAAGAAAATAGGGAGAATAGAAGCCCATTCCCTGCTGGAATGTTGGAACCTCCTCTACTGAGCCCTGCAGTAGAAGGAAGTGACCTCTTGCAGTGACAGAGCAGTGAGAGGGGTCTAAGAATGGAACTCTTAGTGAAGTCAGGAGGGGAGGGGGGGTAGGCTTTGTACATGAAATCTGTATCCCTCCCGTACTACTGTTAATGTCCACTGCTCCAAGGAGATGAGATGCCATCTGTGGGCATAACGGCAGAGTCTGCTGGGAATGTGGATGGGGTCGGGATTCTCTGGAGGCATGCCAGCTATGTTCTCTAGAAAGAAGTCAAAAACCCGGAGCAGCCCGAGTCTGCTGAGGTGGCTGAGACTTGGGAGTCTGAGCCTTCTTTTGCTGTTTTGGAGGTTGTCCCCCCTTCTGAGGAGCATGATGTTGACATTGAACAGCAGGGGTATAAGGAGGATAATATTTCTTTTTACTGAAGGCGGCTTTCTTTGCTGCTTTCTTCTTAGCTGGGTTGGCAGTAGATCTAGAGAGCATATTTAGGGTAGTGCTCTCAGACTCTAACTGAGGGGCATGGTCTTGCAAATCCTTGCCAAAAAGGTTTTCACTGGTGCAAGGGATATTACCCAGCTTATCCTGAACCCATTGTTCAAGATCCGATGCTTGGAGCCAAGCTATCATGTAGGCACCGATACAGATGGAAGAAGTTCTGCTGATGCACTCAAAGCAATCAAATGTTGCTCTATTAATAAATTTTAAGATACTCTGAGCATGCTTTACAAGGGTGAGATAATCCTCCCTCTTGTCATCGGGAAGAAGAGGAGCCATTAACTCCAAATCTTTAGCCACCTCTTTGAGGAACATACCCATATAGAGTATGTAGGAACTAATTCTGACAGATAGCATGGAGGCTTGAAAGCAACGTCGACCAAAAGAGTCGAGGATTCTCGATTCCCTATCCGGAGGGTTTGGGGAATGTGTTTTCGCGCTCTTGATTCGACGCACTGCCGATTCTACTACCATGGAATGGTGCAATTGTCTCTTTTGAAAACCAGGACACTCCGGTACCCAGTACATGGTATCAAACCAGCGAATATGGGGAGAAATAGTCTAAGGTGTTTCCCACATACGAAGCATGAGGTCGTGAAGTATCCAATGAATAGGGAGCATAGCCGCCTCTTTTGGAGCTATCGGGTATTGAAGAATTTCCAATTCTTCGGCCCTAGGCTCTTTCTCCAATGTTACTATTATGGACAGGCCCCTAGCAACATTGTGAATGAAGTCTTGGAAAGACATGAACTCTGGTGGGGCATGCGGTGTTATGGAGACTAAGATGGGTCCTCCGGGAGAGTTTGCATGTCTCGAGTATTGGCCGATTCATTGTACGAGGAATCGGAATCCGAAAACTCGAAGTATTGTCAGGCAGGGTGTTCCCGTTCCATAAAATTTGGTACCGGTCGAAGCCAGTACCTGGAATTTGTGTAGTCGGAATCTCGGTACCAGGAATAGATATGAGGGCCGGCATGGGTGGTAGCATGTAAAGCGGCAATAAAGTCGATGCAGCCTGTATTGGTACAGACGCCTGTGGAACAGACTGTAAGGGTTTCACTGGAACCGAAGCCGTCAGTAAGCACTCTAAACTCCTCTCGATGGCAGATACGTTGATCCATGGAGTTTGCCAATGCTTAGGTATTGGTACCAGAATTGCGGGCCACGATCCCTGAGCATGGCACCAGGAGTTCTCCGGAGGTGGAGGCCTTGGGTGCATCCTGGGACCCCACTAAAGCTTTGGAGGGAAGATCCTCTCATCAGCGTTGTTTGTCCGATGTGTCCCCCCCCCCCCCTCCAGGGCAACGCCCGAGGCATCTCTATGTTTAGAAGGAGACCTACCCTTGGAGAGGGGAGGCCAGCCTTCGATGAAGACTTAGGTTTCGATACCTGGGATCCTTGCGAGGAAGATGAAGCTCTTGATGATGTTGATGCTAAAGAGACGACATCGGAGGCGAAGAGAGTGCCCAGCTTTGCAGCTCGATTCTGTAGGCCTCTCTGTCATCTTTCTACAGAGAGGACATTCTGATGGTTGATGATCAGGCCCTAGGCATTTTAGACACCAGTCATGGGTGTCTGTGGCCAAGATGGTACCGCCATACTTAGAACACTTCTTAAAACCACTGGATGGTTTCTCCATTTTATCAGAGACAAATGGAAGGCCTAGGCCTAAGATGGCATCAATGCGCCTGAAGAAAGGAAAACCTTCAAAGTTTGTTTGTTTTTTTAAAGGAAGAAAGAAATAAAGTACCGACGGAGGTTGGTACCAGCGTCAACAGGAAGGCAGACGCAAACCAGAAAAATATGAAAAACAGGAATTTTCTGCAGTGACATGATTGTTTTCCTTGGAGTCAAGAGGAAGCTAAGAACTGAAAAGGGAGAGCGGGAAAGGTGGGAAGGCAGCTATGCAGGCGCAGTGGAATGCTCCCAAAGGCTTTCCTATTGGGTGCTGGGGAGCATTCCCACGCAGGCTCTATCAGTACCGACATCAACGATATGTGAAGACTACATTCTTGCTTGTTCCTGGAGATAATCAATTACCTGACTAAGGTTAAATTAGACTTACCTGCTAATTGTAGTTCCTGGAGTAACTCCAGTCTAGTCCCGGAATCTTTGGGGTTGTCAACCTCATCCAGCAGCTTTGGAGACTGAGAAACTTCACTGTTGTGATGTCACTGGTATATAAGCACTGGCTCCTCCTCTTCTCACCAGTTAACCTATTGACAAAGCAGACTCACCGGAGCAACAAGTAAGTAGCTATATAAAAATACCAGGGCAAAAACGCCGCCCTAACAATAAAGGATCCAAGATCCAACTATACACAGAAATTTTTATTTTTATTTTTTATTTTTACCTTATCGACTGCGCCACGAGATCCTCCCTTCCCAGGTAAAGGAGGAAGACCTCCCCACTCCCCAGACATGAGCTCTCTAGCGTGACCTGCGAGCGAACTACCGTACACCAAAACCTTGCTTACCTGTAACCATGCACTTGCTTCAGGCCACTTAGCACCATCCAATTCGGGTGGGACCCGGGACTAGACTGGAGTTACTCCAGGAACTACAATTAGCAGGTAAGTCTAATTTAACCTTCCTGATCGTCCCTCCAGTCTAGTCCCGGAATCCTTGGGGATGTAATAGAGCAGTGAAACAATCAACGGGAGGGCCCTGCTAGCCCTGCCTGAAGCACTGCTGAACCAAACCAAGTATCTCTTTCCGCCTGCACATCAAGGCGGTAATGCTTTACAAAGGAGTGAGACGAAGCCCATGTCGCTGCTTTACATATCTCCTCCACTGGCACCAAGCTACACTCCACCCAAAATGCGGCTTGCGCCCTAGTGGAATGAGCCCTCAGCTCGACCGGAACCAAATGGCCCCGCAAGAGATACGCTGATGCGATCGCCTCTTTCAACCATCGAGCAATCGAACCTTTAGAAGCTGCCTCACCCTTTTGAGCACCTGCAAACAGAACGAACAATCTGTCCGACTTACAAAAACTAGCTGTCCTAACCAGATACTTCTGCAAGGCCCGCTTAATGTCTAAGCGATGCAGCTGCTCCGCAACTTGATCGGATCCTCTAGACGTGAACACCGGTAATGACACCAACTAGTTCATATGAAATCCCGAAACCACTTTCGGTAAGAAGGAAGGTACCGTTCTCAAAACCACCTCAGACTCTGAAAAGGACAGAGCCTGTAACTCTGACACTCGCCGCGCTGACGCCATAGCCACCAGAAACACTACCTTTAGGGTCAAATCCTTCAACATCGCCCTAGCCAATGGCTCAAAAGGCGCTTTCCGCAACACCTCAAAGACCAAAGGCAGATCCCAGGACGGAACTACTCGCCACCGCCGTGGCCTCAGCAATGCCACTGCCTTCAAAAAACGCTTCACATTCGCATGACTAGCCAGGGAAGTGCCTTGCACCTTCCCTCTGTAACAGGCCAGAGCTGCCAACTGCACTTTCAATGACGCTGCCGCTAAGCCCTTCTGAAACCCGTCCTGTACGAAAGCTAGCACTTGCGGCACTGACGCTTTTAAGGGCACCACTGGCCTATCCGTACACCAGGCCTCAAAAATACGCCACACTCTAATATACGCTAGCAAAGTAGACTTCCGTCTCGCTTTCAGCAGGGTCGCTATCACCGCGCTTGAATAACCTCTCGATTTCAACCTAGCCTGCTCAATAGCCGGGCCGTAAGCGAGAATCGATCCACTTGGGGCATGCACAGAGGACCCTGCATCAAAAGATCCGTTCGCACCGGAAGCCTCCAGGGGACTGCCACTAGCAGCCTTACCAAGTCCGCGTACTACGGCCGCCGAGGCCAATCTGGAGCAATGAGGATCACTCGCCCCTTGTGACCCTCGATGCGCTGCAACACTTTTCCGATTAACACCCACAGAGGAAACACATACAGAAGTTGCTCCTGCGGCCAATCTTGAACCAGCGCGTCCAGACCCTCGGACATTCTCTCTCTTCTCCTGCTGAAGAAGCGGTCGACCTTTGCCGACTGAAAGGTCGCCATGAGATCCATGACCGGTGTTCCCCAGCGCTGAACTAGACTCGCGAAAACGTCGGGATGAAGAATCCATTCCCCGGGATCTACCTTCACTCGACTCAGGAAGTTGGCCTACACATTGTCCACCCCCGCCACGTGCGCTGCCGACACGGCCCCCAAATTCTGCTCTGCCCATTCGAATAAGCTGTCTGCCTCGGCTTCCAGGGACCGACTGCTGGTGCCTCCCTGCCGATTGATGCAAGCCACCGCAGTCGCGTTGTCCGAGAACAAGCGGACCGCCTTCCTCTGCAGAAAGGGACGAAACTCCTGTAACTCCAATGCTACCGCTCTCAATTCCAACCTGTTGATTGACCACGACCTTTCTTGGGCAGGCCACTCCCCTTGCGCTATTCGCCCCTGGCAATGGGCTCCCCAGCCCAGAAGACTGGCATCTGTAGTGAGTGCCACCCAAGATGGAACCTCTAGCGGCATGCCCCTTTCCAGATTTCCCGGACTCAACCACCATTGCAGGGCTTGGCGAGTGAGGCGGACACATCAATTTCCGAGACAGGGCATCCCTTTGATGCGACCACCTCCGCAGCAATGCCCTCTGCAACGGTCTCATGTGGGCCCGCGCCCACGGCACCAATTCCAGAGTTGCCGCCATCGTCCCCAGCACCCTTAGGTACTCCCAGGCGCTGGGACTCCGCATGCCGAGAAACCGAACAATCAACTGTCGCAGCGCCAAACTCCACTGTGGGGGAAGAAACACCCAACCGATGCCGGTGTTGAATCGAGCCCCCAGATACTCTAGATCCTGAGACGGCTCCAACTTGCTCTTCGCTACGTTCACCACCCAACCGAGACTCTGTAGCAAGGACACCACTTTGGCCGTAGCCGACACATTCTCCTCTCAGGACTTTGCTCTTATCAACCAATCGTCCAGATACGGGTGCACCAACACCCCGTCCCTGCGCAAGGCTGCCGCCACCACCACCATCACCTTGGTGAATGTACGCGGAGCCGTTGCCAGGCCAAACGGAAGCGCCTGAAACTGAAAATGTCCCATCGGAACCGCAAATCTGAGGAATTTCTGATGTTCTGGCCTTATCGGAATATGAAGGTACACCTTGGATAGACCTAGCGATGTCAAAAACTCCCCTTTTCGCACAGCTACAATAACTGACCTGAGGGTCCCCATCCAAAAATGAGACACCCGAACACAGCGAATTACCCTCTTTAGATCTAGAATGGGACGCCAAGACCCTTCTTTCTTTGGAACGACAAAGTAAATGGAGCATTGACAGCTTCCTAACTGGCTGGCAGGAATCGGTACAACCGCCCTCAAGTCTAGAAGCCGCTGCACCGCCCTGCACTTTGTGCTTGACTTGCACGGGGACTGAACGAAAGAATCAGAAACCGGACGCTGCATCTCCAACGCATAACCTTCCCGAATACCTCTAACACCCACTGATCGGAAGTGAGTCGGACCCAGGCAGCGTAAAATTCCCGCAACTGACCTCCCACGGGAACCAACTCTCTCTGGGCCCTCCTGACTTCATTGTGTCTGTCTGAAAGTGGAGGAAGAGGATGCAGGCGTAAATCCCCTGCTCGCCCCTCGAAACCCCCAAAAACCTTGGTTACGAGCCGGAAACCGTCCCCGTTGATCTTGACCAAACCGCGGGGTCCGAAAACGTCAAAAATCGCGCTGCTGTCCCCGAAGCCCGGGCTTCCCCGGCTTTTGTTTATCCTCTGGCAACCTACCGCCCTTGGAGTCCCCTAACTCCTTGACCAACTTCTCCAAGTCTTCACCAAAAAGTAACTTACCTCGAAAGGGAAGTCTACTAACCTAGCCTTAGAAGAGCCATCTGCCGCCCAATTATGGAGCCACAGACACCTCCTTCCCGCTACTACCAAGGCCATACTCTTCGCTAACCCCCTGATCAGATCATAATGGATATCAGCCAAATACGCCGCGCCGGACTCTAACCTGGACGCCTCCTCGGACTCCTCTATGGAGTTCGCCCCCTGAATCCACTGCGCCCATCGCAAACAGGCTCTGGCTACTCAAGCTCCACAGATAGACGCCTGCAGGGCTAACGCATTTGCCTCAAACACCTGCTTCAGCAAAGTCTCTAGCTTGCGATCCTGCGCATCCTTGAGCGCTGCCGCTCCTTCCACTGGAATGGTAGTTTTCTTTGTGACCGCCGAGACGGCCGCATCTACCTTTGGAGCTTTAAAGAGCTCCCGATCCTGATCCATCAGCGGGTAAAGCCGAGACATCACTCTGGAGCCCTTGAGCACGGCCTCCGGCATATCCCATTCTTCCTGAATTATCTCCTTAAACACTCTGTGCACCGGGAAGGCTCTCTGCAACTTACGAACAGCCTGCAGCAAAGGGTCTTCCAGCATAGCGTCCTCAGCCGGACCACCAGTCGGCATGTTAAGAGTCTTAAGAGACTCAGCAATGAGGGCCGGCAATTCCTCCCTACGAAATACCCGGACCACTCTAACTTGCTCTTCCTGATCCTTAATCTCACCTTCCTCCAGGTCCTCCTCGAGGCCCTCTTCAAGGTCTACTTCCTCTTCTCGCATGTCCTCCGAGAAAACCGACTGGTCCAGTCGCTCCCTATCAACCTTGGCCTTCTTCACCAACCCGCCAGCCATGTCCACCGGCAATGGAGAACCTGGTCTTTTTGCTCCAAGGCCATCCCCTGACAGCCCTACTACTGGAACCCCTTGCGGGCTCCCTAACGCCTTCTGGATTAAAGATAAAAAGTCTGAGGGAAAGATAGCTGCCAAAGATCCGGAGGCCGGCAGCTGAGACTGCGGAGTATCTTGAACCCCAGAAGTACTGGGCCCCGCCTCAGACACTGGCAGGGGAGGGGATGACGGCTCAATCCCCACCAGCAAGCCCCCTTCTCCGTCTGGCCCTATCTCTGACGGTAGGCCTCTAGCGCCAGACTCATGGCTACATCCCCTACACACCCCCTCCGGGGATACTGAGCCCTTCCTTGTCCCATAAAGCAGACAAAGTTGCTTAGCTGGCATTGTTTTACTGCAGGAGCCCCAAGATTCAAACCCAAATTTATTCAAAAATTTTATTTTTTTTTTTTTTTAGTCACCAAATACTCAGCTGCCTTCCCCGACCTCAATCTGAGGAAAATTGGCAAAAAACGAAGCTTCTGGAGCCCCCTATAAGCCCCCGAAGTTCCAAACTGTAAACGGAGCTGTTTCCCGCACGAATGACATGCGGCGCGTCATTGCCCCGCTAGAAAATGAAAGCAGTGAAATTAGACACCCTTACCTCTCGGGTGTTTGACTGCCTGCTCCAAACCGTGGTTTGTCTGCTTCTGTCCCACGGCAGCCTCGCAAATGTTGAAATCGCTGCCCTTTACTTATCGCAAACCCAGCCTTCAAAGGGCAGGACAGCTCCAAGTGTTAGCAGGCAAAGCATCTGCACGCTGAGCCCCACCACCTCGCTGACTCCTGCTTCTGGACAGGGAGAGCAGGTAATCAGACTCGGGTCCTCCCAGCCCCGGCCTGCTTCTATTCAGCCACAGGTCCCGATGTTACCCCGAAGGGAGAGAAGAAATTAATAAAGAACCCCAAAGAGGGAGGATCTGAGGACCCCAGAGGCACCGACAGTCTAAATCTGAAAAATGCCCAACAAAGCAGATCAAAACCAATTACTCCTAATTAATCTATTTTTTTTTTCAAGGAAACTCTTCTTAATTGTTCAAGTGAGCCCTTAACCCTTGGGCTCATCACCTCTCTAGCTGCTTTGGAGACTGATAACTGGTGAGAAGAGGAGCAGCCAGTGCTTATATACCAGTGACATCACAACAGTGAAGTTTCTCAGTCTCCAAAGCTGCTGGATGAGGTTGACAACCCCAAGGATTCCGGGACTAGACTGGAGGGACGATCAGGAAAAACAAATTTAATGTTAAAAGGGAGTGATATAAGAAATTAAGAGCTATTCAAAGTATTTTAATTTGCTTTTTTTCTGGATTACGTCTTGATTGTGTCTTATTTCATAAATAGTTTGTAATCTGTTTTGGATTGCCATTTGGTTAAAAGAGGTAATTAAAAGCTCTTGAATGCAAATGTTTATGTTTATAAACTACAGGTAACAGATGCATAAATGTCCTACTGCTAGACAGTTCATATCCACAAAAAACACACTGTGAAAACATCTCCTGTCCCATCACTATTGCAGGTTCTGAATGATACTTGTCATTTTGCACTTTAGCAAAAGGTGAAATTAGATTTACCTGCTAATTGTTGTTCCTGGAGTAGACCCAGTCTAGTCCCGGACCTCTGAGTTGTCCACCTCATTCAGCAGCTTGGAGACTGAGGAACCTCCATCTTTTCCATGATGTCATCCGTATATATCTCTGGGATCCACCTTCCTCCATCAGTACCCTACTGACAAAGCAGACTTCACCAGAGCAACAAGTCAGTCATGACCTCACTTACCCCCCCCCCCCCCCCCGTAAGGTCCAACCTCCCAGCTCTTAAAACACACCCCACAAAGTAACTGAACAACAAATAATCACCTAACGAATTGTTAACCACTAAAGGTGCCGAGGCTTCCCTCTCACCTGCCCGAACACCAACCCTAAAGATGACCTCCAATTCCCCGGGGATACAATCCCCTACACCACTCTTCTTACCTGTCATCTTCGAGAAGTTTAGACAGTGCTGCATACCCCTTCAATACCGGGGTGGGACTCGGGACTAGACTGGGTCTACTCCAGGAACAACAATTAGCAGGTAGGTCTAATTTCACCTTCCTGATCGTATCCCCAGTCTAGTCCCAGACCTCTAAGTACCAGAGCAGTAAATTTAACAGGAGGGCCCCGCTACACCAGCCTGCAGCACTGCCACACCAAAACAGGCATCCTGTGCCGACTGGATGTCCAACCTGTAGTGTTTTATAAACGAATTCAAGGAAGACCACGAGGCCGCCTTACAAATCTCCACCGGCGGCACTAAACGGACTTCCGCCCAGGACGTCGCCTGGGCTCTGGTGGAATGGGCTCTCAGCCCTTCCGGAACCGGTTTGCCCTGAAGTAAGCCGAAGCAATCGCCTCCTTACTCCACCTTGCGATAGAAGCCTTAGACGCCGCCTCTCCACGACGAGGCCCTGCGAAAAGGACAATCTCTCGGATCTGCGGAAACTCGCAATACGCCAAAGATACTTTTTCAGCGCCCGCCGGACGTCCAACTTCCTTGTCACCGAACCTGTCACGTCTGCACGAAACACTGGCAAGGAAATGTCCTGATTCGAGTGAAACGCCGACACGACCTTGGGCAGGAACGCCGGAACTGGTCTCAATACCACCTTCGAATCGAAAAAGGAGAGATAGGGTTCCTTACAGGACAACGCTTGCAGCTCCGAGATCCGTCTGGCCGAGCAAATAGCCACCAGGAACACGACCTTCAAGGTGAGGTCCTTCAACGAAGCCGTGCTTAGCGGCTCAAACGGCTCCCGCTCCAGCGCCTCCAGCACCAGCGGAAGCTGCCATTTGGGTACCAGGCGCCCCCTAGGTGGTCTCAATAACGATACCGCTCTCAAAAAACGCCTGACATCCAGATGGTTCCCGATGGAACGGCCAGCAATCCTTCCTCGGTAACACGACAGGGCCGCAACCTGCACCCTAAGCGAAGCAGCAGCTAAGCCTTTGTAGAAACCGTCCTGCAGAAAGTCCAAGATCTGAGAAATGGACGCCCTGAGCGCCTCCGAGTCCCTTTCTCTACACCACGCCTCAAAAACTCTCCACACCCGGACATACGCTAAAGACGTAGACCTTTTCCTGGCTTTCAGCAGCGTGGAGATCACCGCCGTAGAATAACCTCTCGACCTCAACCGAGCCCTTTCAAGAGCCAAGCCGTAAGCGAGAACCGATCCACGTGAGGCATGAGCAGAGGACCCTGCGACAACAGATCCGGCTGGACGGGGAGCCGCCACGGCCGCGCTACCAGGAGTCTTAACAGATCCGCATACCAAGGGTGACGTGGCCAGTCTGGAGCGATCAAGATCACCTGCCCCCTGAAGCTCTCTATCCACTGGATCACTCTGCCTATGAGCACCCATGGCGGAAAGACGTACAGGAGCTGGCCCTCCGGCCATGACTGAATGAGAGCATTGAGGCCTTATGACATCCGTTCTCTTCTCCTGCTGTAGAAGCGACTGGCCTTCACCGAATGAAATGTCGCCATCAGATCCATCACCGGTGTGCCCCAACGGCGCACTAGCATGTCGAACACCTCTTGATGGAGGACCCACTCCCCAGGATCCACCTTTACTCGACTGAGGAAGTTGGCTTCTACGTTGTCCACTCCCACTACGTGCGCTGCCGACACTGCCAGGAGATTCTCCTCGACCCAGTCAAACAGACTCTCTGCCTCCACCTCCAGCGCCATACTGCTGGTCCCTCCTTGACGATTGATGTATGCCACCGCGGTGGCGTTGTCGGAAAAAACTCATACTGCTGCACCGACGAGGCACGCCTGAAAGCTCAACAGCGCCAGAGACACAGCTCTCAACTCCAATCTGTTGATCGACCAAGTTTTCTCCTGAGCATTCCAATGCCCCTGCGCGAAATGGCGCTGCAGTGGGCCCCCCAACCCAGGAGGCTGGCATCCATCGTTAAGGCTATCCAAGCGGGTACCTCCAAGGGCCTCCCTCTCTGCAAGGAACTGGGGACCAACCACCAGCGAAGCGCTACTCGTGTTTCATCTGGGCAGGCAAGCTTCCGTGACAGCAGGTCCTGCTGATGAGACCAGCGCCGGAGTAGCGCCCTTTGCAAGGGCCTCATGTGAGCTCTCGCCCACGGCACCAATTCTATGGTCACCGCCATGGTGCCCAGAAGCTGCAGGTACTGCCACGCAGTGGGCTTTCTCCTTAGGAACCTCCGGACTAAAGTCCGTAACCTTCGCGCCCTTTGCTGTGGAAGAAACACCTGCCCGGTCTCCGTGTCGAACCGAGCCCCTAAATATTCTATACCCTGAGAGGGCACTAACTTGCTCTTTGCCCGGTTGACCTCCCAACCTAGGCTCTCTAGAAAACTCACTAGCTTGGAAGTAGCTTGCTCGCCCTCGCACTGTGACTTCGCTCGGATCAACCAATCGTCTAGGTAAGGATGCACCAGGATGCCTTCCCTGCGCAAGGCTGCCGCAACCACCACCATAACCTTCGTGAACGTGCGCGGCGCCATTGCCAGGCCGAACGGCAATGCTCGGAACTGGTAATGGCCGAAGGGAACCGCAAAGCGGAGGAATTTGTGATGCTCCTGCCGAATGGGAATGTGCAGATAGGCTTCTGACAGGTCCAAGGAGGTGAGAAATTCTCCCCTCTGAACTGCCACAATCACCGAACGCAGGGTTTCCTTGTGAAAGTGGGCCACGCGAAGACACCGATTCACTTTCTTGAGGTCCAGAATTGGCCGGAAACCTCTGTCCTTCTTTGGCACCACGAAATATATGGAGTATCGACCGCAACCTTGTTGGTTTCGGGGCACCGGCTCTATTGCCCGGAGGTCTAGTAGCCTTTGTACGGTCTCCTGCACCGCCTCGCACTTGATAGGCGCCTTGCAGGGAGACAGCACAAAGGCATCGCGCACTGGTCGCTGCAGTTCCAGCGCGTAGCCCTCTCGGATGACCTCTAGCACCCACTGATCTGAAGTAATCTGGACCCAGGCGGCATAGAACTCCTGCAACCGACCTCCCACGGGAACTAGGGGCCCCTGGGTCCGCCTGATCTCATTGTGCCTTTCTAAGATTAGAGGACGAGGCCGACGAGGCGCCCCCAAATCCTCTCCCTGCGCCACGGAAACCTCGAAAACCCTGGTTTCTAGTGGGAAATCTGCCTCTGTCCAGAACCGAACCTTTGGAAACGAAACCTGCGAAAGTCCCGTTGCTGACTCTTGCCCGCCGTAGCTCCTCGGCCCTGCTTGGGCTTGTCCTCTGGTAGCTTGCCTCCCTTTGACTCGCCCAAGTCTTTGACCAACTTCTTCAGGTCTTCTCCGAACAGGAGGCGCCCCTTGAACGGAAGCTTACTCAACCTGGCTTTGGATGAAGAGTCCGCTGCCCAATTACGGAGCCACAGGTACCGCCTGGCAGCAACCGCCGTTGCCATGCTCTTTGACAATCCCCGCATGAGGTCATAATGAATGTCCGACAAATAGGCCGCCCCCGACTCCAGCCTGGCGGCCTCACTGGACTTGTCGCCTACCTGCCCTGATTGGACCTGTTGTGACCACCGAAGGCAGGCCCTGGCCACCCAGGCCCCACAGATAGCCACCTGTAGAGAGAGAGCATTGGTGTCAAAAACCTGCCTCAATAAGGCGTCCAGCTTCCTGTCTTGTGCATCCTTAAGAGCCGCGCTGCCCTCCACCGGGATGGTGGTGGTCTTTATCACCGCCGCCACGGCCGCATCCACCTTGGGAGGATTGAAAACCTCCCTGTCCTGATCTACCAGCGGGTATAACCGGCTCAACACTCTGGAACCCTTGAGTGCAGCCTCCGGTACATTCCACTCTTCCTGAATCAACTCTTGAAACACCCGGTGTACCGGAAAGGCCCTCTGAGACTTTCGGAAGACCTGCAACAACGGATCCTCCAGAGACTCGTCCTCCGCCGGCCCCTGCGCCGGCATGTTTAGGGTTCTCAGCGTCTCTGAAATGAGAGCCAGCAGATCATTCCTTCGGAATACCCGCACCACTCTGGCTTGTTTTTCCTTGTCTTCAAGCTCACCTTCCTCTAGTTCCTCCTCAGGGAGCACACTCTCTCCTTCCTCATCCGATAGATGCCCCTCCAAAGCCAGAGATGGAGCCTTGGCCTCCGCATCCAGCCGCAGCCTTTTTCCCCCATGCTGGACCTCTGCAGGGAGAGCTTGTACGGCACGCTTCACTCCGCTCCCTTCTGGAGTTCCCGTCGTCTGCTTGGAAGGCAATCCTCCCACCGCCTGCTGCAGGAGGGCCACGAACTCCGGCGAAAAATGGACTCGAGCCCTTTTGGCCAGGTCGCCTGAGGCGCGGGCCGCTCCGGGGTGGAAGATGGCCCAGCCACCGGCTCCCCAAGGGGTAAACTGACCATGGGAGCATCCAGGGAGCCTGCCTCAGCCCCTGCCCGCTCCCCCACATCCTCTCCGGAAGGGTCCATGGCTGCGGCCTCCTTGGAGCAGCCCCTGCACACTCCTGAGTCCAGAAGAGTACTCCTCTTAGACCCACATACAACACACTGGGCTTTTGAAGGCATAGCCCCTTAGAGCCGCCCCCTTGGGCACTCTACTGGCAATCTGCCTATCTCCCAAGGGGAACCCCGGAAGCCTGCAGCCCCTTAAAACACTCTCATCAACTTACTATTTGCCTTTGCTCAAGGTTTTTTTTTTTTTTGTTTTGTTTTTTGTTTTTTAACTCACACTCCAAAACGGAGCCCCGTAGCTGTCCCGCCTGATCGCAGCCCGCGGGCCTCCAAACCGCGGCAGCTAACTCCGGAGCTGGCCCTGTGCTCCCGCGTTACTGCCACGTGGCCAGGCCTGCACGGAAGGCGACGCTCCTTCGCGCCGCGGAAAAACAGTCACCGGCCCGCCCCCTTACCTCTGCTGCCCCTGCAGCCAGATTCCGCTGGCGGGCCAAGCTCTCCCCTGCCAGAGGACGACAAGGCGGCTCCAACTGCGTCCTGAGCACAGCGTGGAGGTCCGACCCCGGAAACCTCCGCGAACAGCCAGAGGCGCGCTCACTGGCAGGTCTTCTGTTTCGCGCTTGGCTGAGCAGCTCTGCCTCCTCTCCCGGTTCAGCCCCACTGCTACCCACCGGGAAATAACCAGCCCCCTTCAGTTATATAACCGGGCTACCCCGAAGGAAAAATAAGAAGAGGTTAGAGGAGAGCCTGAGGCACCGATAAGGCACAGCTCCTGAAATTTAAAGGCACAGCTCCCAGTATATCCTTTTTTTTTTTTTATAAACTAAAACCCTACTACTTCACTCAAACTGTCCTTAATTGTTCCTCCAGTGAGCCCGGACCCCCGGGTTTGACCTATTCAGCTGCTTGGAGACTGAGGTAACTGATGGAGGAAAGCGGATCCCAGAGATATATACGGATGACATCATGGAAAAGAAGGAGGTTCCTCAGTCTCCAAGCTGCTGAATTAGGTGGACAACTCAGAGGTCCGGGACTAGACTGGGGATACAATCAGGAAATTGAATTGGTTCATTAGCGAGGAACTAAAGCAGCAGCACTAACTAGAAAGCTTGAAATATCAATTCATACTTCTCTGGTTCTAGTACTTCCAAGATTTCCTTTCTTTCTATTTTGACCCGGTGAAAAGTGGTATATAAGCACAGCTAAATAAATAAATAGTATATATACATATACATACACACGCATTCATGTTTCTTTTGGAGGAAATCAAAAGATCTGAACTATTCTGGCCATGTTCTCTTCTTTTGGAAAGCTCTTTCCATAATACATATGCTTTGTAAAGCTCAATGGAATGAGAACCAGCACACCACCACTTTAGATGCTGCTTAGTAGAATAAGCCTTCAAAAACTTTAAAAAAGCAGCCACGTCAATGAATGACTGCTTAAAAATATTCTTTTCTAGCATTGCTGTTTTAAACAGACTGGTTCCCATTACTGCTGCTAAATATTTACTCTGTTTTAAGCACTAAATCTCATGTATTATGTTTTTAATTCGAAAACCTATATTTCCATAGATCTCAGTCCAACTGAGGCCGATGCTAAAAGAATCTGTGTGACCTACTGCTCACCAAGTAGCAAAATTCAACCTCTGCTCTTTGGCTCCAATTCTCTAAATTCAATTGCACATAGAGTAGGACAGGGGTTTTCAACCCAGTCCTCAGGGAACCCTAGGCCAGTCAGGTTTTCAGGATTCCCAGAATGAATATGCATGAGAAAGATTTGCATGTTCTGCCTTCATTGCATGCAAATCTATCTTATGCATATTCATTGTGGGAATCCTGAAAACCTGACTGGCCTAAGGTTCCCCGAGGACTGGGTTGAAAACCTATGGAGTAAGGAATCAAATAAAACAAAACACACAGAATTATATCAGTAACCATATTACTTAAGCTTAAGCATAGGAATTTGGGCCTGCAAACTTGTGCAGTTCTCCCATAATTCCTACTCCAGCTAGGCCATAGTCCTACTTTTATTAGGGAAAAACTGCTACATGGTACAAATTTGTCTTATCACTGTACGTCATGCTTGTTTTACAGATGAAGCTAAACACTACATGTTTTATGTCAAACTAGGCATAGATTGCTCACCTTAATCAGGACAAACAAAAATATTCTTGTTTTTTTCACAAAAATTTACAAAATATGACCTTGGCTTATATAACACATTCTACTAGGCCAGGGGGATTTCTAACTCCAGTCCTGGAGGCCCCTGTACTAGGCTATCAGCAAAATTCCAAGCAATTCTCCATATTAACTCTTTCATAGATTACTGGTACCCCACTTTGAATCAGCAGATGCCATGGTTACCTGAGGATAGGCAGTGGGATCCCTAAGGCCAGCTTCGCAGCCACGTATGCCAGAGGGTAGCCGGTGGCTTTACTCGCCAGGGCAGAGCTCCTGGAGAGACGGGCATTCACCTCGATGATGTAATACTGAAACATCATGGACAGCAGCAGTATATAAGCAGGGAAATGAGAAAAGAGAAGCAGAAGACAGATTAAAAGGATAACCATTCCTTGCTGTTGCATAATTTCTTTTGATGCAAAGAATTACCTCTTTATTGAGCCTAAATAGCTTCTAGAGATTTTGTCACATAGGGAGGAATCAAGCCTAGTTGATGTTGCTGGCAGGGATGCCTAGTTTGTTTTTGTGTCCTAACTGTTACTATTGTATCTGCTTGGGATGTTTCTAATTTTAACTGTACCTTGCTTCTCCAGTTTTGTGGACTATTTTTCCTAATTCTTTCATGTAATGAATGAATGTGATAAGTTTATAAATACAAATTTGAAAAAAAAAAGGATAACCATGCCGGACAACAGCAGATCTCAGCTCTGTAATTATAAACCCTTGTTGTGCTCTTGTAATTATTTGGAGTCACAAACGATATTCTTAGCTAGGCTATACCTTGTCTCTCACATAAGCTGTTTTAATACACAATGGGTCCTGTAAACCAGAATTAACTGAATACAGTCAAACCTCGGTTTTCGTATGCCCTGGTTTTCGTACGATTCGGTTTTCGTTGACTTTTTTCATCAAGATTTTGTTCCGGTTTTCGTACGTTGTCTCGGTTTTCGTACAGTTGAAAATGGAGCACCATCTTGTGGCCAGAAGTGGGATTTTCTTTATTTTGATTTTCTTGCTGATTGACTGTCTTCCATATTTATTGGCGCTTCTCTTTTACAAGGCAGGCTGGAGCCCCAATTGTACTGTTATACGAACGTATACAAAATTGTACTGTTATACGAACGTATACAAAACTGTATAAATTGTTCCATGTAAACCGCCCCTGATCTCTGGAAGGGGCGGTATAGAAGAAATAGATAAATAAATAAATAAATAAAAATAAATTGGGCAGCCGGCCAAGATGGCTGTTCCCACCTCCGCTGCTGGTGGTGATTGCTCGATCCCCGGAGGGGAGAGCAGCTGGAGCTGGCTGGAGTGCGTCCCATATGCCAACAAAAGTCTTCAATAAAGGTAAAAGTGATGTTACATGCTCATTTATCCATTTCATTAGTCATTTATATGTATTTCTCATTGTTTTCTGTATGTAAAAATATAGTTATTCTCTATAAAATGTATTTTTTGTCAATATTTTTGGGTGTCTGGAACGGATTAATTGAATTTACATTATTTCTTATGGGAAATCTTGCTTCGGTTTTAGTCCGTTTCGGTTTTAGTCAGACTTTTTTGAACGGATTAATCATGAAAACCGAGGTTTGACTGTACTTGGGTACACTGGGTTTTCCTTTTTTGTGTACTGACTATTTTGTATCTCCTTATCAATCCACCCCAGTGCAATTTTTATATCCATAGAGTTTGTATACTTCTAGCTACACAAAAGACAATTGCTTACATCTCTAAAAGATTCTGGTGTGGCGCTCCAAAACTATCAGGCAAGATACTAAAATCAGAAGTGTGAAACAGCACAGCCTTGGTGCTCTATTACAGTGAAACATGATACAATGGTCAAGGGGAGAGAAGCCTCTAGTTAGGCTTAACATGCAGCCTTGATACTCCTTCCTCTCCCTAGTAGTACCTGTTCTGACTCTGGGTTTAAGGCGTACTGGATGTTGCACTCCCCGACGATTCCCAAGTGCTGCACTACTTTGATGGCAGTGTTGCGCAGGATGTTGTACTCGCGGTCATTTAACGTCTGGCTGGGTGCCACAACAATGGATTCCCCTGTGTGAATCCCCAGGGGGTCCACATTCTCCATGTTACACACCTGTATAAAGCCAAAAATACACTCCTCAAGAAAGGCAGGATTTATTCATTCACATACAATTCTGGTGCTCTGAAAAATGTCTCCGCTGGTTCTAGACCCAACGGCTTATGTCTAGAAGCAGCAGCAGCTCTACTAAGCAGCCAAAAGAAGCCCCTTCTACTTGACCATACACTGGAAGCACAGCTATCTTTCCTCAGACATACCTGTCATCTCTTATCATTAGTGGGGCTTCTTGCATAGCACATCCATCTCTATAACCACACTCACAATGGGACAAAATATAGAAAAAAAGTTTTCTATACTGCATGCCACATGTTCAAAGATCTCACCCAGTGTTGTAAAAGGAGAAATTTGGTCTTACCTGCTAATTTTTTTCTTGACTCCTAATAGACCAGTCCAGAACCAATAGGCTATGCCTGTCTACTAGCAGATGGAGACAGACACCAATCACCATTGAGCTCTCCTTATAAGGGCACCATGCAGTCCCAGTTCAACAGTATTCCTGTAATAAAGCAAGATAAATAAGACCCAGAAAAAATATATCCCTAGCAGGGGAAAATCCAGGGTACCAAATGAAACTCTTAAAAACACCAAGAATCCTGAAAGAAGTTTTAGAACAATGTTCCCTTCTAGGAGTAACAAAAAAATAAGAAGAGATCAGGGCGAGACTCTGGACTGGTCTGGTAGGACTCAAGAAAAGAAAATTAGTAGGCAAGACCAAGTTTCTCCTTCCTTATCATCCCTACCAGACCAGTTTAGAACCAATGTGTTGCAGCAAAGCATTCCTTATGCTAGGTGGTAACTAGATACTCCTGCTCTAAGCACTGTGGCATCAACAGCAGCCTCATCTTTGGCAAAAAAAAAAAAAAAAAACCCGATTCCTAGTGCTCAAAAAAAATATGTAGAGAAGACCACATTGCAGCTCTACAAAAGAGCAGCGATACTGCTTGCATCTCCACCCAAGAAATCACCATTCCCCTGTTTGAATAAGCTTTTAGAATTGTAGGAGAATGACCCTTAAGAACATAAGCTAACATTATGGCCTTCTTTAACCGCTATGTTATAGCGGCTTAAGAAAACTACCTCACTTTTTTAGCTCCTCCAAAGAGAAAAAATACCCTGCCAAATCTGCAGAATTCACTGGTTACTTCCAAGAAGAGCTATATGAACATCCAGAGGATACAGTGGATGAAAGTCTTTGAAGTCCTCCAAACAAAAACCAAGCAAGTCTAAGGACTGATTCAAATGGAAAAAAGGAATCACCTTTGGTTAAAAAGGTGGTAGTTAATGGATGGTTACCCCAGCCACAGAGAATCTGAAAAATAGCTCAAGACAAGGGGGCATCTGCAATTCCAACATGTCATGCTGAACTGCTGTAAGGAAACCGTTTTCAGCATGAGAAAACTTTGAGAGTTGCCTTTTAACAGCTCATGAGATGCTAGTGTTCAGAGCAAATGCAAGTTCCATGAAGGACAACTGCACAAATCACAGGCCTGAGATGGGAGGACCTCTCCCTCAGGAAAATGAGAAACACCTGAATGAAACGCCAAAGGTACCCTCCTTCAAGACCATCATGAAAACAGATTGGCATAGCAACGTATGTGCTCAGGGAATTAAACACAAGCCCTTGCTTATATCCTTCCTGTAAAAAAGACAGAATGAGCAATACTGATGCATGACAAGGAGAAATTGCCCTTTCCTAAAAAGCATATTTTAAAGATATTCCAGACTAGCATAAACCGAAGAAACTGATCTCAAGAGCCTAGAACAAGGCAGTAACTACTTCTTTTGTGTAGCCACACTCTCAAACATGACCTCATAAAGGACCAAGTCATAAGATAAGGGGGAGGGGTGGATTTCCCATTAGAATCAGACCTTGCAACAGGAGGAGACCCCTCTATTGTGGGAGCATTTGGCCTTCAGCTGTGTAGTAGCTCACAGGTCTGGTGTGTCTTAACTGTCTTGGCTAATGAAGCATCCCCAGAAACACCAGTCCTGGATGATTCTCTATTCTCTGCATTACTTGATATAGAGGCGGCTAAGGTGGAAAAAGCGTACTCACTCACCTATAGCAGACATTCTCCAGGAACAGTAGGAATAAGTCCTCACATATGGGTGATGTCACTGACTGAGCCTGTGCAGGAATGCTCCCCAACTTCCATAGGAAGCTTTTTGGAGCTCCATCATGCATGCAATGCTACCATCCCACCTAAAGGAGCCTCAATAGGATGACATAGCTTAATGAAAAAAAGAGCTCCATGGGGAGGTGAGAGGGTAGTGAGGATTCTTTTCCTGCTGATCCCAGAACACACCTACTACAGGTGAATAACTACGCTTTCTCCGAGAACAAGCAGGAATGAAGTCCTCACATATGGGACTCCCCAGCTACAGGCTACTGAAAAAAAACTTGGGGCTACCGAGAGAACAGAGAGAAACATGAACAATCTCTGTTAGGTTCCATTGAGTCAGTATTTGATGCAGACATCAACATCAGGAAGACCCTACGGTAGCCTGGACAGACAGAAGGGCTGGTGGAAAGGAGATGAATCTAAGTCCCAAACAGGTACCGAGTATGGCTTGGCCAAAGTCACTATCACACCGGGAATCTCCATCCAGACAGTAATGGGCTGTGAAGGTGTGCGCCAAAAACTACGTAACAGCCCGACAGATCTCCACCATGGAGACAGAGCGCAAATTTGCCACAGAAGCAGCCATAGCTCAGAAGTTATGAGTCATGACATGAAAAGATACAAAGAGCTGGTTAGAACACCAATGGGCTTTCGTCCTTTCCAAGTAGAATGCCAAGGCTCTCTTACATAGTAACATATAGTAAAATAGTATATGACGGCAGAAAAAGGCCAGCATGGTCCATCTAGTCTACTCAGTAAGGTGGCAAGAGTAGGTGCACCCTCCCCCTCCCCATGCCTTTATTTAAGGGGTTTTCCCACTGCTCCGTGCAGGTCACCCCTATTTGTTGAGATATAAGAGTTAAGTTTATTTTGATTTTATCCTGATGCTATAAAGGGATCCACTGTGTCTGTCCCATGCCATTTTGAATTCTGTCACTGTATTTGCCCCACCACTTCCATCGGCACAGCATTCCAAACATCCACCATCCTTTCAGTGAAAAAGTATTTCCTAACATTGCCTTTCAGTTTACCCCCTTGCAGTTTCTTGTTATGCCCTCTAGTTTTACAGCTTCTCTGCCTTGAAAAAGGTTTGTTTTGTTCATTAATACTCTTAAGTATTTAAAGGTCTGTATCATATCTCCCCTGTCCCTCCTCTCCTCTAGCATATAAATATTTAGGCCTTCAAATCTCTTCTCATATGTCTTCTGTCACAGGCTCCAAATCATTTTGGTCACCTTCCTCTGAACAGTTTCCAGTCTTTATCTCCTTTGCAAGATATGATTGCCAAACTAAACACAATATTCCAAGTAAGGCCTCACCAGTGATTTGTACAGTGGCAGTAGTACTGCCTACTTTCTGCTGGAAATTCCTCTCTGTATGCAATTCAGCATCCTTCTGGCTTTGGCCACTGCCTTGTCACACTGTTTTGCCACCTTGAGATCCTCAGAAACAATCACTTCAAGGTCCTTCTCCTGGTCCGTGCACACCAACTTTTCGTCCCCAATTGCATAAAATTCCCTTGGATTTCTGCATCCCATGTGCATGACACTGCACTTCTTCATATTAAATCTTAACTGCAAAGCATAAGACCAGTCTTCCAGCTTTTGTAGATCTTTCCTCATGTAATCCACTTCCTCACGGGAGTCCACTCTGTTGCAAATTTTCATGTCATCTGCAAAAATACAAGCTTTTCTATTCAGTTCGTCAGCAATATCACTTACAAATACATTAACAGTACCGGTCCCAGGACCAATCCCTGGGGACACCACTAATCACCTTCTTTTCATCCGAGTGAGTTCCGTTTACCATCACTTTCTGTTGTCTTGTCAGTCAAACAATTTCTGGTCCAGTTCACCTCCTTGAGACCCATCCCCAAGCTGTTCAGTTTATTGATAAGTCTACTATGAGGAACAGTATTAAAGGCTTTGCTGCAATCCAGGTAGATCACATCCATCGCATGCCCTTGTTCTAGTTCTCTAGTCACCCAGTCAAAGAACTCAGATTTGTTTGGCATGATTGTCCTTTGGTAAAAACCATGGTGCCTCGGATTATGCAACCTATTGGTTTCGAGAAAGTTCACTATTCTGTCTTTTAGGAGCACCTCTATTACTTTTCTCGCCACCGAGCTAAGGCTTACTGGCCTGTAGTTTGTCACTTGTTCCTTGTTGCCATTTTTGTGAAGAGGCATCACACATCTGCCCTTCTCCAGTCCTGTGGAACTTCTCCTGTCTCCAAGGATCTATTAAACACATCCTGCCAGAACCTCTAATCTCTTTCAGTATCCTAGGATGTATCCCATCTGGACCCATGGCCTTGTCCACTTTCAGTTTTGCAAGCTGTTCAAACGCATCTTCTGTGAATGGTGTAGTATCTACTCCATTTCCATTTCTATATCTGTCAATCATAGGTGGTCCTTCTCCAGGATTTTCTTTAGTAAAAACAGAAGTGTTTGTTTAGCATTTTTGCTTTTTCAATGTCACTTTCCACAAATCCGTTCTTTTGAATTTTGAGATTCCACCTCTGATCTTCCTCTTCTCCTGAATATACCTGAAAAAAAGTTTTGTCTCCACACTTCAGATCTTAAGCCATCTTTTCTTCTGCCTTTGATTTTACTATCCTTATTTCTCTTTTAGCTTTATCCTGTATTCTGTTCTGTTTCTCTCTGTTTGAGAACTGAATTTTGTGAAAGCTGTGTTTTTGTCTTTATTTATGCAGCTATTTATTTGGAGAACCAAATAGGTTTCCTTTGCCTCTTGTTTTTATTTACTTTTTTTTTTTTTAATCTGTTGCCCCTTTTGCTGCCTCCTTTAGTCCACTGCAATCCAATGTGTGCAGTGTGGCCTCAGCCCTACTGGCGTGAGGTCTGGGGAAATAAGTGGGCAGCACCACTAAGTGGTTAAGGTAGAGGGATGAAACCACTTTAGGAAGGAACCTAGGGTGTGTCCGCAGGACCACCCTGTTCTGATGACATCTGGTGTAAGGTGGATGCACCACCAGAGCCTGCAGTTCACTAACCCGACGGGCCAAGGTGACCGCCACTAAAAATACCACCTTTCAGGTAAAGAACTTGAGAGAGCAAGAACTAAACAGTTCAAAGGGGGCAGAGAGGAGCTTCTTCAGCACCAAACTGAGGTTCCACACTACAGGCAAGGGGTCTTGAGAGCAGGAGGCCTCTCAAACCAGTCTACGAGAGAATGCGTGGAGATGGGTTTTTCATCATCTGAGCCGTGATAGTATGCCACAACCGCACTTAAGTGAACTCAGAGTTCAATTTGAGACTCGAGTTGGAAAGGTGGAGGAGATACATCAGCAATGTCTCCACCGTGCAAGAGAAGGGATCCAACCTCTTACCTGCGCCCAGGTAGAAAATCTATGCCAATTGAAGGCATAGGTGTGGCGCGTGGAATCCCTTCCGAGAAGCGAGGAGCAGATTTTCCACATCTGCAGGAAGATGAAGTTCTGCAAGAACTACCCACTCAGAATCCATGCCGTTAGGGCCAGGAAGACGACGTTGGGATGAAACAGGGTCCTGTTGTCCTGGGAGACAAGATCCAGGGCTCAGCCCAGCAGGAGAGGTTGGCACTGCAAGAACCTGAACAGGAGAGGAAACCATGGCTGGTTGGGCCAGTGCAGTGTAATGAATATCATGGAACCCCTGTCCGCCTGAAGCGGGTCTCAGCCATGAGTGAAATCGGTAGAAATGCGTAGAGTAGATCCTTGCTCCAGTCCAACAGGAAAACATCGGAGACAATCTGATGGTTTCCTGGAATCCTGGAGAACTACACCATTTTGGGCATTTCCTGGAGTCGCAAAGATGTTGATGCGTGGGGTGCCCCACATCTGGAATATGCGGCTCGTGACCTCTGTTGAGGGTTCACTCGTGATGCTGAAGGACTCTGCTTAGGCTGTCCATGAGGACACTGAGCTCCCCGGGCAGGTATACGGCCCAGAGGATCATGCCTTGAGAGATGGTGAACTTACAGAGATGTACAGTTTCCCAACACAGGAGGTATGAGCCCGTGCCACCCTGCCTGTTGATGTAAAACATTGCCACTTGATTGTACATCTGGATAAAAACTACTTGGTTGGCCAATTGCACCTTGAACATCCATTCGCAAAGGCATGTAGCTCCAGAAAGTTTATGCGGATGGCCTCCCCAGCCTAGCTTGGAGACATCTGTGGTCAATGTACGTTGATGTGGAGGGAACTGGAAGGGAAGACCCCCAAGCAGATACTGTGGGTGCAGCCACCAGGACAGAGTCCTTGAACGGTGGTGTGATCACCACTCTGTCCTTGAGGTAGCCTGTGACGCCACTGGGTGCACAAAGGTCCACTGTACTCGTCACATTTGTATTTATTTATTTAGCTCGATTTATATACCGCTTTTCTCTGGGTCAAAGCGGTTTACAAGCGGTTTGGAGTGGAGGAGTGGTCTAGTGGTTGGGGCAAGGTACTTCAGGCCGGAAGGTTGGGGGTTCAAATCCCACTAGAGGACAGCAACCTTGGGCCAGGACTGGGGTTTCTAGTCCCACAGGTGCTCCTTGTGGTCTTGGGCAAGCCACTTAACCCTCCATTGCCCATGTTCCCTGTAAGTATTAGTGTATATGTCTCATATCCCCTCGTGTTAAATGTATCCCCCAATTGTGTTGTGACCACTTTGAAGTATAAGGTGGTATACAAAACTGTCTAAATAAATAAATAAAATACAAACAAAATAACAAGGTTTACATTAAACAGATATGTAAACAGACTAAGGCAGCGACATGAACTGTGGAGGTCATGTGGCTGACCATCTGATGCGCCGCAGTGCAAGGACCACCATGGACATCGTGGATGACCGCAACTAGCCTTCATGCCCGATCTGTGGGCAAGAAAGCTTGAGTTAGGGTGGTATTGAGAAGATCCCCGATGAACTTGAGTCGCTGAAGGGGCTGAAGTTGAGACTGAGTAATTGATCACGAAGCCCAGATGTTCCAACACCTAAATGGTGAGCTTTGCCGACTGCCTAACTTCATCCAGTAATGACCGTCAGGCATTTTGTGAAGACCCATGGGGCGGATGCTAGGCCAAAGGGTAGTACCAGGTACTGATAGTGTCGTCCACTGAACATGAAGCGGAGGTACTGCTGGTGAAGGGGATGAGATCCAAGGAGCAAAGTCAGTCTTCCTTTTGAAGGTTATGGTAGCAACATTCCCAACTTCTCCTTCACCAGGAACCGGTTGAGGCTTTGGAGGTGCAGAATGTGTCGGAACCCACCTGTTTTCTTGGGGACCAAGAAGTAGCAGGAATAGAACCTCTTCCTGACCTGTGCTGGTGGCACCAGTTTGATGGCGAGATCAGTATGCACCTCCTGCTGGAGGAGATTCTCAGTGTTGAGGATCGAGGGAGCATTCCCCTGGAAAGAATGGGGGAGGCAGTTGTGCAAAGTGCAACAGGTAACCATTCTGAATGATTTTCAGGCCACCTATTGGCAAAGTGAATCAACCATCCCCGCACCTGCTGAGGTATGCCACTGGGTATGGGAAGAAGAGCCATGTTCCTCAGGAAGGAGTCAAAAGCCCTCTCTGAGCTGCGGCTGCAAGGTGGATTGCGGCTTCTGGTAGTGCTGTCCCTGGCTCTTCTGTTGCCCTGGCAATGAGCCTTGGTAAGCCTGGTAAGGGGGGGTGTATCCAGAGTAATATTTCCGCTTACCTGGGTAGAAATCCTTTTTCACTGCCGACTTCTTGGTAGGGTCAGCAGTTTTCCTTGAGAGACTGTTCATGGCTAACTGCTCTCTCTCTGGTTCTCCCTCCTTGTCCTCCATGAGTTTGCCAAATAAATTTTCACCGCGGCAGGGGAGATCTGCAAGTTTGTCCAGCACCCACTGCTTGAGATCGGCCATGCTAGGCATTGGACCACAATGCCCACAGCAGCTACTCTGTTCACATATTCAAAGACATCACAGGCAGCCCTACTCATGTATTTTGAGCAATCTCTCCCCCTTGATGACCAGGCCACGGAACTTCTCTAGACGTTCCGTGGGCAGTAGGGCAGAGAATTTGGAGACATTACCATGTAGAGCTGATAGGAAAGGATGTGGGCCACCAGCATTGATCCCTGATAGCATCGGCATCCAAAGCAGTCCAGGGTGCAGACCTCCCTTCCAGGGGGAACAGAGGAATGGATCTTGGAGCTTTGATGCACCTCATAGATGACTCCACCATCAAGTTGTGGTGCAGCTGAGGCTTTTCAAACTCAAGGCTGTTCTGGACCCTGTACATGGAATCCAGCCAACGGCTAATAGAGGCCACCAAAACATCCTCCCACATCCTGAAGAGCAGGCATTGGAGGCGGCGATGAATCGGCACAGTGATG
The DNA here is from genome assembly GCA_033557465.1 of Ichthyophis bannanicus. Taxonomy (NCBI): domain Eukaryota; kingdom Metazoa; phylum Chordata; class Amphibia; order Gymnophiona; family Ichthyophiidae; genus Ichthyophis; species Ichthyophis bannanicus. Next base: position 906,570,168 of record CM066033.1, read on the forward strand.
GCCTCCTTCAGTGGCGAAGGGTACTGGAGGATTTCCGGTTCTTCAACCCTCGGTTCCTCCTCAGCTTCAAGGGTGAAGGGGAGTGTCTTTGCCATGTCCCGGACAAGCTCATGGAATGAGATGCCCTCTGATAGGGACTTACGACGCTCATAAGGTGAGGAAGGATCAGACGGGATGCCCCGATGCCAATCGAAGACCGGGGGACGACTCCTTGGTCTCCCAACCTTCGGACTCAGACTCAGAAAGTCAAAGTGCCGACGGGTCTCCTCCGGATGCTGTCGTTGCTTGGGAGGGGAGGATAGCACATCCCCTCAGATCTGGAGGCGCAATGGAGAAATTACCATCAGCACGGTCAGGGAATCTAAGCACTTACTCTAGTCTTCTCCCCTGCTGGGGAGGGTGTGGGTTTCGAGGATAAGCTGGCACCACCATCGGCAGGGCCACCACGGTCAGCAGTGCCACCACCAGCATCAAAGTACTCAAGGACATCGGGGACCTCGCAGCCAGACTCCTTTCCAAGATCTGCATGTGCACAGCCAGGAGTGCCATCTCTGACACAGCTGGAGCCGGGACAGCCGCCTCGAACCTCTGATGCTGGCTCCCTCGTCGGGGACTCCTGAATAGTAACAGCATCGGGAGATCCCTGACGGGCTTTGGGAGGAAACTTCATGCTGGAGAAGCTTGAGAGGCCACTCCTGGCCCTCACTCTCGGAGTCGCATCAAGGGGGGGCTTCGATGCCAGCACCCCTGGGGTTTCCCTCGGCTCTCAGCATCGCCGTTCAATGCTGATGGTGCAAAAGACCAATCCTTCAGGGGCCGGTCTCGTCGAACGATGGCCTCCAGTCCAGGCTACTGCGTACCCTCTACTCCAAAAGAGCTTGAGCACTATGTTGAGCCGAAGACTTGGCAGAGCCCCTCGAAAGCATCGATGCCTATGTCGATGCCGACTCCGATGACCTGATCAGAGACCCCCATCGTTTCTCCCAATTCTTGAGGCCCTTTTGGGTCATCTGCAGCCAATATGCAAGTGGAGGGCTTATGTTCAGGCCCAAGGCACTGTACAAGTGCACCAATTATAATGGTCTATTCACCAAAATGGCGCAGGCACACTGGGTGCACTTTTTAAAACCACTGGTTGGCTTTGACATGTGGAAGAAGATGGCTTCTGACATGTCAAAGGATGCCAATGTCCTGGCCAACCAGGGAGACGCACGGGGAAAAAACCTGCTCAACACAAAACAATGAAAAGACAAAGGGACCAGAAAAAATGTGGCGCAGATGCTCCTGTCAACAGGCAGGAAGGTCAGGTACTGAACGATACTAAATTAACTTAAAGGAAAATAAGAAAATGAGAAAAAAACACTAGGGTCAAGATTATGCTTTTCCGTGCAAAGGGCTCCATGGAAAAAAGTTGTCTTAGCTAAGGATGGCTCCTTCAGGCAGGCACGTGTGGAGGAGCTCCCAAAAGCTTCCTATAGAAACTGGGGCGCATTCCCGTGCAAGCTCAGTCTGACATCACTCATATGTGAGGACTTCATTCCTGCTTGTTCCCAGAGAAAAGTAAAGAATTCTTGCCTGGAGCCAATGTTGAGTTAGGGCATGAAGATCTACTGACCTTTTCTCCTTCCAAAGCTGAAGAAACAAGCTATCACCATGAGACCCATTTCCAGCAGTCCCCACAGGTGGCTGATCAGGGCAAACACATTTTCGATGAGAACTACCATCCTCCAGGATCCAGAGAATGACTGCTGAGGAAGTCAGCTGGAACATTCAGATCACTCGGTCCATGGGCCATCATCAGAGCTTGAAGATGTGTCACCATGCACCACAGGAGGCGGCTTCTTGCTCAATGAACCTTTCTTCTTGCCCTGCCTTGCTTGTTGACATATGTTACCACTGTGGCATTGTTCAAAATAATCCCCAAGGCTTTCTACTGAGCAGAGAAAAAAAAAAAGATACTTGAGAACCATGCCAGTATCTCCTGTTTCTAACCCTGTTGATGGGCCAAAAGACCATGGTCTCCAACGGCATCCCCTGCATTAGTGGACCCTGCCAATACACTCGCCAACCACTCAGACTAGTATCCATCATTACAATCACTCAACTGGGTGTTTCCAAGATCATATCTCTGGAGAGGCTTGGATGTCTAACCACCAATTCAGACATCTACATGCCCTGCATGTCCAAAGGGAGTCAGTGTCCTAAACTCAGAAGTAGGGGCAACCAGTGCTACAGAAGAGCATGCTGAAAGGGACACACATTCTTGAGCCCAATAGACCAAATTCTACATCTGCAGCCAGTAACTCCATGACCAGCATGTAGTCCCATTCTCAGAGCGGGTTCCCCCCGTGCTAAAAGACATCAAATATGCTCCTGTGTTTTTAATACTCTCAGTATAGGATGAAAGGCTGTCCCCAGCTGAGTAGCAAATCTTGCTCCTAGACATTCAAGGCATTGGGTAGGTTCCAGGTGAGTTTTCTCAAAGTTCACTACCCAGGTAAGGGATAACAGCAAGCAAACAACTCTTGAGGAGGCATGGACATTTTCTACTTCAAACTTGGCTCTGATTAGCCAATCCAGATACAGAATACCATGATGTCGTCTTTGCAAAGTCATGCTGCTGTCGCTACCGCCACTGCCACTACCACTACCATTACCATTGAACATATGTGGCGAACCATAAATACCTATGAGGAGGCTTACAAATTGAGATATGGAGATAGTCCTCCTTGAGGTCCAGAAAGGTGAGGGGGACTTTCTTCTGCACTGTTGCTCTCACTGATCATAAAGGTTTCCATGCAGTAGTGAGGAATTTAAACTCCCGATATACAGCATCAAGATCAAGTATCAGTTAAAAGGTACCCTCTTTCTTTGGGATGACAAAGTAAAAAGTAGACTCAACCCATGCCGTACTCTCACTTGGGCACAGTTAATCATAGGTTATTGTATCTAGGGCCATTCTAAGGTGGCATGCCCTGCTGCTCTTTATGTGAGAGTTGGTAGACAAAATACAATCTGTAGCACTGCCTGAATACCCAATAGCCAGTCATTACGAGGTGCTATCACTCAAAATCAGACAACTGTACACCTATCCTTAGGAAAGAGGAGTGGAGCTTTTTCCCACAACGTGAGTATCTAACTCCTCCTGCAGCCACTCCTTTTGTGTGAGAAGAAAAGGAGGAACACTGATTGGTATCTAGGTTATATCCTGAGAAGACTGGTTCCTCTCAAATGCCTTGGTTCTCAATACCTAGTTCTTCCCAAAACAAAACAAAAAAAACAAGAGTTACTCTGGGGCTTAGCCTACAGCAACCACTGGACGTTTAGCATCACCTAGATCTTTAAATAAACTTTCCCATGAAAAAGAAGCCTGCTGAGCTGGGTCTTAGATGTAGAACCTGCTGACCAAATATGGAGCCACAAAAGGCACCCAGCAGAAGTTGTTACTACCACTCCCCTTGCAGATGTCCAATTAAAATAATACAATACATAGCTATTAAGGCCACACTCACCCCCAACGATGCCATCTCCCAAGAATTCACTACCAGTGAATTTTGTAGGCATCTCAAGAAAGCTCCGGAAACAAAGGCACAACAGACCACGACCTGAAGGCCTACTACTGCCACATCAGAGTACTTTTGTTTTTTAAAGAAGGTCTCATGCTTTTTATCTTGAACCATCTTATATTGTTGTACAACCCTCCACAGGAACAGTGGTGGTCTTGGTCACTGCAGTAACCATCAAATGGCACCTGTGGTTGTTGCAATTTTCTTCTCTTCTTCTTTCAGAAACAATGGATAAGGCTTCACCATGGCTCTCCTACCTCTGGAATGACCCACCCCACAGAAATTAAGGCTTGAATTGCCTGGAAAAGCTTGAAGCGGCTTCTAAGGAGAAATTTTACTTACCAATAATTTCCTTTCCTGGAATCCTGCTAGACCAGTAGATTGTTTCCCCCTGCTAGCAGACTGACAGAAAAATTCCCCGAAGCTTTATGACATCACCCTTGGTACAAAAACCCCAGCGGACGACATCGAAAGCAGGAGCCATGGTGCCAAGGAGTTGTAGGTAATCCCAGGTAGTGGGAGTTGCCAGACACCGGAAGGCATGGATCTGAATGCAAAGCTTCTTGCATCTGTCATAAGAGAGGAAGACGCAAACCACTCTCCATGTCGAAGAAAGTGCTGAAGAATTCCAGAGACTTAACTGGGCAGAGATTGCTTTTGGCATAATTGACCCCCCCCAGCCAAGACTGTCCAGAAAGGAGAGGACCTGATGGACCCAGAAGTAGCACCCTCTAAACTCGTTGCTCTGATCAGCCAATCATCTAAATAAGGATAAACCCAAAAACCTTGGCACCGCAGGGAAGTTGCCACTTCTACCCATTACCGTGGAGAAAATGCGAGGAGCTGTTGCAAGACCAAAGGGCAGGACATGAAACTGATGATGTTGACTGAGGACCGTGAAATGTAAATACTGCTGATAATCTTGGCAGATTGGAATGTGAAGATATGCTTCCGCCAGTTCAGGGATGCGAGAAATTTGCCTAGCTGAACAGCTTGAATGACTGCCCTGAAAGTTTCTATCTGAAACCACGGCGACTTACTCCCTTGAGGTCCAGGATAGGATGGAAGGAGCCATCCTTCTAGGGAATGACAAAGTAAATGAAATAATGACCAGAACCTCTTTCTGAGAGAGGAACTAGGCATACCGCAATGAAGGCGGCAGAGAGTCAAGTCTGAGCCAAAGCATCTAGGCTGCGAGAGTTCAGTTCCTTTCGACTGAAAAAGATTGACGTCTTAGTATTGGAAGAGGTGGCCATTAGGCCTAGAGTTGGAGGACCCCACCGACATACACTGTCTTGGTCGCAAAACCACATGGAGAGATGTGGAAGACATTCAGCACGAGCACGGGCTCAATGAAACTGAGAGCATAACTCTGTTACTACCTAGAGTACCCACCTGTCCAATGTCATCTGGGTCCATTCACAGGAAAAATACAATAAGCATCCACCCACATGAGGCACCCCAGAATGGACCCAGAAACCGTCAACGGGAAGATTTGGCAGAACTGGAATGACAGCTGGAAAACTTGCTGGACGAGGAAAAATTGTCCTGGTTGCAACAGATACCCCGAAAGAACTGAGGCTTAGAACCAGCCCTATTCGAAGAACCACCCGATTTGCCAAGCAGACAGCATAGCAGGACGACGAAAACTGGATTTGGCTTATCCTTCGGCAAACGTTGAGGCTTGACTTCCCCCAAATCCTTCATAAGCTTTTCCAAATCCTCACCAAAAAGGCGGTGACCCTAGAAAGGAAGCTTGGCATGATGGGACATGGAAACAGCATCCGCATTCCAATGATGGAGCAACAGCCAACGCAGAGCCATTGTAGCAGCAGCCACAGACCGAGCAGATAAGCGCAGCAGATCATAAAAGGCATCTGCAAGAAAGGCAGTGACAGACTCTAAACGAGGCAAAGCCGGATCATCCGGAAGTGACTGAAATGAGACCTCCGCAGAGGCCTGCAATGTCAAGGTCGATGATGAGAAAGTGTTTAAGAGGCCTCCCACCTTGCAATATGTCTGATCACTGAAGGCAGTGCCGCCCTCCACAGGAATGGTTGTGTGTTTAGTGACTGCAGTGACCATGGCGTCTACTTTATGGAAATGCAACCACTTGTCAAGATCAAGCGGAGTGTAGAAACACATCAGGCGAATCCCACCCAGGGGACCATCTTTTGTAGCTCCAGGGGAAACGAAAAGCCTTAGGTGCCCACGATGATGGGTCTGCCTGAGGTTTAGAGGAATCCAAAGGCTGTTGCACTTGAGAGTCCAAGAGGTACAGAGCCTCTGTAATTTGAGCAATGAGAGCAGGAAGCTTTTCCTTACGGAATAACCGAATATCCTGACCGTCTTTTTGAGGTTCCTGAAAGTCTTCCAATGATGAGAGCTCTCCTTCCCGGCCAGACTCAGAAGTGATAGAATGTTCATCTGAAGGACCATCATCGTCTTCCCCTGCAGGGTGCCAGCCCCCTGGAGAGGAGATATCCTTGGTCAGATCTAAGAAGCTCCTGCCAAACTCCTGTGGGCATGCTCTCTAGCGGTGCATCAGTGGTAGTTGGAGTAGCCGAAGCCCCAAGCACCACATATCCCAGGCCTGACGGAATAGCTGCATAAAATGGAGATCAGAGCAGTCAGCTGAAGTCTGCACAGGCTGAATAGAGAGTTGTAGAAGATGAGCAGGCTGCTCAGGCAACAAAACCGGAGGAAAAGCATCTTGAAATCTAGCATCACCCTGAGGAAACCCAGAGGGAGCTAAAGCAAGAGACCTGGATGGGCTACTAGAACCAGGACCTGCAGACACAGAAGGACCACCTTGGTCAGAATCACAGGAGGAACACCAACTACCCAAGTCTTAGATTTCTTCCCACAGCCCAAGCAGCGCTGTAGGGAAGAAGGCACTGTTACAACAGGATAAAAGAAAAAGTCACAGGAAGAGCCAGGGAGCCAAAAAGCTATAGACTCTGAAGAATGAATGACAGCCACAGCACAAAAATTATGGCAGGAAACAGCAAAAACAAAGCCGGGAAGTAGCCACCAACTGACCGCATAAAGAGAAGCGCTCACTGCTCTCAAAGGAGGAAAAAACAGATGAAGGAGAAAGGGTCTGAAGAAGGTGTTTTGTTTTGTTTTTAACAAACTAAGGAGCTAGAAAAATAATAAAAGGATACTGCCAATTTAGCTGACAGAAGTCTTGCTTGCAGAATAGTCAGAACGGAAGGCTACAACTGCTCCTCATGAGCAGGAGCACTTCCCCTTCAAATATGCACTACTGGTCCTCCTGACCAGGACCAGCTCTGGAAAGTAAAGAAAGGAAAACTGTCGGCAAGGAAGGAGAACCACAGTGTGCACAACTGCCAAAGATACTAACATCAAATCTCTTCTCAGAGAACACCAGGACCTAGAAGTCCACCATCTGCTGAGACAGAGAAAATACTGAAGCTCCCCTTGGGGGATGGGTTTTTATACCAAAGGTGATGTCACAAAGCTTTGGGAATTTTTCTCTGTCTCACCATCTGCTGGCAGGGGAACATAACCCACTAGTCTGGAATGGTCTTGCAGGATGTATTTATAACAAACCTTTCTTGTACGCTCTAAAATAGGATCCCCAGTGGGACCTGAGGGTTGCACCATTGTGTCAGCAATGCTTGAAGCTTCCAAGGTCTGCAAAATATTCATAGGCAATTCCTGTCTTCTGAGGAGATGCCCTAATGTGGAGCATCACCGTCCAACAGGGATATCACTTTCCTCCAAGAGTTGAGGACCAAGTTTCTTTCTAAGCAGCATGAGAAACACTCTGAAGCTCCTAGACCAACGCCAAGACCACCTACCATAAAACCAGTCATCCCTCAGATCTAAACATGGCCTCTTAATTGACTGGGTTCCTCCAAACCTTGGGAGCTACCTTGAAGCTCTGTATCATGTGGAACTCCCTATGCATGCTTCAGCATGTATGCTTGATAGAGGCGGCAGCCAAAAGTCGGCAAAAAAATAAATATCCCCCATGCCCAAAGTGCACAGACTTCTAAAGGGGCCTGAGAAAATGCTAATTCAGAATGAAGAAGCATTGTATGCACAACTCCTGTGGTTCTGGAATCAGGCTGAAGGGTTGGGGAAGTTGCATCTAAAGAGACTGACATTCCCACTCGTCCAGCAGGCTCCATGTAGCTGTGAAAAGATAAATTGGCAACTGTTTCCCATTCCGATGTTCTAAAAAAGTTCCAAATTCACCCTCAAACAGCATCTCCATGAACACAGCTACGACAAGATCTGTACTGTCCTGAGACACTCTGGCAGCTGACTCGATGGGTGCTGCGTTTGGCACATTCTGAAGGGGCTTCCATTAAATCTCACCAAAATAAAAAAAAAACCACACAGCTATCACCTTGCCTGGGTAGCAATGGAAATCACAATTGCTGCCACAATTAGCCCACCACTCTCAATGCACTGACACTGGGTTCCCAAACTGTACTGCCAAAAAAAGCTCCTTCCAGCAATTTGGCTGTTTTTTTTGTGAGCTCTGCTCACCCATCTAATAACGCTACCATGCCGACAAGCCAGTAAAAATAAATTCAATGCACAAGCAAGCAATAGTACTAACACCAGACCAAAAAACCCTCAGATTTTATTTTTACGTTAAAAAATAAAGACTGGTGGGGGAGAGAGGAGGAAAGGCTGAGAGGCAAACCTATGGGGAGGGACCTAAACTCCTCTAGGTATCCCCTTTCCTTAAAAGCTGTTCGAGCCATGGAAGCCTCTTAAGTTGAAGCTGCTCATCTGCACACCCTGTTCTCTAAAAGGTCCCAGGAGCAAAGCAAAACTAGTCTGGAATGCTCAAATGGGAACCCTGTGCTCCAACTGGGCTAGGAGCTACCACAGACAAACCCAGAATACAATGCACAATATCCCTATCACCATTTGCTGGAGATAAAGAAATACTGTTGAGCTAAGCCTGCATTGTACCCTTATAGAGAGAGCTCGAAGATGATTGGTCTCTGTCTCCATCTGCTAGTAGATAGGCATAAACCATTGGTTCTGGTAGGGGCGATAAGGAAAGTTTATTTACAGACACCCTTGTGGCTCACAAATTGTGAGTCTGTGTTAATCACTTCACCCCACTTCCCTTTGGGGACTACCACATAAACCCAAGCAGCAGAGACTGAATGTCTATTTCAGTGTTATGCGTATAGCCATGTTTCAAATGGCAGCTCAGCGGTAGATTTTGTGGCTAGAATCAGAAAATTCTGTACTAGTTTCTGAAAGTTTAAAGCACTTTTGCATAAATTTGTATTATTTTGCACTTTAAGGGGCCGCATAAATTTATACACAAACACATGTGAATCATATTTTCATTGACTTATTGTGCATGGATGAAACTGTTATGTACTTTACTGTGTTGCTATTTTAGAAGTATTTGTGTTAGGTCATTAGTGCATTCTACACTATGGACATGTACAGGAGTAGAGTTTGAGTGGACTACAAATTTACATGCATAAATAAAGCGTAGTTACTAACCTGTAACAGGTGATCTCTGGGAACAGCAGGAATCAGTCTTCATATATGGGTATCGTCGGTACCGACGGAGCCCATATGGGAATGCTCCCCAGAGTCAAATAGGAAAGCCTCTGGAAGCACGCCTGCGCATCCGCCTTTCCAACTCCTCTCCTCAGTTGAGTTTGTAGCTGAGAGGTAGAGGAAAATATATACCCAATAACTTCTAGGGAGGAGGGCGAGTTGTAAAGACTGATTCTTGCTGTTCTCCGAGATCACCTGTTACATGTGAGTAACTATGCTATCTCCAGCAACAAGCAGGAATGCAGTCTTCACATATGGGACTCACAAGCTCCCGGGCACCAGACTGAAAAGACATCCCTGAGGCTAAAGAATGGAGCCAAGAGGGCATGGACACAAAGTGGCCCTAGCGGATTCAAGTGCAGAAGGCCAAAGCATGGAGCCAGGAGTCAGGTGCCAGAATATAATTGGCAGGAATTGTGGTTAAGTCCCAAAGAGATACTGAAGAACAGCCTGGCCAAAGACAGCATCCCGACGTGAGTCCCTGTCAAGGCAGTAGTGTACAGCAAAGGTGTGAACAAAAGACCAAATAGCTGCCCGGCAGATCTCCTCTATGGAGACAGAACGGAGGTTGGCGACTGAGGCTGTCATGGACCTCACACTGTGAGCAATGAAGTGACCCTTGAGAGAGAGTCCTGCCTGAGCATAGGCAAAAGAAATGCAGTCCACAATCCAGTCGGATAGGGTACGTTTGACACCAGAAGACCCAAATGGCTTGGGGTCAAAGGAGATAAATAATTGAGGATTGCCTGAAATCCTCAGTCCTGTCCAAGTAGAAGGCAAAGGCACGTTTACAATCCAAAGTATGCAATGCTGCCTCAGCCCTAGAGGCATACGGTCTGGGAAAAACGACCGGCAGCATGACAGACTGGTTGATATGAAAAGGTGAACTCTGACAGTCTTAAGCCCTGTGGAGGACAAGTGTAAAAGATATTGAAGAAGTAGTTCCACTGGGTAGTCAGATGGATCAATCTGCTTTGATGTACACCAAAGTACGAACCGTCACCATTTGAAGGCATAACATCATCTGGTAGATGGCTCACGCAATGCAAGACATCCTTGACTGGTTGAGGGAGATCCAGATCATTAAAGGTCATGCTTTTAGCGACCATGCCGCTAGAAGATAGGCTTGTGGATTGGGATGGAGGAGTAGCCCCTGATCCTGAGAGGGGAGGTCACGGGTATGAGGGGGTGGAGTTTGCACTATTTATCGGGTATGACACAAACTGAGGGGGTGGAGTTTGCACTATTTATTTATTTTATTTATTTAACAGGTCTTTTATACCGCCTTATCATACATTCAAAGCGGTTTATATAGAACAGTTACAGCAACCAGCTGTACATAGAACAGGGAAATACAACTTAGAGGTTAGTTGGGGGTGTAACAGGCAATTAACAATTGCTAACTATATACAAGCAAACTACTGCAGTGTGTTGAGGTCCATTTTGTTATAGATCATGATCTTCTGGGGTAGGGCCAAAATATTCTAGGAAAAGATGAGTTTTTATGACTTTCCTAAAGTCCACTAGGTCTTCGATTGCACGTGTTGAGGCGGGGAGAATGTTCCACAGCTGGAGTACATACCTGGAGAAGGCTTTATTGCAGGTGGATTGGTTTGCTGTTCTAAAGTTTGGCGGGGTCTCTAGGATGTTGTCTGCTCCTCTTTTTGTTCTGGTTGGGGGTGTCTTCCTGATCAATGGTTGGAGAGTTACTGGAGAGAGGTTGTTTAATATTTTGAAGATTATTATATTGTTGTATTTAGTGCATACAGTGACAGGGAGCCAGTGTAGCTGGTGCAGTGTAGGGATTATGTGGTTGTATTTTGCTGTTCCAGTAATGATTCTTGCCGCAGTGTTTTGCACCATTTGTAGGGGGAGAGTTGTTTTCTTTGGAAGACTATGGTAAACTGCATTATAGAAATCTATTATGGGCGTTATTATGGCTTGGCATACTGTTCGGAAATCATTGATGGCGAGTAGTAGTTTGAGTTTGTGTAGTATTCTGAGCTTATGGTAGGCTGATCTGGTTTTTGTTTTTGTTTTTTGATGTGAGGCTGAAAGTTGAGTTGCTGGTCGAAGGTGACTCCGAGGTATTTGACTTCCTGTTTATTGTTTATTTATTTAACAGGTTTTATATACCGCTTTATCATTTCAAAGCAGTTTACATTGTAACTTAAACTTGGTAATGTACATTAAACAGGGATATTGATAACTTGGATTTTTTCTGAGGCAATGGAGGGTTAAGTGACTTGCCCAAGGCCACAAGGAGTGCTAGTGGGAATCGAACCCTGGTTTCTGGGTTCCCAAGCCAGTGATCTAACTATTATGTTATTCCTCCACTTTATGGTGTAGTCGAAGATCTTTATTGAGGTCGGTGGAGAGAATATAGTATTCCTGGTAATGTGCATCAGCTCAGATTTTTTGTAGTTTATGAATAGGCTTTGACTGTTGAGCCACTCTGACATTGATTCAAGGCATGCTGTGATTTGCGTGTAATCCGGATGTTTGATGTTTATGGGGGTGAATACCATGATATCGTCTGCGTATATTCTGTAATGGATGTTGAATTGTTTTATAATGTTGCATATTGGTTGAATGTAAACATTGAATAATAGTACTGAGAGAGCTGAGCTTTGTGGGACACCTTGGTGTTGGATGAAGGGTTCAGACTGTTTTTTGATTCTTACTTGCTGGGTACGGTGGGACAGGTATGAGAAGAACCAATCTAGCACTAAACGAAGCAGCAGAGGAAACCATGCTTTACGGGGCCAGTAAGGGGCCCTTGTCGGCCTTCAGCTTGAACAGAGTTTTGGGTATCAGGGGGATCGGTGGGAAAGCATAAAGCAGACCCGATCCCCAATGCAGGAGAAAGGAATCCGCTGCCTGCCTGTATCGGGAGGAAAGTCTGGAGCAAAAGGGCAGTAGTTGTGCATTTTTCTGAGTGGCGAGAAGATCTATTCTGGGAGTTCCCACATGTGGAAGATCTTGTTTTAGAGTCCACTTGTGTGGACGGAGGATGCAGCCAAGTCTGTCCGCTAGGACATTAAGCTCACCTGGGAGACACACCGTCCAGAGATGAATGCAGTGTGCAATGGTGAAGAACCGGAGTCGAAGGGCCTCCTGGAAGAAGGGACAGGAACCAGTTCCTCCCTACTTGTTCACATATAACATGGCTACTTGCTTGTCCATCCGGACTAAAACGCATTTGCCCGATAGTTGGGATTGAAAAACCCAAAGGACATTCGTGAGAGCACGTAGCATGAGGAGACTGATCTGCATTCCCATTCTGACCACTTCCCGTGTAGTAAGATTGTTCAGATGTATTCCCCACCCGAGTTTGGAAGCATCCACCGTTAAGGTGCATTGGGGTGGATTCATCTGAAAAGGCAACCCTCAGAAGATGTTGGGAGGAGCACCACCACTGAAGAGAGCTGACAAGAGGAGGAGTGATGCAAATCTTGTCAGAGATGTCCTTTTGCCTGACCACAATGGAACAAGAGTGTCCACTGGGCCTGTCATGTGTAGACAGGCATATGGTACGACGTAAACTGTGGAGGCCATGTGTCCCAAAATACATAGCATGTCTCAAGCTATCATGGCACACTGACCTCGTATGGTGAGGGTCAGCTCAATGAGACGAGCAGAGTGATGCTGAGGAAGGAAAGCTCAGCCTTGACAGATAGAGAAGTGTTCCGATGAACTTGAGTTGCTGTGAAGGAAGCAGGCTGGATTTTGGAAGATTTAACACAAAGCCTAGACTTTGGAGCACTGTAATGGTGCGAGAAAGCGACTGTTTAACGACTTCTGTGGCTTCTCCCCTTATCAGTCAACCGTCAAAGTAGGGGAAGACAGAGATCACAAAAATAACAATGACTGCTATGCATTTTGTGAATAATCTGGGTGCGAAAGCTAGAATGAAGGGAAACACCCAATACTGGTAATGGATTTGCTGAACCCAGAAATGCAGATATTGCCTGTGGTGAGGGTGTATCAGCAAATGTGAGTATGCATTTTTGAGGTCTAGAGAACATAGCCAGTTGTTCCTCTGAAGGTATGGCAGAAGGGTGCAGAGGGACATCATCTTGAACTTTTCTCGAATGAGAAATTCGTTGAGATCCCCAAGATCTAGAATGGGCTTGAAACCTCCTGTTTTTTTTGGGATAAGAATGTAAAGACAGTAGAAGCCCTTGCCTTCTTGAGAGGAAGAGACACTTTCAAAAGCCCCTTGAGCTAACATTGTGACCACTTCGGAGAACAGGAGATTTGTCTGTAAATGGAGAAAGCTAACAGTCGTCCAAGAGTGCATGGTTCAGAACAATGTATCCATGAAGGATACTAGCAAGACTGAAATTAGGGTATATCGACAGAGAGGTTCTAATAAAAACAAAAGTAACACAAATGGCTTAAGTACAGAGCATACAAATGGTCTCTTCTGCCAGAGTAAAAATATGACTATAATGATGAATTCTCTGCAGTACAACTAGAAAGTAATTATAACCTTTTCATTGACTTGAAACACAATATTAAAGTTTCAGTAGCTGTAAGGCCACAGAAACTCGGGCTGCCATTGACTTTGAAAACACCGTCAACATGGACTAAAAGCCCTCTAAACATCAACGACCTTTTTCTAGCCAGCTGCTGTTTTATTTTTTTTTATCATGTAATTTAAAAAATCAGTGCTTAGCTTTTGGAGGAGATTTCAGCTTTCATATCCCAGAAATTCAGTGCTTAACTTTCAAAGGAGATTTCCAGCTCTTAATGTATATCCCGACGCTGTCAGGCGCGCTATTTTCTGCATGTCACCCTTACGGTTTCTTCAGGGGAATACTTCAAGCACTGTACGCATATGGGTGCTTCTTCTCAAAAGCTAACTCGCTCTATGTTCTCCAACTGCTATATATGTTTAGAGGGCTTTTAGTCCATGTTGACGGTGTTTTCAATGTCAATGGCAGCCCGAGTTTCTGAGACCTTACAGCTACTGAAACTTTAATATTGCGTTTCAAGTCAATGAAAAGGTTATAATTACTTTCTAGTTGTACTGCAGAAAATTCATCATTAAGTACAGAGCAGACAAAACAAAGATTCCAAATTACCTCTGTGTATCAATAATTAGATTAATATGAAAAAAATGCAACCTCTAAAATGCTTGTATGCAAATGCTAGAAATCTAAAAAATAAGATGGGAGAGTTAGAATATATATCACTAAACGAGAGGTTAGATATGATTGGTATTTCAGAGACCTGGTGGAAGGAGGACAACCAGTGGGACACTGATACCTGGGTACAAATTATATCGCAATGACAGAGTAGATCAAACCGGGCACTGAGTCACACAGCATTAAAATGTTGCAGGAAACAAAATACATGGTAGAATCTCTATAGATTGAAATTCCATATAAAAAGGGGAAGACGATAGCAGTGAGCGTCTACAACTGATTGCCTGGCCAGAATGAACAATGGATGATGAAATGCTCAAAGAAATCAAGGGAGCTAACAAAAGTTTCAATACAGTAATTAATAATAATGGGTGATTTCAATTACCCCAATATCACGGCAGGACATCCTAGGAAGATAAGTTTCTAGATGAAATAAATGACTGCTTCTTGGAGCAGCTGGTTCATGAACAGACAAGAGGGGAAGCCATTTTGGACCTAGTCCTTAGTGGTACGCAAGATCTAGTGCAAGAGATAAGGGTATTGAGGCCACTTGGCAATAGTGATCGTAGCATGATGATGTTTGATTTCATAAATGGGGGAAGGATGGCAAGAAAATCCACAGTACTGCCTTTTAACGTTCAAAAGGGAGATTATGATAAAATGATGAAAACAGTTAAGAAAAAAAATAAAAGGAGCAGCTGCAAAGGTTAAAGATTTACATCAAGCATGGGCACTATTTAAAAATACTATCTTGGAAGCCCAGACCAGCTGTATTACACGTTTTAAGAAAGGTGGAAGGAAAGTCCAAAAAACTGCCAGCATAGTTTAATGGTGAGGTCAGAGAGGACGTTGTAGCCAAAAAAAAGCATCTTTCAGGAAATGGAAAAAGGAGCCAAATGACGAAAACTGGAAACCTAAGCACTGGCATGTTAGATGCAAAGCACTGATAAGGCAGGCAAAGAGAATTTGAGAAGTTTGCTGTGGAAGCAAAAACACCTAATAAAGACTTTTTCAAGCACATTCATAGTAAAAAACAAAAAAAACAAAAACAAAAACAACCTGCGAGACAGTTGGACCATTAGATGATAGAGGGGTAAAAGGGGCACTAAGAGGGGGCAAGGCCATAGCGGAGAGACTGAATGAACTCTTTGCTTCGGTCTTTACCGAAGATGATGTAGGGAAGTTACCCATGACTGAAATGGTATTTAAAGATGATGCATCAGAAGAACTGAAAGAAATATCGATAAACTGCGAAGACAGAATACAACTATTTGATAAACTAAACAGCAGCAAATCTCCTGGACCACATGGTATACACCAAAGGGTATTGAAAGAACTGAAATATGAGATTGCAGACCTACTATCAGTAATCTGTGAACTAACATTAAAATCATCTGTAGTACCTGAAGACTGGCGAATGGCCAATGTAACGCCAGTTTTTAAAAAGGGCTCCAGGGGTGATCCGGGAAACTACAGGCCAGTGAGCTTGATATCAGCACCAGGCAGAATGGTAGAAACCATTATAAAGAACTAAATTACTGAACATGTAGATAGTCATGGTTTAATGGGAGAAAGCCAACATGGCGTTAGCCAAGGAAGGTCTTGTCTAATTAATCTGTTATATATTTGAAGGTGTGAATCAACAGGTAGACTAAGGTCGATATAGTGTATCTGGATTTTCAGAAAGCCTTTGAATAGGTCCCTCATGAGAAGCTCCTGGCTAAGTTAAAAAGTTATGGGATAGGAGGCAGTGGTATTGTGGAACAGGAAATGATTAAAATGACTGAAAGAAAGCAGAGGGTAGGGCTAAATGGCCAATTTTCCCAATGGAGAAAGGTGAATAATGGAGTACCCCAGGGATATGTACAGGGTCTGCTGTTTAACATATTCGTAAATGACCTGGAAATGGGAATAACGAGTGAGGTAGTCAAATTTGCAAATGACACAAAATTATTCAAAGTTGTGAAAACCCAAGAGGATTGTGAAAAATTACAAGAGGACCATGACAAATTGGAAAACTGGACGCTCAAATGGCAGATGAAATTGAATGTGGACAAGTGCAAAGTTATTGATCTAGGAAAGAACCACCCAAACTATGACTACATGATGTAATGTTCCACATTAGAAAAAAAGATATAGGCGTCACTGTGGATAACATGTTGAAACCCTCCGCTCAGTGTGCAGTGGTGGCCAAGAATGCAAATAAAATGCTAGGAATCATAAAGAAAGGAATGGAGTAAGACAAAGGATATTATAATGCCTTTGTATCTTTTTGTGGTGTGACTGCACCTTGAATATTGTGTGCAATTCTGGTCGCTGTATCTTAAAAAGGATATAGCAGAATTTGAAAAGGTACAGAGAAGAGCCACCAAAATGGTAAAGGGGGTATTAAGGATATCCCTATGGAGAGAGGCTAAAAAGGACAGGGCTCTTCAACCTGGAAAAGAGATGGCTGAGGGGAGATATGATAGAGGTCTATAAATTAATGAATGTAGTGGAATGGGTAAACATAGATCGATTGTTTACACCATCAAAATATAGTGTGGAGATCTTCACAGTGGGCTTCCCAGCCGAGCAGGGAGGCATCTGTGGCGAGGACCCTTGAGTGACTGGGGACTGAAAAACGCATGCCAGCTTCAATATGCTGGGGCTATTGCCACCAGTCCAGAGATTGTCAGCTGGCAGGTCACAGAGACTCTGTCCTGGAGATGACCCTTGGCCTAAGATCACTGGTCCTGGAAACACCACTGCGCCGTACTCATGTGGAGGCGAGCGTCCAGAGTGACGTGGACTGTGGAGGCCATGTGCCCAAGGAGACGCGGAAGTCGTCATGCAGGCACCAAGGGACGGTGCTGTACGTCCAAAGCAAGGGACTGGAGCCGATCTTCTTGGTCCTTGGGCAGGAAATCCCATGACTGGAGGGTATTGAGCTTTGCTCCAATGAACTCCAGGCACTGTGTGGGGAGGAGGTGAGACTTGGGTTAGTTTATGACAAAGCCCAAGTGTTGCAGAACCTGAATATTGTGAGCGGTGGCCTGCTGCACCTTAGAGGCTGTGCCTCCCCTTACGAGCCAGTCGTCCAGGTAGGGAAAGACAAATACCCTGGAGCCGGAGGAAGGCAGCCACGACTGACAGGCATTTTGTGAAAATTTTTGGGGCAGAGGCTAGGCCGAAGGGGAGCAACCTGTATTGAAAGTGCCTGCGCCCCACTACAAACTGCAGATATTGCTTGCAGTTGAGGTAGATAAGGATGTGGGTATAAGTATCCTTGAGGTCTAAGGAACATAGCCAGTCTTCCTGCTGCAGGTATGGCAGCAATGTTTCAAGGGAAAACATCTTGAATTTCTCCCTCATCAGGAATTTGTTGAGGTTGTGCAGGTCGAGGATGCATCTTAGGCCCCCTGTCCTCTTTGGAATGAGGAAGTATCTGGAGTAGAACCCCTTGTCCTTGAGGTGGTGGGGCACCAGTTCCACTGCTTTGTCCTCGAGAAGACCTGCCAACTCCTTTAGGTGGTGGTCCCGGTGGAGGGGACACTTGAGGGGCTCTCCCGGGAAATAAGGGGGAGGTGAAGTGCCCAGGAATTGGTGGTGGTGGACATCCACCCCTGAGCATAGAGCACTAGACGCCCCCTTGTAGGCTGCTGATCTCCTTGGGATAGATAGGATAAGCTCAAGGCATCAACCCCTCCCCCCCCCCCCTTGCTTGGCCAGAACCGGTGCCTGGGGTTTTGGAGCCTTCTGCTTATGTGGGCCATGCCCATGTCCCTTGGCCTGCTGACCCTGCTGGGGAGCCGAGGATGCCCTTCCTTGAGTAAAAGGGCTTTTTACTCGAGCTCTACCATCAGGGAGGGTCAGTGGTATTTTTGGAGAGCCTGGACTTCGTCATGAACTCAGTCTCCAGCTTGGTAGCCTTGTCGGTCATGGATTTGCCAAAGATATTCTCTCCATGGCAGGGGACATCGACGAATTTGTCCTGAACCCACTGCTCAAGGTCGGACGACTGTAGCCAGGCTTGGCAGTGTGCACCGATGCCAGCCACCGCTACTTGAGCCTCAGACTCGAACCAGTCATAGGCCGCTCGAGACATGAATTTGGAGCATTCACGGACTGCTTTGTCCAGGTTCTTCAAATGCTGCAACGGTTCCTCAGAGAGATCAGGTGAGAACCTGGCGAGTTCCTTCACCAGATCTCTCAGGTACATGCCTGATGAGCATTGAGCCCTGGTAGCACTTTCTGCCAAGGGCGCGGGTCTCACTGCCGGGGAGCACCGAGAAGTGTATCTTCTGGCTTTTCAGCCAACGCATGGCCGACTCCACCACCATGGAGTTATGCGACAGCTGTGAATTTTGGAAGCCTGGGCTCCGGCAGACTTGATACATCAAGTTGAGGCGTTTGCCTACCACCGGCACCAAAGCTGGTGTCTCCCACATTCAGAGCATCAGCCATTCCAGGATGGGAGGGATGGGCACCGTGAGCGATTCCTGTGGAGGGGCCTTGTATTGGAGGATTTCCAACTCATCCGCCCAAGGGTCCTCCTCCGACTTGGTCAGGAACGCCAGGGCCTTAGACATGTCCTTGACAAAATCAACGAAGCCCATATCCTTGGGTGAGGACCGCCATCGAGGCTCTGAGACGGGAAAGTCAGATGGGACGTTGCGGTGGCAACTGGTATCGGGGGACTCATCACCTCCGTCTCCCACTCGGAATAGTCCATAGAGGACATGTAGGAGGGCTGCTCCACAGGCCTTGGGGCCCTGATGCCCTACAGCCGGTGCCCGGCTAACTTGCCAAGGATGACCATGGTCCCATCAAGTGCAATTCGGATAGCAACCACAGCCGAGGATCGATTCGAGGCCAAAAGACCGAGGATTGGCTCGGCCTCCAGGGACGTCATGGACATCAAGGGCCCGGTGGTGGGGGCAGATGAACGGGTCGTGCTAGACAACAGCGCCGGCTGCTGGTCCATGAAGGCAAACTGCGCTCCAGGGCCGCCATTATGGACTCCAGATCAGAAGGCTCTGTAACCTTCAGCATGGGCACCGAGGGACTCGGGCTCGATGCCGGCTCCCCCAAAGGAGAATCCTTGACGAGGACAGTGCCTGGGGGGACCTTCACAGACCGCTCCTTCTCCAAAGTATTGGACTGCGCGACCAGGCCCAGGATGTACCCTGCCGGTTAGAACCATCCAAGGATGCCGCCTTCGAGGATTGTTTCTTCTTTCTGGGTTCCCTCAAGGGAGATCCCCTTTCTGAGGACCCACAGGATTTCGGGGCCCTCAGACGAGACCCTGGACTTGTCAGACGGCTGCCTGGGTGAGAATCTTCACACTCTTGGCAAGTGCATATTTCTATATGATTTGCAAGGTATTGTGGGCAACGTAGTTCATTCACACCAGACACAGCTGCTGACAATAATTTAGTTGTGCTCTTGGGTAAAGCCAATAAGATATTTATTTATGGGGTTATTTCTCCCAACACAGATATGCTTGGTAGCACATAAATTAGGTTACTTGCTTTCAGTGTTAACTTGGAAAAACAAAGTCAAAATCAGGAAAACAACAAATGAAAAGCCACAAAGCAAGAAACAAACTGTTCTTTTCAGGTTAACTTCTGATTACTTCCCACATAGATACAGAAGTGATTCTCTCCTAGCTCACAAGCAATTAGGTGAGGCTCGATTGCTAGCAGTTACCAGCTGAAACCCCTTAGCTGGCTTGCTTTCTACTACTGTGTGGGTCAAATCCTGCTTCAGGAGCTTTTCTGGGTAGATTAAAGAACAAATTTGTATTTCTTTGTGACGGTTGCTGTACTTTATAACAGAAAGTTACCAACGGAGTTTAGACAGAGAACAGCCCATATAAACAGGATCCTCATCTGCTATTATTCCCCCTTGTTCAACAAGCATGGGTTCAATATCATGGATTGGCACAGATGAATCTCTCAATGGAGCATTTTCAGGAGAATACTTGTTTCCCTGCTGTCTTTCAAAGTTATAGCTAGGGCATAGATCAGTGTTCATACCTGAGCTTCCATTGCTGCTAGAGTTCCTCTCTATATAGCCTGGCCAGTATGTAGTCCAGTTCTTATGTCCAGCCTTCCAATCCAGATCCCTGGACACTGGATCTCTCTTCACATACCTTCTGGCATGGGTCTTAGGGTCCCTTCCACGTGCAGCTGTCTCCCTCACAGGTAGCGTCTGGAGATTCCTAGCTCTGCAGCACCATTCCTCTGGCTTTCCCCAGTCCAATGGTGTATGCTGGCCCTTGGAATACCTCCCAGTATACGTACTGCTTTGGACTCTTCTAGACCTCTCAAAGGCTTTTCTCCTCTTTCTTCCAGAGGGTCTCTTTCCCTCTCTGTCCGTCCGGTTTGGCTTCTGCTTCTGATAATCCTTCAGATGAAACTGAGGATAATTCTCTGGATATCCAAGGTGATCATGAAGATGGTCATCTGTAGAATAAACTCTACTCCTATTCTGCTTAGATGAGTGCTCCTCCCTAATACAGCACAGCTGTGCTGAATCAGGCCTTGCCCTTTGAGATGAGTGCTTAGGGATTACCTCATAGCCCTCCTGACTGAACACACGTTTTCTCAATTCAGCTCCTCTCATGGCTGTTGGAAACCTGTTGCATTCTGGGACTGGTAGTCTTTTATGGCAAAATTCTGTTTTCTCATTTCTACCAGCACTGACAGGTTGCTTGTTCAGAGACACTTCACCTTTTCTATAGCCCCTTCCTGAGCTATGATAAGCTTCCTTATCACAGACTTCGAGGGCACTGGGGACTCGGGGGGGGGGGGGGGGAACAAACAAAAAGCTTATGCTGCTTCTGGGCTTCATGCTGCCGGGTCGTTGTCTGGCCCAAGGCAGCAGAGACAGCAGTCGTGTGTGTCGGTCTAAAAGATGATTTTAGAGCACCGATCACACTTCTTAAAGCCACTGGTAGCCATGGGGAGAAAAATACCCCTGCGAGGTCGAAGACTCTCCAGGATGCCAGTGGGAGAAAAAAGGCGCGAAGATGCCAGGAAAAGAAAAGAACGAAAAACTAGAAAAATAGACCAAACTCAATGCCAAGGCAATGAGTTCGGTAGGCGGGAAGAGTACCAATGCAATACCGGAGGCAAGTATCAAACTCGGAGAGAAAAATCAACTTTTTCCGGGGACAAGCCAGACAAACGTCTGAAGGGCTCTGCAGAAAAAAGGAGATTGAGCAAGATGGCTCCCTTGGGCGGGAAGGGGACCACACATGCGTGGTGGCATCTCCCAAAGGCTTTCTTTGAAAGTTGGGGGGATGCTTCCGTGAGGGCTCCATCGCTGCTGACGTCACCCATATATGAGGACTGACTTCCTGCTTGTTCCCGGAGAAGTACCCAGTGTGAAAAAGCTGATGCAATGGATGCCAAATGCAGTGGGGGCTTCTAGGCTGGCGTGGGGCTGCTGTTACTGTCCTGCTGGACCTGGTATGACCACAGTGAGTAGGCCAGGAACAACTGCTGTCCCAACCATTAAGGACTAAATCCACCCCAGCAAGCTCAGTCATAGGAACTGTTTGACAAATCCAATGACAGCCTCAGGGACAATGGCAGCAGTCCTTTGAGACTAATTAATCTGTGAACCCACTATTTTTTGTTAAATCAGTCAGGGCCTAGTAGCAGCAGTTTAAGTTTAAATTTAAAACACAGAAGAGAGCTTTCTGGTTAAATTTGGAACCCAGCAGAGAGCTTGTAGTTTAAAATTCATAATAAGTTAGAGCCTAGCAGCAGCAAAGAGCTATAATTTAAATCAAATCAGAATATAGCTTACATCAGCAGCACAGGACAGGGTACTGCGTAGCAGTCCTCTTTTAATAAGTGTTATAATGCCTCTATATCATTCCATGGTGAGACCGCACCTTGAATATTGTGTGCAATTCTGGTCGCCGTATCTTAAAAAGGATATTGCGGTATTAGAAAAGGTTCAGAGAAGAGCTACCAAAATGGTAAAGGGGATGGAAGGATACTCCTATGAAGAAAGGCTAAAAAGGTTAAGGCTCTTTAATCTGGAAAAGAGACGGCCGAGGGGAGATATGATAGAAGTCTATAAATTAATGAATGGAGTGGAACGGATAAACGTCGATCGATTTTTTACGTTATCAGAATATAGAAAGACTAGGTGACATGCAATGAAGCTACAGGGTAAACTATTTAAGACTAATAAAAGAAAATATTTTTTCACTCAACGTGTAATCAAACTCTGGAATTTGTTACCGGAGGATGTAGTAAAGGCTGTTAGTGTAGCAGGGTTTAAAAAAAGGTTTGGACAAGTTCCTGGAGGAAAGGTCCATAAACCATTATTAAAAAGGGACCCAGGATACCAATGCTTGACCCAGTACAAGCATTGTGGAACCTGTGTCTTTTGGGGAAACTCTAGGTACGTATGACCTAGATTGGCCACTGTTGGAAACAGGATACTGGGCTTGATGGACCTTGGTCTGACCCAGTATGGCATATCTTATGTTCTTAAGCATGGTGAAGTATTATGTCATTCTGGAGAAAATCCCACATCTGGGGTCCCAGACTGCCTAGAAGTCGTCCCCCCCCCCCCCCCCCCCCAATTCACAGAGGGAGAAAAACCTCACAAGAGGATCCACGGGTCTCAACATAGGAGATTCCTTTGCTGAAGAGGCTCCAGCTCCTGAATGACAAAATGGTAGCTATTTCTGCTAAAACTGCTGAAGTATTCAACTTTGGGGCCCCTGAAGTAGACATCATCAGCCATCTAATTGCCATTGGAATCCACCCCTCCCCCCCGGCAACTTCTGCTGCGTGTCCTCACAAATCCGGCACTTGCTGGATGCGCTAGGCCTGCACCAGCACCACCAATAACTTGATGCGGTTTACCCGACAGTGGTCCCAGCAAACAGCTCACTCCTCTGCTGCAGCACCGGACTTCACTGCGCCAGAAACCAGTGACTTACATAAGAACATAAGATATGCCATACTGGGTCAGACCAAGGTCCATCAAGCCCAGTATTCTGTTTCCAACAGTGGCCAATCTAGGTCATATGTACCTAGCAGTTTCCCCAAGGGACATAGGTTCCACAATGCTTGTACTGGTTCAAGCATTGATATCCTGGGTCCCTTCTTAATAATGGTTTATGGACCTTTCCTCCAGGAACTTGTCCAAACCTTTTTTAAACCCAGCTATACACTAACAGCCTTTACTACATCCTCCGGTAACAAATTCCAGAGTTTGATTACACGTTGAGTGAAAAAATATTTTCTTTTATTAGTCTTAAATAGTTACCCTGTAGCTTCATTGCATGTCCCCTAGTCTTTCTATATTCTGATAAGGTAAACAATCGATCTACGTTTACCCGTTCCACTCCATTCATTAATTTATAGACTTCTATCATATCTCCCCTCAGCCATCTCTTTTCCAGGTTAAAGAGCCCTAACCTTTTTAGCCTTTCTTCATAGGAGTATCCTTCCATCCCCTTTACCATTTTGGTGGCTCTTCTCTGAACCTTTTCTAAAATCGCTATTGTTAGGAAACAATAATAATGTTTAGTTTAAGTGCATATACAGGAGGCCTGCACAAGGAAAATCAGAATCCTATACATGTGCCCTTTGTACATTCTGGTGTGGGTATGGAAAAGGAATGTGCTGTGCTAAGCTAAACTGATTGTTCTACTCAGAGATGACTTGTATTTGCACAGTTACTGATAAGCTATAGTGGGCCCCAGGAGATGGGTGGATGACGTATGAATGTTTCTGATAATGTATAAAATTATGGACAATCCCTCCACCCTTTGGAATAAACTGCATACCACTTATATGCAAGTGTGTGTGTGTTTGTTCCCCTGGATTCCAGAGAAAGAAGGTAAGGTGATTCCTCGACCCAGACAGACGTCCCAAGGGTTAGTGATAAAAGGTGCTGGGAAAAGAATGATGTACCCTTACAGCTATATCCTTTTTAAGATACGGCGACCAGAATTGCACACAATATTCAAGGTGCGGTCTCACCATGGACTTCACACAACTGAGATTCATGGCTGTCATGGAATCCGCAAAATTAAACCATTTGGAGAAAATGCTCTCTAGTACTCTTTTTTTTTTTTTTTTTTTAAATCACTGAGTGAAATTTATTGTACAGGCAAGTCAAACATACACTACTGGCTGCTTCCCAACATAGGACGACAGGATGATGTGCAGGAACACTCCCAATGCCGAATGGCGTTAAGGAGCTCTTTGAGGGGGGGGGGCTGATCTGTGGGAGGGGATCAGTCTGGGTACCCCATGGCTTTGTCTTGGAACTTCTCCTTTTCTCTTTCTACACGCTGTGCACTCACCTCCTCGCACGGTTTCAGTACCATCTCTATGCTGATGACTCCCAGATCTACACCTCTGCACCTGAAATCTGTCTAGGTAGCCAGGCTTAGATCTCTGCCTGCTTATCTGATATTAGTGCCTGGATGTCAACCACAATCTAAAATTGAACATGGTCAAAACTGAGCTCCTTATCTTTCCCCCTAAGCCCACATCCCCCTTTCTTCCTTTATTTCTGTGGATAACGCTCTACTCCTCCCCGTTTCTTCGGCTCGCAACCTTGGGGTCACAGCTCCTCCCTCCCCTCCACACACATCCAACAGATAGCTAAAACCTGTCATTTCTTTCTCTATAACATTGGCAAAATTCATCCCTTCCTTTCTGAACACACTACTAAGGCCCTTATCCATTCTCTAGTCATTTCCCGTCTAGACTATTGCAACCTCCTCTTCACTGGTCTTCCTCTGAATCATCTCTCCCCACTTTAATCTGTTCAAAGTCTAGCTGCATGGCTACTCTTCCACCAGTGTCACTATGCTCATGTCACCCCTCTTCTCAAGTCACGCCATTGGCTCTCTATCTGCTTTCGCATCCAGTTCAAACTTCTACTATTGACCTATAAGTGTCTTCATTCGGCTGCTTCTCACTACCTTTCCTCTCTTATCTCTCTCTACATCCCTCCTCGGGAACTCTGCTCTTCTGGCAGATCCCTTCTATCTGTGCCTTTCTCTTTCACTGCCAACTCCAGACTTCACTTCATTCTATCTACCTTGCTGCTCCTTATGCTGGAACAAACTACCTGAGTCAGTACGTTAGGCTCCATCTATGGCCCTGTTCAAATCCAGGCTAAAAACTCACTTCAAGACTGCTTTTGGATCCTGATCCCCCATAGTCTTCTATTCACCTCCTACAAGTTTCCTTACCATTCTCCTAGATTTATCCTAGTCCCCACTTGTTGTGTTGGCTGTCTTGACTAGACTATAAGCTCTTATGAGCAGGGACCATCTCTTACATGTCTCTGTATAGTTCTGCATATGCCTTGTAGCGCTATACAAATAAGCAGCAGTAGTAGAAACCAGGTTCTGCACCCCTGGGCTGTATGAACCAACCTCAGTGGTCCTGGCCCTCGTGTTGCCCAAAAAAATCCTTTTCTTCCTTTTTAAAATTTTCTTTTAACACACAAAACAAATCCCTGTGAAAGAGGAAAAAGTAAAGGACCAAAGTAGTCACCCACCACCCCCAATCGGGAACTGGGCCACCCAGTACCTACCACCAGTCTCTCACACAGTACATGCCTCTCTCACCTTCCTCTGCTAGATACTAAGAAATACTGGCTGGTTGTGGGCTGCACAAGTTCCTATATGGGCTGATGTCATCAACTAGTAGTTTTCAGTTTCTACCTGCTGGTAAGAGGGAAATAAGCCCATGCATCTGGACTGGTCTAGACAAAGAGGAATTTTTCTTTACAGGAAGGGTGGTGAATGTGTTGCACAGTCTCCCAATGGAGGTGGTGGAGACAAGGACAGTGTTATTTCAAGAAGGCTTACGACAAGCACTGAGAATCCCTGAGGGGAAAGAGATTGTGGAGCTAACAGTTGGTATGGATAGGAAGAATGATAGGCTATATGGTCTATCAACTGTCCTTTTTTATGTATTTAGATTTTAATGGTTAACTTGTAAACCACCTTGAATGACTTTCTGCCAAGGAGGTGGTATACAAAACCACCTCTCCTAACTCACATTTGGTACAGTACTGGGCAACAATATTTCTTTGATATACAATTTGATACACCAGAAAGTGATGGGACCGGGGTCATCCATGAAAACAGGACCCTGGCGGAGAAGATTGTGACTGTTCCTGAGAGGGAGGGGGCTGGCCACCTGTAGTGGCTTCAGATCGGCATACCAAGGACAGCGAGGCCAGTTCAGAGCTACCAGGACTATCAACTGTGGGTGTCGCTCTATCCGACAGAGCACTTGGAGAATCATGACCCACATGGGAAAGACATTAAGCAAGGCATCCACTCCAGCTGAGCTGGTGGCCCGATGCCAGCTGAAGAAGGCTTGTACCATGGTGTTCCCGGGGTAAGCCATGAGGTCCATTGCCGGTAAGCCCCATTGTTGCACAATGCATTGAAAGACACATTTAGCTAGTTCCTACAGAGATGCCGACTCAGATAGGTGGCCTGCACTTCTCCTCTCCCGCGATGTGTTGGGCCAAGGCGGCCAAGAGATGGTACTCCACCCAAGGGAAAAGCAAGGAGCTACTCCGCAACACTTTGTGTTGCACTGGTGATGGACGTAGGAGACCGCCATGGTGTTGTCCGAAAGCACTCTGACAGCCCTCCCCTGCACCAGGGGGTGGAAGTGTAGGAGGGTGAGCCGAATGGCCTGCGCCTTGAGGCGGTTGATCGCCCACTTGGACTCCAACCAGTGACCATGAGCCCTGGGCAGAGTGATCCAGACAATAAGGCCCCCCCCCCCCCCCCGAGAGACTGGCATCCGTCACCACCACCCAAGAGGGGGTGTCCAGTGGAACCCCCCAGAGATTATGTTTGGGGGAGGACCACCAGGACAGGCTGTTCTGCACAGACCGTGAAAGCAGAAGGCGGATGGAGAAGTCCTACATGCTGGGAGACCACCGCACTAGTAACGCTCTCTGCGGGGGGGGATGCATGTGGGCCCAAGCCCAGGGCATAACATCCAGAGTTGCTGCCATGGCTCTGAGCAACAGTAGGTAGTCCCGAGCTTGTGTGACGGAAAGTGCCAGAATGCTGTGAAGCTGTTGGTGAAAGTGGCGCCAACGATCCCATGAGGCATACAGTGGAGTGTGCCATGTTGCTGTGGACCCCGAGGAACTGCGACAGGCACAGACAACTCTCTTCATAAGAGACGACCCGATCAAGATGCTCCAACAGCTCTAAGAACATAAGATATGCCATACTGGGTCAGACCGAGGTCCATCAAGCCCAGTATCCTGTTTCCAACAGTGGCCAATCTAGGTCATACGCACCTAGCAGTATCCCCAAAAGACACAGGTTCCACAATGCTTGTACTGGGTCAAGCATTGATTATCCTGGGTCCCTTTTTAATAGTGATTTATGTACCTTTCCTCCAGGAACTTGTCCAAACCTTTTTTAAACCCAGCTACACTAACAGCCCTTACCACATCCTGCGGTAACAAATTCCAGAGTTTGATTACACGTTGAGTGAAAAAATATTTTCTCTTATTTGTCTTAAATAGTTTACCCTGTAGCTTCATTGCATGTCCCCTAGTCTTTCTATATTCTGATAGCGTAAACAATTGATCCACGTTTACCTGCTCCACTCCATTCATTAATTTATAGACCTCTATCATATCTCCCCTCAGCCGTCTCTTTTCCAGGTTGAAGAGCCCCAACCTTTGTAGCCTCTCTTCATAGGAGTAGCCTTCCATCCCCTTCACCATTTTGGTGGCTCTTCTCTGTACTTTTTCTAATAATGCTATGTCCTTTTTAAAATACGGTGACTAGAACTGCACACAATATTCAAGGTGCGGTCGTACCATGGAACGATACAGAGGCATTATAATATCCATTGTTTTATTTTCCATCCCTTTCTTTATGATACCTAGCATTCTATTTGCTTTCTTGGCTGCCGCTGCACACTGGGCAGAGGGTTTTAACATGTTATCCACGATGACTCCTAAATCTTTTTCCTGGGTGGTGGTTCCCAATGTGGAACCTTGCATTATGTAACTATAGTGTGGGTTGTTCTTTCCTAGGTGCATAACTTTGCACTTGTCCACATTAAATTTCATCTGCCATTTGGATGCCCAGTCTTCCAATTTATCCAGATCCTCCTGCAGTTTTCCACAATCCTCTTGGGTTTTAACAACTTTAAACAGTTTTGTATCATCTGCAAATTTGATAACCTCACTTGTTATTCCCTTTTCCAGGTCATTTATGAATATGTCAAAAAGTAGCGGACCCAGTACAGATCCCTGGGGTACTCCACTATTCACCTTTTTCCATTGGAAATATTGACCATTTAGCCCTACCCTCTGCTTTCTATCTACCACTGCCCAAATGACTCGCTCCGCCTCGGGCAAAGACTGTGCCCAAATGAGCCAGTTTTCCAGGTATGGTGAACACAGACACCGCTGCTCAACAGAGCTGCGGTGACCACCACCATGATCTTGGAGAAGGTTCGTGAGCCTGAAAGGAAGTGCACAAAACTGGAAGCAATTCGAAGTGACTTTGGCCTACTCACTCTGAAAACCACAGTTTGAACATTGTGTGCAATTCTGGTCACCGTATCTTAAAAAGGATATAGTGTTATTAGAAAAGGTACAGAAAAGATAGTCGAGATAGTCAAGAAGCTAACAAAAGCACCCAGCCACTCCGACCAGCTACTGAACATCCCACCTGAACTACTAGCACGCTAATACAAACAGCTCCCTCCTCAGCTCCTGCCCAATCGGGGCAGTGGGAGCGCTAACAGCAGCGGCCGGCAGGACATAAAAGCGGCGTCCCTGCAGGGCGTGCCCGTGCCTTGCGGGCCCGCGCCTGGCGCGGCATGAAGGCAAGCAGAAGGAAACCAAGCAAGGGAAACACCACCGACAGCACCACAGAAGAAGCCTACAAGGGGCAGACCACAGAGAAAGACACCAAAAGCGCAAGTAAAACCCGCACAGAACATCACAACAAATCAATATGCTCACAACATTGTTTCTCCCACTCAGCCTCCTCATCACACAAATTCTGCCACCAACCACACACTTCCACTACCCACACTCTTCCTCACCATGGCATCCACCAACCACTTGGACATACAAAGAACCACAGTACACGCATAAAGACACACACAGAACATCAGTGACAAAAAGAAAAAGCAAACACAATTCAAACTCCCACACACTAAGATCAAAGGAAACACACAAAACAACAGATCCCTCAAAGCATACAACTACAGAGCTCATAAACGCAAGATCCATATGCAACAAGATACACACAATAGCAGACCACATAGAAGACCATCAGCCAGACATACTTTGCATTACAGAGACCTGGCTCAATCCAACCGACAATGTACTACTCAATCAACTGGTACCAGACACATACACAGCATACAACTGCCCACGCAACCACAAACGTGGAGGAGTCGTCTTGATAATTGCAAAGAAGAACCTAAAGTTCAAAACTCAGGGCTTCACCGACACACCACAAGGTAACACAATCAGCATCGAGAACAAACACATGGCACTCTGCCTAACCTACAGAGCACCCAGAGCCTCACCCGACGAACTAGCCTCAACGCTCGAAGCAGTATGCGCCATCACCGCAACAAACCAACCCACGTTACTGCTAGGAGACTTCAACATCAAGTCCACCAACACCAAAGATGCAGAAGCTTTCCTTCAAGCAATGACCTCACTTCAATTCACCCAACTAGTCGACGCCCCAACACACAGACACGGTTCTTCCCCAGACCTCATCTTCGCAACCAGCAACCTAACATCGAGAGGTCTAATATCAACACCCACCATCACCCCAGTACCCCTAGTCAGACCACTACATAATCAAGATAAAGTTGCGATTACAAAAAGACAATCTAAACGAACACTCAGACAACTCACCCACACAAAGACGATTCAAGAACTTCGACAGGGACACCTTCCTGCAGGACACGATACAACAACTGACCACAGAAACAGATGACCTGGAGACCTCCAATCTCCAACTGGAACACCACCCTATCTAACGCTGCCAAAACAACAGATGCCAGACCCAAGAAACACCATTACAACAAGAGACAATACAAGCCGTGGTACTCAACAACCATACGACAGGAAAAGAGGGAACTCAGAAAGATAGAACGGAGATGGAGAAAGTTCAAGGCAACTGAAAACCAGCAACTATACCTAACAAAGCAAAGACAATACAATGAACACATCAACCAATCAAAGAGGGAATACCATACAAACATGATCAATACCTCCTTAAACAAACCCAGAGAACTATTCGAAATAGTGAAAATCCTCACAAAGGAGCAAAGCACAGAAGCGGAAGTGCAAATAGACCCGCAAAAATTCGCTGACTATATCAAGGAAAAATTTCACTCCGCAGAACAAACAAGACCTAACGCATCAACTCAGCCTAACTCACACCCTAAGACCTGGGACACATTCTGCTCACCATCAACAGAGCAGCTCTCCCACATCATCTCCGCAATCCACACAAGCACCGCTCCCACAGACCCTTGCCCAGTGTCATGGATCAAAGCCACCAAATCAAGCTTCATCCACATCATATACAACATGGTGCACAACTCCCTCACCCAAGGAGTCATGCCAGACCAACTAAAGCTAGCCACAGTAAGACCGATACCAAAGAAAACAACCCTCGACAAGAACAACCCAACAGCATACTGACCAATATCCAGCATACCCCTTCTGGCAAAGATCATCGAAAAAACAGTACAACACCAACTACAAGAACACAATGACAACCATGCACCACTGGATGACAACCAACACGGCTTTCGCCCCAACCATGGAGTCGAAACACTGCTGATTTACCTCTTCGACAATACCCTCCGAATCATAGACAACACCAAAAAAGGTATCTTAATGATCTTCATTGACATCTCTTCAGCATTCGACACAGTAGATCACAAAACCCTCCTGGAAAGACTAAAGAACATTGGGCTACAAGATACCACCTTAAAATGGTTCCACTCATACCTAACCGACAGGCAGATAACAGGTCAAGGTAGGCCACAACACCTCCCAACCCATAAAAGTCCTCCAAGGAGTGCCTCAAGGATCCGCCCTCTCGGCACTACTGTTTAACATCTACATCCAGCCAATATGCGACATCCTAAAAGCAAACAGCATTCAATATACAATCTATGCAGATGATATCATGATATACACACCTCTCTCAGTTGACAACCCGGACTACTCTAAAATAACAGTCTGCCTCACACAAATGACAAGATGGTGTCAAGACAACAACCTCACAATCAACTACAGCAAGACGGAGGCACTAATAATCACTCGCAACCCAGACTTCATCCACCCACCGGACATCAAGGTATAAAACACAACCATACCAATAAAATCGGAAGTAAAATACCTCGAAGTGACCCTGGACAACGAACTGAATCTCAAGCCTCATGTAAACAAAACAGTCAAGAATGCATACCACAGGATGAGAATCATCAGAAGACTTAAACCCCTCCTCGCCACTGAGCACTTCCGTAACGTATGCCAAGCTCTAATAACCCCCTTACTGGACTTCTGCAACCCCATCTACCTTGGACTAGGAAAACAAACACTCAAACCACTTCAACTAGCACAAAACACAGCAGCCCGCATAATATCTGGATCAACAAGACATGAACACATTACTCCTGTTCTAAAAGACCTCCACTGGCTCCCAATTAGTTCACGCATCAAATACAAAACAATCATAAACATATTTAAGATCAAACAACATACCTCAGCCAACAGCTTACACACCCTCATAAACCAGACACCAGCACACGCCCAAGAAGAAAAGGAACCTCCAAACGAGTTAACACCCCAAGAGACGTCAGAAAAACACGCAGAGACACCACAGAAAGAGCACTCTCCCTGGCTGCCCCAACAATCTGGAACTCCCTCCCAGACGAGCTGAGATCAACGACGGACCTCAAAGACTTCCGCAAACAGCTGAAGACTACGCTGTTCATATAACACTATGGACACGTCACTTGATCAAACTACCAGGAACTCCTAACATACCCCCCTCCGACCCCCTGATAAGAAATTGTATAACGGCACTCGATGAATCTTAATACCCAATGTATAGAATAATGTATTATAGCACATATTGTATCATAGCGCACTATGGACATAGCTCAATTAATCAAACACACTAACTTCTCACACACAAATCATGATATAGCACAGTTACTTACCTGTAACAGGTGATCTCTGGGAATAGCAGGAATAAGTCTTCACATATGGGTATCGTCAGTACCGACGGAGCCTGCGCGGGAACGCTCCCCAGCGTCCAATAGAAAGCTTTTGGGAGCATCCCACAGCACCTGCGTGCTGCCTTCCCGCCTTTCCCAACCGCCTCTCTCCAGTTCGAGTTTTAAAGCGGAGACAAAGAGAGAGAGAGAGAGAAGGAAAGATAGAGAGATACAACTCCTAGGGGAGGTGGGTGGGTTGTGAAGACTTATTCCTGCTGTTCCCAGAGATCACCTGTTACAGGTAAGTAACTGTGCTATCTCCAGGAACAAGCAGGAATGAGTCTTCACATATGGGGACTCCCTAGCTGCAGATGCCAGGGAGAGACCCCAGAGTTGTGTGTCCTTGAAAAGGGCTCCACCTCCCCCCATGGATCTCTGGCATCCAAACCAGGGT
Organism: Ichthyophis bannanicus; assembly: GCA_033557465.1. Classification (NCBI taxonomy): domain Eukaryota; kingdom Metazoa; phylum Chordata; class Amphibia; order Gymnophiona; family Ichthyophiidae; genus Ichthyophis; species Ichthyophis bannanicus. The sequence goes on from CM066033.1 coordinate 906,603,157, forward strand.
AAGTGGGTAGGAGTTGATTAGGAATGGAACAGGTGTTTGAGAACTGCCTGACCAAACGAGGCATCCCGGCGGGAGTCCTTGTCCAAACAGTAATGGGCTGTTAAGGTATGAACCGAGGCCCAGGTGGCCGCTCGACAGATTTGGTCGATGGACACAGAGTTTAGATGAGCCATTGAGGCTACCATGGCCCTCACATTGTGAGCTATGACATGGCCTTCCAGAGAAAGGTTCCTACTCTGGTAGGCGAAAGAAATACACTGAGCAATACAGTTGGACAGTGTTCTCTTAGAAACTGGAAGTCCTAAATGGGAAGGAACAAAAGCAACAAAGAGTTGAGAAGACTTTCTATGTTGCTGTGTTCTTTGTAAGTAAAAGGCGAGAGCTCTTTTACAATCCAAAGTATGAAGATTCCTCTCTGCACTTGATGCATGAGGTCCTGGAAAAAAGACAAGTAAGTATACCTCTTGATTAAGATGAAAAGGCGAGACCACTTTGGGCATAAAGTGTGGATTGGCCCTGAGGACTACCTTATAATGGAACCTTGTATGAGGAGGATTAGCCACCAAGGCTTGCAACTCACTGATGCGACGTGCTGAGGTGACTGCAATGAGAAAGATAACCTTCCAAGAAAGAAATTTCAAGGAGGTGGTGGCTAAAAGTTCAAAGGGTGGCTTCATAAGCTGGCCAAGAACCAGATTTAAGTCCCATGCCACTGGAGGTGGTCTAATGGGAGGTTTAGTTAAAAGAAGGTCTCCCATGAATCTTGCTATAAGAGCATGAGAGGAAATAGGCTGTCCATTGAGAGGCTTGAGGGACGCTGCAATAGCACTCAAACGGACTCTTACTGAATTAGTTTTAAGGCCTGCATGGGATAGATACAGAAGATACTCTAGTAACGAATTCAGAGGTATTGCAAGAGGGTTAAGACCCTTCTCTGAACACCAAATGGTAAATATTTTCCATTTGAAAGCATAAGAACGCCTAGTGGAAGGCTTTCTAGAAGCATGAAGAATATCTCTGACTTGCTGAGAGAGATGAAAAACTTCAAGGTCTAGGCCTTCAGCAACCAGGCCCTGAGATGGAGAGACTGGGGGTTTGGGTGCCACAACGTTCCGTCTTCCTGGGATAGAAGATCTGGTGCAGAGACCAATTCCAGGGAGGGAGCTTGAGAGAGATGCAGAAGTAGAGGGTACCACACTTAGCGTGGTCAATGTGGTGCTAAAAGGATCATGGAACCTCGGTCTCTCTGAAGCTTGAATAGTGTCTTGGGAATTAGGGGAATTGGTGGAAAGGCATAAAGGAAGTCTTGACCCCAGTGAAGGAGGAAGGCATCCTTGGCCTGAACTCCCTGACACGGAATTCTGGAACAGAACCGGGGAAGTTTGGCATTCCACGGACTTGCAAAGAGGTCTAGGTCCGGGGTTCCCCAAATTCGAAAGATCCTGGCTACCTGGTCCATGTGGAGGGACCACTCGTGTGGAGGCAGAACTCGACTGAGTCTGTCCGCCCAAGAGGTTTGAACGCCTGGAAGATATACTGCCAGAAGATGGATGTGATGCTCTCTGGCGAAGGCCCACAGTCGCAAAGCTTCGTTGCAAAGTGACAGAGAGCCAGTCCCGCCCTGCTTGTTTACATAGAACATGGCTACTTGGTTGTCCGTATGGATGAGGACTGTCCTGTAGCTGAGCAGGGAATGGAACACTCTGAGAGCTAAGAATATTGCTCTGAGTTCCAAGAGATTGATATGCAGAGAAGTCTCCTGTGGAGACCAGATGCCCTGGGTGGAGAGATCCTGCAGATGAGCTCCCCAACCCATTGGAGAAGCATCTGTTGTCAGAGTTGCTTGGGGTAGCGACTGCTGAAAAGGGGACCCCAGCAACAGATTTGGAGGGGACTTCCACCACTGGAGAGACCAAAATAGGTGACTGGAGTTTGCTATTTTGTCTGACAGGCAACCTGATGCCTGAGTCCATTGGGTGGACAAAGTCCATTGAGTTGCCCTCATGTGAAGGCGAGCATATGGAACCACATGCACGGTGGATGCCATGTGGCCTAATAGTTGTAACATCTCTCGAGCAGTTAAATGGGACTTTAACTGTATCTGGGAGGCTAACCGCACCAAGCGTAGGCAACGGGCCTGAGGAAGATAGGCCCTTGCAGTTGTGGTATCCAGCAAGGCCCCTATAAACTCCAGAGATTGAGTAGGGGTGAGATGGGATTTTGGGATGTTTATTACCAGTCCCAAATACTGAAGGACACGCATTGTGCAGGTTAGAGAAATCTGGGCCTCTGACTGGGATGGAGCTCGAATGAGCCAGTCGTCCAGATATGGGAAAACGAATATTCCTAGGAGTGCGTAGAAATGCAGCTACTACTGCCATGCATTTCGTGAACACCCTTGGTGCAGAGGCCAAACCGAAAGGAAGCACCCTGTATTGGTAGTGCTTTCCTTGAAAAAGGAACCGAAGGAACCTTCTGTGTGTTGGATGGATGAGGACATGGGTGTACGCATCCTTGAGATCTAGAGAACAAAGCCAGCCCTGACTCTGAAGGTATGGCAGCAGAGTACCGAGAGAAATCATCTTGAATTTCTCTTTGAATAGAAACTTGTTCAATTCTCTGAGATCTAATATGGGTCTGTAGCCCCGTTTTCTTTGGAATAAGAAAATAAGGGGAGTAGAAACCTGAGCCCTGTTGAAGAAGGGGTACTTCTTCTATTGCCCCTTGGGCAAGAAGGGTAGCAATCAACTGACCCAGAAGGTTGAGGAGAGATGTTGGAGAATTGAACTGTCTCACCATGGTGTGGGGAGGAAGGTTTAAGAAATGAAGCTTGTATCCTTCCCTTACAATGGAGAGGGTCCATTGCTCTGCTGTAATTTGCTCCCATCTGGGAGCAAAGTAAGCCAACCTTCCTGGAATGGTGAGGGGCTCTGGTTCTTCCAGAGCCAGAAAGGCTAAGTTCTCTAGTTGCAAGTCAAAGGCCCTGGGGAGGCTGAGGCTGCTGAGTCGTGGGAGGCCTGGCAGCCTTTGACTTGGCCTGTTTAGGTGGTTGCTGACGCTTTGCAGCAAAACGACCTGCAGAAGATGCCTGCTGACCATAAGCAGGATAGTATCTTCCCTTTTTAGAAAAAGTTGTCTTTTTGAACAACCTTTTCTTAGCAGGAGCAGAGGTAGACCTTGAAAGTCGATCCAAAGCAGAGTTCTCAGCATCCATCTGAGTGGCCTTTGCTTTCCAATCCCTGTCAAAAAGGTTTTCACCTGTACAAGGAAGATTTCCCAGTTTATCTTGGACCCAAAGTTCCAAATCAGAGGCTTGTAACCAAGCAATTCTGCCTGCACCTATGGCAATAGCCGAGGCTCTGCTTACACACTCAAAAGATTCAAAGGCTGCACGGTTGGAAAATTTGGAAACATCTTGGGCATGTTTAAGCCAAGTGAGAAATTCTTGCCTTTTATCTTCTGAAATAAAAGGGGCTAAAGTCTGCAGATCTGTGACTTCTTTTAGAAACATCCCCATATAGAGACTATAGGAGTTGATTCTGGCAGCAAGCATATTAGCTTGGAAAACCCTTCGGCCAAAAGCATCAAGGGTCCTGCATTCACGTCCTGGAGGATTAGATGAGTGTCTCTTTGCACTCTTTATTTTCCTCATGGCAGACTCTACCACAATAGAGTGGTGAGGAAGCTGAGACTTATGAAAGCCAGGACAAGGAGGGACACGGTACATGGTGTCTAATCTACGAGAATGAGGAGAGGTGGTAAGAGGAGTCTCCCACATGCTCAACATGAGATCATAGAGAATCTCATGAATAGGTAAAGTAGCTGCTTCTTTAGGAGCCTTAGGATATTGCAAAATATCTAGTTGCTTGGCTCTAGGCTCTGACTCAGGGGCCACTGTAATGGAGAGGCCCCTAGCCACTTCCCTAATGAAGTCCTGAAAAGACAAGTCTTCTGGAGGAGACATTCTTCGTTTTGGAGAATCAGACTCCTGAGGAAGAAGTACCGGTGCATTGACAGAAACCTCGGACTCAGAGTCTTCGGAGGAATCGAAGTATCGCCTGTCTGGATGCTCCTGTAAAGCCCGATACGCGTACCGAGTGGGATCGACATCGGGAGTAAGCGGTACTGGTTCGGTACTGATGGGCATCATAGGACAGGGTACCGTTGCAGTCGACACCGAAGCCGATGTCGATGCAATCGGTACCGGCACCGGGAACGATGCCGGTGCCGGAGTCAGTACCGGCAACGGAGACTGTTGCGGTACCGGAGGCGTCGAAGCCTGCATAAACGCCGTTAGGGTGCGCTGCATGGACAGAATCTTCTGATCCATCGACGCCACCAGTACCCCAGAACACGGCAACAGGTGATAGGTCGAGGCCGAGCCATCGATGTCAACCTGTGACCCCATAGACAATGCTTTGGAAGCCAGAACTTCCCGCCGGGGTAATTTTGCCGGTGCGGAATCCTCGAGGACAAGCCCGGAGGCATCTCGATGCTTAGAGGGAGATTTGCCCTTCGAGGACCGGCTAGATTTATGTTTGGTTACCTGAGATCCATGGGAGGAAGAAGCAGCCCTGGAAGACGTCGATGCCACCGAGGCTGCATCAGAGGGAAACAGGGTACTGAGCTTGACTGCTCGGTTCTGCCGACCTCTTTTAGACATCATGGTACAGGACACACAATCCGTGATGGAATGGTCAGGACCCAAACATTTTAGACACCAGTCATTGGTGTCGGTGACAGAGGAGGCGGTTGGGAAAGGCAGCACGCAGGCGCTGTGGGATGCTCCCAAAAGCTTTCTATTGGACGCTGGGGAGCGTTCCCGCGCAGGCTCTGTCGGTATCGACGATACCCATATGTGAAGACTCATTCCTGCTTGTTCCTGGAGATAGCTTCACTGCATGAAATACACGTTCACCTCTTTTGATTGTTTTGCTATGATACCGCCTTGATTGTAGGATAAGGCGGTATAGAAATACTGTTAAATAAATAAATAACTACCAAGCAAACCACAACTGAATGTAACATCAACAACCTACCATGCCACCAAAGTCACGGATTGGAGCACATTCGAAACAATCACAAAACAACAAATAGAATCCACTATCTCCTGCCTAAACACCACCACCTCTCCACTAGATCCCTGCCATGCAGAGTGGATAAAGAAATCCAGACATAAGCACACCCCTAACCCACATTGTCAATGAATCCCTCAAGCAAGGACACATACCAGACATCCTCAAGACCTCTATCATCCGTCCGACCCTAAAAAAACCAACCTAGACCCACTCAACCCAGCCTCTTTTAGACCAATAGCAAGTCTCCCATTCACCACCAAAATTATGGAGAAGATAATTCAACGACAACTCCAAGACCACCTAGATACCAACAACATACTGGACCCGCAACAACACGGATTTCGCCCATACCATGGAGTCGAGACCCTCATGACGACGCTACTGAACACCCTTATCAAAGGCACGCAGACCAAACACTCTGGATACGCCATGCTCTTCCTAGACATATCCGCAGCCTTTGACACCATCTCCCACAGCATTCTCCTACACAGACTCCAGGAAATAGGCATTAAGAACATCGTACTACAATGGTTCCGCTCCTACCTGACAGACAACAACTGATCCGCACAAACACAGCAACCTCCCCCCCCCCTTTCAACAACATCAAGGAGTACCACAGGGTTCCACACTATCCGCCATGCTCTTCAATATCTATCTGCAACCACTCTGCTCGATCATACAAGAGCATAACATCAACTACCATATATCTGCAGACGACATAATGCTCTATGGACCAATCACAACCACCAACCCAACAAACGACCACTTGTCAGGCTGCTTCACTGAGGTCTCCGACTGGCTACAAAGGAACATCTATCCATCAACATCAAAAAAACTGAAGCCCTCATAGTAACCAAGGATCCAAACTTCACCCCATCACCACACCCTCATATTATGAACCACCCAAATAAAGATTCAACCCCACATAAAATATCTGGGAATCACTATAGACCAGGCACTCACATTTACTCCACAGATTAAAAAGACTACCAAAGCAATATTCCACAAAGCAAAAATGATACAGTGGTTCAGACCACTCATTGATCCTCAGGACTTCAGAACTGTCATGCAGGCTATGACGCTCCCACCTGGACTACTGCAATATAATCTATCACGGACTTCCTGCTACCCACATCAACCCACTACAGACTGCCCTGAACACCACCGCAAGAATCATCCAGAAAGCAAAAAAACACGATCACATCACTCCAGTCCTGAGGGAAATACACATACTACCACTCGAAGCAAGGATCAAATACAAATCTGCCCTGCTTATCCACAAAGCCCTCTACCAAACAGACTTCCCACCTCCGCTCCCTACTACCCCAGCCCACCAACAACAGACCAACCTGAGACTGCCAACATCATCCTTACCATCCCCCATGAACGAACAAAATATAATCAACGAACCTGCAACAGAGCTTTCAACTATACGCACCCTCCCTCGAACTCACTACCGAGCCAAATCAGAAACAATGATATCTATCCACATTCAGGAAACAACTAAAAACCATCCTCTTTCATGAATACCTTGAACCAGAAACAGACAACCTTCACTGACTACCCACAGTCCTCCTGTCAAATCCCCAAAATACCCTCTAAGAGACTCATGTCAATTGTCTAAGTCATTACTATCTGTTCGGATCATCAATGTTGGCCCCCTCGGTGACGGCTCTCCCCCCCCCCCCCTCTGTATAATGATTACTGTCCACCCCCCCCCCCTTTTGTGTTAAACCGCTTTGACCCAGTGAAAATAAAATATAAATAAATAAATATAAATAAATAAAAAGAGCCACCAAAATGGTAAAGGGGATGAAAGGATATCCCTATGGAGAGAAGCTATAAAAGGTTAGGGCTCTTCAACCTGGAAAAGAGACGGCTGAGGGGAGATATGATAGAGGTCTATAAATTAATGAATGTAGTGGAATGGGTAAACGTACACCATCAAAATACAGAAAGACTAGGGAGCATGCAATGAGGCTACAGTGTAACCTATTTAAGACTAATAAGAGAAAATATTTTTTCACTCAACGTGTAATCAATCTCTGGAATTTGTTACCGGAGTATGTAGTGAAAGCTCTTATTGTAGCCAGGTTTAAAAAAGATTTGGACAAGTTCCTGGAGGAAAGGTCCATAAACCATTAAGGGGACCCAGGAAATCTACTGCTTGCCCCAATACAAGCATTGTGAAACCTGTGTCTTTTGGGGAAACTGCTAGGTACTTGTGACCTAGATTTGCCACTGTTGGAAACAGGATACTGGGCTTCATGGATCTTGTTGAGACCCAGTATGGCATATCTTATGTTCTTATGGGCAGCGAGGAACACGGAAATGCTGTGTTCTAAGGCCAGCATTTGGGCCTCACACTCAGGAGTGGGGCCCTGTGATACAGATGCCGGGGTGACCTGGTCTGGTGTCGAGGAGAGGGTGTCCTCGCTGGGACAACCCTCGGGAGACCGGGCGCCCTCGCCAAAGGCCTCTTCATCGGTTTGAGGTACCTTTCTAGGTCATTCTCTCTCCGACTCTTCGGATTGTTGCAGGGGCTGAGAGACCGGGTACATTTCTCACGCTTATCCGACCTCCCGAACAGCATCCACAAGGCCTTCTTTTTCCACTCATGTTCGGGGGACCCTTGGTCAAAGTGCCTGCGGGCCCGCGGGGGAGCCCTAGGCAGCTCCGAAGGTTGCAGGGCCTGTGAGTTCGAGGCCACCGGAGATACTGGGGTTGAGCCTGCCTTATGGAAGATGTCGTCCTGCTTCTGCCGGCGGCTCTGGATGGCGTCAGAGGACATCTTTTTATATAAGGAGCATTGTTCCGGGCCGTGATCGGCGCCCAGACACCAGTGATAAGAGTCATGGGCGTCTGTAAGCGACATTTTTTCAGAACACTGATCACATTTTTTGAAACCGGTGGCCATTGGGGTGAAAAAGATCCCTGCGAGGTCAAAGACCCTCAACACAGCCAGCAGTTAAAAAGGACACATAAGTGTTAAGGTAGAAAGGAAGGGAAAAAAACGGTTCCTGAGACCGACCACCGAAGCAGTGGCACTAGCCGGAAAAACACAAGTAGTAATTAGACCTTACCTGCTAATTAGTGTTCCTGAAGGATCCCCAGTCCAGTCCCTTTCTTCTGGGTTGTGCTCCTCTTCCTGCAACTTGGAGACTGAGTACGTCATTCTTTGATGACATCAGGATATATATATCACTGGCACCACCCACCAGCTTCAGTATCCTGTTGACAAAGCAAACTTAACAGAGAGACAACTAAGCAAATGAAACTAAAAACTGTAACACTAAACAGAACCACACACACCTCCCTCTCCCAGGATAGGGATATCCCAAGCCCCCTAGAGGAGGCGGCTTACCTGAACAGTTCCTTACCAAATTCGATAGCAATCCTGATAATTGGGCTTTGCGACCGCCTATTCCGCTCCGTTACCGAAGCCAGAGAGAAACTCCTGGCAAAGAAAACTCCCCCAGGTTCCAACCATCCCCCTGAATCGCTTCGGGACGGTATCTGCACCTCGAGCGGGATCAGGGACTGGACTGGAGATCCTTCAGGAACACTAATTAGCAGGTAAGGTCTAATTACTTCTTCCTAAGCGTCTCTCCAGTCTAGTCCCTTTCTTCTGGGATGTAACAGAGCAGTTCAAGCATAGGAGGGGCCTGCCAAACCGGACCGAAGCACCACTCTCCCTAAACCGGCATCTGCCGCTGCCTGAACATTCAACCTGTAGTACTTGGCGAAAGTATGCAGAGACCACCAAGTAGCCGCCCTGCAAATTTCCAGCAGAGGAACTAAGCTAAACTCCGCCCACGAAGCGGCTTGAGCCCGCGTAGAATGAGCTCGGAAACTGACTGGAACTTGCCTTCCTTTTAGGATGTACGCTGAAGCAATGGCCTCCCTGATCCACCTGGAAATAGAAGCCTTGGCCACCGCTTCTCCCATGCGCGACCCCCCGAATAAAACAAGCAAACGCTCCAACTTGCGGAACGACTTCATACGCTTGAGATAGCGCTTCAGAATTCTTCGTACATCCAGGCAGTGCAACCGCGCATCTCCCTCCCCTTGCCCCAAACCAGCCAAGGAAGGGAGAGACACCGACTGATTTATATGAAACAGAGTGACCACCTTGGGCAAAAATGACAGAACTGTCCGCAAAACTACCTTCTCTTTGAAGAAAACGAGGAAGGGTGGACAACACGACAACATTTGCAACTCCGACAGCCGCCTGGCTGAGCAAATAGCCACTACGAAAACTGTTTTAAGCGTCACATCCTTTAGTGACGCACCTTCCTCTGGTTCGTACGGCACCCCCGTCAAGGAATCCAACACTAGATTGAGATCCCAAGGAGACACCGCCGACCTCTGTTGCAGCCGAAGACGACTTACTGCCTTCAGAAATCAGACCACATCTGGGTGTTCGCCTAACGCTTTACCTATAATCTTGCCCCTGTAACATGAGATAGCTGCTACCTGCACCCGCAAGGAGCTGGCTGCGAGGCCCTTCTCCAAACTGGCCTGCCAAAAATTTCAGCACCTCCGGAATGGCCATTTTCAAGGGTCTCTTCCGCCAAACATTACACCAGTTCTCGAAAATGCGCCATATACTCACCTACGCTAAACAGGTAGAACGCATGCGCACCTTTAACAAGGTTGAAATCACTGCCCCTGAATATCCTCTCTTACATAGCCTTGCCCTTTCAATAGCTAGGCCGTAAGCGAGAACCGATCCACTTGTGGCATTCTCAGTGGCCCTTGACTGAGAAGATCCTCTCTTAACAGTAGGCGCCAAGGGTGATCTGCCAGTAACCAAATGAGATCAGCATACCACGGCCTCCGCGGCCAGTCCGTAGCTATCAGGACCACCAAGCCCTGATGCGCCTCTATCCTATCTATAGGAGTGGAGGAGTGGCCTAGTGGTTGGGGCAAGGTACTTCAGGCCGGAAGGTCGGGGGTTCAAATCCCACTAGAGGACAGCAACCTTGGGCCGGAAGGACTGGGGATTCTAGTCCCACAGGTGCTCCTTGTGGTCTTGGGCAAGCCACTTAACACTCCATAGCCCATGTTCCCTGTAAAATAGTTATCTCCAAGTTATAATGCCCTGTTCAATGTAATTTCAGTTTGTTCAATGTAAACCGCACTGATGCAGAATAGCGCGGTATATAAGAGAATGTAAATAAAATAAATAAATCCTTTGAAGAACCCTGCCTATAAGCGCCCACGGAGGGCATACATACAGCATATATACATACATACACACACACACACATACAGCAACCTCTCCATGGGCCACCGTTGAACTAGGGCATCTAGGACCACTGACATCCTTTCGTTTCTTCTGCTGAAGAATCAAATCATCTTGGCCAACTCCCAGCACACCATCTGGTCCTTAATAGGCAATCCCCAGTGGTGCTCTACCTGCTCGTAGACCTTCTGGCTGAGCTCCCACTCGCTGTGATCCACCTTGCACCTGCTGAGGTAGTCGGCCGTGATGTTGCCACTCCGGCCACGTGTTGAGCCGATAGAGCTAACAGATGAGCCTCGGCCCATAGTAAGATGCTTTCTGCCTCCTCTTCCAGTAGAGGGCTGCTCATGCCGCCTTGCCAGATGATGTAGGCCACAGCTGTCACACTGTCTGAAAGAACTCTGACCACCCTCCCGCAAACCCAACGCAGGAATGCTCTGAGAGCCAGGGATACTGCCCGTAACTCCAACCTGTTGATGGACCACTGAGATTCCTGGACACTCCAGAGTCCCTAAGAAAAGTGCCCCTCACAGTGCGCCCCCCAGCCTGACAGGCTCGCGTCCGTCGTCACCTGAACCCACAGTGGAGCTTTGAGGGGCATTCCCTTCTCTAGATTTCCCGGCGAGAGCCACCACTGTAGGCTCTCCTTGGTCACTGACGCACAGGGTAGTGTCACTGACAAGAGCTGATTCTGATGGGATCAGCGACGAAGCAGAGATCGCTGGAGCGGACGCATGTGGGCCCTGGCCCAGGAACCAGCTCCAATGTCGCTGCCATAGTCCCCCGAATCTGTAGGCAGTGCCATGCCGAGGGTGCCTGCCGAGCTATAAACTCCCGCACTAGGCATCAGAAGCTTTCTGCCCTCTGAACTGGCAGGAACACCCTGCCCGCGAGCGTATCGCACCATGCCCTCAAATACTCTATCACCTGAACGGCACCAGCCTGCTCTTTGATAGATTTATCACCCATCCTAACTTCGGAGAAATCCGACCACCCTGTCGGTTGCCTTCCAACTCTTCTCTTTGGACTTGACCCTGATCAACCAATCGTCTAGGTAAGGATGGACCAGAATACCTTCTTCGCGTAGAGCCACTGCTGCTACCACCACCATCACCTTGGTGAAAATACGCGGGACCGCTGCCAAACCGAACGGCAGGGCCTGAAACTGAAAATTCCCCTTTGACACCGCGAAGCATAGAAACTGCTGATGTACCTCTCTGATGAGAATATGTAAATATGCCTCGGTGAGGTTGAGGGAGGTTAGGTACTCCCCCTGCCGTACCGCCACTATCACGGACTTCAGAGTTTTCATATGAAAATGAGGAACCCGAAGACAGCGATTGACTCGCTTGAGGGTACAACAAAATAAATGGAGTATTGACCACAGCCACATTGATCTTTTGGCACTAGTATGACCGCTCCTAAGGCTAAAAGTCTTGTCAAGATCTCCTCCACCGCTACCTGCTTGGCCAGCGATTTCCAAGGAGACTGGACGAATGATGGGAGAACCGATCTCGCAACCTCTAGGGCATAACCGTCTCGTACAACCTCCAAGATCCATTGGTCGGACGTGACACAGGCCCAGGTGGGAAAGAACTGCCGTAGATATCCCCCTACTGGCAGAACACTCCCCCGAGCCAACGCTGTCTCATTGTGGTTTCCTCGGGCCAGAGGTGGCCGAAGAGGCCCCAAAACCTCTTCCTGTACCTCGAAACCCCCGGAATCCTTGACGAGCCAGCCTAGGCCTCCGGACATCCCTCTGTTGTGACTGCCTGACCAGGGAAGCGACTGTTTAGGTCTGTCTTCCGGAAGCCTGCCACCCTTAGACTCACCTAGGTCCTTCACTAACTTTTCCAAATCTTCCCCAAAAAAGCAGCTTACCCTTTAAGGGCAGTCTGCTAAGACGAGCTTTGGAAGAACCATATGCCGCCCAGTTGCGGAGCCAAAGGTATCTACGAGCCGCCACTACAGAAGCCATATTTTTGACAAACTTCTAATGAGATCATATTGTCTATCCGCCAGATAGGCCGCCCCAGACTCAATTCTCGACACTTCTCTCTGTGGCTCTACCAGAGGCTCCCCAACCACTTGGAGCTGTTGGGACCATCTCAGACAAGCCTGGGCTACCCAAGCCCCGCACACCTACGCTTGCAGGGCCAGAGCACTCACATCAAAGGCTTGCTTCAGCAAAGTGTCTAGCTTCCTGTCCTGGACATCCTTAAGGGCTGCACTGCCCTCCACCGGGATGGTAGTCTTCTTGGTCACTGCCGATACCACCGCATTCACCCTGGGTGACTTCAACAGCTCCTTTTCAGTTTACGGCAAAGGGTACAAACGCGACATTGATCGCACTCCTCAATCCGGCCTCCGGTTGATCCCACTCCTCTTGAATCATCTGCCGAACCACCCTGTGGACTGTAAAGACTCAGATTTTCTAACAGCATGAATCAACGGATCTTCCAGAGTCTCATCCTCTGCAGGAACCCCTGCGGCCATGTTGAGAACCTTCAAGGATTCTCCAATCAAAGCCGGCAACTCTTCGACGAAAGACTCTCACAATTCTCGCCTGCTCTTCTGGAATCTCACCTTCCTCTAGCTCATCTTCCTCTTCCCCCATCTCTTGATCAGAGACCCCTTTTTCTAGCGCCTCCGAACCAGGGGAAAGGGGTTCCTCTTCCACCTCTGTTCTAGAAAGCTTGGAGAGCATTTCCTTTTCTAGAATCGACTTGCTCTCCACCTCACGCTTCCGTGTGCGCCCCTAATCCCCCTGTTGACACATATAGAATGCTTTGTGTGGAAGCAGGACAAACTTCGGAGAAAAATCTCCACAGAGACCTTCGTCCCCTGCAGAGGTCCCAGGTTGTAGCTGAGACGGGCCTTGCTGCTCCGAATCCAAGGCTGGGAGAGACCTCTCCTGACTTCTTGAGACACAGCTTCCAGTTGATTCTGGGGCCTGCTACCCTGGAGCCCCTGTTCTACCGAGGCCGCCTCCAAGGCGCAGCCTCTACACACCTGTGTCCGAAACAGCCTCTCTGAACTCCGCAGAGCAAACCATGCTGCCGTGCAGGCATCTTGACAGCCCAACTTTTTTTTTTTTTTTTTTAAACAGCAAGGGTACCCTAAAAACTAACGGAAAACCCACTAACATATATATAGCAATATCTCCACATCAATAAATATATACACACACATACACATACACATATATACACACACATACACACACACACATACACATATACACACTACAATCAGTGAAAAGTATTTAAAAGTTGCAGAACCAACTTTTCTGCCCTCTGCACTGCTGTTTTTCAAAAACAAACAGCTTTCCCCCTTACAGCAAGGCTGCCTGCTTGCTGCCCTGCCACACACCCGGCCTGCAACTCAGACGCGCGAAAAATGTGCAAAACCAACGGGGAGACCAAAACTTTACTTTCCCCTTCACCTCTGGGTTCGCAGAGCGTTTCACCGCGGCCTCGGGATCACCTGCCTTCTTCGCGGCTAGTCTGCCCCGCTCTGCTGCACTCTCTTATCTCATTTCCGCCAAACTTCACGACGCTGCTCTTGTGCCTCCGTCTTCCCGCCCTCGTGCTCAGCCGCTTCTAGGGTTTCGGCAACGAGGCGGTAGCCAGCACAAGAGGCCCTTCCCGCAGTGGATCCGGTAGCACTGAAACCTTGCCGGACCACCGCCTCAGCGATTACTTTTTTTTTTTTGCGCACAGCACTGCCTCGGGCCGCAGCAAAACTCCTCCGATCCCACTCTGAATGTAAGGGGGGAGGGGGCAGAGGAGAATCTTACTGGATCCTGACCGTCAAATCAAATAAAATTGTAAAGGATTAGGAAATAAATGAAACAAAAAATCCCTTCTAAACCTAAGCCTCTCCAGTAAGCCCCTTTTTCTCTGGCTTACTGCTCCTTCAGCTGCATTGGAGACTGAGTATACTGAAGCTGGTGGGTGGTGCCAGTGATATATATATCCTGATGTCAAAGAATGACGTACTCAGTCTCCAAGCTGTACGAAGAGGAGCACAACCCAGAAGAAAGGGACTGGACTGGGGAGACGCTTAGGAAAATATATTAAACAAGAAAAAACGTTTTCCAGGGACGAAACACACAGCCAAAGGACTCTGCAGAAAAAGGGAGACAGAGTAAGATGGCACCCTTGGGTGGGAAGGGGACCACGCATGCGTGGTATCATTCCCAAAGGCTTTCTTTGAAAGCTGGGGAAATGCTCCACACGGGATCCATCGGTGCCAACGTCATCCATATGAGAGGACAGACTTCCTACTTGCTCTTGGAGAATGAGAGGTTTCCAGATTGCTACAAGCAATGTTGTTTACAGTGAAGGGACACCATATTTAAGGTATTTGCTTACAATTATTGCTCTTCTCAAAACAGCTCAAAGTGAGATATAAACTAATACCAATATCAATCAAAAATGAGGTGCATCAATATCTAAATCATACCAAGCCCATCATGTCCGAGGAAGCCCAGGTTCTATTTTGCTATTTAACATAAGCTCGGAAAACCCATCAGGCAAATCAATGCTCAACATTAGTGGATTGAGGCACCATCCTAGGAATCTCTCTGCCCAGAGGTTTAGGAGAGTTACATCTGCTTCAGAAAACCACCTTTATATTTCCTACAGTCTGATCCTTCAGCTAAAGTTCTGTGAGCAGGGAGTGCGTTGCAACATCTTTTATTGGAACAATGTAAGTTATTTAAAAGTGCTGGTGTGCCTGAGCTTCTGAGTGATCATAAGTCAATTCTTGATATGTACAGTGTGTGGGGAACTGATTTAATTGCTTTTTTCACTAATTGTCCATCTCTTTGCAACTAGCGAGCTGCTGCTGATTCCACAAGACACTTGACTGAACTTCTGATACCTGTGCACAAACATTACACAAATCCTACCAGTATCACATTACCGTGATGCAGTTGTTGTAGGCATCTCGAACAACCTCATACTCTATTTCCTTCCAGCCCTTCAGGGACTTGTCCACGAGCACCTGTGTGGTGTGGGCAAAGGCCTGGCAAACCAAAGTGGTCAGCTCTTCTTTGGTGTTGGCAAATCCAGAACCCAAACCTCCAAGGGCATAGGCAGATCGCACCAGCACAGGGTAGCCCAGTCTCTCAGCCGCAGCCTGTGCCTAGAGAGAGAAAAAAAAATGGGAAAATTAAGAAGCTACACTTCACACACTGTCCGTCTGTGATGAGCTGCCAACAGAATGATCTGGCAATTCGCTCTTACCCATTTCATTTGGCAGGAAAACACTACAGAAATGCATGCCCATTGCTTATATTTTTTTTGGCCTACTTGGCATATTCCCCTTCCACCCCCCCCCCCCCAACCTGGTTAGCACATATACCAGTCTCCCATCCTACTGTATACAATGCAGAAGAGGATACGGAGGAGGGTAGAGAGATAACATGAGTCAGTACTCAATTCCATTCTCACTGGCTTCCCAGCTGCTAGCTCAGATCTGTGAGCTGCATTTTGTTAGCATGGGGCACATCACATGCTGCTCCCCTCTCACAGTACAGTAGAAGTAAACTTCAACTGGTCAGCAAATCTGAACTGAAAAATTGAGGCCTGCTTGGTGGCAGTGAACATCACTATATCAACCATAAGCAAATGTGGCATTGTAATTGAAAAAACAAATGGGGAAAACATATAGAACATGAATCAGGGAAGTCTTTCCAACGCCACCATATGCGTATGTGTGCACGCATACATGAACACCCCATCTATATCTGCACTGCCTTCATATACCATCTCTCTGTTTTGTCTATATCTGTTTATGTGCATCTCTCTCTCCATTTCATTTCTGTATGTGTATGTATCTTTGGGGCTGCTATGTTTGTATTAAGTTTGTATATAAGCCTAACTCACCCCTGAAAACCTGGGGCACATTCAACACCCCATCCACAGAGCAGCTCTCCCACATCACAGCAATCAATACAAGCACTGCTCCTACAGACCCTTGCCCAGTGACTTGGATCAAAGCCATCAAATCAAGCTTTATCCGCACCATACACAACATGGTGCACAGCTCTCTGATACAAGGGATCATGCCAAATCAACTAAAGCTCACCATGATAAGACCTATCCCAAAGAAAACCACACTCGATAAGAACAATCCAGCAGCATACAGACCGATCTCAAGCTTACCCCTACTGGCAAAAATAATTGAAAAGGCAGTACAGCACCAACTACAAGAACACATTGACAAACACGCTCCATTGGACATCAACCAACACGGATTCCGCCCCAACAATGGGGTTGAAACACTCCTGATATACCTCTTCAACAACATTCTCCGCCTCACAGACAACACCAAAAAAGGAATCCTAATGATCTTCATCGACATTTCATCAGCATTTGACACAGTGGATCACAAAACTCTACTGGAAAGATTACATAAAATCGGGTTACATGGATCCACCCTGAAATGATTCCACTCATACATAACCGACAGATACAGGTCAAGGTAGGCCACAACACCTCCCGACCCATAAAAGTCCTACAAGGAGTACCACTAGGATCGGCCCTATCAACACTTCTATTCAACCTCTACATACAGCCAATATTTATTTATTTATTTAAACGTATTTCTATACCGCCTTATCCTGCAATCAAGGCGGTCTGAACAGCAAACAATCAATACGATACAGGGTATAGTGTGTACATGCAGTGAGTAGTGTATTTATTTATTTATACATCTTTTCTATACCGCCACTTCCAGCGATCAGTGGCGGTTTACAGGTAACAAACTTTAATAATAGAGTACTATTATTTTACATAGAACAGATTTAGAACAATGAACATTCAACTATTAAATGTAACTCAAAAAATACAATGAGATAACAGGCTACCAACAGTATATCAACAGTAATGGGATATATTTACATTAAATTACAGTTATTCACATTAGCGACAAGTAATTGCTTTCAAAGAGTAAGCTTAACTAGGTGAGCAATGTGAATGTGTGGGAAAGATTTTATGCCTTGTCTAGGTAGGGTCAGTGAGTGACTGATGATCGGTGGTTTTCTCTGTGTTAGGATTATCTTCAATGTGGAGGTTATTGTAGTGCAGAGTAAATAGATGGGTTTTTAGATTTTTTCTAAATAATTGAAGGTCCTTGATTTCTCTGATTTCAGACGGGAGGTTGTTCCATAACGTAGGGGCGAAGTATGAGAAAGCTGTGTTGCTTGTCTTCTGACTTGTCTTTCGAATAGAATCAGGGACTTGTAACGTGTGAAGGTTTATTCTTCGTCTTGATCTATTTTCATGTGGGATGTTGATGAGCGTAGATAAGAAGGATGGAGCTATATTATTAAAGATCTTAAATGTATTGACTAAGGACTTATAGATGATTCTGCATGAGACGGGTAACCAATGGAGAGCGTAGAGAATCGGAGATATATGCGTGTGAGTGTGTCTGGACATTGATTCTTGTGGTGCTATTTACAGCGTGCACTATTTACAATGCTATGGGTATCAGTTCCTTGCTTAATTACAATTATAGTGACATGTGGGTGGAATTGAGGTGTGACAATATGCGACATCATGAAAGAGCACAACATACAATATACAATCTACGCCGATGACATCATGATATACACACCTATCACAGTCGACAACCCGGACTACTCCAAAATAAACTGTCTCATACACATGACCAGATGGTTTCAAAACAACCACCTCACAATAAACTACAGCAAGACTGAGGCACTAATCATCACTCGAAACGCTGACTTCATCCCTCCACCCAACATCAAGATAGAAGACACAACCATACCCATAAAAGCGGAAGTAAAGTACCTCGGAGTGACCCTGGACAAGGAGCTGAATTTCCAATCACACATAAGCAGAACCACCAAAAGCGCATATGACAGGATGAGACTCAGACGACTTAAGCCCCTCCTCGCCCTAGAGCACTTCCGTAGAGTCTGCCACGCACTAATAACACCACTACTAGACTTCTGCAACCCAATCTACCTTGGTCTATCAAAACAAACCCTCAGACCGCTGCAATTGGCACAGAACACAGCGGCCCACATAATATCTGGCACAACACCACAAGAACACATCACACTCATACTGAAAGATCTACACTGCCTCCCAATCAGCTCACACATAAAATACAAGACAGTCAAACATCTTCAAGATCAAACACACATCAGCCCTCAGCCTACATACATTCATACAACCTGAAACAAGCACATGACCAAGGAGAAGAGGCACATCCAATCGCATAAATACCCCAAAGGACCTCATCAAGACCCGCAAGGACACCGCGGAACGAGCACTCTCCCTGGCTGCCCCAGCAATTTGGAACACCCTCCCAGACGTACATACGACAGACCTCAAAGACTTTCACAAGCAGCTGAAGACAACACTATTCACTGAACACTATGGACACGTCACATGAACTACTCACCAAGAAAGAACAAGAGACCCCCCCCCCCCACCCCTGACCCTTGTATATAAGAATGTATAATAGCCCACGATGTATAATAGCGCACGATGTAGACAGCTCAACAAGAATCAAATGCACACCACCACAAGCACACATGTATCACTGCATGAAAACACATGAACACACTTATGATTGTTTGCAGTGGAGTTCGCCTTGATTGAAGGAGAAGGCGGTATAGAAATACTGTTAAATAAATAAATGTTTATACATGCTTGGGCATGTCAGTGTGTGTGTGTGCGTGCATGTGTGTATGTACCTGTGATGAGGAAAGAAAATGAGAAGTTAGGGATAGCTGAAAGGTGTAATTCTGTAACCATTGTTACTGAAATCAGTGTTCCAATGCAGCAGCTGTTCCAACTCCTTTACCCGAAGAAATTAATTTGGCATGTTTTTTTGGGGGAAGGGGGTCAGTGATTTCTAAAGCAAAGTAACTTCCCACAGTTCACCACCTCCTTACCTGTATCTACAGCAGGGGTTCTTAAGCCCAGACCTCAGGAAGATACCTATCTCAGTCAGGTTTTCAGGATAACCACAATGAATAAGCATGAGAAAGATCTGCATTCCATAGAAACAATGCATGCAAATTTCTCTCATGCATATTCATTGTGGTTATCCTGAAAACCTGACTACCTAGGTGTGTCCCAAGGACTGGGTTAAGAACCCCTGGTCTTCAGAGAAAGCGTAGTTACTCACCTGTAGCAGGTACTCTCTGGGGAGAGCAGGAATCAGACCTCACATACGGGTGACATCGATGCCGACAGAGCCCTCACGGAAGCAGCCCCCAGCTTTCAAAGAAAGCCTTTGGGAGATGCCACCATGCATGCGTGATCCCCCTTCCCGCCCAAGGGTGCCATCTAGCTCAGTCAGATGACATAGCTAAAAGACGGCAAAAAATAAAAGATGGTAAAGGAACAACTCCAAGGGGAGGAGGGACGGTTGTGAGAACCAATTCCTGCTGTCCCCAGAGGACTCCTGTTACAGGTGAGTAACTACATTTTCTCCGGGAACTCCCCAGCTCCAGCTACCGAAAGCGCATAGCAAAAACAGGGGCTCCTTCACGGGGAGCCACAAGCAGCAGCAAGTGAGTCTGTGTCCACAGACTGCAATAGGACCCGTGTCCGATGAAACCAGCACTCCAGTAGCCTGAACACAGAAGGGATGGAGGGGTAGGAGTTGCCTAAACCCCGAAAAAGCTACGAAGCACAGCATGGCCGAAGGCACTGTCCCGTCAGAACTCTCTTTCCAGGCAGTAATTGGCTGCAAAGGTATGGACTGAAGACCAGGTGGCAGCCCGGTAGATATCCACCATTGGGAAGAGTGCAAATTTGCCATGGCCCTGACAAGGTGCGCCAGGAGATGGCCTTCCAGTGGGAGCCCGCCTGCTCATAGGCGAGGGCGATACAGTCCGCCAACCAAGTGGACAGCATATGCGTGGACAGCATACGCTTGGTCACCACCTCCCCCAGCCTACTGGGGTCGGAGGAGAAGAAAAGCTGAGAAACCTTGCGGTGGCCCTGAGTGCATTGGATATAGAAGGACAAAGCCCTCTTACAGTTCAAGGTGTGGAGGAAGTCTCCGCCCAAATGGAGTTGAGGTGTTGGAAAAAAGGTAAGGAACACTACTTCCTGGTTGAGATGGAAGGGCAATACTACCTTCGGAAGGAAATTGGGGAGCGTGCAAAGCACCACTCTGTTCTTGTAGTACCTAGTATAAGGCACCTCCGCCACTAGGGTCTGAAGCTCGCTATCTCTGTGAGCGGAGGTGAGCGCAACCAGGGAAGCTACCTTCCAAGAGATGTAGCGAAGGTGGCAGGTAGCTAGAGGCTCGAAGGATGGGCAAGTGAGCTGCCCCAACATTACACTGAGATCCCATTTGGTTGTTGGAGGGCAAACCAGGGACTTCGATAGGAGCAGAGCCCAAAGAAAATGGGTCACCAATGGTTGGACCCAGATGGAGTTAGACTTGAGCCTGGATTGTGAGAGATTGAGAAGGTACTGTAATACCAATCCCACCAGACAGGAGAAAGGGTCAGCCCTGTGCTCGGCGCACCAAGCCGAAAACCTGCACCATTTGAGGCCATAAGCCTTCGAGGTGGAGGCCTTCCGAGAGGGCCAGAAAAATCTCTTCCTCCTCAACCGGAAGGTTGAAAGAGGCCAGAGTGACCCTCTCAGCAGCCACACTGTCAGCGACAGGGATCCCAGGATGGGGTGCAAAAGAGAGCCCCCCTCCTGAGACAGGAGTCCTGGAAAAGTCCCCAATGGGATGGGGATCTCCACCGACAACCGGAGGAGCAATGGGAACCACGGTTGCCTGGGACACTGAGGGACTATCAGGATGAGTGAGGCCCTATCATGGAGGGTCCTGAACAAGGTCTTGGAGATCAGCAGCGTGGGAGGGAAAGCGTACATGAGGCCTTCCGAACATGAGACAAGGAACACGTCCGCTGCCACTCTGGAGGGGTGGGCCTGGTGGGAACAGAAGAAGCGGGGCAACTGGAAGTTGTCTGGGTTTGCAAACAGGTCCATTACGGGTTCCCCTCAGATCTGGAAAAGCCGATTGGCTACCCTGGAGTCCAGCTGCCACTCATGCAGCTGGAGGACTCTGCTCAGCCTGTCAGCCAGAATATTGTCCTGGCCTGGTAGGTACACTTCCCGCAGGAGGATAGCCTGTTGGATTGCATGTGAGCAGAGGATCACTGCCTCCAGGCAGAAGGCACAAGACACCGTGCCCCCTTGTTTGTTCAGAAAGAACGCTGCCACCTGGTTGCCTGTCTGGACCAGCACTGGCTGGTGACGCAGGTGGTGGTAGAAGACTCGCAGGGCTAAGTATATGGGCCGCAGCTCCAGGAGGTTGATCTGCTGGGTGCTCTCATCTGGTGACCAGTTGCCCTGGGTGCGGAGCTCACCGCAGTGGGCTCCACAGCTGAGCAGGGAGGCGTCTGTGGTGAGGACCCTCGAGGGACTCGGAGCCTGAAAAGGCATGCATGCCTCGAGATGCTGGAGAGATTGCAACCAGACCAGGGAGTCTGCCAGTTGGCGGGTTACAAAGACTGTGTCCCGGAGGCAACCCGTAGCCTGAGACCACAGGTCCCAAAAACATCACTGCACTGGCCTCATGTGAAAGAGAGCATCTGGGGTGACGTGGACTGTGGAGGCCATGTGCCCGAGGAAAGGCAGAAGCAGCCAGGCGGGCACGAGGGACGGAATTTACGTCCCGTGCCAGAGTCCTGAGACGGTCGGCTTGGTCCCTGGGCAAGAAGGCCTTTGACTGGAGAGTGTCAAGCTTTGCCCCAATGAACTCTAGACCCTGTGTCGGGAGGAGGTGAGACTTGGGTTTTTATGACAAAACCCAAGTGCTGCAGGACCTGGATGGTGTATGCGGTGGCCTGCTGTACCTCCAAGACTATGCCTCCCTTTATGAGCCAGTCGCTCAGGTAGGGAAACAGAAAGACCCCCTGGAGATGTAGGAAGGTGGCTATGACTTCTCCCTCACCAGGAATTTGTTGAGGTTGCGCAGGTCGAGGATAGGCCTTAGGTCCCCCGTTCTTTCTGGCACGAGGAAGTACCTGGAGTAGAATCCCTTGCCTTCATGGACCAGCAGCGGGCGCTGTCGTCTGGTACAAACAGTTCATCCGCCCCGACCACTGGGCCCTCGACGTCCCTAGAGGCCAAGCCGATCCTCGAGGAGACTAGTGACTGCCCTGAGAGAGCTTTCCCTTCGATAGGGAGATGATTAGCAGATATGGCACTCAAAAGAACTCTAACAGAGTTCGACTTCAGCCCTTCCCTCAAGAGGTGGAGGAGGTACTGGAGAACCCACCGAACCGGGCACGAGAAGGGGTCGATCTGGTGTTCCGAGCACCAAACGGAGAAGTGTTTCCACTTAAAGGCGTAAGCCTGCCTAGTGGAGTCCTTCCTCGAGGCAAGGAGGATTTCCTCGACCTCCTCTGGAAGGGCCACAGAGGACAAAGAGACTCATTCAGCAGCCAGGCCAAGAGGGATAGGGAGGATAGATTCAAGCGCAGTACCCGATCCTCCTCCTGCGTTAGCAAGTCCCTGGCAGAGCACTGGGGAACCGGAGGCTCCGACAACAGCCGGAGCAGGAGCGGGAAACCAAGGTTGCCGAGGCCACAAGGATCAGCGATGCACCATCCTGTTGAGCCTTGAACAGAGTCCTCGCAATGAGGGGGAAAGGAGGGAATGCATATAGGAGACTGGAGGAGCAGTCCAGAAGAAATGCATTGGGGCCCTCCCTGCCTGGGTGCAGTACCGGGCCGCAAAAGCGAGGGAGCTGTGTCTTCTGGGAGCTGGCAAAGAAGTCTATCGCTGGAGTGCCCCAGCATAGAAACAGCCAGCCTGCCACTCTGGGATCCAGTCACCACTCGTGAGGGTGAAGGATTCTGCCGAGTCTGTCCGCCAGGCCATTCTCTTGACCCGGGAGGTACGTCGCTTTGAGGGACATCCTCCGTCAGGCGGCGAAAGGGCAGATGAGGACTGCTTCCCTGCAGAGGGAGCACGACCCCGTGCCCTACTCTTTGTTGATGTAGAACATCGCTAACCCGTTGTCGGTCTGTACCAGAACAGACTTCCCACTGAGGAGATCCTCTAAGGTCCTCAGGAACCATCAAATGGCCCGGAGCTCGAGAAGGTTTATCTGCTGCTGAGTCTCCGCGGGTGACCACTGTCCCTGCATGCAGAGAGACCCGCAATGGGCTCCCCACCCTGACAGGGAAGCATCTGTAGTCAGCACCACATCGTGCTGTGCGGACTGAAAAGACAATCCCCGCAGGAGGTTGTGGGGATTTTGCCACCAGTTCAGGGACAAGCGGAGGTCGGGAAGGACCCTGACGTGCCCGAGGGACTGGCTCCATTGGGTACTGAGACACCACTGAGCCGTCCGCATGTGCAGGTGGGAGTGAGGAACCACATGCACGGTCGAGGCCATGTGGCTCAGAAGATGTAGCATGGACCGAGCGGCGACCTGGTGGGCACTTTGAACGCAAGCCGCCAGAGCTCAGATGCGGGTGGATCGATCCACCGGCAAGAAGGCAATGGCCTGTTGAGTATCGAGGCACGCCCCGATGAACTCGAGAGCCTGCACTGGCTCGAGGTGAGACTTTGGGTAGTTGACCAAGAACCCTAAGATCTCCAAGAGGAGGACAGTGCGAGACATCGCTTGCCTGGCATTCTCGACAGAGGAGCCCGTAACGAGCCAGTCGTCGAGATAGGGAAAAACCAGCATGCCCTGGCGCCGAAGGTGAGCGGCAACCATGACGAGGCACTTCATGAAGACCCGTGGGGCGGACGCAAGGCCAAAGCGGAGCACCCTGTACTGGAAGTGCTCCCTTTGCACCCTGAAACGCAGGTACTGCCTGTGTTGGGGGTGGATCAAGATGTGGGCGTAAGCGTCCTTTAGATCCAAGGAGCATAGCCAGTCACCCTGCCGGAGGAAGGGCAGCAGCACGCCAAGAGAACATCTTGAATTTCTCCCGCACCAGAACTTGTTCAGCTTGCAAAGGTCAAGGATGGGCCGAAGACCCCCCCCCCCCTGTCTTTTTCAGGACGAGGAAGTACCGGGAATAAAAGCCCCAACCTCGAAGGTGGGGAGGGATCTTCTCGACTGCCCGTTGGGCAAGGAGGGAGTGCAATTCCCACTGCAGCAAAACCTGGTGTGCGGGGAGTCAAGGAGGCTCCGCGGGGGAGAAAGGAGATGGAAGCCTGTCGAAATGAGGCGATAGCCCTCCCGGACGACCTGGAGGACCCAGGTGTGAGGTGATAAGCGTCCACGACGGGGCGAAGCAGGACAGGCATCCCCCCACTGGCTGCTGTATTGCCGGAGGGCGAGGGGCCATGCCGCTGGCGTCAAAACCCCTGAGGGGGTTGTGGGGGAGCCGGCGTCGGGGCCTTCGGGCCCTTTGGTTTATGGCGGCCCTGGCCAGGATTCCCCTGTGCCGGAGTGGTCGGCATAGGGGTAGCCGGGTACGGCGGGTAGTCACGGTACTGGAGGCCTTTTCTGGGGAAGGACTTCTTGGCTGGCTGCTTCTTCCGAGGCAGCATAGAGGTCTTGCGGGAGAGACGGGTTCTAGTGACGTACTCCGTCTCGATCTCCGCAGCCTTCTCCTCCATCGGCTTACCAAAGTTCTTCACTGAGGCAGGGCACGTCCAGGAGCTTCTTCTGCACCCACAGCTCCAAATCCGAAGATTGGAGCCAGGCCTGGCGGCAGGCTCCAATACCGCAGCCGCCACCCGAGCCAATGTCTCGAAGCCATCATAGAAGGCTCGAGAGATATACTTGGAGCAGTCGGCCACTGATTTCAACAGGGTGCGGAATCTGTCGAGGGGCTCCCCCTCTAGGCCCGCAGAGAAAACTCCAAGTTCTTTTGCCAAGTCGCAGAGGAACATACCAATGTATAATTGGTATGCCTGGATGCGACAAGAGAGCATGGAATCTTGATAGGCCTTGTGGCTCATGGCTCTCGATTCTCAGCCCAGTGGTACCGATGAGCGGGACTTCAGGCTTTTCTGCTTCCTCATGGCTGATTCCACCACCATCGAGGTGTGTGGAAGTTGGGTCTTTCTGAAGTCAGGCCCGCGCTGCACCTTGTACATTGTGTCAAAGTGCTTGCTCACAATGGGGACCAAGGCTGGGGCCTCCCACATGTGGAGCAACAGCTGAGATAGGATCGGCAGTACGGGCACAGCGAGGGATTCCCTGGGCGGGGACTCGTACTGAAGAATATTGAGTTCTTCAGCATGAGGGTCCTCCTCAGCCTGGGTGACCAAGCAGAGGGCCCGAGCCATGTCCCGGATAAACACCAAGAGGGAGGTGTCTTCTGGTGGTGAGCGCTGCTGGAATGCTGGCGGCAAGGGGTCTGACGGAAGATCCCGGTGGGTTTGGGGTTTTCAGGGAGGTGTCCCCATCGGACTCCCAGTCCGAAAAATCGGTCGAGGGATCCGAGCTGGGCGAGTCGCCCTGTCCGATGGTCGGTGGCCTAGAGCCGGAGGCCCTGGATGATCTCGCCTCCGAGGAATGGGAGAGCGAGCGAGCCAGCCAGCCAGAAGTCGAGGACCCTCACGAGGCCCGTGGTTCTCAGGGGTTTCCTGGACAGATTTTGGTGTCCCATGTGAGGGACCCATGGTCTCTGAGTGCAATTCAGCGAAGCTGGCTGTGAGCGCCTGCTGGGACGCAATGAATGCAGAAACCCTGCATTCGAGCACCAGAATACGGACTCCCACGCGGGCGTGGGGCCCTGAGACACCAATACCGGGGTCACTGGATCGGGTGTCGAGGAGGAGAGGGGGGTCCTCACTGGGATGACCCTCAGGAGACTGGGCGCCTTCGCCGGAGGCCTGTTTCCCTACGAAGTACCTTGCGGGGCCGCTCCTTGTCCGACTCTCAGGAACGCTGAATGGGACTAAACGACCGGGCGCGGGAGTGCTCGCACTCGTCATGAGTCCCGCACACCGACTTAGAGGCCTTCTTTTTGCGTCAGTCCACCTCGGGGAACCCCTGGTCAGAGTGCCGCCGAGAACGTGGGGCCGCAATGGAGGAGAGACGACCGAGGGCGCCACCGGGGACTCCGAGACGGCCTTCCGGAAAATGTCTTCGGACTTCTTATGGCTGAGTAGGGCCTTAGAGGACATTTTCTTACAGAGCGAACAGAGCTCTGGATCTTGGTCTGCTCCCATGCACCACAGACAACAGTCACGACTGTCCGTAAGCGACATGTTCCTAGAGCATCTATCGCATTTTTTAAATCCGGTGGCCATGGGGGCAAAAAAGCACCTGCGAGGTTGAAGACCCACACGGCCAGTGGTTGGGGAGAAAAAAAGGCGCGAAGCCCAAAACAAAAATTTAGGAAAAAATGTGTATCCCCAAGAGCTCTGAAATAGAGCAGGGGAAAGGACGGAAAGAGGACCGGTGCAACCGGAAAAAAGAGAGCCTGTTAAGGCGAGGAAAACAAAACTTTTTACAAGGGACGAGGATGTGTGTCTGAAGGGCTCCATGGAAAAAGGGAGACTGAGCAAGATGGCACCCTTGGGCAGGAAGAGAACCACACATGCGTGGTAGCAATCCCAAAGGCTCTTTGAAAGCTGGGGAATTGCTCCGCGCAGGCTCCATCGGTGCCGACGTCACCCATAAGTGAGGACTGACTTCCTGGAGAATATAGCAGACCCCTTCAGCAGTTGAGCGAATACAGTCTTATTTCAGCTTTTGAAGCACGAGGTTTGGAGTAAAATACTGGCAGGACAATTGACCGATTCAAGTGAAAAGTGGAGGCCATCTTGGGTAGAAACGTAGGATGGATATGAACAATTTTATTTAACAAATTTTGATATATCGTTTTTCTACAAGTCAAAACAGATTACATGGAATCAAGTGAATACAATGACCAATTTATCTAGAACATAATAAACATTTTACAATGAATGTTTTGAATAGAACAAAGAATAGTAAACTTTAGTTGCCAGGAACTATGTAGGAACTGTGATGAAAAAGTATCAAAACTTATTGTGTAGCTACATAACAATGTCGCACCATGATGCTGTTAAGTATACAGTGACCTAGTTATGTGCTCTGCATGAGCAGAGTGTAGCATGGCTGCGGCACACCTGTATTTTTTTTTAATCACATGATGTTTGGTATCGTGTAAAAACAATTCGTCAGATTTATAAATCGTGAAAAAATTGAACAGCAAATTTGCATTAAATTCCACCAGAAACTTGGAGATTCGTGCAAAGAAACTTAGAACAAGTTACAGCAAGTATATGGCGATGAATGCATGAATCGTGCTCGAGTTTATGACTGGTACAAACGTTTCCAAGAGGGCCGCCAAAGTGTTCACAATGGCAAACATTCTAGGCGGCCATCCACGAGAAGGAATGAAGACAAAGTTGAAACACACTGCATGCTACAATACACTCAAATTGTCGATTGACTTTCAGAAAGCTTGCTGAGGACATGTACATCAATTTTGGATAGGTACAGTCCATTCTATTGATTTGGGGATGAGACGTGTGTCTGCAAAATTTGTGCCAAAACGTCTATTCCCTGACCAAAAAAGAAGACTGTCTGCAGCCAGGGAGTTTTTGTTATGTGTTGAAAATGACTCAGATTTCATCATAAAGATTATTAGTGGTGATGAATCATGGGTTTATGGTTATGACCTGGAAACTAAGGCTCGATCCTCACAACAGAAGACCCCAGACTCTCCCAGACACAAGAAAGCTCGTCGGGTGAGGAGCAAGGTCAAGATCATGCTCACAGTTTTCTTTGATTACTGGGGTATTATTCATCATGAGTATGTTCTAAAAGGCCAGCTCACATATCACATCTTGTCCAGTAGTTCTTGGCCAAACAATTAATCGGCAAGTCCATGAGCCTCCGTACTCACCCGACCTTGCACGTTGACTTTCTCTCATTTCAAAAACTGAAATTGCCACTGAAAGGAAGGAGATTCGATGACTTGGAGACCATTAAGCAACATTCGACAGAGCAGCTTTCACAGCATAACAAAAGTAGTATTTCAAAATTGCTCCCCAGCAGTTGCAGAAACGTTGGAGGAAGTGTGTTTTATCAGAAGGGGACTTCTTTGAAGGAGACAGTGTACAATAACTGTCGGTGTTATACTTCTTGTGTTATTGTACAAGTCTCTATACTTTTTGATCATACCTCATATATGGTGGGGAGTGCACAATTGCTGGACTGGGCAGCCAGAGAGATGGACCGAGATGAGCCTTAGATGTGGTGGACTTAAATTTCAGTAAAGCCTTTGACACCATTCTCCACAGGTAACTTATAAATTGAGCACCCTAGGATTGGACCCTAAAGTAAGTGACTGGGTTAGAAATTGGTCGAGTAGGAGATGACAAAGAGTATAGGTAAATGGAGCTCACTCTGGGTGTGCAGCAGGGATCCATCCTTAGTCTGATTCTTTTTAACATTTTTGTTAGTAATATTGCGGAAGGGCTGTCGGGTAAGGTTTGTCTCTTTGCAGATGATATCAAAACCTGCAATAGAGTAGACATCCAGGAAGGTGTAGATAACATGAGGAGAGTTCTAGCAAAGTTGAAGAATGGTCTTGCATTTGAGCTGCAAAACTCCAAAGGAGCAGTACAGTATAGGGGGGTGAAGTACTTCTGTCCGCGAAAGAAAAATGGGACCTGGGCGTGATTGTTTCTGATGATCTTAAAGTAGCTAAACAGGTAGAGAAGTCAACAGCAAAAGCCAGAGGGATGCTTGGGTGCATAGGTAGAGGAAGGGCCAGCAGGAAGAAAGTGGTGATAGTGCCTCTGTATTAAGTCTTTGGCAAGACCTCATTTGGAGTATTGTGTGCAATTCTGGAGACCACACCTTCAGAAGGATATAAACAGGATGGAGTCAGTGCAGAGGGTGGCTACTAAAATGGTCAGTGGGTTTTGTCATAAGGCAAATAGCGAAAGACTTAAAGATCTCAATATGTGTACTCTGGAGGAAAGGCAGGAGAGAGGAAATATGATAGACACGTTTAAATACCTTCATGGCATAACAAACAGGAGGAGAGCCTCTTTCAATTGAAAGAAAACTCTGCAATGAGGGGGCATAGGATGAAGGTAAAAAGGGACAAAGGCAGAAGTAATATGTGGAAGTATTTCTTTATGGAAAGAGTGGTAGGTGCATGGAATAGCCTCCCAGTAGAGGTAGTAGAGACCAGGACAGTAGATGAATTCAAGACAGATCTCTAAAGGGAAAAATAAGGGACCATAGTAGGTGGTATTTTATTTATTTTATTTAACGGTATTTCTATACCGCCTTATCATACAATCAAGGCGGTGTCACAGCAATACAATCAAGGGTAGGGGAAGGGTATTTCATGCAGTGAGAAAATGTCATGGATTGCGTGTAAGAGGGTAGTGTAACAGATTAGGTTGAACTATGTACATTGTGAGCTATAGTACAGCATGAGCTATAATACATTGGTCTATACAATTAGGGTTTAAGATATATCGTGTGCCGTTGAACATTTTCTTATCACGGTTGGGAGGGGAAGGGGGAGGCTCCTGTTAGTATGATTAAGTAACATGTCCGTAGTGTTCTATGAACAGCATTGTCTTTAGCTGTTTGCGAAAGTCTTTGAGGTCATTTGTCGATCTCAGTTCGTCTGGGAGGTATGGAAGGGCAGACTGGATAGGCCATATGGTCTTTTTCTGCCATCATGTTTCTACGTTTGATGATATGATGTGCAGAGGTGATCTCTGGGAACAGCAGGAATAAGTCTTCACATATGGGGTACGTCGGTACCGACGAAGCCTGCGCGGGAACGCTCCCCAGCTTCCCAAGAAGGAAAGCTTTTGGGAGCATCCCACAGCACTCAGAGAGGAAAACTCCGCACTGGAAAGTGAGAAAACTAGAGAGGCTGAAGGAAAAGCCTCCCAAGTAAGTAATTCCGCTCTTACAGAGGAAAAGCTTGGTAAGAGGGTGAAGAGAATGGAGCTGAAGAAGACTTACGAAGTAGAAAGTCTATAGAAAGGAAAAATACATGCTGGCACAGGAACTATCATTTGATAGTGGTTAGACCTCTTTCCCTAGCAGGAAAAAGAGGAGAAACCTGTGACCTATAGGCATGAATATCCTGACAGCTCATAGAAATATAGAAAAAATGGATATCTTTTGGAAAGAGATCCATGTGTAAGGGTTAGAATGAAGGGGTGGATTGCCTCCATTGAGAAGAAGCAACTGTAGATTCTAACCCCAAGAGTCACAAGCATCTGATGATTGATCAGAAACCCTGCAGGTGCTGGGTTTGCTGAACCTGGTGAGAGGTTGGATTCTTCAGACCAGGACGATGCTTCCTGTTGGGGAACATCTGTATGATGGGCAAGTGATGAATAAAACCTTCTCCTGTGGGAAGAAAGTTTGGTAGGACATTTCCTACGTACTGGGACAGAAGAAGGTGTAGAACAACCCTTAGGAACAGGTAAATCAGTGGACAACTGAGTAACCTGACGTAAAGACTCCTTGTTGAAAAGATTTTCTCCAGTGCAAGGAGTATGTCCCAGTCGTTGTTGTGCCCATTTGTCCAAGTCTGAAGCTTGGAGCCAGGCTCTACGTCGTGCCCCTATAGCTACAGCAGAAGTCCTGCTAACAGACTCAAAAGGTCTAGGGAAGCACGAGAAAGAAACCAAGAGATATTCTGGACATGCTTAAGCAGTGAGGAATAGTCTGTACTCCTGGAATCTGGAAGGAAAGGAGTCAAAAGATGTAATTGCTTTGTGAGCTCCTCAAGAGAAAGACTCATATTAAAAATATATGAGAGAATTCTTGCAGAAAGCATAGATGTCTGGAAGGTTTGACGTCCAAAGGCATCTAGTGTTTTAGACTCACGACCTGGCGGATAGCACAGTTACTTACCTGTAACAGGTGATCTCTGGGAACAGCAGGAATAAGTCTTCACATATGGGTATCGTCGGTACCGACGGAGCCTGCGCGGGAACGCTCCCCAGCGTCCTGAAAGAAAGCTTTTGGGAGCATCCCACAGCGCCTGCGCGCTGCCTTCCCGCCTTTCCAACTGCCTCTCTCCAGTTCGAGTTTTAAAGCTGAGACAAAGAGAGAGAGAGGAAAGGAAAGATAGAGAGATACAACTCCTAGGGGAGGTGGGTGGGTTGTGAAGACTTATTCCTGCTGTTCCCAGAGATCACCTGTTACAGGTAAGTAACTGTGCTATCTCCAGGAACAAGCAGGAATGAGTCTTCACATATGGGGACTCCCCAGCTAGAGATGCCTGGGAGATCACCCAGATTGTGAGTCCCTGGGAAGGGCTCTACCTCTACCCATGAATCTCAGGCATCCAGTTCAGGGATGGAGGGTAGGAGTTGATTAGGCATGGAACAGGTGTTTGAGAACAGCCTGACCAAACAAGGCATCCCGGCGGGAGTCCTTGTCCAAGCAGTAATGGGCTGTGAAGGTATGAACCGATGCCCAAGTGGCCGCTCGACAGATTTGGTCGATGGACACAGAGTTTAGATGAGCCATAGAGGTTGCCATGACCCTCACATTGTGCGCTGTGACATGGCCCTCCAGAGAAAGGTTCTTACTTTGGTAGGCGAAGGAAATACACTGAGCAATCCAATTGGACAGAGATCTAGAGAACAAAGCCAGTCCTGCTCTGGAGGTATGGAAGGAGAGTTCCGAGAGAAGTCATCTTGAATTTCTCCTTGCATAGAAACTTGTTCAATTCTCTGAGATCTAATATGGGTCTGTAGCCCCCTGTCTTCTTTGGGATGAGAAAATAGGGGGAGTAGAACCCTGAGCCTTCTACTTCTTCTACGGCCCGTTGGGCAAGAAGGGTAGCAATCTCCTGACCTAGAAGGTTGAGGAGAGATGTTGGAGAATTGAACTGTTTCACCATGGTGTGAGGAGGAAGGTTTAAGAAATGAAGTTTGTACCCTTCCCTTATGATGGAGAGGGTCCACTGCTCTGCTGTGATTTGTTCCCATCTGGGAGCAAAGTGAGCTAACCTTCCTGGGATGGTGAGGGGCTCTGGATGTTCTAGAGCCAGAAAGGCTAAGTTCTCTAGTGGAAAGTCAAAGGCCCTGAGGAGGCTGAGGCTGTTGGGCCGTAGCAGTCCTCGCAGCCTGGGTTTTGGCCTGTTTTGGTTGTTGCTGCCTCTTTGTAGCAAAACGACCTTGAGAAGAGGCCTGACCATAAGAAGAAAATTTCCCTTTCTTTGAGAAAGATCCCTTTTTGAACAACCTCTTTTTGAAAGGAGCAGTAGTAGACTTTGAAAGTCTATCTAAAGCAGAATTTTCAGCATCCATTTGGTTGGCCTTTGCTTGCCAATCTTTGCCAAACAGGTTTTCGCCTGTACAGGGAAGGTTACCTAGACCATCCTGTACCCAGGATTCCAAATCAGAGGCTTGCAACCAAGCAACTCTGCGTGCACCTATGGCAATAGCCGAGGCTCTACTGACCCCCTCAAAAGAGTCAAAGGCTGCACGGTTGGAAAACTTGGATACATCCTGTGCCTGTTTAAGCCAGGTGATATATTCTTCTCTTATCTTCTGACATAAAAGGAGATAAGGTTTGCAGATGATCTGTAACTTCTTTTAGAAACATCCCCATATAGAGACTATAGGAGTTGATTCTGGCTACAAGCATACTGGCCTGGAAGATTTTCCTGCCAAAGGCATCTAGGGTTCTGCATTCTCTTCCTGGAGGAGCAGAGGAGTGCCTTTTTGTACTCTTGATCTTTTTCATAGCAGACTCTACCACAATGGAGTGGTGAGGAAGCTGAGTCTTATGAAACCCAGGACAAGGAGGAACACGATACATGGTGTCCAACCTTCTGGAATGAGGGGAGGTGGAAAGAGGAGTCTCCCATATGCCCAACATGTGTTCATAAAGAATCTCATGTATTGTTAAGGTGGCTGCCTCTTTAGGAGCCTTAGGATATTGTAGGATATCTAATTTTTTGGCTCTAGGTTCAGTCTCAGAGGTCACTGAGATGGACAGGCCTTTGGCCACCTCCCTAATAAAGTCCTGAAAAGACAAGTCTTCAGGAGGAGACATTCTCCTTTTTGGAGAAGAGGGTTCCTGAGGAAGGATCCCCGATGCTTCAATTGAGGCCTCTGAAGAGTCAGAGTCTTCAGAAGAATCGAAGTATCGACTGTCTGGATGTTCTCGTAGAGCCCGATACTCGTACCGGGAGGTATCGACATCGGGAGTAATCGGTACCGGGCCGGTACTGATGGGCATCACTGGATAGCGTACCGCTGCCGTCAATGCTGATGTCGATGCAAGCGGTACTGGTATCGGAACCGGAATAGGATCCTGTACCGGAATCGGTACGGGTACCGACAACGGGGTTTGTTGCGGAACCGTAGGCAGTGCAGCTTGAATGAATGCCGTGATGGCACGCTGCATGGTCAGAATATTCTGATCCATTGACGCCACCAATGTCTGGATATCGGTACAGGTAGAAGCTACCGGTACCCCAGAACATTTTAACAGGTGATCGGTCGAGGCCGAGCCATCGATGTCAACCTTTGACCCCATAGGTAGTGCTTTGGAAGCCGGAGCCTCCCGCCGGGGTATTTTTGCCGGTGTGGTATCCTCAAGAGTAAGCCCAGGGGCATCTCGATACTTAGAGGGAGATGAACTCTTTGAGGACCGGCCAGATTTAAGTTTGGTTACCTGAGATCCATAGGATGAAGCAGCAGCCCTGGAAGACGTCGATGCCACGGAAGCTGCATCGGAGGGAAACAGGGTACTGAGCTTAGCTGCCCGATTCTGTAACCCTCTTTTGGACATCATGGAACAGGACTCACAATCCGCAATGGAGTGGTCAGGACCTAAACATTTTAGACACCAGTCATGGGTGTCGGTGACAGAAATAGTGCTACTGCACTTTGTGCATTTTTTAAACCCGGAGGCGGGTTTTTCCATGAGGGAAAAATATCTGAAAAATGCACTGAAAAAAGGAAGGGGTTTTTTGTTTTTTTTTTAAAGAAAGAAAAAGAACCGGTGGTACCGGTGCGGAATCGAGAAGGCAGACACGCGACTAAAGAAAAATAAAAGAAAATAAGAAAATTCTTCAGCGGTGACAGGAAACACGACCTGCTGGCTCCGCAGAAAAGAAGAACTGGAGAGAGGCAGTTAGGAAAGGCGGGAAGGCAGCGCGCAGGCGCTGTGGGATGCTCCCAAAAGCTTTCTTTCAGGACGCTGGGGAGCGTTCCCGCGCAGGCTCTGTCGGTACCGACGATACCCATATGTGAAGACTCATTCCTGCTTGTTCCTGGAGATAAGAAGAGTGCTTTTTCTTACTCTTTACCCGCCTCATTGCTTATTCCACTACTATGGAATGATGAGGAAGTTAAATAAATAAATATAAATAAATAAATTCTTTTGAAACCCTGGAGAGGGAGGCACCTGATATAACAGATCAGTTGCCCTGGGAGGTGGGGGTACCCTAAAAGGTGTTTCCCACATTCCTAGAAGGAGATCCTGCAAGGAATGATGCAAAGGAAGCATTATGTTGTCCTTTGCTTTGGTGGAAACAGAGCCTTGTGCAGGATCATATCCTGAATAGGAATGGCAAGAGATCTTGCTATATCCAGAAGGAAACTCTGAAAAGAGGGATCCCAAACAGGAATCTCCATTGGACAGGTTAGATCTAGAGAACTAGCCTGAGTACCCACAGAGTTATCCAAATATATAGGAAGAGAAGATCCTGCAGGGTGCAGTGTAGAATGCTTAAGGGATGGTTGCTGGTACTGGGTATCAGGGGCAGCAACCGTCCTTACCACATAGTCCATGCCAGGTATCGACTCCAAGCTTGGTATAGAATGGAGCGATCCTGTTGAAAAAAGCATGGCAGGAGTTGGCCACGATGCTACTGTGGATACCGGTACCGATGCCAATACCGGTACCAATGTCGGAGTTGAGCCCGACAAAGACATCGGAACAGTCATCGGTGACAATTCAATCTGTAGAGGTAACCGAAAACCTCCGGCTACTATCCTCGGTACTGAAGCACCGGTATCGATCGATGTCGGTACCAAAACTTATTGGTACCCCGTCTTCTAGACTAGAGATAGATTCCAAACTCGGCATCGAGAGTAGCATGGAAAGCACCGACCGTAAGGATAATGAGGACATCGGTACCGGCTTTGGTACCGTATCTGATACCAGTGAAGGAAGGTCAACCAGTGGCAACTCAATCGGTCTCGGGGAACCGAGAGTTGCGGATCCGAATCATCGGAACCAAGCCTTCGGTACCGCCGAGAGCCGGTACCAAGGCGAGTCGGTACCCAGTCCTCCAGACTGGAGATCGATTCCAGACTCGGCATCGAAGGAAGAGAGGCTATCGATGCACATCTGGAGGGTACCGACATCGGTGGTAGTATCGGTTTTGGTACCGATAATGGAAAGTCAATCTGGAGAGTAACCACCGGTCCCGAAGGCACCGAGGACGCCAGACTACTATCCCTGGTGAGGAGTGTTTCATCCGACACCAGTGCCGATGCATCGGTACCGCTCGAAGCGATGCCACCATCGTTCACGGCTTAGGTATGTTCTGTGGGGGGTGAACCCCAGGAACAACCTGAAACCCCTTATAGGCTTTGGAGACCGAAGACTCCCGCCAGGGTTTTGAAGCCAGTGGGCCCTCGAGGGCAAGGCCGGAGCCGTCTACATGCTGTGCATGAGACCTTCCACTCGAGGACTGGCTAGTCTTAACAGACTGTTTGTGGGTTACCTGATCCTGTGTGGAAGAAGGGGACGGTGCCCTGAAGTTGGAGGGCAACCGTGTATCGAGAGAATCTCGATGTTGAAGACCTCTTCTCACCAAACTGTTGTCAGGACCCAAGCAGGTTAGACACCGATTTCGAGGGTCTAAAAATAAAGTGGTACCGCCACAGTCTGAACATTTCTTGGAGAAAGTGTCTGGCGGTTCCATGAAGGAAAAAGAGGCGGCCTAAAAGGCCTAAAAGACCGTGGGACACTATGAAGAAAAAATATCCCGTGGAAAAGGAGATTTTACAAGAAAAGAAAAGAAAACACCGGCGGTACCAGTGGCGTCGGGAAGACAGCCGCGACCACAAGAAAACTAAAGAAATAAAACAAGAATTTTCTGCGGTGACAGGAGGACGTCCTGCCGGCTCCGCGGAAAAACGAAAACTGAGGAGAGGCAGTTTGGAAAGGCAGGAAGGCAGCACGCAGGCATGCTGGGATGCTTCCAAAAGCTCTTGATTGGACACTGGGAAGCGTTCCCGCACAGACTCCGTCGGTACCGACGAACCCATATGTGAAGACTCATTCCTGCTTGTTCCTGGAGATTGCTTTGGAAGCCGGAGCTTCCCGCCGGTGCGGGAATCCTTGAGGGCAAGCCTGGAGGCATCTTGATGCTTGGAGGGAGATCTGCCCTTCGAGGACCGGCCAGATTTATGCTTGGTTACCTGAGATCCATGGGAGGAAGAGGCGGCCCTGGAAGACGTCGATGCTACCGAAGCTGCATCAGAGGGAAACAGGGTACTGAGCTTGGCTGCTCGGTTCTGCCGACCTCTCAGACATCATGGTACAGGACATACAATCCGTGATGGAATGGTCAGGTCCCAAACACTTTAGACACCAGTCATGGGTGTCGGTGACAGAAATAGTACCGCCACATTTTGTGCATTTTTTAAACACAGAAGCGGGCTTCTCCATGAGGAAAAAAATTTTAGGCCTAGGGCCCAAAAACTGAAAATGCACAGTAGAGATAAAGCGGGTTTTTTTGTTTTGTTTTTTAAAGAAAGAGCGACGGTACCAGTCCGACGTCGAAGAAGGCAGACGCGACACAAAAGAATAAAGAAAAATAAAGAACTTCTTCTGCGGTTACAGGAATACGACCTGCTGGCTCCGCGGAAAAGAAGAACTGGAGAGAGGCGGTTGGGAAAGGTGGGAAGGCAGCACGCAGGCGCTGTGGGATGCTCCCAAAAGCTTTCTTATTGGACGCTGGGGAGCGTTCCCGCGCAGGCTCTGTCGGTACCGACGATACCCATATGTGAAGACTCATTCCTGCTTGTTCCTGGAGATAAGTGTCATCCGTGCAAGAGGTATCGGCAAGGGAGCCCTGACAGTCGTTGCACAGTCCTGGTTAAGCCATGCTATTCTCTATGCTTCAATGGCTAGAGCTACTGAGCAATAAATTATATCAAAAGGTATCATAAGACGCTCAACAGGTGAAAGCTCACCTCACTATACAGGAATGTGCTTAAGTTATCCTTACTGATATTAGGGTCAGTAATTTGTTCCATAAAGTAATGGCCATAGTGCAGCATCTGAAGTTGGTGCGCTAAAATCTTTAAGATTAGCATGGAACTTTCAAACATTTTATGGCCGTGTCCGGAATGCACTGGTGTCTACTCAGAGGGGGTATGACAAGATGATTTTGGAGATTTTGAGCGTTTAAGTGCAGCTTTGATATAGACAGTGGGATAATTGTGGATATAACTGCCATGGGCCCTTGGTTAATCTATATTTAGCTTCAAGGCCAAATGAAAACACCTTAACTGAGAGGAACATATGCCAAGCAGCAAATTATAAATCTTGTAGGACCTCATGAAGAAGCGAGGCAAGGACCTGTTTGCACATAGACATGGATTTAAGGATGGCCTTGAAATCATTCCTGGTGGAGGGAATTTCACCTGGTACAAGGGCTAGAGCTTTGGTGAGCCTCGGGAGGGTAAGGTGATTCCCCTAAGCTTCCGATTGCAGCATTTGAGAGTTGGTAGACGAGCCCTCCTGCGCCCGAGTCTTCATCCGAGTGGTCCCAGGGGGTATTGGGCAGTCAGCTAAATTGAGACAGGGTCTCCAAGGGCACTTCCTTGAAAACATAGTTTTGTAAATGAAGAGGATGGTAGAGCTGCTGTGCCAGTGGGTGTAGGTTCTTTGTGAGGGCTGGGCAGTTCTGGAACCTGAGAAACCATGGATTATTGTAACACTGTAATGGTTTCTAAAATAAATTTCTGCATCAGTAGGAGGGATCCCTGCTGCAAGGTAGCCCGAGTCGACGACATTGGACCCAGAAGAGAAAAAGTAGTTTGCAGAGCCAGGAAAGATGAGAGAATTTCAGGAGAAAAGAGCCTGTGAGTCCTGAATGAACTATCATGTTCTGCAAGCTGTGAGTCTAAAGTGGCCATGTGCTTGGTCGTAGTGTGTTTCTTAAATGGCTGCTGACTGACCTCTGGCAGCGCTGCATTGTTCAAAGTAGCTGAAGGGTGAGCATGGTCCTTCTGTGCATGGCCGGCAGCTCCTGAAACCCTTGCAGCCAATGATATGGTGTGCTTGACCATGCAGCTCGGCTTCCTGTCTTTAACTACTCTCTCCCCAAGTGGTGAAGGAAATATTCCCGGAGGGAGAGGCAGAGTTTTAATCAAATTATTCTCAACTCCAGTAGTGACTTGTTCTGCAGGCTCCAGCATGACAAGTTCTGAAAGAAAATGTGTAAGGAGAAATTTCACATTGTTAATTTCCTTTCCTGGAATCCTGCTAGACCACTGCACCCCCTGCCAGCAGATGATGGAGACAGAGAATATTCCAGAAGCTTGAGTGACATCCCCCTTGGTACTTAACCCAAGACCTCTAGGGGTCAGCTTCAGTATGCCACTCACAAGCATAAAGACTTCACAGCTTAGCCAAAGGAGAAACTCCACTAACCATACTAAAGAAATATACTCCAATAAGGTCACTTGCAGCCAACTATGTACAAGAAAGGAGAACAGCACAAGGAAGGCCGACATAAGTAGAAGATCTCATCTGAATGTTATACCAGCTTGTTCCCAAATAGAAGAGGGTGGGTTGTGGACTGGTCTAGCAGGATTCCCGGAAAGGAAATTAATGGCAAGTGAAATTTCTCCTTCCAAATCATCCTGCTAGACCAGCCCAGACTAGTGGGAAATACCCAAGCTACTCCACCCTGGGGCGAAAAGAGGCAGCTGCGGCCAATATAGAGGATGTAAAATGAGCTGCTTTCTTGGCTTTTCGCTGTGAGGCTTTAAAAATGAGGCAAGTGTGAAAGCCTGAGCTCTTGGAGGGGGACAAACCTGACAAAAACCTCTGCAAAAGGTTTAAAGTGTCAGAAGAGGAGAGAGCTAGAACCCACCTGACACTACCATGAGAGAAAGCATAGTTACTCACCTGTAACAGGTGATCTCCAGGAACAGCAGGAAGAGTAAATTAGACTTACCTGCTAATTGTTGTTCCTTACGGAACTCTAGTCCAGTCCCGGAACCATAGAGTTGTCAATCCCATCCAGCAGCTTTGGAGACTGAATGACATCACTTTAGCACCTCTGGTATAACTAGGCAAGGACCGCCCACTATCCTCAGTACCTAATTGACAAAGCACAGCTAAGCAGAGCAACAAATAAACAAATTAGAAGACAGTAAGGGAAAAATAGAAACCCACAGGAACTACGGACCAAAACGGTCTATTAACCCCCAGCCAAGCCACGACCAAGACTCCCCCATGGCTCCAGTCTATGCCCATGGGAGAGCCCCCGCCGACAGCCGAAGGGCAAGCTGCTCAGTAGGGAAAGGACCCAACAAGGAAACAAGGCTTACTTACCGGTGCCCTTCCACTTTGCTAAACCCGGTCGGGATTTCTTACCCTACCGTCCGCTTAGCACCTTAGAGGTCGTTCGGTTTGTTTGTTTGTTTTTTGTTTTTTTTTCGCTGACATGCTTGAAACACAACGAACCCCCAGCACAGGCTAGCGAGCTGACAATATCCAGGGAGGGCTCCGGGACTGGACTAGAGTTCCGTAAGGAACAACAATTAGCACGTAAGTCTAATTTACTCTTCCTTTTCGTCCCTCTAGTCCAGTCCCGGAACCATAGAGGATGTAACAGAGCAGTGCAGTCACTGGGAGGGGGCAGCGAGCCCAGCCTGAAGAACCGCGGACCCGAAGCCACTATCCCCCGCTGCCTGCACATCCAATCGATAATGCTTCACAAAAGAATGCAACGACGACCAGGTCGCCGCTCTGCAAATGTCCCCCACGGGAACCAGACTGACTTCCGCCCAAGACGCCGCTTGCGCCCGCGTGGAATGCGTCCGGAGCCCATCCGGGACAACTCGACCCTTCAAAACATAAGCTGACGCAATAGCGGACTTCAGCCAATGGGAAATCGAAACCTTCGCCGCCGCTTCCCCTTGCGCGGCCCCCCGAAGGCGACAACCGATCAGATTTTCGGAAAGGTTCTGTCCTGGCAAGGTAT
The DNA here is from genome assembly GCA_033557465.1 of Ichthyophis bannanicus. Classification (NCBI taxonomy): domain Eukaryota; kingdom Metazoa; phylum Chordata; class Amphibia; order Gymnophiona; family Ichthyophiidae; genus Ichthyophis; species Ichthyophis bannanicus. Next base: position 906,643,703 of record CM066033.1, read on the forward strand.
TTCCGCAGAACGCGCCGCACATCCAATAAACGCAGCCGACCCCCAGAATCCTTATTCTGTTGCGCCGAGAATCCGGGAAGCGTAACTACCTGATTAACATGAAAGGCCGAAACCACCTTAGGCAGAAAAGCCGGCACGGTACGTAGTACGACCTTCTGCGGAAAGAAAGACAGATATGGCTCCCTACAAGATAAGGCCTGCAACTCGGAAATGCGACACGCCGAGCAAATCGCCACCAAAAACACCGTTTTCAAGGTAAGATCCTTAAGGGAAGCCTCCCCCAAAGGCTCAAACGGCACCCTAACCAACGCCTCCAATACCAAATTCAAATCCCACGCCTGGACCGAGGCACGCACAGGAGGCCGAATAAGCAAGACCGCTCGTAAAAATCTGCGAACGTCCTCCAGGGACCCCAAGGATCGGCCACGAACCTTACCCTGATAGCAGGAAATGGCCGCCAACTGCACCCTGAGGGAACTAGCCGCTAAACCTTTATCTACCCCATCCTGCAAGAACTCCAGGATGTGAGGCACAGATGCCTCCAAGGGCCGAATGCGACGTCCCGCACACCAAGACTCAAATATGCGCCAGACTCGAATGTACGCTAAGGAGGTGGAACGCCGACGCGCCTGCAGCATGGTGGAAATGACTACGGGCGAGTATCCCCGAGCCCTCAGCCTAGCCCTCTCAAGAGCCAAGCCGTAAGAGAGAACCGACTCACCTGAGGCATACGCAACGGACCCTGCAGCAACAGGTCCGGCCGACACGGAAGACGCCACGGGCTGTCCACGAGCAACCGCACTACGTCCGCATACCAAGGCCGTCGCGGCCAGTCGGGGGCTATCAAAATCACCAGACCGCAGTGCCGCTCGATGCGCTGCACTACTCGACCTATCAGGGCCCAAGGCGGAAACACATAAAGAAGACCTGCCGACGGCCACTGCTGCACCAACGCGTCGAGACCTTCCGACATTCGCTCCCGACGCCGGCTGAAGAACCGCGGTACCTGAGCCGACTGGAAGGTTGCCATAAGATCCATCCATGGGAGGACCCAGCGCCAGACTAACAGCTCGAAGACGCTCGGATGCAGCCGCCACTCTCCCGGATCCAGCCTCCGGCGACTGAGAAAGTCCGCCTCGACATTGTCTACGCCTGCGACATGCTGAGCCGACAGAGCCCAGATATGGGCCTCGGCCCACTCTAACAGCTGGGCCGCCTCGGCCTCCAGGGCAGCATTGCCCGTGCCGCCTTGACGATTGATGTACGCCACTGTCGACGCATTGTCGGACAGCACTCGCACTGCCTGCTGACTCAGAGTCCCCTGAAACTCCCGCAGCGCAAAGAAAACCGCTCGCATCTCCAAGCGGTTGATGGACCACGTCCTCTCCTCCGACAACCAGCCCCCCTGGGCAAACCGGCCGTCGCAATGAGCCCCCCAGCCCAAGAGGCTCGCATCCGTCGTAAGGAGTCTCCACACCGGCGGCTCCAGCGGCATGCCCGCGGAGAGACTGCCTGGATGCAACCACCACAGAAGTGCCTGCTGTACTTCCAGAGGACAGACCAACCGTCGTGACAAATCGTCCCGTTGAGGGGACCACCGACGAAGCAACGTCGCTTGCAAGGGCCTCATATGGGCCCGGGCCCACAGCACAAGCTCTATCGCGGCCGCCATCGTGCCTAACAACTGCAGATATCGCCACGCTGTTGGAGCCGGGGTGGACAAAAAATTCTGAACTAACCCGCGGAGACGCTGAACCCGCTGATTTGGAAGGAACACCATCGCTTTCCGAGTGTCGAAACGGGCCCCTAAAAATTCCAGGGACTGCGACGGAACCAAGTTGCTCTTCGCTAGGTTGACCACCCAGCCCAGACTTTCCAACAACTCCACTACTCGGGCTGTGGCCAGCGCGCTTTCTTCCCGGGACTTGGCTCGTATCAACCAGTCGTCCAGGTACGGATGGACAAGCACCCCCTCTTTGCGAAGAGCCGCCGCCACCACCACCATGACCTTGGTGAAGGTGCGCGGAGCCGTCGCCAGGCCGAAAGGCAACGCCTGAAACTGGAAATGCCCCATAGGAAGAGCAAACCGGAGATATCTTTGGTGCTCCGGACGAATGGGAATATGCAGGTACGCCTCCGTCAGATCCAGAGAGGTAAGAAACTCCCCCGCGCGGACCGCCGCTATCACAGAGCGCAGGGTCTCCATCCGAAAGTGAGACACGCGGAGACAACGATTGACCCGCTTCAAATCCAAAATGGGCCGAAAGGTGCCCTCCTTTTTTGACACCACGAAATAAATTGAGTATCGACCGGACCCGCACTGAGCCTCGGGAACGGGAACTACCTCCCCCTGCTGCACCAGCCGCTGAAGTGTCTCGGAAACCACACGCATCTTGGCCGGCGCCGTGCAAGGAGAATGAAGGAATCGCGCACGGGCTTGTGAAACTCCAACGCGTAACCCTCGCGAATGACTTCCAGGACCCACTGATCTGACGTAAGACGGACCCAAGCCGGGTAAAATTCCCGCAACCGACCTCCCACGGGAACCACCGCAGCCCGAGTCCGCCTCATCTCATTGCTTCTTCGGCATCGAGGACTGGAAAGGAACGAAACCGCGTCCCGTGCCCCGGAAACTCCGAAATGCCTGACCGCAGACAGGGTACCTACCCCGCTGAGAAGAGCTCCCTCGAAAAGGCCGAGAGCGACGAAATTCATGCGCGGCTGCTTCGGCTTATCCTCCGGCAAACGTCCACCTTTGGACTCACCTAAATCCTTCACCAACTACTCCAAGTCCTCGCCGAACAACAGCTTACCGCGAAACGGCAACTTACTAAGACGAGCCTTAGACGAACTGTCGGCCGCCCAATTTCGCAGCCAGAGACAGCGCCTCGCCGCCACCACCGAGGTCATGCCCTTCACCAAACCTCGGATAAGATCGTAATGGATGTCCACGAGGTACGCCGTCCCAGACTCCAAACAGGCAGCCTCCTCCAGACCACCCTCAGGGCGATCCCCCTGCAAACGCTGGGACCACCGCAAACAGCCCCGAGCCACCCAGGCCCCCGCTATCGAAGCCTGCATGGAAAGGGCGCAAACTTCAAAGACTTGCTTCAGGACCGACTCCAAGCGCCTGTCCTGAACATCCCTCAAGGCCGCCGCGCCTTCCACGGGAATGGTAGTCTTTTTAGTAACTGCCGAGACGGCCGCATCCACCTTCGGGCAGCGAAACAACTCTATCGCTCTGAGCAAACGGATACAGGCGAGACAAGGACCGAGAACCCCGAAGGGCTGAATCCGGAACATCCCACTCCTCCTGAATCATAGCCTTAAATACCCGATGCAAAGGAAAAACTTGGTGGGACGAACGAACCGTTTTCAAGACCGGATCCTCCAAGGCCTCCTCGGAATCCGGCTCTCCCGTCTGAACATTCAAGGCCTTGAGGGTCTCTGCTATCAAGGCCGGAAGCTCCTCCCGTCGGAAAATCCTGACCACTCTACTCTGCTGCTCAGAGTCCGGTAACTCACCGTCCTCCAGCTCGTCCTCCGACAAGCCGTCGAGGGCCCCCTCCAAAGGGGACAAATCACCATCCCCGAGAAGGGAAGCCGACCCCTCCGCCCCCATAGTTCTACCCAACTTTGCCACCGGGGCGCCCTCGGATACTCCTGCGAGGGACCCAGCTCTCTTAAGACCCCTAGAGTCTTGCGCTGAGGGCAGAACCGCCGGCTGGAGCAACGCAAAGGCCTGCTGCATCAGGGCAAAAAACTCCGAGGGAAGCCCTGCAGCAGCAGCCCTGAGCCCCTGACCGCCAGGAACCTCGGAACCCCCCGCAGAGGAGGGACCTGCCACCGGCTCCTCCTGCGCCAGAGAAGGTGGCTCCTGCACCTCCCGCAGATCTAACAGCGGATCCGGATCAGAGTCCATTCGCCCAGACAGCAAGTGACACCCTGAGCACACACCAGACTCCAGCAGGGAGCTGCGCTTCAAGCCACAAAGTATACACCGTGACTTTGAAGGCATAGCCAATAATAGCAGATAAGGCTTGCACCCGCTGCCCCTTCAAATGGCTCCTGTCCCAGGTGCTGCACAGAAATAGAGAGGAATCACTGTTCTGCAGTGTGCCAGAGAAGCTCAGTTATTATAAAAAACTTTTTTTTTTTTTTCAACTAAAGAGTCCTGCAGGACCCAGCCATGCAGGCAACCACTTTAAAAAGGTTTGCCAGCCAAAACGAAGCTTGTAGGCCACCAAAAAACATCAAAATGAAGGAGAAGAAAGAAAAGGAAAAATAAACACGATTTTTCAAGATGGCCGCCGTCAGCGATTCCCGCCAAAAACACCCGAGAAAAAAACAGCTCCCCAAAGCTGTAAGAACACAAACTAATAGAAAAACACCCCCAGAAAACCAGAAAACAAAGAAATAAAGAAGAAAAAAGCCACTAAAGTGCGGTTTCTCACTCACCCCAAGTGTATTGACAGGCAGTGACTTCTCTGCAGCAGCTCCTTATTGCTCTGAGAGACACTCCCCCGTCAGGAGGCAGCCAGCAGTGCTGACCGCCCAGGAGGTACCTGCCAAACCTGCTACCTGCTCCTCACCCTTTGTAGCGGGTTCTGGCAGCAGGGAGGTAAGCCCCCGTCACAGGTGTCCCCTGCACACAGCAGGGAAGCAAACCAGGAGGGGGGGAGGGGGAAGGAACTCAAGACTGGAACCAGAAGGGAATCTTCTTCACAGCTGAGCCCACTAAAAAAATAAAGAAACAATCAAATTGAATTCCCCAAAAGAAAAGAGAACCCAAAAACCCTCTAAGCTCTGAACTGCCCTGAGCCACCCTAGGCTCAGACACCCCACAGCTGCTTGGAGACTGAATTACTGAGGATAGTGGGCGGTCCTTGCCTAGTTATACCAGAGGTGCTAAAGTGATGTCATTCAGTCTCCAAAGCTGCTGGATGGGATTGACAACTATGGTTCCGGGACTGGACTAGAGGGACGAAAAGGAATTTAGTCTTCACATATGGGTATCGTCGGCACTGACGGGGCCTGCGTGGGAACGCTCCCCAGCATCCAATAGGAAAGCTTTTGGGAGCATCCCACAGCGCCTGCATGCTGCCTTACCGCCTTTCCCAACTGTCCCTCTCCAGTTGAGTTTATAGCTGAGACAAAAGAGAGGGAAAGAGAGAGAGAGAAAGATACAACTCCTAGGGGAGGTGGGTGGGTTGTGAAGACTACATTCCTGCTGTTCCCGGAGATCACCTGTTACAGATGAGTAACTATACTATCTCCAAGAACAAGCACGAACGTAGTCTTCACATATGGGGACTCCCTAGCTGCAGATGCCAGGGAGATGGCCCCAGAAAGTTGTGTGCCCTTGTGAAGGATACTCCTATGAAGAAAGGCTAAAAAGGTTAGGGCTCTTTAACCTGGAAAAGAGACGGCTGAGGGGAGATATGATAGAAGTCTATAAATTAATGAACGGAATGGAACGGGTAAACGTAGATCGATTGTTTACCTTATCAGAATATAGAAAGACTAGGGGACATGCAATGAAGCTACAGGGTAAACTATTTAAGACTAATAAAAGAAAATATTTTTTCACTCAACGTGTAATCAAACTCTGGAATTTGTTACCGGAGGATGTAGTAAAGGCTGTTAGTGTAGCTGGGTTTAAAAAAGGTTTGGACAAGTTCCTGGAGGAAAGGTCCATAAACCATTATTAAGAAGGGACCCAGGATATCAATGCTTGAACCAATACAAGCACTGTGGAACCTGTGTCTCTTGGGGAAACTGCTAGGTACATATGACCTAGATTGGCCACTGTTGGAAACAGAATACTGGGCTTGATGGACCTTGGTCTGACCTAGTATGGCATATCTTATGTTCTTATGTGAAAGGGCTCCACTTCCCCCCATGGATTTCTAGCATCCTACCAGGTATGGTGGGTAGGAGTTGATTAAGTCTGGAACAGGTGTTGGAGAACAGCCTGACCAAACAAGGCATCCAGGCGGGAGTCCTTATCTAAGCAGTAATGGGCTATGAAGCCTAAATAGCTGCTCAACAGATGTCGTTGATAGACACAGAGTGAAGATGAGCCATTGAGGCTGCCATGGCTCTCACATTGTGAGCTGTGACATGGCCTTCAAGAGGAAGGTTCCTACTCTCATAGGCAAAAGATATACACTGTGCAATCCAGCTGGACAGTGTCCTTTTGGAGACTGGAAGTCCCAAATGACTAGGATCAAAAGCAACAAAGAATTGAGAGGATTTTCTATGTTCCTGTGTCCTTTGCAAGTAAAAGGCCAAAGCTCTTTTACAGTCCAAAATATGAAGGTTCCTTTCTGCATTTGAGGCGTGAGACCTTGGAAAGAATACAGGAAGGTAAACCGCTTGGTTTAAATGAAAGGGCGAAACCACCTTTGGCATAAAGTGTGGATGAGTCCTAAGGACTACCTTATCATGATGGAACCTTGTATAAGGAGGATCAGCAACCAATGCCTGCAATTCACTGATGTGACGTGCTGATGTGATTGCAATGAGAAAGATAACCTTCCAGGAACGAAATTTCAAAGAGGTAGTGGCTAATGGTTCAAAGGGTGGTTTCATGAGCTGCCCAAGTACCAGATTCAAGTCCCATGCCTCCGGTGGTGGCTTAATGGGAGGCTTTGTTAAAAGAAGGCCTCTCATAAATCTCGCTATGCAAGGATGAGAGGAAATAGGTAGTCCATTTAGAGGCTTGAAAGAAGCTGCAATAGCACTCAAATGGACTCTCACTAAATTTGTCTTAATCCCTGCATTTGATAAATGAAGGAGATACTCCAGCAATGATTCCAGAGGTATCGCAAGAGGGTTAAGACCTCTGTCTCTCTGAAGCTTGAACAGGGTTTTGGGAATTAGGGGAATGGGTGGAAAGGCATACAGGAAGTCCTGACCCCAATCAAGGGGGAAAGCATCCCTGGCCTGACAACCTCGAGCCGAAATTCTGGAACAGAACCGGGGAAGCTTGGCATTCAGCGGACTTGCAAAGAGGTCTATGTACGGGGTTCCCCAAATTTTGAACAATTCTGGCCACCTGGTCTGCATGGAGAGACCATTCGTGTGGAAGCAGAACTCGACTGAGTTTGTCTGCCCAAGAGTTTTGAATGCCTGGAAGATACACCACAAGGAGATGAATCAGATGCTCTCTGGCGAGGGCCCATAGTTGCAAAGCTTCGTTGCACAGCAACAGAGAGCCTGTCTCACCCTGCTTGTTCACATAGAACATGGCTACCTGATTGTCCATTTGAACTAGGACTGTCTTGTAGCTGAGCTTTGTATGAAATACTCGAAGAGCAAGGAAGATTGCTCTGAGCTCCAGGAGGTTGATATGGAGAAAGGCCTCCTGTGGAGTCAAGATACCCTGGGTAGAGAGGCCGTGCAGCTGGGCTCCCCAACCCACCTGTGAAGCATCTGTTAGAGTGGCTTGGGGTGGGGGTTGCTGAATAGGAGACCCCACCAGAAGGTTTTTGGGTGACTGCCACCACTGGAGGGACAAAATAAGGCATTATGAGTTTGCTATTTTGTCTGACAGGTAATCCGACGCCTGAGTCCACTGAGCGGATAAGGTCCACTGGGCTGCCCTCATATGGAGGCGAGCATAAGGAACCACATGCACGGTGGATGCCATGTGGCCTAGCAACTGTAACATTTCCCGAGCAGTGAGGTGAGGTTTTAGCACTGCTTGGGAAGCTAACTGTACAATGTGAAGGCAGCAGGGCTGTGGAAGGTAGGCCCTTGACTGTCCGATAACCAGAAGTGCTCCTATAAACTCTAGGGATTGAGTGGGAGCAAGGTTGGACTTTGGGAAGTTTATGACAAGTCCCAAATACTGAAGGATGCGCATTGTGCGAGACAAAGCCATCCTAGCCTCTGGCTCTGAAGGGGCTCGAATGAGCCAGTCGTCTAAGTAAGGGAAGACAGATATTCCCAGGGTGTGGAGAAATGCTGCTACCACAGCCATGCATTTTGTGAACACCCTTGGGTGCAGAAACCAGGCCAAAAGGAAGAACCCTGTAATGGTAGTGCTTCCCTTGAAATAGGAACCAAAGGAACTTTCGGTGAGTTGGATGGATGAGAACATGAGTGTACGCATCCTTGAAATCTAGAGAACAAAGCCAATCCAGACTCTGAAGGTATGGCAGCAGAGCTTCTAGAGAAATCATTTTGAACTTCCCTCTGAACAGGAATTTGTTCAATTCTCTGATGTCTAGAATGGGTCTGTGTCCTCCTGTTTTCTTTGGAATAAGGAAATAGGGGGAGTAAAACCCTGTACCCCATTGGGGAATGGGCACCTCTTCTATTGCCCCTTGAGCAAGGAGCATAGTGACTTCTTGATCTAACCAGTTGTTGAGAGAGGTCTGAGAATTGAACTGTCTTACTATTGTAGGAAGGGGCATGCTGAGGAAATGAAGCTTGTACCCCTCTCTTACAATAGATAGAGTCTAATTTTCTGCTGTTATCTGACCCCATCTGGGGGCAAAATGACATAACCTTCCTGGGATGGTGGAGGGTTCTGGGCCATTTAGGGCCAGGAAGGCAAAGTTCTCTAGACAGGAGTCAAAGCCCCTGTGGAGGCGGAGGCTGAGTCTGCTGAGCCGGTTGAGGCTTAGCTGTTTTTGGCTTCCTTTGTTGCCTAGGTTGTTGCTCTGCTGTCCCTTTAGGGCAGACTGACCTGAACGATGTCCCTGCTGGGTATAGGAGGGATAAAACCTTTTCTTCTTGCTGAAGAATGGCTTCTTAGAGGATCTTTTCCTCGCAGGATCAGCTGTAAATTTGGACAATTTATCCAACGTGCTATTGTCAGCATCTATCTCATTAGCTTTTTCCTGACAATTCTTGCCAAAGAGATTCTCTCCTGTGCAAGGTATATTCCCCAGTTTGTCCTGTACCCAGATTTCCAAGGCAGATGCCTGGAGCCAGGCAATTCTACGTGCACCTATGGCAATAGCAGAGGTTCTGCTTATGCATTCACAGCAGTCAAAGGCTGCATGATTCACAAACTTGGAAACATCCTGAGCATGTTTAACAAGAGCAAGATAATCTTGCCTTTTATCATCAGGAAGGAGAGGGCTCATAAGCTTTAAGTCTCCTGTGACTTCCTTAAGGAACATTCCCATATACAAGATATAGGAACTAATCCTAGCGGAGAGCATGGAAGCCTGGAAGGATCAACGTCCAAAGGCATCAAGAGTCCTGTACTCACGTCCTGGAGGATTAGATGCATGCCTTTTTGCACTCTTCATCCGTCTCATGGCTGATTCCACCACCATGGAATGGTGTGGTAATTGAGTCTTCTGAAACCCAGGACAAGGAGGAACTCGATACATGGGTGTCGAGTCTTCGAGAATGAGGAGATGTGGTCAGAGGTGTTTCCCACATCCTTAACATAAGATCATGCAAGATCTCATAAATAGATAAGGTAGCTGCCTCCTTGGGAGCTTGAGGGTATTGAAGGATTTCTAATTCCTTTGCCCTAGGCTCTTTTTCAGGAGCCACTGTGATGGAAAGACCTCGGGCCACATCTCGGATAAAATCCTGAAAGGACATAACCTCTGGTGGAGACATCCTACGCTGAGGAGAAGAGGAATCCTCGGGAAGAAGTACTCTGGTATCAGCAGAGCTTTCAGAGTCTTCAGACTCATCCGAGGATTCGAAGTATCTCCGATCCCGGTGATCGTGCAAGGCACGGTACCGGTACCGATTGAAGTTGGCATCGGAGTGGTTCGGTACCGACTTGTCGATGCCGGATAGAGACGCATGACTCTGTCCCAGTAGAATACCTGCCGATGTCGATGCAGTTGGTGCCGGTACTGGAGTCCGTGCCGGTTGAATTGTTTGAAGCGATTTCAGGGGCATCGAGGCCGTGAAACGAGCTGCCCGACTGCGTTCAATAGCCAAGAATCTCTGGTCTATCGACGCTGCCGATGCTTGGGTATCAGTGCAGGATAAAGCAGCCAGAACCCCAGAGCATGGCACCAGTAGTTCTGCCGAGGTTGAGGCCTCGAGAACATCCTGGAGCCCCGTTAGTGCTATGAAAGCCGAAGCCTCCCGCCGGGGCAATTTTGCCGGTGAAAGTCCCTCAAGGGCAATGCCTGAGGCATCTCAATGTTTAGAAGGAGATCTACTCTTTGAGGACCGGCTAGATTTATGTTTAGTTACCTGAGATCCATGGGAGGAAGATGAAGCCCTGGAGGACATCGATGCCACGGAGGCTGCATTGGAGGGAAAAAGGGTGCTAAGCTTAGCAGTTCGGTTTTGCCGGCCCCTCTTTGACATCATCCCACAGGCAACACACTCTGAAATAGAGTGGTCAGGACCTAAACATTTGAGGCACCACTCATGGGTGTTGGTGATGGAGATAGTACCGCCAAACCTAGAACACTTTCTAAAACCCAAAGCGGGTTTTTCCATTTTGAGGGAAAAAATTGGGCCTAGTGCCCAAAATGGCGCACAGCACCCGAGAAGAAAATTACTGGAGAGAGACTCCAGAAAAAGGTTTTTTTTTACAGAAAAAAGAAAAGAAGAACCGGCGGTACCGGTATAGCGTCGAGGGAAGGCAGACACGACCACAAAATAGTAGTATAAGAAGGGAAATTTTCTGCGGTGACAGGATGTGCGACCTGTCGGCTCCACGAAAAACAAAGAACTGAAGAGGGACAGTTGAGAAAGGCGGGAAGGCAGCACACAGGCGCTGTGGGATGCTCCCAAAAGCTTTCCTATTGGACGCTGGGGCGCAGGCTCCGTCGGTGCCGACGATACCCATATGTGAAGACTACATTCCTGCTTGTTCCTGGAGATAGTGGGGATGTGTTTAATCCACAGAGTGTCATGAGGCACAGGAGCTCCTGTGCATGCTCAATAGGAAAAAAGAAATAAACAATTAAACCTAATGCTAGGAAAGCACTCTACACTCTGCTTCCATCTAGCTTTATATTCCCTGCTTGTCCATGGACAACTGCAAATGCCATTTTTAAACTCTGAAATGTCCACACACACTAGCCATCCTTCTAACTTCCGGAGAATCCTGAAGAAAGCCAGACAGTTGTCAATCCTAACCTCCTGAATCCTGAGCACATCTGACAGTGCCCCCCCCCCCCTCCCGCCCCCTAGAAACCTTGGGCCTTAGGTATGTTCCTAGCTTGATCTTTGCAGTTTTCTAGGTCATGCCGCATCTTGTTAAGTGGAACCGACATTTCAACCATCATTCTGTGACTTTCTTCAGGCTTGCCAATGCTTTAATCTAGCACTGTCCATAACAGATATTAGTTGCCAGTACTCATAACAACCAATAAGGCAGTACAAATCAATTAGCAGATTTTACAGTAGAAACAACAAGAAAATAAAATATATGTCTGAAGTTTAAATGAAGTTAAAATCACAGTTTGGGAATTATTTGTAATGCATGTGCATGCTGTGCATACATCTGTGCATGTTCGTGTGATTTGTGGGGTAGATTTTGCGGTGGGGCAGTTACCAGAGGGGTTTTTTTTACGATTCAACTTTTTATTAGATTTTCCAAATATTATCAATTACAAGTAATAGAACAAGAACGCAATACAACACAAGGGAAATCCAATATAAGGAAAAAAAAAACAGAATATATAGTCCACAAAAAGGGAGGAAGATTTTTCCAAATTAATGACATAATAAATCCAGGAAATCACAAGGAGAATATACTCCAAATCATAGCCAGTATCCTTCAATCTATCAATCCGCCTCCTGAACCACAGAATCTATGGTCTCCCTACTAGACAAAAATGCCTCCAGCTGAAGTGGGTCAAAAAATACATAACTCACCCCCTGAAGAACTATCAAACATTTACACAGATATCTCAGAAAAAAAATAGGCGCCCAAGACCAAGACACGAGGTTTAAAAGCCAAAGAGGCTTTCCTACGTGCCTGTGTAGGTCTGAACACATCTGGAAACAATTGAATGGGGGATCCACAAAAAGTAACATTTCGATTCCTAAAGTATTCTTTAAATACAGAGATTTTATCACTTTCTAAAACAAAAGTAACAAGCAATATAGCACGAGACAGGATGTTGTCCTGGGCGTCCTCAAGGAACTCAGTCAAATTAAGCTCCTGAGGTTCCTGCTGCTGAGAATCCGCAACAGACCATCCAGAAGAACCACCCCATCCTGACAGGTAATAAAGTTTTGAAAAGGATATAACATCAGCATTAGGTAATTAACACTTCCCGTAAGTATTTATGTAATAAAATCTCTGGAGATAGCAAATGGCACAAAGGAAAATTTAAAAACCTAATATTCTTAGATTTTATCACATTCTCATACATTTCTAACTTACGATTTAACAATGTATTATCCTTCACTACTGCGGACTAAGCTGTCTGTAGGGACGGACACAATGATTCACATTTAGGAACTTGGTTACAAAGTAATTCTACCCGCTTTTCTGCATAAACCAGCCCTGCTACTACATCTTGGGTAAAGGAGCAGAACTGGGTCACCGTAGATGCTAAGGTACGCTCTGTCCGTATCACCACCCTCCAAACGTCAGCCAGGGAAACATCTCGATGCTTGGAAGAAGATCTACCCTTCGAAGACCGGCTGGATTTATGTTTGGTTACCTGAGATCCATGGGAGGAAGAAGCCCTGGAGACGTCGATGCCACTGAAGCTGCATCAGAGGGAAACAGCACATGGAGCTTGGCTGCTCGGTTCTGTTAACCTCGTTTAGACATCAAGGAGCAGGACGAACAATCCAAAATGGAGTGGTCAGGACCCAAACATTTAAGACACCATTCATGGGTGTCGGTAACAGAAATAGTCCCGCTGCACTTAGTGCATTTTTTAAACCCGGAGGCTGTTTTTTCCATGAAGAAAAATTCTTTGAGAGGCCTAAGGCCCAAAAGAGGAAAAACACACTAAGTGAGGGAAAAATATATATGTTTGTTTGGTTTTTTTATAAGAAAAGAAAGACAGACCGGCGGTACCGGTCCGACGTCGGGGAAGGCAGACGCGCGACCAAAGAAATAAAATAAAACAAAGAACTTCTTCAGCGGTGACAGGAACACGACCTACTGGCTCCGCGGCAAAGGAGAACTGAGGAGAGGCGGATAGGAAAGGCGGGAAGGCAGCGCGCAGGCGCTGTGGGATGCTCCCAAAAGCTTTCCGACGTACCCATATGTGAAGACCCATTCCTGCTTGTTCCTGGAGATAAAGCAAGCGCTCTCTTACAATCCAGGGTATGGAGATTCCTCTCTGCACTTCATGCATGAGGTCCTGGAAAAAAGACAGGTAAATATACCTCCTGGTTCAGATGAAAAGGTGAGACCACTTTAGGCATAAAGTGTGGATTGGTCCTGAGGACTACCTTGTCATGATGGAACCTTGTATAAGGAGGATTAGCCACCAAGGCTTGCAGCTCACTGATGCGGCGAGCTGAAGTGACTGCAATGAGAAAAATAACCTTCCAAGAAAGGAATTTCAAGGAGGTAGTGGCTAAGGGTTCAAAGGGTGGCTGCATAAGCTGACCAAGAACCAGATTCAAGTTCCATGCCACTGGAGGTGGTCTAATGGGAAGTTTAGTTAAAAGAAGGCCTCTCATGAATCTTGCTATAAGAGGATGAGAGGAAATAGGCTGTCCATTGAGAGGTTTGAGGGATGCTGCAATAGCACTCAAATGGACTCTTACTGAATTTGTTTTAAGGCCTGCATGGGATAAATGCAGCAAATACTCTAGTAAAGAATTCAGAGGTATTGCAAGAGGGTTAAGACCCTTCTCTGCACACCAAATGGTAAACCTTTTCCATTTAAAAGCATAGGAACGTCTAGTGGAAGGCTTTCTGGAAGCATGAAGGATATCCTTCACTTGCTGAGAAAGATGCAAATCTTGAAGGTCTAGGCCTTCAGCAACCAGGCTCCGAGGTGAAGAGACTGGGGATTTGGGTGCCACAACGTTCCCTCCTCCTGGGACAGGAGGTCTGGAGCAGATCTCAAGTCCAAGGAGGGAGCTTGAGAGAGATGCAGAAGTAGAGGGTACCACACTTGGCGTGGCCAATGTGGTGCTATGAGGATCATAGACTCCTTGTCTCTCTGAAGTTTGAACAGTGTCTTGGGAATTAGGGGAATGGGTGGAAAGGCATAGAGGAAGTCTTGCCCCCAATGAAGGAGGAAGGCATCCCTGGCCTGAACTCCCTGACACGGAATCCTGGAACAGAACCGAGGAAGTTTGGCATTCCACGGACTTGCAAAGAGGTCTATGTCCGGGGTTCCCCACTCTTGAAAGATTCTGAGTACTTGGAAGATCCTGGCTATCTGGTCCCCATGGAGGGACCATTCGTGTGGAAGCAGAACTCGACTGAGTCTGTCTGCCCAAGAGTTTTGAACCCCTGGAAGATACACTGCCATGAGATGAATTTGATGCTCTCTGGCGAAGGCCCACAATCTCAAAGCTTCGTTGCAAAGCGACAGAGAGCCAGTCCCGCCCTGCTTGTTCACGTAGAACATGGCTACTTGGTTGTCCGTGCGGATGAGGACTGTCTTGTAGCTGAGCAGGGTGTGGAAGACTCTGAGAGCTAGAAAAATTGCTCTGAGCTCTAAGAGGTTGATATGTAGAGATGTCTCCTGTGGAGACCAGATGCCTTGAGTGGAGAGATCTTGTAGATGAGCTCCCCAACCCCTTGGAGAGGCATCTGTTGTAAGGGTTGCTTGGGGTAACACCTGTTGAAAGGGGGACCCCAGCAACAGATTTTGAGTGGACTTCCACCACTGGAGAGAACAAAAGAGGCGACTGGAGGTTGCTATTTTGTCTGACAGGCACCCTGATGCCTGGGTCCATGGGGTGGACAGAGTCCATTGAGCTGCCCTCATGTGAAGGCGAACCTAAGGAACCACATGCACAGTGGATGCCATGTGGCCTAATAGTTGTAACATCTCTCGAGCAGTTAAATGGGATTTTAACTGAATTTGTTGAGGCTAACTGCACCAAGCGTAGGCAACGGGCCTGGGGAAGATAGGCCCTTGCAGTTGTGGTATCCAGCAAGGCTCCTATGAACTCTAAAGACTGAGTAGGGGTGAGACGGGATTTTGGGATGTTTATTACAAGTCCCAGATACTGAAGAACACGCCTTGTGCAGGCTAGGGAAGTCTGGGCCTCTGACTGGGATGGAGCTCAGATGAGCCAGTCGTCCAGATATGGGAATACGAATATCCCTAGAGTGCGTAGAAATGTAGCTACTACTGCCATGCATTTTGTGAACACTCTTGGTGCAGAGGCTAAACCGAAAGGAAGCACTTTGTATTGGTAGTGCTTTCCTCGATAAAGCAACCGAAGGAACCTTCTGTGTGTTGGATGGATGAGGACATGGGTGTACGCATCCTTGAGGTCTAGAGAACAAAGCCAATCCTGACTCTGAAGGTATGGAAGGAGAGCACCGAGAGAAATCTTGAATTTCTCCTTGCATAGAAACTTGTTCAATTCTCTGAGATCTAATATGGGTTGGTGGCCCCCTGTTTTCTTTGGGATAAGAAAGTAGGGGGAGTAGAACCTTGAGCCCTGTTGAAGAAGGGGTACATCTTCTATTGCCCCTTGGGCAAGAAGGGTAGCAATCTCCTGACCCAGAAGGTCGAGGAGAGATGTTGGAGAATTGAACTGTTTCACCATGGTGTAAGGAGGAAGGTTTAAGAAATGAAGCTTGTACCCCTCCCTTATGATGGGGAGGGTCCATTGCTCTGCTGTGATTTGTTCCCACCTGGGAGCAAAGTGAGCTAACCTTCCTGGAATGGTGAGAGGCTCTGGTTCTTTTAGAGCCAGAAAGGCTAAGTTCTCTAGTTGAAAGTCAAAGGCCCTGAGGAGGCTGAGGCTGTTGGGCCGTAGCAGCCCTTGCAGCATTAGGCTTGGCCTGTTTAGGTTGTTGCTGTCGCTTTGCAACAAAACCTGCAGAAGATGCCTGTTGACCATAACCAGGATAATATCTCCCCTTTTTGGGAAAAAATCCCTTTTTGAACAACCTTTTCTTAACAGGAGCAGAAGTAGACTTTGAAAGTCTATCTAAAGCAGAATTTTCAGCATCCATCTGAGTGGCCTTTGCTTGCCAATCTTTGCCAAAAAGGTTTTCACCTGTATAAGGAAGATTTCCTAGTCCATCCTGAACCCAGGGTTCCAAATCAGAAGCTTGTAGCCAAGCAACTCTGCGTGCACCTATGGCAATAGCCGAGGCTCTGCTAGCACACTCAAAAGAGTCAAAGGCTGCACGGTTGGAAAACTTGGAAACATCCTGGGCATGTTTAAGCCAGGTGAGAAACTCCTCTCTTATCTTCTTAAACAAAAGGAGATAAAGTTTGTAGGTGATCTGTAACTTCTTTTAGAAACATCCCCATATAGAGACTATAGGAGTTGATTCTAGCAACAAGCATATTGGCCTGGAAAATTCTCCTGCCAAAAGCATCTAAGGTTCTGCATTCTCTTCCTGGAGGATTAGATGAGTGCCTTTTTGCACGCTTTATCCTCTTCATAGCAGACTCCACCACAATAGAGTGGTGAGGAAGCAGAGTCTTATGAAAGCCAGCACAAGGAGGAACACGGTACATGGTGTCCAACCTACGAGAATGAGGGGAGGTGGTGAGAGGTGTCTCCCATATGCCCAACATGTGATCATAAAGGATCTCATGAATTGGTAAAGTAGCTGCCTCTTTAGGAGCCTTAGGGTATTGTAAGATATCCAATTTTTTGGCTCTAGGCTCTGCTTCAGGGGCCACTGAAATGGAGAGGCCCCTGGCCACTTCCCTAATGAAGTCTTGAAAAGACAAGTCTTCTGGAGGAGACATTCTTCTCTTTGGAGAAGAGGGCTCCTGAGGAAGGAGTGCCGATGCTTCGACAGAAACCTCTGATTCATCAGAGTCTTCAGAGGAATCGAAGTATCGCCTATCTGGATGCTCCTGCAGAGCCCGATACGCGTACCGAGTGGTATCGACATCGGGAGTGATCGGTACCGATTCGGTACCGATAGTCATCACAAAACAGAGTACCGCTGCAGTCGACACTGAAGCCGATGTCGATGCAATCGGTACCGGCACCGGAACCGATATCTGTGCCGGTGCCGGAACCGGTACCGACAACGGAGTTTGTTGCGGTACCAGAGGCGTTGCAGCTTGTATGAATGCCGTAATGGCACGCTGCATTTTCAGAATATTCTGATCCATCGATGCCACCCATGTCTTGATGTCGGTACCAGTGGGAACCACCAGCACCCCAGAGCATGGCAACAGGTGATCGGTCGAGGCCGAGCCATCGATGTCAACCTGTGACCCCATAGATAAAGCTTTGGAAGCCGGAGCCTCCTGCCGGGGTAATTTTGCCAGTGTGGATTCCTCGAGAGCAAGCCCGGAGGTATCTCGATACTTAGAGGGAGATCTACCCTTCGAGGACCGGCTGGACTTGAGTTTGGTTACCTGAGATCCATGGGAGGAAGAAGCAGCCCTGGAAGATGTCGATGCTACCGAAGCTGCATCAGAGGGAAACAGGGTACTGAGCTTGGCTGCTCGATTCTGTAGACCTCTTTTAGACATCATGGAACAGGACTCACAATCCGTGATGGAGTGGTCAGGACCCAAATATTTTAGACACCAGTCATGGGTGTCAGTGATAGAAATAGTGCCGCTGCACTTCATGCACTTTTTAAACCCGGAAGCGGGCTTCTCCATGAGGAGAATTTCTCTTAGAACTAAGGCCAAAAGAAAAATACAGAAGTGAAAATAGTAGTCTTTTTTTTTTTTTTTTATTAGAAAGAAAGACTGGCGGTACCGGTCCGACGTCGAAGGCGGCAGATGCGCGACCAAAGAAATGAAATAAAGAACTTCAGCGGTGACAGGAACACGACCTGCTGGCTCCGCGGAAAAGAAGAACTGGAGAGAGAGGCATTTAGGAAAGGCGGGAAGGCAGCGCGCAGGCACTGTGGGATGCTCCCAAAAGCTTTCCTTTTGGACGCTGGGGAGCGTTCCCACGCAGGCTCCGTCGGTACCGACGATACCCATATGTGAAGACTCATTACTGCTTGTTCCTGGAGATAGCACAGTTACTTACCTGTAACAGGTGATCTCTGGGAACAGCAGGAATAAGTCTTCACATATGGGTACGTCGGTACTGACGGAGCCTGCGCGGGAACGCTCCCCAGCTTCCCAAAAAGGAAAGCTTTTGGAAGCATCCCACAGCGCCTGCGTGCTGCCTTCCCGCCTTTCCTAACCACCTCTCCTCAGTTCGAGTTTAAAGCTGAGACAATAGAGAGAGAGAAGAAAGGAAAGATAGAGAAAGAGATACAACTCCTAGGGGAGGTGGGAGGGTTGTGAAGACTTATGCATGCTGTTCCCAGAGATCACCTGTTACAGGTAAGTAACTGTGCTATCTCCAGGAACAAGCAGGAATGAGTCTTCACATATGGGGACTCCCTAGCCAAGATGCCTGGGAGATCTCCAAGGATATGAGACCCTGGGAAGGGTTCTACGTCCTCCTATGGATCTCAGGCATCCATCCAGGGAAGGAGGGTAGGAGTTGTTTAAGAATGGAACAGGTGTTTGAAGACAGCCTCACCAAACAAGGCATCCCGGCGGGAGTCCTTGTCCAAGCAGTAATGGGCTGTGAAGGTATAAACCGAGGCCCAGGTGGCTGCTCGACAGATCTGGTCGATGGACACAGAATTTAGATGAGCCATAGAGGTGGCCATAGCCCTCACATTATGAGCTGTGACATGGCTCTCCAGAGAAAGGTTCTTACTCTGGTAGGCGAAAAAAATACACTGAGCAATCCAATTGGACAGAGTTCTCTTAGAGACCGGAAGTCCTAAATGAGAGGGATTGAAAGCAACAAAGAGTTGAGAGGACTTTCTATGTTGCTGTGTCCTTTGTAACTAAAAAGCAAGAGCTCTTTTACAATCCAGAGTATGAAGATTCTTCTCTGCATTGGATGCATGAGGAGCTGGAAAAAAGACAGGTAAATATACCTCTTGATTAAGATGAAAAGGTGAGACCACTTTAGGCATAAAGTGTGGATTTGTCCTAAGGACTACCTTATCATGATGGAACCTTGTATAAGGTGGATTAGCCACTAATGCCTGCAGTTCACTGATGCAGCGAGCTGAAGTGACTGCAATGAGGAAAAATAACCTTCCAGGAAAGAAACTTCAAGGAGGTAGTGACTAAGGGTTCAAAAGGTGGCTTCATAAGCTGACCAAGAACCAAATTTAAGTCCCATGCCACCGGAGGAGGCCTAATGGGAGGTTTAGTTAAAGTTAGGCCTCTCATGAATCTTGCAATGAGAGGAAATAGGTTGTCCATTGATGGGCTTAAGGGATGCTGCAATAGCACTCAAATGGACTCTTACTGATGCAGGAGATAGTCTAACAGAGAATTTAAAGGTAGTGCTAGAGGGTCAAGACCCTTTTCAGCACACCAAATGGAAAATCTTTTCCGTTTAAAAGCATAAGAACGCCTGGTGGAAGGTTTTCTGGAAGCATGGAGGATATCCCTCACTTGCTGAGAAAGATTCAAGCCTTGAAGATCTAGGCCTTCAGTAACCAAGCTCTGAGGTGCAGGGACTTGGGGTTTGGGTGCCACAAAGTCCCTTCCTCCTGGGACAGAAGGTCGGGGGCTTGGGAGAGATGTAGAAGTAGAGGGTACCACACTTGGCGTGGCCAGCGTGGAGCTATGAGGATCATAGATCCTTGATCCCTCTGGAGTTTGAACAGAGTCTCGGGAATCAAGGGAATGGGTGGAAATGCATACAGGAAGCCCTGACCCCAATGAAGGAGGAAGGCATCCTTGGCCTGAACTCCCTGACATGGAATTCTGGAACAGAACCAGGGAAGTTTGGCATTCCACGGACTTACAAAGAGGTCTATGTCCGGGGTTCCCCATTCTTGGAAGATTCTGAGTACCTGATCCATGTGCAGGGACCATTCGTGTGGATGCAGAACTCGACTGAGTCTGTCTGCCCAAGAGTTTTGGACTCCTGGGAGGTATACTGCCAGGAGATGGATTTGATGCTCTCTGGCGAAGGCCCACAATCTTAAAGCTTCGTTGCAAAGCGACAGAGAGCCAGTTCCTCCTTGTTTGTTTATGTAAAACATGGCTATTTGATTGTCCGTATGAATGAGGACTGTCTTGCAGCTGAGGAGGGTATGAAAGACCTTGAGAGCTAGAAAAACTGCTCGAAGCTCCAAGTGGTTGATATGAAGAGAGGTCTCCTGTGGGGGCCAAGTGCCTTGAGTGGAGAGGTCCTGTAGATGGGCTCCCCAACCTGTTTGGGAGGCATCTGTTGTGAGGGTTGCTTGGGGCAACAACTGTTGGAAAGGGGACCCCAGCAACAAATTTTGAGTGGACATCCACCTTTGGAGAGACCAAAAGAGACGTTTGGAGGTTGCTATTTGGTCTGAGAGAGCTCCTGAAGCTTGAGTACACTGGGTGGACAAAGTCCATTGAGCTGCTCTCATGTGTAGGCGAGCATAGGGTACCACATGCACTGTGGAAGCCATGTGGCCTAGCAGTTGTAGCATCTCCCGGGCAGTTAAGTGGCTCTTTGACTGAATCTGGGAGGCTAACTGCACTAGACGTTGGCAACGGGCCTGAGGAAGGTAGGCCCTTGCAGTAGTGGTATCCAACCAGGCCCCTATGAATTCTAGGGACTGAGTAGGGGTGAGCTGAGACTTTGGGAGGTTTACCACAAGTCCCAGATACTGCAGAATGCGCCTTGTGCGGTCCAGGGAAATCTGGGCCTCTGACTGAGATAGAGCTCGGATGAGCCAGTCGTCCAGGTATGGGAAGTCAAATATTCCCAGAGTGCGTAGAAATGCAGCAACTATTGCCATGCATTTGGTGAACACTCTTGGAGCAGAGGACAGACCGAAAGGAAGCACTCTGTATTGGTAATGTTTTCCTTGGAAAAGAAAACGTAGGAATCTTCTGTGAGATGGATGGATGAGGACATGTGTGTACGCATCCTTGAGATCTAGAGAACAAAGCCAATCCTGACTTTGAAGGTATGGAAGGAGAGTGCCCAGAGAAAGCATCTTGAACTTCTCCTTGCATAGAAATTTGTTCAATTCTTTGAGATCTAAGATGGGTCTGTATCCCCCTGTCTTCTTTGGAATGAGAAAATAGGGGGAGTAGAACCCTGACCCTTGTTGAAGAAGAGGAACTTCTTCTATTGCCCCTTGGGCAAGAAGGGTAGTTACCTCTTGACCTAGAAGGTCGAGAAGAGATGTGGGAGAATTGAAGTGTCTCACCATGGTGTGGGGAGGAAGGTCTGAGAAATGAAGCTTGTAGCCCTCTCTTATGATGGAGAGGGTCCACTGCTCTGATGTGATTTGCTCCCATCTGGGAGCAAAATGAGCTAACCTTCCTGGAATGGTGAGAGGTTCTGGCTGTTTTAGAGCCAGAAAGGCTAAGTTCTCTAGCATCAAGTCAAAAACCCTGAGGAGGTTGGGACTGCTGAGTTGCAGCAGCCCCTATAGACTTAGGCCTGGCTTGCTTAGGTTGCTGACGCTTAGTGGCAAAGCGACCTGTAGAAGATTGTTGGCCAGAAGTAGAAGGAAATCTGCCCTTTTTGAAAGAAGACTTTTTAAAAGTCTTTTTGTTGGCACGAATGGAGGTTGACTTTGAAAGTCTATCCAGAGCAGAGTTCTCTGCATCCATTTGAGTGGCCTTTATTTGCCACTCTTTGCCAAATAGATTTTCACCTGTACAGCGAAGATTTCCTAAGCCATCTTGAACCCAGGGTTCTAAATCAGAAGCCTGGAGCCAAGCAATTCTGCGAACAGCTATGGCAATGCCTGAGGCTCTGCTGGCACCTTCAAAGGAGTCAAAGGCTGCCCTGTTGGAAAACTTTGAAATGTCTTGAGTATGCTTAAGCCAAATGAGAAATTCTTCCCTTTTATCTTCTGGAAGAAAAGGGAGGAAAGAGTGCAGCTTTTCTGCAACTTTTTTTTAGAAACATACCCATGTAAAGACTATATGAGTTGATTCTGGCAATAAGCATACTGGCTTGGAAGATTTTTCTACCAAAAGCATCCAAGGTCCTGCATTCTCTGCCTGGAGGAGCAGAAGAGTGTCTCTTTGTACTCTTTATCCTCTTCATAGCTGACTGCACTACAATGGAATGGTGAGGAAGCTGAGTTTTTTGAAATCCAGGACAGGGAGCGACACGATACATAGTGTCCAATCTGCGAGAATGAGGAGAGAGGGTGAGAGGAGTCTCCCATAAATCAATCATGCGTTCATAAAGAATCTCATGAATTGGTAAGGTGACTGCCTCTCTAGGAGCCTTAGTATATCCTAAAATATCTAATTTTTTTGCTCTAGGCTCTGATTCAGAGGTTACTGAAATAGAAAGTCCTTTAGCTACTTCTCTTATGAAGTCTTGAAAGGACAAGTACTCTGGAGGAGACATTCTTCTTTTTGGAGAAGAAGGCTCCTCAGGAAGGGCTATGGATACTTCAGGAGACTCGTCTGATGTATCAGAATCACCAGAGGAATCAAAGTATCGCCTGTCAGGGTGCTCTTCTAACGCTCGATACGCGTATCAAGCAGTATCGACATCGGGCGTCCTCGGTACCAGATCGGTACCGATAATCAGCCCTGGACAAGGAACCGCAGCAGCCGGTATCCTGGTCGATGTCGATGCAGTCGGTACTGGTATCGGCGCTGGTGCCGGTACCGGAGCCGATACCGACAACGGAGTTTGTTGCGGTACCAGCGGCGTCGCAGCTTGAATGAAGGCCGTAATAGCATGCTGCATGGACAGAACATTCTGATCCATCGACGCCATGAATGCCTGGAATTGGGTACCGGGAGATTGTGCCGTTACCCCAGAGCATTCTAACAGGTGATCGGTCGAGGCCGTGCCATCGATGTCAACCTGTAACCCCATAGGAGGAGCTTTGGAAGCCGGAGCTTCCCGCTGGGGTTGTTTGGCTGGTGCAGGATCCTCGAGGGCAAGCCCGGAGGCATCTCGATGCTTAGAGGGAGATCTACCCTTCGAGGACCTGCTAGGTACATGTTTGGTTACCTGAGATCCATCAGGAGAAGACGACCTGGAAGATGTCAATGCTACCGACGCTGCATCAGCGGGAAACAGCACATGGAGCTGAGCTGCTCGGTTCTGTAAACCCCGTTTAGACATTAGAGAGCAGGAGGGACAATCCGGAATGGAGTGTTCAGGACCCAAACATTTAAGGCACCATTCATGGGTATCTGTAACAGAAATAGTACCGCTACACTTAGTGCATTTCTTGAACCCGGAGGCTGGTTTTTCCATGAGGGAAATTTTCTTGTGGGCCCTGAGGCCCAAGAGGAAAAATACACTAAGTGAGGAAAATATAGATTTTTTTTTTTTTAAAGAAAGAAAGAAAAAGACCGACGGTACCGGTCCGGAGTCGGGGAAGGCAGACACGCAATCAAAGAAATAAAATAAATAACTTCTTCAGCGGTGACAGGGCTCGACCTGCTGGCTCCGCGTCAAAGAAGAACTGAGGAGAGGTGGTTAGGAAAGGCGGGAAGGCAGCGCGCAGGCGCTGTGGGATGCTCCCAAAAGCTTTCCTTTTTGGGAAGCTGGGGAGCATTCCCGCGCAGGCTCCGTCGGTACCGACGTACCCATATGTGAAGACTCATTCCTGCTTGTTCCTGGAGATGCTATGTTTCACTGTATGTAAGTTTCCATGTTAGATAAGCTGGAACTCGTCTTTCTAAAGAATAGCATTGGGCCATTTTTTTTGACAGGGGGTACTTATTTCTCTAGAACACCTGGTCCATGGTCAAACTCAATGTGTCTTTTCACCTGTTTCCCCGCATATCTCAAGTCTCATCCCATTCCATTCAATTTTCAGTTATTTTGACCCCCAGACAGAGAAATTTGACCCCATTTGTCTAATTCTTTCCAACTTCCAAGAATAAAAAACGTACTATAAAAAAATCCTGGTTGCTAACATTACTCTCAAGCTCACTAAATAATTCAAGCTAATTCCATTTTCATCATGTATATAGAACTAGACATCACACAAATTGCCCAAAAAAGGTGGGAGCACAGAATTGGGGTTTTCATCACCTGCTCCACGGAGAAGGCTGCTTCACTGGGGGCCACATGCTCGCCAATTTCCTCCATCTTTTCCACAAACACTTTTCGGTCCTCTGTCATTTCAATGGAGGTCACAGAAGTCCCCAGTACCCGCACACAGTACCGCTCCAGGACACCCTGCTTGGTCAGTTCCACACCACAGTTTAATGCTGTCTGACCTCCAAATGTAAGTAGGATCCCATCTGGACGTTCATTCTTTATTACCTGAGCAGAAAGAAAAAAAAAAAAAAAAGGGGGAGGATTATTTTACTTAACAATGAGGCAACGGACTTTCACTCTATCTCACACACACACACAATTGGTGTTAACTGCAATCATGTAACATTCAATTTTAAGCTGTAACTACAACCTTCCCTTTGTCTTTGGGGAGTCAAGTGTTCCAAAATCTAAGAAAACTGATTCTCTGTCAGTTCAGGTGATCCTCTGTGCATTGGCAAGTGCTCTGCAGGAGCTCTTTGCCCTCACAATCATTAACTTCATTCATGAAGATCACCAGCCCTAATACAAGAATCGTGTTCATGCCACACCACAGGAAGCTCTGCCAGCCACATGCTTCTCCGAGTCCCAAAATCATAGAGAATAGCAGCCTTTTTTATGTAGCTTGCTTTGGGCAATTATTTTGGGATGTGGTTTATAAGTCTTATAAATACATAGCTCGGCCAAAACCAGGTGGTGCCTCCCAATCCTTCTGAAGCAAGAGAGAAAACTGAGTAGGAGAAGTCACGTGGGTGAAGAAAACATCATAAAAATCGTACTGATCTTCCTCTCAAAATGTGAGACAAAGCTTATTTATTCCCAGTGATATAAGAGGTGGTAAGAATATTACAGAAATATAAATGTGGAACAGATCCAAGATGGCTGCCAAATGATAGGCTTGTCTACATTGCCTCCTCAGTGGTGTTTAAAGTTCACATTTTAGGATATGCTTTATCTTTGATTTCTCTTTCCTTTTATCCATATTAGTAATCTCACCGTTCATCAAGGAACACTAGACCTCAATAATCACTCTTTTTATATCCTGAGAATATCGCTGCTGCAGCCGCTTCTTTGCCCGGAAATACACTGATTTCCAGTCCCAAGATTGTTCAGCTTACTAAGTTTTCATGATGAGATCAAGGGAACATCTCCATAGCATTGGTTGTTATAGAAACTCCTTTTACAGTATCTACCCAGGTTGCTTTATGTTCCAACTCAGGTGATGACAGTTTCAGTGGCAGGGGAAACGGAACTTGCCTTTGACTTCGGAATGGAGGATCGTGGTAGTTCCAGAACACCTGGTAAGCAAGCTCTGAAACATGGAGGCTGTGAAGAATCAGAGTTCCCCTTCTTCAAACATGGCAACTAAATAAGGAAGCTCACTCGTCCAACGATGCAGGAACTGCTTCCCTACCGAGTGCTCAATAAGATCTATAACCGCAAGGTAAAAAACTTGATTCTGTGGATCATGGCGGTATGAAGACAAGACATTGCTCGCTCTATTCATAAAAATACAAAAAAGATTTTGACATTGAAAATGTTTAGCACGTGTGACTTTTCTAAAGGGCTTCTGGGAGATTCTTTGAATGCTCTTTCCTGCAAGTGTTTTCTAGGCTGGAGTCATTGTATTAACTAAAATTGAACTCCAGCATAACAGCTATAAAATTTGAAGAAGATTGTGGGTGGCGCCGGCACCTAGATGGACGCCTGAAGCACATGCTCCGACGCGGACAGCAAAATAAATGCCCTGCAGCAAAACAGAACGAATAAAACGTTAACCCCCAAATTGAAGCAAAAAGGAGCACTTTCAGAGTGATTTGGATGGCCAGGAAGAGGCCGGGAATAGATCTTAAAGCCTTCTCATTTAAGGCAGCAGCGGGAGCAAAGACCCACGCAGCCAAGATGGTGTCTGGCCACAGCGATCCGGGCTGAGCAGAGGAGGCGGAAAGCGGAAAAAGTGGACCGAGTGAAGTGCAGGCCCTCAGAGAAGACCTGAAATAGTGGTTTGAATCCACAAAACAAGATATTGGGAACCTGAAAAGTGAGGTACAAGGCTGGTTCCAGGACCTTAAAGGAGACATGGCCTCGATGGGAACCCGTTTAGATGAGATGGAGAACCAGCTAGAGGAACATGTGGGCCAATGTGTATTAAGTGAGCGACGCTTGGAAGCCATAAGTGGTGGGCAAGAGGATCTTGGCAAAAGGTGGAGGACCTGGAGAATCGGTCCCGATGCTCTAACCTGCGGATAAGAGGCCTACCAGAAAAAGAAGGGTCAGTGAATTACTTATCATTGGCAGAGGAGTTTTGTGGAGCGGTTCTGAAAGCAGCAAATATGGATCTGAAAGGCGTGTGCCTGAGGGTGGATCGTGCTCACAGATCGCTCGGGCCCTAGGAGGGAAAACAGGCCACGAGACAATCACATGTATGCATGAATACAGAACCAAAGAATTAGTCACTACAGCAGCCAGGAAGCTGGGGAAAATCAAATGGAAAGAAGCTGAGGTGGAAGTATTTGCAGATATATCCAGTATCACAATAAGGAAGCGCAGGAGTACCAGGTGGTGACAAGGAAACTCCGAGATGAGAATGTTCGCTACAGGTGGCTCTTTCCAGTGTGATTATAATATGCTATCAATAGAAAAAGAACAGCAGTGCATTCAGTTGAGACGGCAATTTTGAGTATGAGACAAGCAGGATGGTCGGATATCCCAACTAGTCCGATAAGTGAAGGTGGGAGCGCTGTGTCTGCGGGGCCTTCAATGAACAAGCAGTTACTTACCTGTAACAGGTGATCTCTGGGAACAGCAGGAATAAGTCTTCACATATGGGTACGTCGGTACCGACGGAGTCTGCACAGGAACGCTTCCCAGCGTCCAATCAGAAAACTTTTGGAAGCATCCCAACACGCCTGCGTGCTGCCTTCCCGCCTTCCCAACTGCCTCTCCTCAGTTAAGTTTTACAGCTGAGACAAAAAGAGAGAGCGAAGCAAGGAAGGGAAAGATAGAGATAGAGAAAGGCAACTCCTAGGGGAGGTGGGTGGGTTGTGAAGACTTATTCCTGCTGTTCCCAGAGATCACCTGTTACAGGTAAGTAACTGTGCTATCTCCAGGAACAAGCAGGAATGAGTCTTCACATATGGGGACTCCCCAGCTCATATGCCCAGAGGGAGTCCTAGCATGTTGCAAGTCTAGAACGAGCCATGCTATACCTCAGGACCTCAGGCATCCTGGGGATGGAGGGTAGGAGTTGAATATAGAAAAGGAGCTGTAGAACAGCTGGCTAGAACAGGGCTTCAAAAGGGAAGACCCTGTATCGAGGGCATTTAGTAGTAAAATATTGTGATCTGGACCTCCCTTGTTGGGATTGCACAGGTGCACTGAGCTCCATATGGATCTGATAAAAGAGCCAGTGAATATGCTCAAGGGGTACCTTACTGTAAAGTAGAGGTAACAAAGTAGACCAAAAACAAGTGGGGGCCAGAACCCTTCAGGGTTATTAAAAATAGCCCCAGGAAAAAAAACTGGGGTAGTATAAAAAGTAGAGCTTCAGCAGAGATGCAGAAGGTACTATTGAATTAAAGCTTAAGCTGTTTTGGTCTAAGAGAAAAAATGAGTCTGTCCTAACTGGACTGGGGTTGGATCAGTCCATATAGGGAGAAAGGGTATGGAGACCCTTGTATCTGATAAGAAAGTAAGAACAGACTCAGAAGCGCTAAGCTTTAGAGCAACTGAAGCTCCGCAATGTCTTTCCTAAATGGGGTAACTTAGGGAAGAGAAGGTACATGGAGAGCTTCAGGAGCACCTAAACCGAAAAGGTTAAGGTAAAGAAAAGGGTTATTAATTACCACAGGAAGTGGCTATAGGTATAGCCCCCTAAATATGCCGGAACAGCATTGATAGGGGTAGTGCCCATCTGTCAAGATCCTATAGGAATATAAGGATATCTGAACCTAACAGATAGATAAGTAGTTGGATACAGATCTATCTAAAAATATATCTCATATTCCTATATATATATATATATATATATATATATATATATATATATATATATATAAGAATAGGACATGTCTCCAGGTATATGGATGGAGAGATGTTCAAAGATCCCCATCACCCTATAGGGAGAGAGGGAGATTCATCTGACAAGAAGGATGACACCTACTTGAGTAGATAAACAGGAAAAAAACCTCTCCTCCTGGTTATGACTGTTATAGTCAGAGGAAGGTTGTCCTTGACAAAGGGGTGGCTTAATTCTTTGTAGAATTTGAGCTGTTAAAAAACCAGGATGGCCTACCTGAAGATGGCAGAGGATAACATTAGTCAGCAGACCATTAGTCCAGATATCTCCAGAATTGTGGTATGGAGATTGGATAGAGAAGGCTACTAGAAGAAGATACCCTAGTGATTCGCCTATGAGAGCGAGATGGGTATTAGATGTCCTCTAGTTGCCAGAAAAATTTTATCCCTGATGGGAAAAATCCCAGGCAATATGGGCCAAGCCAGGGGGTTGGCCCCTCTTCTAAGCTTTCATGTAATGAAAAGCCTGAGGCTTATGCCTTAACAGAGATTTAAGATAAGATGAAAAGGGTAGAATACTTGCCAGGCATGAATATGACTGGGGGAAACCCTTGTAACCATTTGGGGTTATCTGCTAGGCAAGATATTGATGCTCTCTAGCAAGGGCCATAGTGCAAAGCTACCCTGTAGAGTTGCAGAGAGCATGCTGCAGGTTGGTTAGAAGAAAAAACTGGCTGTGGACAATCCCTGGTAAGGAATGTGGACAACCAGCAGGTATCCAACTATTCTGCCAAGGACAAAGGGCAAAGAATAGAAGATAACCCAACCAAACTGTGAAACAGGGATTCCCAACGAGGATGATCACCTGTTTGGGAGTTAGTACTGAGATAAGGAGGATTGCTAGCAGAGAGGAAGCCCTGGTTGTGTAGTGAACAAAACCTGTGGCGTAATCACTAGAAAGTTTCGCATCTGCAGCAACTATGAGGGCAGCATAGGGAATTTCTTTCCCCTACTCTGTAGATTGGGAAAAAGAAAACCCAACAGACATGGTAGGACTTCCTAATGTCTGAGGAGCTGCTCTAAGGTAACAAGGGGAAGAGAACTCCAGAAGGGAGAATCCCCCGGTAGAAGATGTAGAAAAGTCACTCTTACAAGCAAATGTTGTAGTAAGAGGGAGATAAGATAGAGTTTCAGGAGACCAACTATGGAGGAAATCTCCGACAGGTGAGATGATACATGCCAGTAGATGAAACAACTGTCTATTGATAGTTGTCACCTCTCCCTCTCCTTCACGAGGAAGAGGAAAATTTGTTAAGTATGGGCATGATCATCATGAAGATTCTTAAGAAAAGAAGTCTCATGAAGAGATATCTAAGTAGGTTAGGATAAAATCAGTGCAGATACTTCAAGTGAAAAGAAGCAGACTGCCATCCCAACCCCCCAAAGGGGCAATGATCTATTTAAAACCCTGTAACTGCTGGGTTTGTTAACCCCGTTGAGGTTGTGAATTGCTCAGACTAGAACGAAGTTTCCCCTGTTTAGGGACATCTGAATGATGGGCAGATGGGTAAAACCTTCTCCCTTTAGGGGTTGAAAGGTTGGTAGGACATTTCCTACCTACTGGGAAAGAAGGCGGCGCAGAGCAGCCTCTGGAAAAAGGAAAGTCAGTGGAAAACTGAGTAACCTGAAGTAAAGACTCCCTGTTGAAGAGATTCTCTCCAGTACAAGGAGTATTTCCCAGTCTTTCCTGTGCCCATTTGTCCAAGTCTGAGGCCTGAAGCCAGGCTCTACGTCATGCCCCTATAGCTATAGCAGAAGTCCTGCTAACAGACTCAAAGGAGTCTAGGGTAGCACAAGTAAGGAACTTAGAGATATTCTGAATATGACTAACCAGTGAGGAATAGTCTGTACGTCTGGGCTCCTGACGCAAAGGAGTCAAAAGATGTAATTGCTTTGTGATCTCCTCAAGAGATAGACCCATATAGAAAATATATGAGCGAATCCTTGCTGAAAGCATGGATGTCTGGAAGGTTTGACGTCCAAAGGCATCTAGGTGTCTTAGACTCACGACCTGGCAGACAAGAAGAGTGCTTTTTAGTACTCTTCACTCGCCTCAATGCTGATTCCACTACAATGGAATGATGAGGAAGTTGAGTCCTTTGAAACCCTGGAGAGGGGGCACCTGATATAGGAAATCAGTTGCTCTGGAAAGTGGGGGTACCTTTAAAGGAGATTCCCCCATTCGTAGAAGGAGATCCTGCAAAGAATGATGCAAAGGAAGCATTATATTTTCCTTTGCTTCGTTAGGAACAGAGAGGCATTCTGTACTCCCTTGTGTAGGATCTTGTCCAGGGACAGGAATGGCAAGAGATTTTGCCATATCCAGGAGGAAAGTCTGGAAAGAAAGATCCCTGGAGGGAATTCCCCCTGGATAGGCTAGATCTGATGAAGAACTAGCATTGGCACCAAGGGATCTATTCCAGCATATAGGAATAGAAAATCCTGAATGGTGCAGAATGGGATCCTTAGATAGTGGTTGCTGGTACTGCAGGACAGGACCAGCAACAGTCGGTAACATATCGTCCATGCTTGGAATCGATTCCAAACTCAGCATCGAGGGAAGCGATCCTGATGAGTGGAGCATGGAAGGTACCGACTGTAAAGGCACTGTGGATGTCGGTACCGGACTCGGTACCGAATCTGATGCCGGAGGAAGAATACCAGCCGGTGGCAACTCTAACGGTATCGGTGGAACCGAGGGTTGCGAATCCAAGGTATCGGAACCGAGCCTTCGGTACCGACGGGAGTCGGTACCAAGGCGAGTTGGTACCCAGTCCTCCAGACTGGAGATCGATTCTAGACTCGGCATCGAAGGAAGCGAGTCTATCGATGCACGTCTGGAGGGTACCGACGTCGGAGCTCGTATCGGTGACGACACCGATACTGTAGAATCGATCTGAAGCGTATTCACCGGCCCCGTAGGTACCGGAGACACCAGACGACGATCCTCGGTGAGGAATATTTCATCCAACACCGGTGCCGATGCTGGGGTATTTGTACCGCTTGAAACGGATGCCATCACTGGACATGGCTCAGGTATGTTCTGTGAGGGGTGAACCTCAGGAACAACCTGAAACCCCACACAGGCTTTGGAGACCGAAGACTCCCACCGGGGTTTTGAAACCAGTAGATTCTCGAGGGCAAGTCCGGAGGCATCTCTATGCTGTTAATGAGAACTGCCGCTCGAGGACTGGCTAGTCAGACTGTTTTTGGGTTACCTGATCCTGTGTAGAAGAAGATATAGTCGGTGCCCTAAAGTTGGAAGGGGACCGCATGTCGAGGGGAACTCGATGTTGAAAACTGCTTCTCACAGCACTGGTGCCCGAAGGCTCCAGAGGACAATGGTCAGGACCCAAGCAGGTTAGACACCAATTCTGAGTGTCTAAAAATAAAGTTGTACTGCCACAGTTTGTACATTTCCTGGGGAAAATGACTGGCAGTTCCATGAGGAAAAATGGAGAGGCCTAGAAGGCCTAAGAACCGTGAACACTAAGAAGAAATTTTATATTCCTTAAGGAAAACATTTTATAAGAAAATAAGAAAAACACCGGCGGTACCGGTGGCGTCGGGGAAGGCAGCTGCGACCACAAGAAAACTAAAAAATAAAAGAAGAATTTTCTGCGGTGACAGGAGAACGTCCTGCCGGCTCCGCGGAAAAACGAAAACTGAGGAGAGGCAGTTGGGAAGGCGGGAAGGCAGCGCGCAGGCGTGTTGGGATGCTTCCTGATTGGACGCTGGGAAGCGTTCCCGCACGGACTCCATCGGTACCGACGTACCCATATATGAAGACTCACTCCTGCTTGTTCCTGGAGATTGCATATGCAGTGGACCCGAGCACCGGGAGGAGATAAGAGGCTGAGGCGTCAAAGACCAACCAAGGGACACTTCCAAAAGGACTCATGAACCGGTTGTGGACTGATAAGTATAAATGTTTGGTCCCGATGAGCCTGTAATAGTAGGGGAAAATGGAAATTACACTTACCTGGTAATTGATGTTCCTTGAGGGAGTACAGTTCAGTCCTCCACCACTGGGTAGTGCACCTCCTCCTGCAACATGAAGACTGGACAAGTCAAACTTGTGACATCACCGGGTATATCCTGCTGGTCTTCTCCCATGATCCCCCAGTGACCTACTGTCAAAGCAGATTCAAAGGAGCAAACAAACAACCAGTTAAAGTACTAAATACAAAGCTATGCTCAAACTTCAACTTTAAAATCACAGGGCCCCAAAAAGAAAGGCCGAAAACACCCTCCTCCGTGCCCCTGTCCCCCTGCGCACCAAACAGCGGAAGACAGAGAGCTAGAAGGAAGGAGAACTAAGGAAGAGTATAGGCAGAAAAGATTGCTCTCGCGATTACCTGCCAATCAGAGCCCGTTGCCGACTCTAGGATCCGAAAGCATACTCGGAACTGACGCCTCGCGTCGGAAACATCCATCCCCGGGTGGGAATGAGGACTGAACTGTACTCCCTCAAGGAACATCAATTACCAGGTAAGTGTAATTTCCATTTCCTTATCGGTCCTACAGTTCAGTCCTCCACCACTGGGATGTACCAGAGCAGTAATCATTGGGAGGGACCTATCCAGTCGGCTGGGCCCCTAAACGAACAGAGCAGGCACCGACCCCAGCCCGCTCCTCACGTCAACAGGCGGTAAGCCAACCAGGAAGACATGACCGAGAGCCCACTTGGATCCTCTTCAGTGGTGAAAACAGCACATAACTCTGCCCCAAGCAGCGCTAGTGCTTCAGAAAGACAAACTCGCCATCGCAAACACACTGAACGCCCTAGAAACAGACCTACTGAGAAGGCTACCAGAGCTCCGCCTGAAAAATCCGCTTGAGCTCCCCCTTGGCTCTCGACCCCACCAGGGTGTCAAGTGTTAGCAACCGCTGCTCTCCCGCAGAACCCGCCTCCACGGAGGGACAGGCAGCGAAGAGACCTCCCAGAAAGCGACGGAACCTCACCTAAGGTCCAAGGAACGCAGGTTACAAGCAAAGTGTTCTTGCGTAAGTCCCAAACCGACAACTAAACAGGCACAGCCGGATTCCACGAGGGAGAACGGAACCGAGGTCCATCCAGACAGAGGTGGGAAGCAAAATGAGGGAAATGGAAAAACCACCAGCGTCAAACACCCTATTTGTCACACCTCTTAAGGGCTTTAATCTTTGCAACACAAAGTAGCTCTACAGCTATGTCCTGGACCAGTTGGAGTCTTTTTAATTGAGAATGTGGAATGCAGCTAAGCAATGAGTTGCAATAAACCAAGCGTGATCCACCAAGGGCATATAAGAGGGTGTCAAGTGCCCCAGAGTCCAGCGTTGTTTCAGAAGATGTGGAGTCTTACATGGTGTGACAAAAAAGAAAGGAGACTCTGGTAGCCACGCCCACGACGCAATGCCAGTAGGCCAACCGCTTACATCACCTGGATATGCCCTCCGGAATTGGAGGAACCATGCAGAAGTAGCAATCGCCGACGTGATCCATGGGCCCTCTCCAGATCATTGGAACCGCAAAAGACTTTGATGGTCTTTTCCCATCCATCCACAGCCTGAGATCTGCAACACATGTACTGCAGCATATGTGTGGCGCCTAGCTTTTATCCTGATCTTTTATTCTGCAGCCAAAATATAAATTGTAGGCTTTCTGAACCGCCACAGTCATATGCCATTTTTGTGATGTAAAAGTCACATCACCACAACTAGAGCAGAAATTATCTGCATGATTAACACCAGGACGAGGAATCGCCAAATATGCTGTGAGTGACCTATTGGTATAAAATAAATATGTCTTTTTCTTTTTTTTTTTTTTTTACTGTCAAGTGAGGCAAATTTAAGTAGTGGCTGCATCAACTGGTTTTGGACAGTTATTTCGATTGGTTGCAAGTAAAGATTATGCAAGCTCACGCAAATGTTGCAGAATACACTGGTAATGGTCCCCACTGACTAAAGAAGAGCACATATCTTAGCAACCAGACCCAGTCGGCCATTTTCACTATGACCTCTGAAAGGCATAGAATGGACCGGGCCACGGCCCCGTACCAATGCGTCGACGCTATCCAGTAGCCTCATATGTCCTCTGCTAAACATCGACCCATCGCCGCAGACTGACAGGTCGCCATGAGGTCCAATATGAGCTGACCGCGCACACCGCCTGATGCAATCTCACTCCTCCGGCAAACACTCGGACCGCGCTAAGGACATTCGCCACCACAGTGTCCCCACCGAAACGCAGGCCGCCAAGGCTTCAACCGCGCACGCTGTCCCTTCGCTCGGGCCACCCTGACCACCCGACTGACTCCACCCTGCCGATCGAAATAGGTTACCATCCCGGAGATCTCAGACAGCACCTACAGCGCTCGATCCGCTACCGTGTCCGTGAACGCCTGCCACGGCTGACGTACCACGTACCGTTCCAGTCAGAGGATGGAACACTGGGCATGCTGCGTTCACTAAAACGCCTTGTACATAAAGGATCCCCAAAATGTAGCTGAGTCTAACCACGCTCCGGCCAAGCTCCCGGAAGAAAGGGACAGAACCTTATAAAAAAGAAGTGGGGACAATTAGGAAGGCTTTCCTGTTTGATGATTATTTTTTTTTTGTTTTTTTTGTTTTTTCCTTTTTACAACTCCATAAGGGCCACAAGGCACACAACCGAACAGGGCATTGTCCAGAGAACGCAAGGCCCCTCCTCCAGGCTGACTCCACAGCCTAAACCGGCAGTCACCTTGGCTGATGCCGAGCAGCGCGGAAGCCAACTTGTAAGCCCAGCATATGAAGTATGCCTACTAGTACAGCATTCCACAATGGAGGGACATGTAACCGGACGGCTTTGAATATGAACCTACAGATATCCCGCGCTTGCTCCAAGACAAGCACTGTGCAGCCTACTGGTCTTCTCGGAGCACTGCCACGACCCGAAGACCTAAACCGGCCAGCAAAAGACGACGTACGCTGGGCCCGAAGGAACCTGGTTGAACGGATCCCAGCACTCCCTGTATCGTTAGGATCGGAGCCTCCCCCCAAGGACTCAGCCCTGGCTGGAACCGGCTGAGCATAACTCCAGGCCCTGGGGCGAGCCCCCACGAAGAAGTGGGATGCAACGATGCCTTGAGGAAAGGGAAGGCCCAATGGGTGAAGCAAGTTGCTAGCCGACCAAGGGAGTAAACCCCACCCGCGCACCTCAACGGAAGGTCGGAAGAACCGAGGATACTGGTCCCACAGGTGCGCCTGCTAGCCTTTAACAACATACACCTCCGCAGGTACAAAAAACTTAAATTGTGAGCACCTTCAGGGGTAAGGGGAATAGACGACAGCCTCCGACTGTTGACCACCTTGTCTTGCACAACAGACAGCAGCACCCCACCAAACAAATGATTGGGAATATATGACCTCAGAACCCCAAGACAGAGGTAAAACAGTAGAACGTGCAGTGGACGTGAATTTCCAGATCTGCCAGCCCCCCTGCCCACATTGAGAAGAGGCAGAGAAGAACTGGACCGGCGGATCTGGAGGGGTGCCTCCTGGACAGCCGGGCCACCGAAGGGAAAGCTGATGACTGAGGCCCAAACTCCTCAGGATGGCCCCGTCTTGCATTGGCAACCCCATGCAACACCATGACAACCCCGCTCACGATATCCCAAGCGATCTCTGTCATTGCTGCAACAATCACCTGAGCATGAGATCACAGACGGAACACAGACATGCAGACGCACTCAAGGAGAGTGCACCTAAGAAGTATGAGCCTATCCAACATCCAGCACATGTCCAGGTGTCCCACTCCTGTCACCCAAAACACAGGACGCTTGAACCTAGGTGACCGTCATAGCAAAGACAGGGAGGCCTGACTGCCGCTATCAACCCTTCCAGGACCCTGGAACACTAAGCTCCGGACTGTGCCATCCAGCAACACTTCTCACGATCCCCAGCAGGGGCCTTTCCCCAGATGGCCCAGATGGGCAGTGTTCCCGCCAAATGGGCACGCTGCGCTCTGATAACATAGTGCAGAAAACCAAATCAAAGTGTCTTAACCTAGCTAATTTTTGTTTAATAGTGATCATTCATAATATCAGCCAGGCTCAATCATAACATTAGTATTAATGATCTCTAAAGATTGAAGAATTACTAATGTAACACTAATTGGGTTGGGGTTTTTTTGTTTTTGTTTTTTTTTTAAAGAGCTTCAAAGGCGATCTTGGAAACTACAGACCAATGAATCTGAGTTCAGTGCCAGTTAAATGATAGAACTTGTTCTGAAAAGCAGCACCAAGCTGTCTTTTCAAAGGGTTAATAAACATGTGAGTAAGCCAAATGATATGTATCTGGATGTTTTAGAAGGTACTTGACAAAGCCCCTTATGAACTTCTCCTGAGGAAGGAGATGATGTGCTATTATAGAATGGGAAATGGATCAAAAACAGGAACACAATAGGACTAAATGGCCAGTTTTCTCACAGGAGACCCGTAAATAGTGGAATGTCTCGGGATCTGCACTGGAACTGGCATCTGGTAAAGCGTAGTTACTCACCTGTAACAGGTGTTCTCCAGGAGCAGCAGGAATCAGTCCTCACTTATGGGTGACGTCGGCGCCGACGGAGCCCTCGCGGAGCAATTTTCCCCAGCTTTCAAAGAAAGCCTTTGGGAATTGCAGCGCGCATGCGCGGTCGTCTTCCCGCCCGAGGGTGCCATCTTAGCCAGTCAGATGACATAGCTAAAAAAGACAGCATAAAAATTTGCAAAAAGAACATAAGCAGACGATTGCAACTCCAAGGGGAGGAGGGAGGGTAGTGAGGACTGATTCCTGCTGCTCCTGGAGAACACCTGTTACAGGTGAGTAACTACGCTTTCTCCAGGACCAAGCAGGAAGTCAGTCCTCACTTATGGGACTCCCAAGCTCAAGGCTACCGGAGACCCTAAGCACAAAAATGAGCTCCCTCTAGCTCAGCAGCACAGAAGGATAGAATCTTCGCTGAAATATCACCCACCGGTAGCCCACATCCGGGATGGAGGGTAGGAGTTGCTCAGACCTCAAAGAGATTACGGAGGACTGCCTGTCCGAAAGCACTGTCCCTACGGGACTCCCTCTCGAGACAGTAATGGACCGCAAAAGTCTGGCTCGAAGACCAAGTAGCGGCCCGGCAGATATCTGCCAGCGGAACAGAGCGGAGGTAAGCCACTGACGTGGCCTTTGCCCGAACACAATGAGCCGTGACTCGACTTTCTAAGGAGAGTCCGGCTGCCCCATAAGCCCAAGAGATACAGTCCGCAACCCAGATGGACAGAGTACGCTTGGAGACCGGGAGCCCCAATCTATTGGGGTCAAAAGACACAAAAAGCTGAGCAGCTTTACGGTGCTCCCGCGTACGGTCAAGGTAGAAGTTCAGAGCCCTTCTACAGTCCAGGGTATGGAGGACCGTCTCAGCTCGGCTGGAGTGTGGTCTGGGAAAGAAGGTTGGAAGTACCACCTCCTGATTGATGTGAAAAGGGGAGACCACTTTAGGCAGAAATTTCGGATGAGTCCGTAGGACCACCCTATTCTTGTAGAACCTAGTGTAAGGGGGATCAGACACGAGGGCCTGCAATTCACTTACGCGTCTAGCGGAAGTGAGGGCTATCAAGAACAGTGTTTTCCAAGACAGAAAACGGAGAGAACAGGTAGCCATAGGTTCAAAAGGCGGACAGGTGATCCGCTGCAACACCACATTCAGGTCCCAGTCAGGCGCTGGCGGGCGCAGAGGTGGTTTAAGTAGAAGGAGACCTCGGAGAAACCTCGCTACGAGAGGGTCATTGGAGAGAGGTCTGCCGTCCACCGGCACATGATGTGCTGAAAGAGCACTGAGGTGAACTTTGACGGAGTTGGACTTAAGTCCCAGATTAGAGAGGTGCAGCAAGTACTGCAAGATCACCGACACCGGGCAGGAGAAGGGATCCTGAGACTGTTGGGTACACCAGACTGCAAAGCGACGCCATTTAAGGGCGTAGCATTTGCGGGTAGAAGGCCGTCGCGAAGCCAAGACGACCTCCTCCACCTCCGCCGGCAGGAGAAGGGGAGCAAGGACTACCCTCTCAGCAGCCAGGCCATGAGGTTGAGAGACCTGAGGTTGGGGTGCAGGAGGGACCCCTGATCCTGAGTGAGGAGATCCGGTTGTACCCCCAGAGGGATGGGATCCTCCACCGCCAGTTGCAGCAGGAGCGGAAACCACGGCTGTCTGGGCCAGCGAGAGGCCACCAGGATCATGAAGGCTTTGTCTCGGAGAACCTTGAAAAGAGTCCGAGAGACTAGCGGGATGGGAGGGAAAGCATACAGAAGGCTCCCCGACCATGAGATCAGAAAGGCGTCCGCCGCAACCCGAAGGGGGTGCGGCTGACGAGAGCAGAAGCGAGGAAGTTGCCGGTTGAGAGGACTGGCAAAGAGATCTACCGTGGGGAGACCCCACTTGAGGAAGAGCTTCTGAACTACCAAGGGATCCAGACGCCACTCGTGCGGCTGGAGGACCCTGCTGAGTTTGTCTGCAAGGCAATTTTCTTGGCCCGGGAGATAAACCGCCTTGAGGAGAATGCCGTGACTGACGGCCCAAGAGCAGAGCTTCAGTGCCTCCCGGCAGAGGAGGAAGGAGCCCGTGCCCCCCTGCTTGTTCACGTAGAACATGGCAACTTGATTGTCCGTCTGGACAAGGACGGATTGGTGGGAAGTCAGGTGGGAGAAGGCCTTGAGAGCTAGGCGGATCGCCCTGAGCTCCAGGAAGTTGATCTGCTGAGCAGACTCCCACGTGGTCCAGAGGCCCTGAGTACGTGCCTCTTGGCAATGTGCTCCCCAGCCCAGGAGGGATGCATCGGTGGTCAGCACCCGGGTCGGCTGAGGTGACTGGAAAGGCATTCCGAATATCAGGTTCGGCTGCCGGAGCCACCACCGGAGAGACGAGAGCAGCGGCTCGGAGACGCGCACTAGGTCTGCCAGGCCGCCTGTGGCTTGTCGCCACTGCTGGCGGAGACACCATTGAGCAGACCGCATATTCAGGCGGGCATTGGGGGTCACATGGACGGTGGAAGCCATATGGCCGAGCAGTCTCAGGAAGCGCCTGGCGGAGACCAGGGGCTGGCTGCGAAAGCGGTCGGCTAGGTCCATGAGCCGTTGAGCCCTGTCGAGCGGTAGGTACGCTCGTGCCCGAGGAGTGTGCAGCCTTGCGCCGATGAACTCGAGATCCTGTGAGGGGAGCAAAGTGGACTTTGCGAAGTTTATAACAAAGCCCAAGTGCTGCAGCAGAGTCACCGTGCGGCACGTGGCGTTGGTGACCTCCTGAGCGGACGCTGCTCTGATGAGCCAGTCGTCGAGGTACGGAAAGACATAGAGGCCGTGAAGCCGGAGATGGGCCGCCACGACCGCGAGACATTTTGTGAAGACTCGCGGTGCGGAGGATAGGCCAAAGGGCAGTACTCTGTACTGGTAATGATTTCCTGCCACCACAAACCTTAGGTATTGGCGGTGGCTTGGGTGGATGAGGATGTGCGTGTAGGCATCCTTTAGATCCAAGGAGCATAGCCAATCTCCCTGCTGGAGGTAGGGCAGAAGGATTCCAAGGGTAAGCATTTTGAACTTCTCCCGCACAAGGAACTTGTTGAGGTTGCGCAAGTCCAGGATGGGTCTGAGGCCCCCTGTTCTCTTTGGTATCAGAAAATACCTTGAATAAAAGCCTTGACCTCTCAGGTGGTGGGGCACCGGTTCCACCGCCTGTTCCTGCAGAAGACCTGCTAACTCCTGAAGGAGCAACTCCCTGTGCAGAGGGGGGCGCGAAGGTTCTCCCGGAAAATAGGAGGGAGGGACCTGATGGAAGTGGAGAAGGTAGCCTTCTCGCACGACCTGAAGTACCCAGGCATCTGCGGTGATGCTGGACCACCTGTGGGCGAAGTGAACCAGCCGGCCTCCGGTGCTGGGAGGAACCAGCGGGGGGGGAGAGGCTATGCTGAGCGAGTCAAAAACCCCCACCCTGCTGAGCAGGGGCTGGTGGTGCAGGCTTGGGGGCTTGCTGCCTACGGGACCCGTTACCCCGTCCCTTGGCCTGCTGGCCCTGTTGGGGAGCTGCAGGGGCCTGATAATGGGGGTACTGTTTGTAGGCAGCCGCCTTCCTCGGGTAAAAGGACTTTTTTCCCGAGCCCTTCTTTTTCTGGGAAGGGGCGGAGGTCTTCCTAGAAAGCCTGGTCCTGGTGAGAGTCTCAGTCTCAATTTGTGCAGCCTTTTCCGCCATGGGCTTGCCAAAGAGGTTTTCGCCTCGGCAGGGGACATCGACCAACTTGTCCTGTACCCAGGGCTCAAGGTCTGACGACTGAAGCCAAGCCTGTCGGCGGGCACCGATGCCGGCTGCGGCCACTCTAGCCGAGGCCTCA
This sequence comes from Ichthyophis bannanicus, assembly GCA_033557465.1. Classification (NCBI taxonomy): domain Eukaryota; kingdom Metazoa; phylum Chordata; class Amphibia; order Gymnophiona; family Ichthyophiidae; genus Ichthyophis; species Ichthyophis bannanicus. The sequence continues at coordinate 906,684,247 of CM066033.1, forward strand.
AAGCCATCATAGGCTGCTCGGGACATGAACTTTGAGCATTCCCGAATGCCCGTGGACAAGGCTAGGAACCTCCACAAGGGCTCCTCGGAGAGACCAGCGGAGAATCCGGCTAGCTCTTTAGCCAGATCCCGGAGATACATGCCCATGTAGAGCTGGTAAGTCTGGACACGACATGCGAGCATAGAGCCCTGGAAGCACTTCTTGCCAAGGCCATCCAGGTTACGGGCCTCCCTTCCAGGAGGCACCGAGGAGTGCATCTTCTGGCTCTTAAGACGATGCATGGCCGATTCCACTACCATGGAATGGTGTGGCAGCTGTGCCTTCTGAAAGCCAGGGCTCTTGCGGACCCGATAGATAGAATCGACCCGCTTGCTCAGGACCGGCGAGGAGGCCGGACTCTCCCACATGCGGAAGAGTAGTCGTTCCAGCATAGGAGGAACCGGCACAGTAAAGTGCTCCCTCGCGGGAGAGTCATACTGGAGGGCGTCGAGCTCTTCGGCTCGAGGCTCCTCCTCGGGATCCGCAGGGAAGGCCAAAGCCTTGGCCATATCCCTAACGAAGTCCGAGAACCGGGCATCCTCCGGGGGGGACTGCTTCCGAGGCTCGGACCCCGGTGAGTCCGATGGGACACACCGAGTCCGGAAAGAATCAGGTGACTCTTCCTCCTCAGACTCCCAGACCGACTCCGACGAGGACTCGGTGGGGTCGGCCCGGGCAGGGTGCGGCGCCAGCCGCCCCGACGTCGAGGGAGTCGGCGTCGGCGACCTCGGTCCCGAACGGGAGGCCGAGGGTGACCTCGACCGAGGATCGACTCGAGTTCTCATGGACTCGAGGATCGGCTCGGTCTCCGGGATCGACTTGGACGTCGACGTCCCGGCGGTCGGGGCAGCGGCGCCAGCGAGGCCAGCGAGCAGTGCCCGCTGCTGGTCCATGAAGGCAGACAGTCTGCTCTCCAAGGCCGTCAACCTGAGTCCGAGCTCAGGTGACCCAGCAGCCCCCGACTCGGGCCCCGACGGCGTCGGGCCCGACGTCGGCTGTCGCGGAGGCGAGTCCAGAAGGACCACAGGACTTACCCGGGTAGGCATCTCCGACTCCAGGCGAGGTCGCTTCGGGATGTGTTCCTTCTCCAAGGACCCGGGGCGGCTGTCGGGGCTATGCGACCTGGCCCTCGCGGAACCAGGAGCGTCCACCGACGCCGCCCTCGCGGGTTTTTCCTTCCGACGATGGTCCCCGGAGGGAGAACCCCGGTCGGAGGAGCTCCGGCGACGGTCCGAGCTGGAGCCTTTCGACGCGGAGGCCTCCGACGAGGTCCGGGTACGGCTGCGGTCAGCGAAGATTCTCTCACGCTGATGCCGCCGACTCCTCAACGCCTTTGAGGACAGTTTGCTGCAGGGCCCACAGATCAGTTCCTCATGATCCGGGCCCAGGCAGCGGAGGCAAAAGTCGTGTGTGTCGGTTGGTGACATATTTCGGTCACACCGACCACACCGCTTAAACCCACTGGCAGCCATCGGGGGAAAAAGGGCCCCTGCGAGGTCAAAGGACCGGGCTGCCAGGGAAACCGAAAACGAAAGCTGACTAAGTCAGAAAAACCGAAAAAAGTAAGCGGACTCGAGACCGGCGTCGCGAGTCCGGGCGGGAAAACGATCGGCGTCGAACCGAAAGAAAAAAGGATAAAACAAAGAAGAAAATCAACTTTTTCGCGGGGACAAGACGGGGACGTCTGTAGGGCTCCGCGGAAAAAAGAAGACTGGCTAAGATGGCACCCTCGGGCGGGAAGACGACCGCGCATGCGCGCTGCAATTCCCAAAGGCTTTCTTTGAAAGCTGGGGAAAATTGCTCCGCGAGGGCTCCGTCGGCGCCGACGTCACCCATAAGTGAGGACTGACTTCCTGCTTGGTCCTGGAGAACATCTACTGCACTGAAATGATCTGGAAAAGAGATCAGCAAGCATGGCGATCAAATTTGCAGATGGCATAACAACATTTAGAGGCTGTCTGCACAATTTCCAAGCATATAAACATGGAAATAGCATCCTTATGTAAATGACAATTTCAGAAAGGGCTCAATTTGTAGGTGGTTGTGCCGCCGATGACCCTGAATGGCCAAATCCTAGCAGGGAAACCTGCTGCTGACAGACGTCGCTAACTGCCAGAATGCAGACAAAGGTAAAGGCACCCCCCAAGAAGTAAAACCCAAACCAATCACATTGCATTCAAAGAACTATAAACTATCATGAAATTAAAAGGAAATTAAAATTAAAAGGAAATTAAAATTAGAATTAAAATTAAAAGTAACAGCAAAAGGAAGTCCTTATCTGGGTGTAGCCGCGTGGAACAGCGTCGTCTGCTCAAACGCGGGGCTGCTCCGCTCTCCGCCACGAGGCCTCAGCCCTGCCGAGAAAATGGCGCCAATCCGAAGCAGGCCCGTTTGGCGCCAAACACCACAGAGGCAGCAAGAGCTCAGAGCCCCTCCATGCGGACTCGAGAGACTCCCTTGTGGCGTCGGGATGCAGCAGTTACCCCGCTGTAGCTGCGGGGTGAAGAGCTGTCCAGACACGCTGCTGCCTCGCGCCACCAGAAGTAGCAGACGCTGCGAGCCCTGGCCCACCGGCTAAAGAACCTCGAACGGCCTGAGGCTCCCGCCGCGATGGGAATCTGCCGCATGGACACTGCCAAAATGCAGGTGTTCCACAGAGCTCTCCCCCGTACAGTCCTGGGGGAGAGATCATCACCGGGCACAGAGACCGAAGAATCCCAAGCAGAGAGGCTAGCTGGCAGCGTGAACTTTGAAAAGGGACAGAACCCCCCTTTACACTAAGGCAGACTAGGTGAAAATAAATAAAGTAAAAGTAAATGAAATTAAATGAAAATGAAAATGAATTCAATTTACAGGGATTACACCTAAAGGGCGGCAAAAGAAATGCAAGGTAAATCAAATCCTGACTAACTGCTCCTAAACTGCTTCTCAAGTGAGCCCAGCACCTAGGCTCACTACGTCCTCATGCTGCATGGAGACTGGACACACTGGGGGATCATGGGAGAAGACCAGCAGGATATACCCGGTGATGTCACAAGTTTGACTTGTCCAGTCTCCATGTTGCAGGAGGAGGTGCACTACCCAGTGGTGGAGGACTGAACTGTAAGACCGATAAGGAACTACTGTGTATAAGGGCTCCGGCAGGAGAAGGGTCTCCATTCCTTTGTGTTCCCAGTTGCTTCGTATGATTATAAAGTTGGGATAATTTACGGTTGGATTATGAGGGTAGGGGGAAATTATAAAAATTATGGAAATATAAAAACATGTAAGAAGTTAGTTAAAGGGTGTTGTGTGTTTAAAAATCAAGCTGAAAAATTTGGGGCTGTCCGGGTCTGGCTCCACCGGTGGATCTGTTAGTGGATGGGGGGAGGTGGCGAGGAGAGGTGGAGGTGGGGAAGGCAGGAGGGGTGGAGGGGGAGGGGAAGGGGGGCTGAGACAATATAAAGTTGGAGATGCTAATAGTGGGGATACCAAGTAATAGCCATGGCTATGTATAGCTTAGTAATGATGAATGTCAGAGGCCTTAATTCCTTTAAGAAACGACAGCTCCTTATAAAAGAATGTACAAGATTGAAGGGGGATATTGTTTTTGTTCAGGAGATACACCTTTTGTCTAAAGATGAAAGGCGTATGTGTCACCCACTTTTTCCCCAACAATTTTTTGCTTCTAATAAATTGGAAAAGAAGGGTGGAGTTGGGATACTTTTATCTAGTAGAGTCAAAGGGCAGGTGGTTGAAATTGCCAAAGATAAAGGGGGGGGCGGTATGTGATCATTAAACTTAAGTCTGGACATGCAGTTTACACTATGGTTAGTGTATAAGCACCAAACACTGGCCAAGCAGTGTTCTTTCAAGAGCTTCAGAAGATACTGTTTGGAAAGGTAGAGGGAAAATTGATCATAGGGGGGGATAATAATGTATCTCTAAACCCTCTAATGGATACCTCAAAGGGGGCGGGGCCTCTACACCTAGAGTCAACAGGTTATGTCTGAAGCAGTTGATGGAGGGATTAGATTTGGTGGATGTGTGGAGAGAGGTGAATTATGGACAGATAGATTATTCATTCTACAGATAGATTCATTCTATTCTCCGGTTCATGAGGTTTACTCCAGGATCGACTTGATCCTCGCAGCGAAGTCTATGGTGGCAGGAGTAGGGAAATGTGAAATTAGAGAGCGAACATGGTCAGATCATGCCCCAGTAACTTGTAGTATCCGGATTGGGAGTCAGGGTCCGAGTAGGGCCTGGTGGAAGCTGAATGAATCTCTTTTAGATGACCGGGAGGTGATGAATCAGATTAGGAAAGAAACTGAAGAGTATATTTTGCTGAATGAAACGGGTGACTGTTCTCCCGGGACCATTGTGGGGGCGCATCGGAAAAGGATTAGATTACAAAATCAAACGAGACTGATTGAGTCTATAAAAGATGTAGAGGATAAACTAAAAAGAGATCCTCAGGAGGTGGAACTGAGGGGTATATTGAATGGGTTGAGAAGGGAATTGAGTGAATTGCATTTACATGATATACAACACAAGCTTGATATACTAAAGCAAAAAAGTTTTGAGTTTAGCAATAAGGCAGGGAGATTGCTTGCCCGTAAAGTAAAGATGTGCACCCGGATTACTATAGTAAAGATTAAGGATGTGCATGGGAAGCATGTGTGGATAGGAAAAGACATTCAGGATAGGTTCGTCCAGTTTTATCAGGATCTGTACATGCCGGAGTTTAGAGTGGAGGAGGAGAGGGTGCAAGAATATCTAGATAGAGTCAACCTGCCACAGCTTCCGAGTGAGGAAATGGAGGGGCTTTCGAGTCAGATTAGAGAACAGGAAGTATTGACCGTGATTAAGGACCTGAAACACCTATAAAGCCCCAGGCATGGATGGGTTCCCAAATCAGTTCTATAAAGTGTTTGCGGAGAATCTGGTGGGGCCGCTGACAAGAATGTACAACTCGTTTGACAAGGAAAGTAAGATGCCTATGTCCATGCGACTGGCAGGGGTTAGCATATTACACGAAGGGGGGAAAGATCCAGCTAAGCGTAGTTCCTACCAGCCAATTTCTCTTTTAGGTAGTGATTTAACATTTTTTACTAGGGTATTAGCGAATAGGCTGATGCCTTGTCTGGAACGGTTAAATACATCCCAACCAATCTGGGTTTGTGCCAGGTTGATACACCTCGGATAATATACATAGGGCCCTAAATTTAATGTGGCATGGAGTATGTCGGCGGGAGGATCTAGCTCTTAGAAGTGGATGCTGAAAAAGCATTTGACAGGGTGAGTTGGCCCTTTCTTTTTAAGACCTTGGCGAAAGTGGGGGTCAATGGATCATTCTTGAAATGGGTACAAATTTTGTACAGTTCGCCGATGGCGTCTTTAAAAATTAATGGAACTATCACGAGGGCCTCTGAATTACATAGAGGGACAAGGCAGAGTTGTCTGTTGTCCCCGCTGCTATTTATTCTGGCAATGGAACCAAAGGCACAGCGAATTCGGGATCGTGCGGATATCCCCGGGATTAAAGTGGGAAAACATCTCCACAAGATATCCTTGTTTGCGGATGATGTTCTGGTTTTTTTTATAACTGACCCGGCACAGTCATTGGTAGCGATTCCGGACGAATTACAAAAATATGGGAAGGTGTCAGGATTTCGTATGAATCCTACTAAATCTGAATTATTAAATATAACTATTAGCAAAGACAAGGTGGATAGGCTGAAACAGAATTTTCCTTTTAGATGGGAGAGGGGTAGCATTCGTTATTTAGGAGTGTAGATAACGGCAAAGCGGGATCAATTGTTCTTAGCGAATTACGGGCCAGCTAGGAACAGCATGTTTCGTGAATTGGAACGGTGGGAGAAGTATGAGGTTTCATAGCTGGGTAGCTGAGCTCCAGAAGAGCTATGGAATGACATCAAGAAGGTTGTGTTGGAAGAAAACGAGAAGTCTCTACAAAAGGTGAAAAAGCAAAAACGGCCAAAATGGACGACGGAAGAAACTCTGAAAATTGCCCAGAAACGCAGAGAAGCTAAAGCCAGAGGAGAAAGAAAGACAATAACAGAACTCAGAGATTTCCAAAATGCAGCAAGACAGGACAAGGAAAAGTACTACAATGACACAAGCATGGAAATAGAAGCAGAAACTATTAGAGGAAGAACAAGATCGGCTTTCCTAAAGCTACGAGAGTTAAAGAAAAGGTTCCAGCCCCGAATTGGAATGTTACAAGATGCTCAAGGTTCTATGTTGAATGATGCAGAGAAGATCAAGAAAAGGTGGAAGGAATATACAGAGTTTTTATATGATAAAGATCAAGTGGACCAACAGCCGTTTCAACCTGTACCTTATGATCGGGAACCATTGGTGATGAAAGAAGAAGTTGAAGCAGCATTGAAAGCCTTATCAAAGAACAAAGCACCAGGCATTGATAGCATTCCTATAAAAGTATTGCAGCAATCTGATGCAGCTGTTACCATACTTACAAGGCTCTGCCAAGAAATATGGAAGACAACATCATGGCCAACTGATTGGAAAAGATCTGTGTTTATACCAATACTAAAGAAAGGTGATCCAACTGACTGTGGAAATTATCAAACAATCGCTCTGATCCCACATGCCAGCAAGATTCTACTGAAGATTATTCAAAAGAGACTACAACCATACCTGGAACAAGAACTACCTGAAGTGCAAGCAGGGTTCAGGAAAGGGCGAGGAACGAGAGACATCATTGCGGATGTGAGATGGATCCTTGAAAAGACTAAAGAATACCAAAAGGATATCTATTTGTGCTTTATCGACAATAGCAAGGCTTTTGACTGTGTAAACCATGAGAAACTCTGGGCCACATTAAGAAGCATGGGTATACCAGAGCACCTGATCGTTCTCTTGCGCAATCTGTACATTGATCAAGGAGAAACAGAATGGTTTAAAATAAGCAAAGGTGTAAGACAAGGCTGCATACTTTCCCCCTACCTGTTTAATTTATATGCAGAACAAATCATCAGAGAAGCAGGATTGTATGAAGACAACAGAGGTGTGAAGATTGGTGGAAGACTTAGCAACCTTCGCTATGCTGATACATTACTGGCTGAAAGTGAAGATGATCTGAAACATTTGCTTCTCACAATCAAAGAACATAGTCTCAAAATGGGCCTGCACCTTAATGTAAAGAAGACAAAGATCATGACAACTGGCATAATCAACAGGTTCATCGTTGAAGGAGAAGAAATTGAAATTGTGAACAACTTTAACCTACTTGGATCAACTATCAATAAAGAAGCAACAAGCAGTCAAGAAATCAAACGACGCATTACTCTTGGCAGAATGGCTATGAAAGACCTAGATAAGATTCTCAAGAGCAGAGATGTCTCTCTCCATACAAAGATTCGACTTGTTCAAGCCATGGTATTTTCAATAACATCATATGGATGTGAAAGCTGGACAGTGAAAAAGACAGACAGGAAGAAAATTGATGCCTTTGAATTATGGTGCTGGCGGCGAATACTGTGTATACCATGGACTGCCCGAAGAACCAGTCGGTACTAGAGGAGATCAAACCTAAGCTTTCTTTAGAAGCTCAGATGACAAGACTTCGACTTTCATACTTTGGACACATCATGCGAAGAGAGAGATCATTAGAGAAAGACATCATGCTTGGCAAGATAGAAGGTCAACGTAAAAGAGGAAGGCCAGCAATGAGATGGATCGATACAACAGCAGCAGCTACGGGTACCAGTCTGTGAACAATGAGCCGCCTTACTGAAGACCGAACACAATTTTGGATAGCTATCCAGAAGGTCACCATGAGTCGACTCCGACTCGACGGCACTTAACAACAGCTGGGTAGGATGGAGCTGATAAAGATGAGTTTGCTGCCCCGTTTCTTGTATTTATTTATGAATCTCCCAGCGGAGGTTCCTGCACCCTTCCTTAAGGGATTGCAGGATAGATTTATGAAATTTGTTTGGAAAGGTAGGAGACCCAGAGTGGCTAAGAGTATTCTGTGCGCTAGTAGGAAAAGAGGGGGTATGGGTATGCCTTTATTGTCCAGATATTATGAGGCAGCCCAGGTGAGGGCGGTATTGGAATGGGAGTTAAGGGGGCAAGCTGAATGGGTGGAATTAGAGGAATGTGGGTTAGGACAAAAGAAAAAGTTAGCAAGTATAAATCTGGCTTAAAGGGGATTCCCTAGGGCGGCAGCAAGATAACCCCTTCATAAACCTCACTCTGCAATATTGGCGAAAGTGGCAGATAAGATGGTATGGGACCCAGGGGTGCTCCAAGTTTACACCCTTGGTGGGCAATCCAGAATTCCCACCAGGTGCTCAAGATCTAACCTTTAGCAGGTGGGCTTCAAGGGGACTGAGGTTTATTGGTCAATTTCAAGAAGGGGGAGGATGGGTGGACTTTGAAGACCTTCAGAGTGAATACCAACTACCAAATGAGGATAGATATACTGTAGATATGTGAAAACGATCCACTTTTGACAGAGGATGGAGAAGAGGGGCAAGGGGGCTAAAGGGGATGAAATAGATGGCCTCTTTGGAGGCCGGGAGGTTAAAGCTTTAATCTCCAAATTGTATAGGGCAATGGAAGCAGTGAAATGTGATGAATGGTCACACAGGAAGGCATGGGAGAGGGACCTAAACAACTGTTGGGATGAGGAGCAGTGGATGTTAATTGTAAAGGTTTATTTAGAGGGGTAGTGGTCAGCAACATATTGGAGCACAACTATAAAGCATAGTTACTCACCTGTAACAGGAGATCTCCGGGAACAGCAGGAATTTAGTCCTCACATATGGGTATCGTCGGTACTGACTGAGCCTGCGCGGGAACGCTCCCCAGCATCCAATCAGAACGCTTTTGGGAGCATCCCACAGCGCCTGTGTGCTGCCTTCCCACCTTTCCAAACTGCCTCTCTCCAGTTGAGTTTTAAAGCTGAGACAGAGAGAGAGAGAGGGAAAGGAAAGAGATAGAGAGATACAACTCCTAGGGGAGGTGGGTGGATTGAGAGGACTAAATTCCTACTGTTCCCGGAGATCACCTGTTACAGGTGAGTAACTATGCTATCACCAAGAACAAGCAGGAATGTAGTCATCACATATGGGGGGACTCCCTAGCTTTAGGTGCCAGGGGAGACCCCAGAAGTTGTGTGTCCCTGAAAAGGGCTCCACTTCCCCCCATGGATCCCTGGCATCCTACCAGGGATGGTGGGTAGGAGTTGATTAGGTATGGAATAGGTGTTTGAGAACAGCCTGACCAAACAAGGCATCCCGGCGGGAGTCCTTGTCCAAGCAGTAATGGGCTGTAAAGGTATGAACCGAGGCCCAAGTGGCTGCTCGACAGATGTCGTCAATAGACACAGAGTGTAGATGAGCCATTGAGGCTGCCATGGCTCTCACACTGTGAGCTGTGACATGGCCCGCCAGAGAAAGGTTCTTACTCTGATAGGCGAAGGAAATACACTGAGCAATCCAATCAGATAGTGTTCTCTTGGAGACTGGAAGTCCCAAATGAGAAGGATCAAAAGCAACAAAGAGTTGAGTGGACTTTCTATGTTGCTGTGTTCTTTGTAAGTAAAAAGCTAGAGCTCTTTTACAGTCCAAGGTATGAAGATACCTTTCTGCATTTGATGCATGAGGTCCTGGAAAAAAGACAGGTAGGTAGACCTCTTGGTTTAGATGAAAAGGCGAGACCACCTTAGGCATAAAGTGTGGATGAGTCCTAAGGACTACCTTGTCATGATGGAACCTTGTATAAGGTGGATTAGCTACTAGCGTTTGCAGCTCACTAATGCGGCATGCTGATGTGATTGCAATGAGAAAGATAACCTTCCAAGAAAGGAATTTTAAGAAGGTGGTAGCTAAAGGTTCGAAAGGTGGCTTCATGAGCTGCCCAAGAACCAGGTTTAAGTCCCATGCCACCGGAGGTAGTCTAATGGGAGGCTTAGTTAGAAGGAGGCCTCTCATAAATCTTGCTATAAGAGGATGAGAGGAAATAGGCTGTCCATTTAGAGGTTTAAGAGAAGCTGCAATAGCACTCAAATTGACTCTTACTGAATTTGTCTTAAGGCCTGCATTAGATAAATGGAGGAGATACTCCAGCAAAGATTGCAGAGGTATCGCAAGGGGGTTAAGACCCTTTTCCGAACACCAAATAGTAAACCTTTTCCACTTGAAAGCATAAGAGCGTCTAGTGGAAGGTTTTCTGGAAGCATAAAGAATATCTTTCACTTGCTGAGAAAGATTAAGATCTTGGAGATCTAGGCCTTCAGCAACCAAGCCCTGAGATACAGAGCCTGGAGAATGGGATGCCATAACATTCCGTTCTCCTGAGAGAGGAGATCTGGAGCAGACCCTAACTCCAGGGAGGGAGCTTGAGAGAGATGTAGAAGCAGAGGGTACCACACTTGCCATGGCCAATGTGGTGCTATGAGAATCATGTGGCCTCTGTCTCTCTCTGAAACTTGAAGAGGGTTTTAGGAATTAGGGGAATGGGTGGAAAGACATACAGGAAGTCTTGACCCCAGTAAAGGAGGAAAGCATCCCTGGCCTGAGCCCCCTGACCCGGAATTCTGGAACAGAACCGGGGAAGTTTGGCATTCCACGGACTTGCAAAGAGGTCTATGTCCGGGGTTCCTCAAAGTTGAAATATCCTGGTCACCTGATCTGCATGCAGAGACCACTCGTGTGAAAGCAGAACTCGACTGAGTCTGTCCGCCCAAGAGTTCTGAATGCCTGGAAGATATACTGCCAGCAGATGAATTTGATGCTCTCTGGCGAGGGCCCATAGTTGCAAAGCTTCGTTGCAAAGCGACAGAGAGCCCGTTCCCCCCTGCTTGTTCACATAGAACATGGCTATTTGATTGTCCGTATGAATGAGGACTATCGTGTAGCTGAGCAGGGAGTGGAACACTCGCAGAGTCAGGAAAATTGCTCTGAGTTCCAAGAGACTGATATGTAGACAACTCTCTTACGGAGACCAGGTGCCCTGGGTGGAGAAGTTTTGCAGATGAGCTCCCCAACCCTTTGGAGAAGCATCTGTTGTGAGAGTTGCTTGGGATAAGGGTTGTTGAAAGGGGCACCCCAGCAACAGGTTTTGAGTGGACCTCCACCATTGGAGGGACAAAATGAGGCGACTTGTGTTTGCTATTTTGTCTGAGAGGCACCTCGAAGCCTGGGTCCATTGGGTGGATAAAGTCCACTGAGCTGCCCTCATGTGGAGGCGAGCATATGGAACCACATGCACGGTGGATGCCATGTGGCCTAGTAATTGCAACATTTCTCGAGCAGTTAGATGGGGCTTTAGCACTGCTTGAGAAGCTAACTGCACCAAGCGAAGGCAACGGGCCTGGGGAAGATAGGCCCTTGCCCTTATGGTATCCAGGAAAGCTCCTATGAACTCTAAAGACTGAGTAGGAGTTAGACTGGATTTTGGGATGTTTATTACCAGCCCTAAATACTGAAGGATACGCATTGTGCAGGATAGAGAAGTCTTGGCCTCTGACTGTGTTGGAGCTCAAATGAGCCAGTCGTCCAAATAAGGGAAGACGAATATTCCTAGAGTGCGGAGAAATGCTGCTACCTCAGCCATGCATTTCGTGAACACCCCTGGTGCTGAGGCCAGACCAAAAGGAAGTACCCTGTATTGGTAGTGCTTGCCTTGAAAAAGGAACCGAAGGAACCTTCTGTGGGTTGGATGGATAAGGACATGGGTGTACGCATCCTTGAGATCTAGAGAACAAAGCCAATCCTGACTCTGAAGGTATGGTAGCAGAGCTCCGAGAGAAATCATCTTGAATTTCTCCTTGACAAGGAATTTGTTCAATTCTCTGAGATCTAAAATAGGTCTGTAACCCCCTGTTTTCTTTGGAATAAGAAAATAAGGGGAATAGAACCCTGTGCCCTGCTGATGAAGAGGTACTTCTTCTATTGCCCCTTGGGCAAGAAGGATGGCAACCTCCTGACCTAAAAGGTCGATGAGAGAGGTTGGAGAATTGAACTGCTTTACTATTTTGTGAGGGGGCATGCATGAAAAATGAAGTTTGTAGCCCTCCTTTATGATGGAGAGTGTCCAATGCTCTGCTGTTATTTGCCCCCATCTGGGGGCAAAATGACATAACCTTCCTGGAATGGTGGAGGGCTCTGGTCCCTCCAGAACCAGAAAGGCTAAGTTCCCTAGCTGAAAGTCAAAGTCCCTGAGGAGGCTGAGGCTGCTGGGCCGGTGGAGGCCTAGCAGCCTTTGCTTTCTTCTGTTTGGGTGGTTGCTGACGTTTGCTTGAAAACTGACCTGCAGAAGATGCCTGCTAACCATAAGCAGGATAAAATCTTTTCTTTTTAGAAAAATGTTTTCTTGAACAACTTCTTTCTAACAGGATCAGCAGTGGACTTGGATAGTCTATCCAAGGTGGAATTTTCAGCATCCATTTCATTGGCTTTTTCCTGCCAATCTTTACCAAACAGGTTCTCAACAGTACAAGGGATATTTCCCAATTTATCTTGTACTCAGAGCTCTAAATCAGATGCCTGGAGCCAAGCAATTCTATGTGCACCTATGGCGATAGCCGAGGTTCTGCTTATACACTCAAAGCAGTCAAAGGCTGCATGGTTGGAGAATTTAGAAACATCTTCGGCATGTTTGACCCAAGTGAGAAAGTCCTGTCTTTTATCCTCAGAAATGAAAGGACTTAAATTCTGTAAATTATCTGTGACCTCCTTTAGGAACATTCCCATGTAGAGACTATAGGAACTGATTCTTGCAGCAAGCATGGAAGCTTGGAAGACTCTACGTCCAAAAGCATCCAGGGTTCTGCACTCACGTCCTGGAGGATTAGAGGCATGTCTTTTTGCACTTCTGATCCTTCTCATAGCTGACTCCACCACAATGGAGTGGTGAGGAAGCTGAGTCTTATGGAACCCAGGACAAGGAGGGACTCGATACATAGTATCCAATCTACGATAATGAGGAGAGGTGGTAAGAGGTGTTTCCCACATCCTCAACATGAGATCATATAGAATCTCATGAATGGGTAAGGTAGCTGCCTCCTTAGGAGTTTTGGGATATTGTAAAATTTCCAACTCCTTGGCCCTTGGCTCTGTTTCAGGGGCCACAGTAATGGACAGGCCCCGAGCCACCTCCCTGATGAAGTCTTGGAAGGACATGTCCTCTGGAGGAGACATCCTGCGTTTAGGGGAGGACGACTCCTCTGGAAGAAGCATCGCTGCATCGACAGAACTTTCAGAATCCTCAGATTCTTCTGAGGAATCGAAGTATCGTCTGTCCGGATGCTCCTGCAAAGCCCAATACCCGTACCGACCAAGGTCGGTACCGGGAATAACCGGTACCGGAGGGCATTGGCGGTCAGGGTACCGGCAGAGCAGACACCGATGCCGACGTCGATGCTATCAGTACCGGTACTGATACCGATACCAATACCGATGCCGGTGCCAGTGCCGGTGGAGTTGTCTGTCGCAGTACCAAGGGCGTCGATGCCGCAAGGAAAGCCGTCAGACTGCGTTCCATAGTCAGAATTCTCCGGTGCATGGATGCCGCCAATGTCTGGATGTCAGTACCGGCCGAGCCATCGAGAACATCCTGGAACCCCGATAATGCTTTGGAAGCCAAAGCCTCCCGCCGGGGTAATTTTGCCGGTGTAGAATCCTCGAGGGCAATCCCAGAGGCATCTCGATGCTTAGAAGGAGATCTACCCTTCGAGGACTGGCTGAATTTATGTTTAGTTACCTGAGATCCACGGGAGGAAGAAGCAGCCCTGGAAAACGTCAATGCCACCGAAGCCGCATCAGAGGGAAACAGGGTACTGAGCATGGCAGCTCGGTTCTGCCGACCTCTTTTAGACATCATGGCACAGGACACAATCCGTGATGGAGTGGTCAGGACCTAAACATTTTAAACACCATTCATGGGTGTCGGTGACGGAAATGGTACCGCCACACTTGGTGCACGTTTTAAAACCTGAGGCAGGTTTTTCCATGTTAAGGAAAGTTTTTTGGGCCTAAGGCCCAAAAAAAAAAAAAAACCCGCGTGCACCTGAAGAAAAAAAAAAAAAATTCTTTTTTTCAACAGAAATAAGAAAAGAAAGACCGGCGGTACCGGTAGAGCGTCAAAGAAGGCAGACGCGACCACAAAAAGAAAGAAAGAAAAAAGAAATTCTTCTGCGGTGACAGGAACACGACCTGCTGGCTCCGCGGTAAAAGATGAACTGGAGAGAGGCAGTTGGGAAAAGGCGGGAAGGCAGCACGCAGGCACTGTGGGATGCTCCCAAAAGCATTCTGATTTGACGCTGGGGAGCGTTCCCGCGCGGGCTCCGTCGGTACCGACGATACCCATATGTGCTGACTACATTCCTGCTTGTTCCTGGAGATAATGCTTTACAAGTGGTACTTGACACTCCAAAGGCTGCAGAGATGGCAGGGTGGAAATGCATTATGTTGGAGAGAATGCGGGGAGTTGGGGTCATTTCTTCATATCTGGTGGGGTTGCACTAAAATTAGCTCTCTGTGGAAGGAGGTGGAGAAATGGATGAAAGATAGTAGGGGAGGAAATAATTCTGGTCCCTGTTTGGCTTTGTTAAATGTAGGGAGTGGAGTGGGTTCATCTGAAGCCTATGAGTGGTGCAGAATTGTATGTATGGCTAAAAGGGAGTTGATTGCTAGGCAATGGAAGGCGGTGGAGGTGCCTTCACTAATGGCAGTACAGAATAGAGTGGAACAGCTATACTTGATGTATCGGCTTACAGCCCTGCGACAGCGAAGGCCACTGGGATTTCAAAAAAACTGGGCGTTATATTTTGAATGGCAGGAGGGGAACAAAAATCCAGATAAGGGAGACCAAGAAGGAACTGGGGCAAAAGGGGGTTGTCTGGATGGGGCCTCTGACTAGGTGGGATGGATAAAGAGAGGTGAGGAATGGCTGGGGTCGGAGCAGAAATATGAAGACCTATATTATGTGAGCATTGTTTTTGTTAATCCTTTCCTACTCCAGGCGTTTGAAGTTTGTTACAAATAATTTTAAGAACCGTATATAATAAGTATGCGGATTGGCTGGAAAGATAGCCAGACTCCGACTGTTGTTTGTTAATTGATGATAGAACGGAGGGTGGGGGGAGGTTGAGGGTGGGGGGAGGTTGAGGGAGGGAGGGGGATAGGAGGGGTAGGGAAATTGAATTCCTGTCTTTCAATAAAATATAAATGGAAAAAAATTTGAAGAAGGGATTACACAATGTGAGTGGACAGTTGCAGAGGATTCCTCTTTGGTTTCAATTCAGGATAATTTACTGCAGTAATTAAGCCAGACATGTCTATGGCATGTAAAATGGAGAATATGGAGAATGCTACATGATGGCAGAAAAAGACCACATGGTCTATTTAGCCTGCCCTTCCATATCAACCGCTGTAACAGTCCTCTTTTTCCTTTAGAGATTCTCTGTGTTTGTCCCATGCTTTTTTGAATTTAGATACTGTCCTCATCGCTACCACCTTCACTGGGAGACTTTTCCATGCATCTACCACTCTTTCCGTAAAGAAAAATTTCCGCATATTACTCCTGCATCTATTTCCTATCCCATTTCACCCTCATCCCACATCCCCTCGTAGCAGAGCTTGCTTTCAATTGAAAGAGGCTCTCATCCTGTGCATTTATGCCATGGAGGTATTTAAACGTCAGTCACATCATCTCTATCCCGTCTTTCCTCAAAAGTATACATATTAAGATCCTTAAGTCTGTCCTCATATGCTTTATAATGAAGACCATTAACCATTTTAGAAACCACCCTCTGTACCAGCTCCAATCTGTTTATATCCTTTTGAAGGCGCAGCCTCCAGAACTGCACACAATACTCCAAATGAAGTCGTACCAAAGACTTACTTTTCAGAAAATAGAATACTCTGGACAAAAACAAGAAAGTGTGCTGTATTTTTTGTGACTTATTTAGTAGCAACACAGGTCTCAGAACTCTGGGCTGTTTCCAACTGACAACAAAATGTCAAGAGATGTCATGCCCTATGTACATCACTGACCTTGAAACAGTCAAGCCACTACTTATATAAATTTTTTTTTATGAAAAATCGACATATGTAAAAGAAATCTTAGTGCTTAATAAGAAAAGTGCAACTGGTGGCTTCCAAAGTAATTTAAGGAGTCTTTTACTTAACTTTCACCAAAGCCTTTGGAAGTTCAACCGTAGATTTCCAAAACTCCCGACGCTGTCAGGCGTGCTCTACAAAAGCGTTTCACCCTGGAGGCTTCATCAGGGGAAATTCATAGAAGCACTGTAAACAAAATAAGTGCATTCAATACAAACTTTCATCCGCCAATAATAAATTATATAATTGAGGAACCAAACAAACATATCATACCTTTGGCGTTTGTCAAAATGGTATACCTTGTGAGCTTCCTCAGCATTGTCTGCTATATATGAATGCCGCGCATGCGGGATGGTTGAAACTAGGTGTTCACCACTATATATGGACACCGCGCTTGCGGGATGGTTTGAGAACTAGATGCTACCTTATTCGGCATCTGAATGATCTAACCCCTCAAAAACAGGCTTCCCATTCTATCCGCATGTTTAAGCCCAGTGGGGTTACAGCTTGTAACCGATGAATCCAGCGTTGTTCTATATACAGTAGCGCCTGTTCCCGTGTCCTGCCCAACTGGTTGACCATTGTCTTGAGTTCAGCCATGCGTATGGAGATCTTAAATGTTTCTGTATAGAACAGCTGACGACATCTCAGTTGGGCAGAACACGGGAACAGGCGCTACTGTATATAGAACAACGCTGGATTCATCGGTTACAAACCGTAACCCCACTGGGCTTAAACATGCGGATAGAATGGGAAGCCTGTTTTTGAGGGGTTAGATCATTCAGATGCTGAATAAGGTAGCATCTAGTTCTCAAACCATCCCGCATGCGCGGCGTCCATATATAGTGGTGAACACCTAGTTTCAACCATCCCACATGCACGGCGTTCATATATAGCAGACAATGCTGAAGAAGCTAGTAAGCTCACATGGTATACCATTTTGACAAACGCCAAAGGTATGATATGTTTGTGATTGGTTCCTCAATTATATAATTTATTATTGGTGGATGAAAGTTTGTATTGAATGCACTTATTTTGTTTACAGTGCTTCTATGAATTTCCCCTGATGAAGCCTCCAGGGTGAAGCGCTTTTGTAGAGCGTGCCTGACAGCGTCGGGAGTTTTGGAAATCTATGGTTGAACTTCCGAAGGCTTTGGTGAAAGCTAAGTAAAAGACTCCTTAAATTACTTTGGAAGCCACCAGTTGCACTTTTCTTATTAAGCACTAAGATTTCTTTTACATATATAAACATTTTTTTATGAAAAATCGGCATAAGTAGTGGCTTGATTGTTTCAAGGTCGGTGATGTACATAGGGCATGACATCTCTTGACATTTTGTTGTCAGTTGGAAACAGCCCGGAGTTCTGAGACCTGTGTTGCCACTAAATAAGTAAAAAAAATACAGCACTTTTTCCTGTTTTTGTCCAGAGTATTCTATTTTCTGAAAAGTAATACCACTCTCTTACTAAAGTGACCAATTTTTGCTTGTGTACCAAAGACTTATACAGAGGAACTATCATCTCCTTTTTTCTGCTGGCCATTTCTCTCTCTATGCACCCAAGCATCCTTCTAACTTTCGCCATTGCCTTTTCTACCTGTTCAGCTACTTTAAGATCACCAGACTCAATCACGCCTAGGTCCCGCTCTTCTTTTGTGGACAGAAGTACTTCACCCCTCTATACTATCTCTCTCCCTTGGATTGCTGCAGCCCATACGCATGACCTTGCATTTTTTAACATTACATCCCAGCTGCCAAATTCTAAACCATTCTTCAAGCTTAGCTAGATCTCTCCTCATGTTATCTACATGCTAGGGAGATAAAGTTCCTAGATGAAATTAATGACTGCTTCTTGGAGCAGCTGGTTCATGAACCGACCAGAGGGGAAGCCATATCAGACCTAGTCCTTAGTGGAACACCAGATCTAGTGCAAGCGATAAGAGTGTTGGGGCCACTTGGCAATAGAGATCATAGCATGATCGCCTTTGATTTAGTGGAGAAGGGATAGTAAGGAAATCCACAGTACTACCTTTTAACTTTCAAAAGGGAGACTATGATAAAATGAGGAAAATAGTTAAGAAAAAACTAAAAGGAGCAGTTGCAAAGGTTAAAGACTTACATCAAGCTTGGGTGTTGTTGAAAAATACTATCTTGGAAGCCCAGACCAGCTGTATTCCACACTTTAAGAAAAGTGGAAGGAAGTCCAAAAAAACTGTCAGCATGGTTTAAAGGTGAAGTCAGAGAGGCTGTTGCCAAAAAAGCATCTTTCAGGAAATGGAAAAAAGAGCCAAACGACGAAACCTGGAAACAGCACAAGCACTTGCAAGTCAAATGCAAGGAATTGATAAGACAGGTAAAGGGAGAATTTGAGAAGAAGCTTGCTGTGGAAGCAAAAACGCAAAGTAAAGACTTTTTCAAGTACATTAGTAGCAAAAAACCTGTGAGAGAGTCAGTCGGTCCATTAGATGATATAGGGGTTAAAGGGGCACTAAGAGGCGACAAGGCGATAGCGGAGAGACTGAATGAATTCTTTGCTTCGGTCTTTACTGAGGAAGATGTAGGGATGTTACCCATGACTGAAGTTGTATTTAAAGGTGCGGAAGAATTGAAGGAAATATCGATACATCGGGAAGATGCAACTATTAGATAAACTGAAGAGTAGCTAATCACCTGGGCCGGATGGTATACATCCAAGGGTGTTGAAAGAACTGAAATATGAGATTGCAGAACTGCTATTAGTAATATGTGAACTATCATTAAAATCATCTCTACTACCTTAAGATTGGAGGATCGCAAATGTAACACCAATTTTTAAAAAGGTTCTGGGGTGATCCGGGAAACTACAGACCGGTGAGCCTGACGTCAGTACCGGGAAAAATGGTAGAAACCATCAAAGAATAAAATTACTCAGCATGTAGATAGTCATGGCCTAATGGGAGACAGCCAACATGGCTTTAGACAAAAAAGATCTTGTCTTACTAATCTGTTATGTTTTTTTGAAGGTGTGAATAAACAAGTGGACAAAGGTGAGTCTGTTGACATAGTGTATCTGGACTTTCAGAAAGCCTTTGACAAGGTCCCTCATCAGAGACTTTTGGCAAAACTAAAGAGTCATGGGATAGGAGGCAGTGTACTACTGTGGATCAGGAACTGGTTAAAAGATAGAGAGCAGAGGGCAGGGCTAAATGGCCAATTTTCCCAATGGAGAAAGATGAATAGTGGTGTACCACAGGGATCTGTGCTGGGTCTGCTGCTTTTTGACATATTCATAAATGACCTTGAAAGTGGAATAACGAGTGAGGTTATCAAATTTGCAGATGACACAAAACTATTTAAAGTTGTTAAAACCCAAGAGGATTGTGGAAAAATGCAAGAGGATCTTGATAAATTGGAAGACTGGGCATCAAAATGGCAGATGAAATTTAATGTGGACAAGTGCAACGTTATGCACCTAGGGAAGAACAATCCAAACTATGGTTACACGATGCAAGGTTCCACATTAGGAACCAACACCCAGGAAAAAGATTTAGGCGTCATTGTGGATAATATGTTAAAACCCTCAGCCCAGTGTGCAGCAGCAGCCAAGGGAGCAAATAGAATGCTAGGTATCATAAGGAAAGGAATGGAAAATAAAACAAAAGATATTATAATGCTTCTATATTGTTCCATGGTGAGAACGCACCTTGAATATTGTGTGCAATTCTGGTCGCCATATCTTAAAAAAGGATACAGCGTTATTAGAA
Organism: Ichthyophis bannanicus; assembly: GCA_033557465.1. Taxonomy (NCBI): domain Eukaryota; kingdom Metazoa; phylum Chordata; class Amphibia; order Gymnophiona; family Ichthyophiidae; genus Ichthyophis; species Ichthyophis bannanicus. The sequence continues at coordinate 906,704,127 of CM066033.1, forward strand.
AAGGTTCAGAGAAGAGCCACCAAAATGGTAAAGGGGATGGAAGGATACTCCTATGAAGAAGGGCTAAAAAGGTTTGGGCTCTTTAACCTGGAAAAGAGACGGCTGAGAGGAGATATGATAGAAGTCTATAAATTAATGAACGGAGTGGAACGGGTAAATGTAGATCGATTGTTTATGTTATCAGAATATAGAAAGACTAAGGGACATGCAATGAAGCTACAGGGTAAACTATTTAAGACTAACAAAAGAAAATATTTTTTCACTCAACGTGTTATCAAACTCTGGAATTTGTTACCGGAGGATGTAGTAAAGGCTGTTAGTGTAGCTGGGTTTAGAAAAGCTTTGGATAAGTTCCTGGAGGAAAGGTCCATATACCATTATTAAGAAGGGAACCAGGATATCAATGCTTGACCCAGTACAAGCATTGTGGAACCTGTGTCTTTTGGGGAAACTGCTATGTACGTAATGATCTAGATTGGCCACTGTTGGAAACAGGATACTGGGCTTGATGGACCTTGGTCTGACCCAGTATGGCATATCTTATGTTCTTATGTACACCTTCCTGGGTGTCTACTCTATTGCAGATTTTGGTATCATCGGCAAAGAGGCAAACCTTACCCGACAGCCCTTCCGCAATATGACTAAGACGTTAAAAATAATCGGACCAAGGATAGATCCCTGGGGCACACCACTAGTAACCTTCTCCTCACAGTGAACTCCATTTTCCAGTACCTTTTGTTGCCTGCCACTCAATCAATTTCTAACCCAAGCAGTAACTTTAGGGTCCATCCCTAGGGTGCTCAGTTTGTTTATAAGTCGCCTTTGCAGAACAGTGTCAAAAGACTTTACTGAAATTTAAAGGCACCACATCTAGGGCTCTCCCTCTGTCCAGCTTCCTGTCACCCAGTCAAAGAAATCAATCAGATTTGTCTGACAAGACCTGCCTCTGGTGAATCCATGCTGCCTTGGATCCGGTAATCCACTGGACTCCAGAAACCTCACTACTTTCTCTTTCAGCAGCACTTCCAATAATTTACTCACCACCGAGGTTAAACTAACCGTCCTGTAGTTTTCAACCACATCCTTACTTCTGCTTTTGTGTAAAGTGACCACCTGTGCCTCTCTCCATTCCTCTGGCACCACTCCAGACTCCAACGAGGGATTGAAAAGATCAGTGGAGCTACTAGAACATCCTCAAGTTCCCACAGTATTCTTGGGTGTATGCCATCTTTATCTACTTTAAGTTCAGCTAGTTCCTCACAAACAGTCTTCTGAAAATTCTTCAAGATGTCCCTCGCTTCTGTTCCTGTTTCTGGGTATTTTCTGAGGTCCCGCTCCTTGTTCTTTATCTGTGGTCACAGAACAGAAATATTTGTGAAGCAATTCTGCTTTATCCTCATCAGTTTCTACTATTCCTCCCCTTCATCCTTGAGTCTGAAAATATCACTTTTGCCCTTTCTCTTCTCACTGACATATTTGAAAAAAGTCTTATCCCCCCATTTTATTGCATTGGGTATTTCTTCCTCTTTTTGAATCTTTGCTTTCCTGACTACTTTGCTAGTTTCTCTAAGTTTTTCCAAATATAGATACCTATCTTTCTTTCTCTGTGATCTCTTGTATTTCATGAAGGCCTCCCTCTTTTTCTTCACCTTTTCAGCTACTTCTTTTGAAAATCATAGCCGTCTCCTTTTACCTTTATTTACCATTTTAACAAAAAGGTTGGTTTCCCTTAAAATATCCCCTTTCAGTTTTGCCCACTGTTTTCCTACATCCCCCAGCTGTTCCCATCCCCCTAACGTTTCCCTGAGGTATTGGCCTATCTTGGCAAAGTTAGTTTTCCTAAAGTCTAAGATCCTCGCTTTTGAATGGATTTTAGCAGCCGTTGTCCTATTACTGAACCACACCATCTGATGATCACTGGATGCAAAATGATCTCCCACTATAACATCAGAAACACATTCGCCATTTGTAAGCACCAAGTCCAGAATGACCCCTTCACGTGTGGATTTTGTTACCAGTTGCCTGAATAGTTCTCCCTGTAGAGAATCCAGGATCTCCCTACTTCTAGATGATACTGCAGCAGGGATGTGCCTATCAACTTCTGGCATATTGAAATCCCCTATCAGTAGCATTTCCCCTTTGCTGGCAATGCTGCAAACTTCAATTAACTCTCCGTCCATCTCTTCTCCCTATGAGGGAGGTCTGTATATCACACCAATGCAAATAGATTTCTCTTTTCCTTTTTTTCTAGTTTAACCCACACTGCTTCCTCTCTCCCTTTTAAGCCTTGTATTTCCATAGCTTTAATATTTTTTTACATGTAGTGTCACTCCTCCTCTCCTTCTTCTTACCCTGTTCTTTCTGAATAAAGTATACCTGGTATAGTTACATCCCAGTCTTGGTTGTCCATAAACCAAGTCTCTATTACTAACACTAAATCCAATTCAGCCTCTCCCATTAAAGCCTTAACATCTGGGATCTTATTTCCCATGCTACGGGCATTTATATACACTGATTTCCATATGTTGCCCTTTTACCCATTTCCATAAAGGTATTTAATTTTATCTGGGGGCTTTCACTTACCTGGAGGCTTTCTTCACCCATCCCCAATGAATCTAGTTTAAAGGCCTCTTCAGTAGGTTTGCCAGTGTATTACTGAGGACACGTCGACCCCTTCTTAAACAGATGGACACCATCTCTGCTCTGTAACACTTGGAACTGCTTCCTATGGTCCAGGGTACCAAAACACTCTCGATGATACCATCCATGCAGCCATGCATTTATCTCCAGGATGTGAGCTTCTCTGCTTTGGCCTTTACCCTCAACAGGGAGGATTGAAAAGACTACCACCTGCACCCCTATCTGCTTCACCCTCTGTCCCAGAGACATGAAGTCACTTTTGATATGCTCAGAGGGATACCTGGCAGTGTCATTTGTGCAGACATGGATGAGCAACATCGAGTAATAGTCAGCAGGCTTGATAAGTCTCAGCAAACTCTCCATAACATCTCAGATTTTGGCACCTGGCAGACAGCATACCTCTCTGGACATTGTCTGGTCGGCAGATGGTCGATACCCCTCAGAAGAGAGTCATCAACCATCACTACCATTTGCTTCTTTGTGGTCACTGATTCTGCAACTTTGGGGTGCTCGGGTTCTGGTTCTTCCCTTTCCAGGGATACTTTTATCTCCTCTACTTCCAGGGCTGCATAATGGTTCTTCAATTCAAGGGCTGTAGGAGTTGAATTGGTGATTCTGCAGGCTCTGGTGACTTGTGTCCAATCTTTGTCATTCTGTAGGCGCCCATCTTCTCCTCTACTGGAGAACTTGGATGTTTCAAGAAGCATCTCAATGTACTTCTCACTGTCTTGAATGCTCCTTGGCCTCACCACCTCTTCTCTGAGCTCCTCCACCTGTTTCCTGAGAGCTTCAGCATACAGGCATCCAGCACATGGAACCGGTCCTTCAACTGGCATTGGGATCTGTCTGGACAGAGGTAGAAGCTATAAAGCAGTTACTTACCTGTAACAGGTGATCTCTGGGAACAGCAGGAATAAGTCTTCACATATGGGTACGTCGGTACCAACGGAGCCTGCGTGGGAACGCTCCCCAGCGTCCAACCAGCGTCCAATCAGAAAGCTTTTGGGAGCATCCCTCAGCACCTGCGTGCTGCCTTCCCACCTTTCCAACTGTCTCTCTTCAGTTGAGTTTTATAGCTGAGACAAAGAGAGAGAGAAACAGGAAAGGAAGATAGATAAAAGGATACAACTCCTAGGGGAGGTGGGTGGGTTGTGAAGACTTATTCCTGCTGTTCCCAGAGATCACCTGTTACAGGTAAGTAACTGTGCTATCTCCAGGAACAAGCAGGAATGAGTCTTCACATATGGGGACTCCCAAGCTAAGATGCCTGGAGTTCTAGCATGGTGGGGATTGGAACATGCCACATCTCATATGGCCAGGCATCCTAAGGATGGAGGGTAGGAGTTGAAAGAGAGGAGCTGTAGAAAAAACAGCTAACCTAAGTAGGACTACAGGTAAGGAAATCCTTGTATGCATAATAATTATCATGAAAAAATTGAAATGAAGAATCACAATATGTACCTCACCTACTGGATTGCAGGAAGTAGAGAGGCTGATGGAGTCTACTGGGGATCCAGTAGAGGAATCTTCAAGGTGACCTCACAGAAGTGAAGGTGAAGGTGAAGGTCCAAATCTGGAAGTGACAGGTGACCCAGGTGTCAACTGGGGTAGTACAAAAACAGTAGGTCTTTAGTGGAAAGCTTTATGGAAAAAGCTAGGAACTCTTTTGGCTACAGAGTTACTCATAGTTAGGAGCAAGAGAGGAAGACTGACCAATTTGGACCAACTAGTCCAGTCCTGGAGGGAAGGAGGGGTATGGGGAAAAAGCCCGTATTCCCAAAAAGGACTGATGTCTGAAGGGTTGAAACCCCAGATCTACTGAAGATCCACACAGTCTTTCCTAATTGGTGAGAGATAGGAAAGATATTGGAGTATGGAGCTTCAGGGATACCTAAAACTAAGGTTAAGGTAAGAGCTGGCAGTACCACAGTAGTGGTTGTGTGCATAATACCCCAGGCATACTGTGGAACAGTATGAACATAGGTAAACCCACTGTCTGGAACCTATAGAAAGGTGAAAACCTTTATAAGCATAGACAGAGAGATAAGTATGTAAATACATATCTCCCTATAAGGAGGCCTCTCGACAGATGACATATCTATAGATATATATATATAGGTATGAATATATGTCTATAGAGAGATCTGGAGGGCATAACATATGCACACACAGCTTACAGACATATGTATCTATGGAGAAGTATATAGGTATATATATACATACATGAATATATATATGTCTAAGGAGAAATGTCTGCAATTAAGCAGATAGAGATATGTCCTTAACACATTCACATGGGAGATGTGAAGAGGAAAGATTCATCTAACAAGAAGGTGGAACCTACTTGAGAAGATATATAGAGAATCCATTCCTCCTGGCTAAGATGGTGCAGGAATGCTATCCAGTGAAAATAACCAGGAAGGTTGCGTGAAACAGAGAATAATATGAGTCTGCAAACAGCAAGTCTTGAGTCATTGAGAACTCTCACATGGTAAATGGACAGCAAACGCATCGGATGAGATATCAGGTTGAGCACTGGAGGGATACAAAGTGGTATCATGCGTTGTGTACTGTCCATGAAGGAGTAGGGAACCATGAGGACAAGCTGCAAGGAAAAAAGAGCATATTCCTTGTAGGAATTGGAGAACTCTTTAGATGTTCACGCAGGAAAGACTTATGTCCTGTATTATAAAAGGAGATAGTAGGGTGTGGAGAACCCTCACAGTCATGGAAATGACTGAGGAAGCCTTTTCCAACCATATATGATAGTCATTAGAGACAAAATCCCATGCTCTCTAGCAAGGGCCCATAGTGGAAAGCTTCTCTGTAAGATTGCAGAGAGCATTATGCAGGAGAATTGGGAAATAAAAATGGCTGTTGGAAGAAAACCAGCTGCCACGTTAACTATGCTGCCAAATCCAAAGGAATTGGGGATGGCAAGAAAAGATAGTATGATAAGCCTGAAGTGATAAGGATTATCCAAGAGAGGTGAAGCACTATCTTGGAATCACTAAGGCCAGACTGGAGTAGTGGAAGACAAGACTGGAAACTTGTGGAAAAGTACCAGTAGTTCAATCACAGGAACTCCTGCATGGACAGCTGCTGAATAAGACAGCAGAGAGAATATTTCTGTGTAAAACAGAGAAAACAGACAGACTAAGAGGAGAAATTCCTGTTTCTGTCTGATGAGCTGCCCAGACAAAAGAAGGGAGTTTATTCAAGAGAAAAAACTCCACACTGGAATGAAAGAAATGACTAGAAAGGCTAAAGAAGCCCTGCAGTGGCATGGTATCACCCTTTCAGGGGAAACCCTGGATAAAAGGGTAGAGGCAGGAGCTGAAGGGTGACTTACCATATGGTAAGCCTGTGGAAGGAAGATATTCATGTTGGAACAGAAACTACCATGGGATAGTTGTTAAACCTCTCTTCTTGTTAAGAAGAAGAGGAGAAACTGTGTCCTATAGACATGAATATCCTGACAGATCAGCATACCTAGGAGCAACTGGATGTCCTGAGAAAAGGAATTCCTATGTAGAGTTTTGAATGAAAAACAGTGAAAAACCTCTGTTGAAAGAAGTTAACTGTAGGTTATAAAAAGATTAATCAGAACCCCATGGTTGCTGTATTTATTCAGCCTGGCTAGAGTTTGGATTCTTCAGACCAGGATGAGGCTTCCCCTGCTTGGGAACATCTGAATGATGGGCAGGAGAAGAGTAAAACCTCTTTCTCCTAGGGACAGAAGGTTTGGTAGATCATTTCCTTCCTATTGGGAAAGGAGAAGGCTTAGGATCACCTTCAGAAACAGGAAGTCAGTGGAGCACTGAGCAACCTGATGTAAAGACTCCTTATTGAAGAGATTTTCTCCAGTGCAAGGAGTATTACCCAGTCTTTGTTGCGCCCATTTGTTCAAGTCTGAAGCTTGCAACCAGGCTCTACGATGTGCCCCTATGGCTATAGCAGAGGTTCTGCTAACAGACTCAAAAGAGTCTAGGGAAGCACGGGAAAGAAACCAAGAGATATTTTGACTATGACTAAGAAGTAAGGAATAGTCCGCAGCCTTGGGCTCTGATAGAAAAGGAGTCAAAAGAGATAATTTCTGTGTGACCTCCTGAAGGGATAGACTCATATAAAAAATATATGAGAGAATCCTTGTCGCCAGCATAGATGTTTGGAAGGTTTGACATCCAAAGGCATCCAGTGTTCTAGATTCACGACCTGGCGGGTAAGAAGAATGCTTCTTCTTGCTTTTTACCTTCCTCATTGCTGATTCCACTACAATGGAATGATGGGGAAGCTGAGTCTTTTGAAACCCTGGAGAGGGGGGCACCTGATATAGAAGATCAGTTGCTCTAGAAGGTGAGGAAACATTTAAAGGTGCTTCCCACATTCTTAAAAGAAGATCCTGCAAGGAATGATGTAAGGGATGCATTATATTTTCCTTTTCTCCCGAACAAAGAGAGCCCTGAGCAGGATCATAGCCAGGGGTAGGAATAGCAAGGGATGTTGCTATGTCCCGGAGAAAATTCTGAAAAGAAGGATCTCCAACAGAAATCATCCCTGGACCGGCTAGATCTGAAGAACTAGCCTGGGCACTGGAATAGGCAGTTGCCCGGTGCAGAAAAAGATCCCTAAGGGATGGATGCTGGTACTGGATGTCATGACGTGAGACAGTCAGTACTGCATCGTCCATGCCAGGTATCGACTCCAAACTAGGTATAGAAAGGAGCGACTCTGGTGAAAGCAGCATGGAGGGAGCTGACCCCGATGCTACTGCAGGTATCGGTACCGATACCGATAGCTGTGCCGGAATCGAAGACGATACCGACATCGAAGCAGTCATCGAAGGCTGCTCAAGTGGTACCAAAGAAACCGAAGGCCTTTTGTAACTACTCTCGGTACCGAGGATCCGGAACCGGTAAGCGTCAGTACCGAGACGTGTCGGTACCCAGTCTTCCAGACTAGAGATTGATTCTAGACTCGGCATCGAAGGAAGCGAGTCTATCAATACATGTCTAGAGGGTACCGACGTCGGTGGTAGTATCGGCGAAGATGCCGATACTGGAAAATCAATCTGGGGCGTATCGAACGGTCCCAAAGGTACCGAGAAAGCCAGATGACGATCCCTGGTGAGGAGTGGATCGCTCAACACCAGTGCCGATGCCGGGGTATCGGTACCGCTCAAAGCGGATGCCACCACCGAGCATGGCTCAGGTATGTTCTGTGAGGGGTAAGCCCCAGGAACAACCTGAAACCCCTGAAAGGCTTTGGAGGCCGAAGACTCCCGCCGGGGTTTTGAAGCCAATGGACCCTTGAGGGCAAGGCCGGAGCCGTCATCATGCTGTGCATGAGACCTACCACTCAAGGGTTGGCTAGTCTTAACAGACTGTGGGTTACCTGATCCTGTGGAGAAGAAGAAATGGTCGGTGCCCTGACACTGGAAGGCAACGCGGTATCGAGGGAAACTCGAAATGGAAAATCTCTTCTCACCATATTGTAGCCTAATGGCTCCGAAGGAGAATGGCCAGAACTCAAACAGGTTAGACACCAATTCTTGGAGTCTAAAAACAGAACTGTACCGCCACAGCTTAGGCACTTCTTAGAAAAAGAAGGTGGCGGCTCCATGATGGAGAGGCCTAGAAGGCCCAAATGTTTAAGACAGAAACTGAAGGAAAAAAATTTCCCGAATTTAAGAAAAAGAAAAAAGCGATGGAGTCGGGGAGACAGCCGCAACCACAAGAAAACAAGAATTAAAGAAACAATTTTCTGCGGTGACAGGAGGACGTCCTGCCGGCTCCGCGGAAAAACGAAAACTGAAGAGACAGTTGGAAAGGCAGGAAGGCAGCACGCAGGCGCTGAGGGATGCTCCCAAAAGCTTTCTGATTGGACGCTGGGGAGCGTTCCCGCGCAGGCTCCGTCGGTACCGACGTATCCATATGTGAAGACTCATTCCTGCTTGTTCCTGGAGATTGGGGGCAACAGCGTTAATGATACGATTTTTCCCAGCCATTGTTTCAGAGTTATTTAAAGGAGAACCTGGAAATTTCAGAATCTGCCTTGCCATCTACAGCACATGCATATTTTCCTACTAAATCTAACCTTCTTAAATGCCTCTGGGACAGAGAAATTACAGCTGACAGGCTGGAACTTGTGAAAATAATTCCTTTAATGTTTCAGCAAGCTTACTTACTGAAAACATTGACTGTGTCACTTTGTTAATTAATATTTTGTTGCAGTCCGATCGTGACTGGATTTTTTAAGATGTTTTTCCCAAAACACAACAAATTTCCAGGCCAAACTATAAGAACCTACCCTCCCTTGGCATGGGACTCACAAATTTGTAGAGAAATTTCTAACTTTGAAGTCTAAGGTTTTAGGGATTGTGTTTGCAATATCACTGTAAATGTAAAATAATTTAAAGGAAAATGTTTTTTCTTGTATGAGCCAGAACTGGTAGAATTTTTGTCTATCATTTATAAATGCCTGTAGTAAAAAAATATTGATCCCACACTGGACTTGAAAGTTTCAAGTGTCTCTTTTTTTATGGTCAGACTGATGCAGATGTAGCTTATTAGTGTTAAAGTAATTAGTCTCCTGTAGCAAGTGTTCACAGTAGACAGCAGGAATACTGTAAGTCCTCATGTGAGGGTGACGTCCTCCGACTGAGCCCGCACTGGAATGCTCCCCAGCTTCTATTGGAAGCTTTTGGGAGGCTCCACCATGCGTGCCTCTATCTTAATTCAGTCTGATAACATAGCTGTAGCAGTAGACAACTCCTCGGGGTGGGTGGGGGGGGGGGGTTGCAAGGACTTATTCCTGCTGCCACTAAGAACACTTGCTACAGGCAAATAACTACCTTTTCTCTGTGGACAAGCAGGAAGTAAATCCTCAAGTATGGGGCTCCCAAGCTACAGGCTACCGAAAACCAAGGAGGCTGCCGAGAAGCCGAACAAGGGCAATGAACTGCGGAACACGCAAAATCAAAACTACAATGTGAAGAAATGGTCATTTGCACCTCATCTCTTCTACTTTCTTTAGTATGTCTTTTTTTGGGGGGTTGTCTGGATGGACAGAAGGGCATTGGGGGATGGAGTTGGATTCTAAACCCCAATAGGTGTCAGAATACAGACTGGTCAAAGTTACTGTTGTGTACTCTAGGCAGTAGTGAGATATGAACATGTGGATAGAAGCCTACATTGCAGCCCTACAGATTTCCTCCATGGAGACCGACCCCAAGTCGGCCACTCACTGTAAGCTGTGAAATGACCATCAATGCTCAGGCCTGCCTGTGCATAAGCCAAGGGAATGCAGTCTACAAGTCAAACTGAAAGAGCATTTGGAAACAGCAGTCCCCAGCTTGCGGAGGTCAGAACAAACAAAAAGCTGGACAACTTCCTATGGTCCTTCTTCCAATTCAAATAGAAGGTTAAAGCCCGCTTGCGGTCCAACATGTGCGCAATGCCTCTTCCCCCTTGTGGATGTGAGGTCTAGGAAAAAATGTAGGTAGCACTACTGACTGATTAAGATGAAAATCCAAAACCATCTTCGGAAGGAAATGAGAAAGTGTATGAAGAACCACTCTAAGATAGTAGAATCTAGTATATAGTGGATGAACTATCAGAGCCTGAAGCTCACTCACTTGGCATGCCAAAGTGACTGCTATCAAAAACAAGACCTTCCAGATCAAGAACTTCAGTGGACAGGAGCCGAGTAGCTCAAGGGAGCTTTCATGAACTGCGCTAGTACCACAATGAGGTCTTAAGGCACAGCAGGGGGCTAGTACGAAAGTTTCAAGAGGAACAGTCTCTGCATGAAGTGAACAAAGGCTGTGCACAGATTTCCCCATCTACCCCACAATGATATGCCTCAATCACGTTGAGATGAACCCCAAGGAAGAGGAACTTATGCCACTGTATAAGTCACTGGTGAGGCCTCACTTGGAATACTGTGTTCAGTTTTGGAGACCATATCTTGCAAAAGATGTAAAAAGACTGGAAACGGTTCAGAGGAAAGCGACCAAAATGATTTGGAGCCTGCGTCAGAAGCCTTATGAGAAGAGACTTGAAAACCTAAATATGTACACTTTGGAGGAGAGGAGGGACAGGGGAGATATGATTCAGACCTTTAAATACTTAAAGAGAAATGATGAACAAACAAACCTCTTCCAAAGACGGGGAAACTGTAAAACTAGAGGGCATAACATGAAGCTGCAAGGTGGTAAATTGAAGGGCAATGTCAGGAAATATTTTTTCACTGAAAGGGTGGTGGATACTTGGAATGCCCTCCCGACGGAAGTGGTGGGGGCAAACACAGTGACGGAATTCAAAAAGGCAAGGGACAAACACAGTGGATCCCTTTACAGCAATGGGATAAAAACAAAATAAACGGTACCATCTAACTTCTGAACCATATAACGTCTCAACAAATAGGGGTGTCCTACCTGGAGTGGTGGGTTTACCCCTAAACAAAGACATGGGGAGGGGTGGCCTGCACAGAGCGACAGGTGCACCTACTCTTGCCATCTTGCTGGGCAGACTAGATGGACCATGCTGGTCTTTATCTGCCGTCATTTACTATGTTACTATGTTACTATGACTTCAGGACTGAGTCAGAGAGGTGTAGAAGATACTTGAGCAATCTCCTTGTGGGACAGACTAAAGGATCCAGGGTCTTGTCTTCACACCAAACAGCAAACCTTTTCCACTTACAGGCATAAGACCTGTGTCGAGGATTCCTGGAGGCCAACAGGACATCAGTTATGTTGTCCAGCAGAGAGAGTTCTGACAGGACTAGCCTCAGCATCCTCGCCTGAGGGCCCACGACTGGACATCGAGGTGTAGCATCTTCTCATCATCCTGCGAAACTAGATATGGAGCATAGCCGAGCTGGAGGGGTTCCCGAATGAAGAGCTTTAGCAGGAGCGGAAACCGGGGCCATCAGGGCCAATACAGCGCTATGAGTTTCTTCGTGCTTTCATCTGAGCTTCAGTAGGGTTTTCGCTATGATAGGTACAGGAGGATAAGCATACACCAAAGACTTTTCCCCGGTGCAGGAGGAAGTATCTGACGGCAGTCTGCTGTGGGATCCCACTCTGGAGCAGAACTAATCTAACTGGGCATTTTGTGGAGTGGCAAACAGGTCTACAGGGGGAATGCCCCACCTCTAAAAGATACAGGCCGCCACTTCTCTGTTCAGCATCCATTCATGTGGCTGAAGGGCACGGCTCAGGCCATCCGCTAGAGTGGTTCGGTCTTCCGTGAGCAATGGAGAACCTCCACAACAGACAGACAGTCTCCCAACACAGGAGCTGATGCCCCCCTACTTTTTATGTTGACTGGATTGTCGGTCTGAATGGGGACAATGCAGTTAGTTAGCCAATCCCGGAAACCTTTAGAGCATTTGCTATGGCTCTCAATTCTAGGAAGTTGATCTAGTGAAGATTCTTCTGAACAGAGGCCATTGAGATGAGCTCCCCATCCCAATTTGGTGCATCTGTTGTCAGGATCTTCTGGGCGAGGCCTTCTGAATAGCAAAACCCTTGAGAAAAGTTTGAGGAGCCGTCCACTAATGCAGCAATTAGACCAGGGAATTGGTGGCATACACCCAATCATAGAGGTGACCCATGGTCTGAGTCCACTAATTCTGCAGAGTCCATTGAGTCTGCCTCATCTGAAGACGTTCCAGGGGTGTGACATGCACTGTAGAGGCCCTGTGGCCTAGGACGGTTAACATTTTGCGAGTTGTCATTTGCTAACTCAGTTGAGTGTCCTGTACGACGACTATCAGTCTTTGGAGCCAATCCTGTGGAAGGAAAGCTTTTGCCAGAGTTCCATCAAGCAGAGCTTCTATGAATTCTAGTTGTTGGGTGGGCTGAAAGTGGGACTTGGGGTTACTGACCACAAACTCCAACAGCTCCAATACCTGAATGGTCCAGCATGTAGACTCTCTAACTCCCTCCAGAGTGGCATTTTTTTTTTTTATCAGCCAATCGTCCAGGTAAGGGAAGACAAACACCCCCAGTGTTCTGAGGGAGGCTGCCATTAAACACCAAGACATTTTCTGAAGACCCAGGGTACCTAGGCTAGGCCAAAGCACAGGGACTCAATACCGAAAGTGTTGTCCTCCCAGGACGAATCTAAGATACTTCTTGTGAGCAGGATGGATCAATACGTGGCTGTATGCATCCTTTAGATCCAGGGAGCATAGGCAGTCCCTTTTTTGAAGGTACGAAAGCAGGGTGCCCAGAGAAATCATCTTGAAGTTTTTTTCTTACTAAGTAAGCGTTTAGGTCCCTGAGGTCCAGAATGGGATGGAATCTTCCTGTTTTCTTGGGGGTGAGAAAGTACATGGAGTAAAACCCCCACCCTAATTGGTCCTGCGGTATGATCTCAATGGCTAGATTGGCCAGGAGGGCAGAGATTTCCTTCTGAAAGAGTTCCTGATACAGAGGGAATCAAGGTGATATGCGCTTGGGAGTCAACTCAAAGGAAGCCAGAATAGGTGCAAGCTGTATCCGCTCTAGATTATCTGTAGAACCCACGAGTCTGAGGTTATGAGGGGCCATCTCTGGGCAAAGATAGTATGCCTTCCTCTCACTGGAGGGTTTCTCATGGTAGCCCCTGGTAGATTGGCTATACTCTGAAGGAACCAGTCAAAATCCTACTCCAGTCTTTGGCTGCAGGGTTAGTTGGGCCTTCTGGGGCTGCACTCTGTGCTGCTGCTGGCAACGAGTCCATTTCTGCTGGGAGGTTTGGAGCTCCTTGAGAGCCTGGTAAGAGTGATAAGCATTGTTACTCACCTGTACTCTAATCTATTTGGGGTATAAGCAACTCCTGCTCTCTGACCCTTCTTGGACAGCTACCGAGAGTGTCTCCCCGGGGACCCGAAGACTCGGGCTCCTCCGGGCATAGACTTCTGCTCACGGTCTCACGAAGGCCCTTTGGGTTACAGGCTCGGTAGCCTGTAGCTGGGGAGTCCCATAAATGAGGACTGACTTCCTGCTTGTTCCTGAAGAAAGCGTAACTACTCACCTGTAACAAGTGTTCTCCAGGGACAGCAGGAATCAGTCCTCACTACCCTCCCACCTCCCCTGAAGAATTGCTGTTTTTGTCCTTCCCTTGCTATCTGCTTAGTAGGGCTCTAGCTAGGAGATCTGACTGAGCGAGATGGCAACTTTGGGTGGGAAGAGAACCATGCATGCGTGGCAGCAATCCTAAAGGCTTTCTTTGAAAGCTGGGGAATTGCTCCGCATGGGCTCCATCGGTGCCGACGTCATACGTAAGTGAGAAATGACTTCCTGCTTGTTCCTGGAGAATGCTGCTTTTCTATAAAATGTAGTTACTCACTTGTAACAGGTGTTCTCCAGGGACAGCAGGAATCAGTCCTCACATATGGGTGACGACGGCACTAACGGAGCATTTCCCCAGCTTTCAAAGAAAGCCTTGGGAGTGCCACCATGTATGTGTGGTCCCCTTCCTGCCCAAAGGTGCCATCTTACTCAGTCAGGTGCCACAGCTATAGCCCCTTCAAGAAGATGGCAAAAATATACAACAACTCCAAGGGGAGGAGGGAAGGTTGTGAGGACCAATTCCTGCTGTCAATGGAGAACGCCTGTTGCAGATTAGTAACCACGCTTTCTCCAGGAATAAGCAGCTCATGAAAAGGACTCGAGGAGACGTGCTTACACCTTCAAGTGGCATCTGTTCTTGGTTTGGTGCTCGGAGCTCCGAGCAAACCCATTTTCATGCCCTACCTGCTCCACCTCTCGCAGTCTGGGCTGAAGTCTAACTTGGTCAGAGTTCCCCTGAGTGCCATCTCAGCAAACCACCACCTCATTGAGGGCAAACCTCTTTCGGAGCAATCGCTTGTCTCTCGTGTAATGTGAGGCCTGCTCCTTTCCAGGCCCCTTACCCACCCTCCTCCTGTGGAATGGGACCTCAATGTGGTCTTCACGCAGCTGACCAAGCCGCCCCCCTTTGAGCCCATGGCTACCTGCCTACTGTGGCATCTGTCATGGAAAGTGGCCTTCCTGGTGGCTCTCACCTCTGCCCGGAGAGTCAGCGAACTCCAGATGCTGATGGCCGAGGCACCGTACACAATGTTTTATAGGAACAGGGTGATCCTGTGGACTCACCTCAAGTTCCTTCCTAAGGTCATCTTGGATTTTCATCTCAATCAAGAGATAGTGCTGCCCACTTTCTTCCCAAAGCCACATGCTGACCAGGCATCGACGATTCTCCACACTTTGGATTGTAAAAGGGTTCTCTTTCCACCTGCAGTGGACTCAGGACCACCGCAGATCCGGGCAGCTTTTCATCTCCTTGGATCCCAGCTGTCTGGGGCTGGCGGTCACCAAGCGTATCTTGCCCATCTTTGGGGCAGACTGCATTGCCTTGGCCCAGGTACCACCAAAAAACAGCAATCTGCCACGTGGGCAACCAGGAAGACAGTCAGGAGACGTGGCAGATGTAAGGGCCTTTATTAATCCACGGATCAAGCGTGCCTAACCCAACACTGGCCGTGTTTCGTATTACACATATGGTTTTGGATCTTTTTTCTGCAGGTTTCCTCTTGTTGCCACCAACCCCCGGGTGGAACTAAAGTATATTTTTTTTATTTATTATCAATGTTTAATTTCCATTTAGATTGACCCGTTCCATTGAGCTTATTCTTACAGTGTAACTTGTTTGGTCCCTCTTTAGGGTCTGTGTTTTTTTGGATTTTGTCTCCGTTGGTTTCCCCCTAGGAGGCGTTACCCTAATTTTAATTCCTCTGGCAAACAATATAAGAATGTTACATAGTATATGTTAACCTTTGGTTTTTCCTTAGCCTTGTTTGTATAAAGCCAAGGTACACACATACAAGATCGTCCTATGCATTTTTTATTATTTTTAAAGTGCCTTAAATGGCTTTCGTTTTGTCAGTCTCGATTCCATGACCTCTTAATTATTACATAATGTTAGTTCTACAATTTTTTGTCATACAGTTTCATCTACTACAGTTCCCGCCAAAAGTAGAGCTTTAAATATCAATAGCGCATGTGCGGGCGTCTCATTGAGAGGAATGTGTTAACCCGCTTGCAAGCGGCGTTTACTCTGTACATTTTACAGGTTTGGGCTTGTTAGGATTAAATTGTACAATAACCGGAGCATAGTGGGAGGATAAAATGGTCCCGTCATAGTTTATGTTATGTAGATATATGTTAGTACTCAGTTTTTATTTGCTATTAACATTTGTAACATAACTGGTTTCTCGGTGTTAGAGAGTTTAAAAGCAGGTCCTTTGAAAAACTGCGATTTTTGTCTGCCCCTGTTATAATACGACCTCGTATATGGTTGTTTAGATACTAGGGCGACTTTTCATCTTTTAGCCTTCACATATTTATTTATTTATTTATTTTCAGATACCTTCATTTATATTGTTGTGATACGGAGTGGTTTCTGTTGATCTGGTTTCATCAAGGTGCGCCCGCCGCTCGGGTAGTTACAGCGGTACGAGACTGCACAATTATTTTATACAGCATTTTAACTTTGGCGTTTTATGATTTTTCTGATATTTATGGTTTGCCCTCATCCAGGTTGTTTTTATTCAATTGATTTTTGTCTTACACGTTTAAATTGGTTTACAAACCATCATCTTATGAGTATTTATTTCTCACATTTTTATATCATTTATTTTTATTTACTGTAGCCCTTGCTACAGGTTTGTTTTTATATCAACAGCACACATGCGGACGTCTTACTGAGTGGATCGTTTTTACTCGTTCACATGCGGGGTTCACTTTGTATACTTTATAATTTTGATTCCGTTAAGACCAAATTGTATATCAAATGGAACCCAGTGGGAGCTCCGAACATAACCCCCAGGTGAATAGCAGAAGTGGTCAAACAGATAGACCCCGCAACAGACCAATTTCACAATGTAAATAGCAAGTTGTTCCATATACTATTGTACCACTGTTGTATATAGCTAACCAGGATATCCTTTATCAGATAACCCTGCATTGTATTTAGTTTCCCCTATTTCGCCAAGTTATACTTCCTGTTAAATGTAACGACCAGACACGTGTAAACTGTCGGATGTTTTCTGTTCAATGTAAACCGCGCTGATGTCTAATAGTGCGGTATATAAGAATTGTTAATAAATAAATAATAAAATAAATAAAAGGCTCCTGTAACATCTCTACGGTATACACTATAGCACTCAATTTTTATCTTTCATTAACATTTGTAATACAATTCTGTTCTTGGCGTTAAAAAGTTTAAAGCAGATCCCTTGTGCGCTTTGGTTTCCTCTGGTAGGAAACACGTTTTTTTAGACACTCGGGTGACTCATCCCCTTTTCAGTCCTTTTAGTTTATGGTTATTTAGATACAGTATGTGAATATTTATATACATATTTATTTTATTAATTAGATAGTGCCAAATCATATTGTATGTGAACCGAAGCATATTTCTGTTGTCTTGGCAAGATCAGGAGTTCGCCCGTTTGTACGGGCAGCCATAGCGGTATGAAACTGCAATTTTTGATATTTATTCTACATACTCTTTTTTTCTATGGTGTTTTATTATAATCATCACATTCGTGGTTCAGTCTTATCTATGGGTCGCATTTTTGATTGTTTTAAAAGTATCCATTTGTTCAGTTATGCAATAATTTAGTGATTTTATTCACTTTCAGCTCACATTTTCTATCTATTTGGTATTCATTTTTTGGTCCTCCTCCCTCTCCTTTTAGGTCTTTTCGTTTCTTATTTAATGGTTGTTTTATTGTAGGCACAACTTATACATTGTCACTCGGATAGTGCATGTTTCCTATGTATTTATATTCTTATGTATTTTTATATTCCAGATGATTTTATCATTGGTTATCACGTTTTGTTTTGTTTTAATTGATTTGAGTTATTTCTTAATTTATGTTTTACTTAACATTTTAATGTGTTACGAGTTTAATTTATCTTTTTAACATTTTTTAACATTGTTACATTGTTTTTATATTTATTTGTTGTGTGTCTGTTTTACATATGTATTTATATCTAGTGAGCCGTAAACCCCTGAGGAAGTGTAATACGAAACACGGCCAGTGTTGGGTTAGGCACGCTTGATCCGTGGATTAATAAAGGCCCTTACATCTGCCACGTCTCCTGACTGTCTTCTTGCCTTGGCCCAGGCCATGTTTCCCCTGGACCGCCGAGTCCCGGCTCACAAAGTCCAAGCAATGGCGATGTCTGTCGCTAGCTTGCACTCGGTGACACTGGCAGACATCTGCCGGGCCACCACCTGGTCCTCCACTCACACCTTCATGGTGGAGAGGCTGTACTCCGTAATCTGTTTGTGGTTTAAGCAACTCCTGCCCTCCGACCCCTTCTTGTCATGGCTACCGGAAGCGTGGCCATTAATGGACCTGGGGTCCTCGGGCTGCCTTTGGCTTTCACTGGCGACTGATCACAGTGCTGCCATGCTTTTTCCTACAGGTCTTTGGTAGCCTGTAGCTAAGGAGTCCCATATGTGAGGACTGACTTCCTGCTTATTCCTGGAGAAAGCCAGTTTTCTCCTCCACCTGCTCACTGAACAAATTCTCAATGTGGCACAGAACGTCCGCCAGTTTATTCTGAACAGACCGTTTCAAGTCAGACGTCTAGAGCCAAGCGAGTCTCCAGGTCCCACCAGCTACTGCAGCAGTCCACTCAGTGCAGTCTTAAAGGAGTCATAGGTGGCCCAAACCAGGAACTAATATTCCTGGCCATGACCCATTAGGGTGCAAAATTGCTCCAACTTCACAGAAGGGAGGGACTGGGACAGTTAAGCTAGGTCTCACATAATGTTCTTTAGGAACATGCTCATGTAGAGCTGGTATGGGGCCACTAACTACGAGCATCGGGCCCTGAAACATCTCCTCCCAAAGAAGTCTAAGGTCCGAGTTGCCCTTCCTGGGGGTGGACTCGGCCACCAATGAGTGGTGTGGGAGTCTAGGTTTCTTGAAACCAGGAGCTTTTTGGACCCTGTACATCGAGTGAAATCTTCTACTCACTGGAGGCATTATGAGGGGCCTTTGCCACATCCCCATCTGCGCACTCTGCAGAATGCAATGTACGGGCACAGTCACCTCCTCCATCTCCATAGGTGTCAAGGAGTACTGCAAGATTTCCAACTCCACTGCCCTGGGTCCATCCACTATCTTGAAGGAGAACAGTATGGCCTTGGCCATATCTCTCACAAAATCCTGGGAGGTCATGTCTTCAGGGGAGACTTTCAATGTTCATGAGGCGGAAAAAGGTCCAATGGAGGTCCAGGAGAATAATCCTCCAGTAAGACCCATTGGTTACCCAGCCATGGAATTCGTCTCCTAGACCAGGGGTGGGCAATTCCGGTCCTGGAGGGCTGCAGACCAGTCAGGTTTTCATGATGTCCCTAATGAATATTCATGGGCCTATTTCCATACAATGGAAGGCAGTGGATGCAAATAGATCTCATGAATATTCATTAGGGACATCATGAAAACCTGACTGGTCTGCGGCCCTCCAGGACCGGAATTGTCCACCCCTGTCCTAGACAAAGTGTGATCTTCGACTGGAACTTTGCCTGAACACTGAGAGAATTGAGAACTTCATCAGGAGCAAGAGTACACCGACACACTGCGCACTGCATAGGTGCCAGTCCCTTTGATGCCGCCCTTGCAGGCAAGGCGTGCAACCTGAAGATGGGCGAGTCGATGTCTGAGCAGCAGATGTCAAGGCCTCAGCATACTGCTCCGGCAAGAACCTCGTGGTGTGCTCAGAAAGCCTGTTGAAAGCCTCCAATTCCAAAGGTATCTGGATTCGATTGAAGGTCAGCAAGTCAATGCTGACAGAGGCTCTGGCATGCTGCAGGCTAAGAGCACTGTGATGCAATCCCTGAGAGGTATTCCTAAGACGCCTCTCCATGTCTGCCCATTCAGAAGGCAGTGGGGCCCCAGCTACTACAACCGATTTACCTGGTATCTGTACAGGGATAACGGCAGCTCAAATCACAGCTCTCGGCCGGCTGTCAGGGCCCTCTTGATGATTGGGAGGAGAGCCTCCTGTCAGGCCCATGTCATGGAGCGGTCCTGCAAACTCTATGCTCTTGACTCTATGCCCCAATGGGTTCAGACATCAATGCACCAAAATGTGTGCTCGGTTCGATAACTCTACAACGTCAATATCCACCAATGTTGACTCCCTCTCCTCTCCTGTTGGAGATCGATTGATCAATGACCGATGCTCCGGGGTACTACGGGTGCTCAGTTCCAAGCAGGCCCGAGACTCCTCCATGTCTATGTTACGCCCACATCCGAAGCAGCCCCTGCAGCCTTCAATCTGTAATTTGCGCTACTTTTCATGACCTCTGCAGAGAATGTCCCAGGACCGGAAGCACCATATCCAGCAGATATGATCCTAGCATACAGGAACAGCTTCTACGCCTGCGATTGGTCCCTGCAGTGAAATCAAGTGGCTGAAAAAGTAAGACCTGCCATGACACTGGCACCTAAGAGCTGTGAAAAAGTGGAGAAAATAAATCAACAAAACTGAAAGGAAAGACATGTGGCAGCATGACAATTTGACAAAACTTGGAAAAACAGGATCACTGCAGGGAAGAAAAATTGATTTTGACGCGGAGGATGACAAACGTGTCCGATGGGCTCCGCAGAAAAACAGGCTGAATTAAGATGATGCCACGACAGCAGGGGAAAGGAGGCATGCAGGCACAGTAGAGCCTCCCAAAAGCTTCTAATAGAAGGATCTCACCAATATATGAGAACTTACTTCCTGCTTGTCCATGGAGAAAATTAGTTATTTCTTAATCTATTTTATTTATTTATTTATTATTATTTATTACATTCTCTTATATACCGCGCTATTCTGCATCAGTGCGGTTTACATTGAACAAACTGAAATTACATTGAACAGGGCATTATAACTTGGAGATAACTATTTTACAGGGAAAGCCTTTCTTGCATGTTTTTGTTATATACCTCCTAAGGATAATCTTCTGCTTCCATGGTAAGTATGATGTACCATTTTATCTTTTTGTTATAAGCATTTTGTAAAACCTAACTAAAAGTATGAGAAGAAAAGAAATATAAAAGGTGAAGATGAACACTGGTAGCATGATCATCATGTGAGGGGACAGTATACCAAGGATAGCAGCAGCAAAGTTAGCAGCGACTGCAGCTGGGAATGAAAATCCAGTCTAAGGATAAAGATATGTGGAAAACAATTTTATTATTTTCATCTCTTCACATGCCAAACAAACAATTGTCTGGGCATACTTTCCTGTGTAGCAACCTCACAAGAGCAAAGGAGTTGATATTCAAAGCACTTTATCTGGTAAAGTTTTGAATGGGGCTGGTCCTATCACCCACCACTGACAGTGAAGGGACCAGGCAGAGGTGGAATGCAGTAAGTAAATGACTTAAGTGCCAGTAATGGCACGTAGTATTCAGCCCATCAGGAAGAGGTAAGAGCCTCTGCTTCTCCCACTGAGATTAGGGTCACCTACAAAAGATTTGGAGGTGAACTGGAGAGGGGGATGTTAAATTTGGAAAATAGCTTAATGATAGGGGATGGGAACAGCTTAGTATATAGAGGGTAGAGGGGGTGCAAAAAAAAAAAAAGAGACACTCTTCCTCACTGGGCTTTTTTTGGGCATAAAACGTAATTACTCACCTGTAACAGGTGTTCTCCAGGGACAGCAGAAATCGATCCTCACATATGGGTGACGTCTGCATGGACGGAGCCCTCGCAGAAGCATCCCCCCAGCTTTCAAAGAAAGCCTTTGAGAGATGCCATTACACATGCATGGTCCCCTTCCCACCCAAGGGTGCCATCTTGCTCAGTCAGATTATATAGCTAAAAGACAGCAAACACAGAAGATGATAAAGGAGCAACTCCAAGGGGAGGAGGGAGGGTTGTGAAGACTAATTCCTGCTGTCCCCGGAGAACACCTGTTAGAGGTGAGTAACTATGCTTTCTTCAGGAACAAGCAGGAAGTGAGCCATCACATATGGGACTCCCCAGCTACAGGCTATCAAAAGCCCATAGAAAAAAAAATAGGGGCTCCCTCACGGGGAGCCGCAAGCAGCAGCAATTTTTCAGTCCGAGTACACAGACCACAGTAGAACCCCTGTGTCCGACGAAACCAGCACTCCAGTAGCCTGAACACAGAAGGGTCGGAGGATAGGACTCGCCTAGACCCCGAAAAGGTTACAGAGCACAGCCTGGCCGAAGGCACTGTCCCGTTGTGACTCTCTTTCCAGGCAGTAATCAGCTGCGAAGGTATGGACTGAAGACCAGGTGGCAGCCCGGCAGATGTCCACCATCGGGACAGAGCGCAAGTTTGCTACAGAAGCCACCATAGCCCTGACACAGTGCGCCGTGACATGGCCTTCCAGTGGGAGCCTCACCTGCTCATAAGCAAGGGCGATACAATCCGCCACCCATGTGGTTAGCATACGCTTGGTCACTGCCTCCCCCAGCCTGCTGGGGTCATAGATGAAAAGCTGAGAAGTTTTGCGGTGGCCCTGAATGCGTTGGATATAGAAGGACAAAGACCTCTTACAGTCCAAGGTATGAAGGACTGTCTCCGCCTGACCGGAATGAGGTCTTGGGAAGAAAGTAGGAAGCACCACTTCCTGGTTAAGATGGAAGTGCGACACTACCTTCGGCAGGAATTTGAGGTGCGTGCGAAGCACCACTCTCTTCTTGTAGAACCCGGTATAAGGTGCCTCCGCCACAAGGGCTTGGAGCTCGCTAACTCTGCAAGCAGAGGTGAGCACAACCAGGAAAACCACCTTCCAAGAGAACTAGCGAAGATGGCAGGTAGCCAGAGATTCGAAGGGTAAGCGAGTGAGCTGTCCTAACACAACGTTGAGGTCCCATTAGGTTGCCAGAGGGTGAACCGGGGGTTTCGATAAGAGCAGGCCCTGGAGGAAATGAGTCACCAATGGTTGGACCGAGAGGGGACTTATCCACCGGATGGTGGTGCGCCGCCAGGGCACTCAGGTGCACTTGGACAGAGTTAGACTTGAGCCCGGACTGAGAGAGGTGGAGAAGGTTCTGTAACACCAGAGTCACCGGACAGGAGAAAGGATCAGCCCCGTGTTTGGCGCACCAAGCAGAGAACCTGTGCCGTTTGAGGGCATAAGCCTTCCTAGTAGAAGCCTTGCGAGAGGCCAGCAGAATGCCCTCCACCTCAACAGGAATATTGAGAGGGGCCAGAGTCACCCTCTCAGCAGCCACGCTGTCAGTGGGAGGGACCCCAGGTTGGGGTGCAGGAGAGCGCCCTCCCTCTTGAGATAGGAGTCCCAGGGAAGCCCAAGGGGATGGGAGCCCAAACCGTCAACTGCAGGAGCAGTGGGACTCATGGCTGCCTGGGCTACCGAGGAGCTATCAGGATGAGCGAGGTCCTGTTGCAGAGGGTCCTGAACAAGGTCTTGGCGATTAGCGGTGTCAAAGGGAAGGCGTACATGAGGCCTTCCGACCATGAGACCAGGAACGCGTCCACTGCCACCCTGGAGGGGTGGGCCTGCTGGGAGCAGAAGCGGGGCAACAAAGTTGTCCAGAATGGCAACAGGTCCATCACGGGTTCCCCCCAGAGACAGAAAAGCCGACTGGCTACCCTGGGGTCCAGCTGCCACTCATGCGGCTGGAGAACTCTGCTGAGTCCATTGGGCAGCAGGTTGTTCTGGCCTGGCATGTACACTGCTCGCAGGATACCCTGTTGGAATGCGTACGAGCAGAGGACCAGTGTCTCTTGACAAAGGGCACGAGACCCCGTGCCCCCGTTTGTTCACATAGAACATCGCCACCTGGCTGTCCATCTGGACCAGCATCAGCTGGTGATGCAGGTGGTGACAGAAGACCCACAGGACAAGGTGTATGGCCCAGAGCTCCAGGATCTGCTGGGTGCTCTCATCTGGTGACCAGCTGCACTGAGTGCAGAGATCTCCGCAGTGGGCTCCCCAGCAAAGCAGGGGGGAGTCTGTGGTGAGGACCCTCGAGTGGCTTGGGGCCTGAAAAGGCTTTCCCGCTTCAAGATACTGGGGCAACTGCCACCAGACCAGGGAGTCCGCGAACTGGCGAGTCACCGAAACTCTATCTCTGAGGCGGCCTGTGGCCTGAGACCACTGGTCCCAGAGACACCACTGCGCCATCCTCATGAGGAAGTGAGCGTCTGGGGTGACATGGACCAAGGAGGCGAGCATCTGGGGTGACATGGACCAAGGAGGCCATGTGCCTGAGGAGGCACAGAAGAAGCCGGGCGGGCACCGAAGGATGGTGTTGTACATCCCGAGCTAGAGATCTGAGACGATCGATCTTTGGGCAAGAAGGACTTCAACTGGAGAGTGTCGATCTTTGCCCCGATGAACTCCAGACAATGTGTTGGGAGGAGGTGAGACTTGGGATAGTTTATGACAAAGCCCAAGTGTTGCAGAACCTCGATGGTGCGTGTGGTGGCCTGCTGCACCTCTGAGGCTGTGCCTCCCCTTATGAGCCAATCGTCCAGGTAGGGAAAAACAAAGATCCCATGGAACCGGAGGAAGGCGGCCACGACTTCCAGGCATTTTGTAAAGACCCTTGGGGCAGAGGTTAGGCCGAAGGGGAGCACCCTGTATTGAAAGTGCCTGCCCCCTACTATGAACCGCAGGTACTGCCTGTAGATGGGGTGGAAGAGGATGTGAGTATAAGCATCCTTGAGGTCTAAGGAGCATAGCCAGTCTCCCTGCTGGAGGTATGGCAGCAATGTTCCAAGGAAGAGCATCTAGAACTTCTCCCTCACCAGGAATTTGATGAGATTGCGCAGGTCGAGGATGGGCCTTAGGCCCCCTGTCCTCTTTGGGACGAGGAAGTATCTGGAGTAGAACCCCTTGCAGTGGTGGGGCACTGGTTCCACCGCTTGTCCTCAAGAAGACCTGCCAACTCCTTCAGAAGGTGGTCCTGGTGTAGGGGAGACCTGAGGGGCTCTATTGGGAAATAAGGGGGAGGTAGTATCTGATCCAGGGGGAGGTAGTATCTGATCCAGGGGGAGCAGATAACCCTCCCTGATTGCCCATAGTGCCCAGAAATCAGTGGTGATGGCCACCCACCTCTGGGCTTAGAGGGCCAAATGTCCCCCTGTGGGCTGCTTATCTCCTTGGGGTAGAGAGAACATAAGAACATAAGACATGCCATACTGGGTCAGACCAAGGTCCATCAAGCCCAGTATCCTGTTTCCCAACAGTGGCCAATCTAGGTCATACGTACCTAGCAGTTTCCCCAAAAGACACAGGTTTTGCAATGCTTGTACTAGGTCAAGCATTGATATCCTGGGTCCCTTCTTAATAATGGTTTATGGACCTTTCCTCCAGGAACTTGTCCAAACCTTTTTTAAACCCAGCTACACTAACAGCCTTTACTACATCCTCCGGTAACAAATTCCAGAGTTTGATTACACGTTGAGTGAAAAAATATTTTCTTTTATTAGTCTTAAATAGTTTACCCTGTAGCTTCATTGCATGTCCCCTTGTCTTCCTATATTCTGATAACGTAAACAGTCGGTCTACGTTTACCCGTTCCACTCCGTTCATTAATTTATAGACTTCTATCATATCTCCCCCTCAGCCGTCTCTTTTCCAGGTTAAAGAGCCCTAACCTTTTTAGCCTTTCTTCATAGGAGTATCCTTCCATCCCCTTTACCATTTTGATGTCTCTTCTCTGAAGCTTTTCTAATAACACTATATCCTTTTTAAGATATGGTGACCAGAACTGCACACAATATTCAAGGTGCGGTCTCACCATGGAACGGTATAGAGGCATTATAATATCTTTTGTTTTATTTTCCATTCCTTTCCTTATGATACCTAGCATTCTGTTTGCTCTCTTGGCTGCCGCTGCACACTGGGCCAAGGGTTTTAACATGTTATCCATAATGACGCCTAAATCTTTTTCCTGGGTGTTGGTTCCTAATGTGGAACCTTGCATCGTGTAACCATAGTTTGGGTTGTTCTTCCCTAGGTGCATAACTTTGCACTTGTCCACATTAAATTTCATCTGCCATTTTGATGCCCAGTCTTCCAATTTATCAAGATCCTCTTGCAATTTTCCACAATCCTCATGGGTTTTAACAACTTTAAATAGTTTTGTCTCATCTGCAAATTTGATAACCTCACTCATTATTCCACTTTCCAGGTCATTTATGAATACGTCAAAAAGCAGCAGACCCAGCACAGATCCCTGGGATACACCACTATTCACCTTTCTCCATTGGGAAAATTGGCCATTTAGCCCAACCCTCTGCTTTCTATCTTTTAACCAGTTCTTGATCCACAGTAGTACACTGCCTCCTATCCCATGACTCTTTAGTTGTGCCAAAAGTCTCTGATGAGGGACCTTGTCAAAGGCTTTCTGAAAGTCCAGATACACTATATCAACCGACTCACCTTTGTCCACCTGTTTGTTCACACTTTCAAAAAAACATAACAGATTAGTAAGACAAGATCTTCCTTGTCTAAAGCCATGTTGGCTGTCTCCCATTAGGCCATGACTATCTACATGCTGAGTAATTTTATTCTTTATGATGGTTTCTACCATTTTTCCCGGTACTGACGTGAGGCTCACCGGTCTGTAGTTTCCCGGATCACCCCTCGAACCCTTTTTAAAAATTGGTGTTACATTGGCGATCCACCAATCTTCAGGTATTAGAAATGATTTTAATGATAGTTCACAGATTACTAATAGCAGGTCTGCAATCTCATATTTCAGTTCTTTCAACAACCTTGGATGTATACCATCTGGCCCAGGTGATTTGCTACTCTTCACTTTATCTAATAGTTGTAATACATCTTCCCGAAGTATCGATATTTCCTTCAATTCTTCCGCACCTTTAAATACCACTTCAGTCATGGGTAACATACCTATATCTTCCTCAGTAAACACCGAATCAAAGAATTCATTCATACTCTCCGCTAGAACCCAGTTAATAAGCATCCTGAGTCTGGTCAGTAGGTGTCACATTGTATTGTAAGCCTACCTCTGTCCAAGGGCTATGAACACTACCTCAATAGCTTCCACAGCCTGGACAGGTCCAAGAAGTAAAAGCAGAGATCAAAAATCCAACCAAGGTCTCTAGCACTGCATCTGACAACACAGACACTGGGCTAGCCCCTGTAATAATTTTTACCTTTACATTAAAATGCTCTAGCCAGATCTTGTTTCATACCCGCGGACAGCAAAAGGAAGGATGTTCTTTAATAATAAAAAAAAAGCCTAAAGCCCGACACAGGCCGTGTTTCGTTGCCTTCTTCAGGGGCAGGCTATGTAAAATACACAATAAAAACATTATAACACATAATAATAGCAAAGTACGTCAATAAATAAATCACATCAAAAGTCTGAGGACGGATAAGCCAATAAAACAAATGACTATAAATAATTGTATATACATATAAAACTATAAATAATTAAATAAACACTGTATCCACCAAAATCAGCACAGACCATTAAAAGACATATATACTATACATATAAATATCATAAATAGACATAAAAGTGTATAATGATAAAAAATGTTAAAGAATAATAAATGACAGACATACCTCTTGAGCTATTAGTGCATCCCATGTGCTCTATTTGCTACCAAGGGCAGAGAAAGGCAAAACAATGGATAAGTTTTTCCAAGATAATAATAGGCGAGTCTTTTTACTATTATGTCTATTAAGTGTATATTAACACACATATGACTCTCTGCTCTTGGATACACTTATCCATTGGTTTGTCTTTCTCTGCCCTTGGTAGCAAATAGAGCGCATGGGATGCACTAATAGCTCAAGAGGTATGTCTGTCATTTATTATTCTTTAACATTTTTTATCATTATACACTTTTATGCCTATTTATGATATCTATATTTTTAGTATATATGCCTTTTAATGGTCTGTGCTGATTTTGGTGGATACAGTGTTTATTTAATTACACAGGTCTGCGACTAAAAAGCTGTTTGATTATTTTCATCTAATTTCCAGGTATTTTGGTGTGCTGAAAAAACAAATAAAATACTGAAAAAACTCCTAGACGTCATGATTTGCCACAACATGCAAAATTGTCTTCAAATTTATCAAATTTCTTCAAATTACAATTAATTCAAATTACTATTAATTAATCCACATAAGTGCATTTAAGATATAAAATGCCAAAAAAACCTTAAAAGGGTTGTCCGAGTTATGTAAAAAATAATATAGCACTGTAAATCTGATGGTCAGCAATATATACATAAGCTAAGCAAGTTTTAAGTCCGTGCTTCTAATGATAGAAGGGGTTAATCTTTCCCAAAGAATCCAGTGGGAGGGAGACACAGGGCAGATAGCAGCAGCTCCGGTCAGTGCAGGGGGGCGTGGCCAGCACTGTGATGTCTCGTGTACAGACACAGAGCTTCTCTCTCCTGCATGCCACACTTGTGCACGAATCATCATCAGGTTCTTGGTTCTAGGCTGTTCACACTTTTTCATCGCAATTCGTGTTAGCTCGTCATTCTTCAACCGTTATGTTATGGCTCCAGGAAAGTGTATTAATTCGCCAGACAGTTTCTGTTTCTTCTGTGGTGAATATACAGTGTTGAAGCAACAGCAGAATATTGGACTTTGTGAAAAAAGTATACTTTGCATACTTTGGACTAAAAATTGGAGATCAAGATAAAGTCTGGGCGCCTCAAAGTGTGAAAACGATGTGTTGAGGACCTCCGAAACTGGTTCAAGGGTAAGAAAAAATCTTTCTGTTATGGGATTCCTATGGTATAGCGAGAGCAAAAGAACCATAGTGACGACTGTTACTTTTGTTCATGCGATGTGAAAGGGTTTAATTCCAAATGGAAGCATTCCATTTCATACCCCAATCTTCACTCGGCAATTCGTCCCATCCCCCATGGCACAGATATACCAGTACCCAAGCCCCATGCTACCTTGGAAGAGATACCTAGCTCCGATGAAGGTGAAGTCCTACCTGAACCAGATGACAAATCAAGTTCTGACTTTGAAGATGATACAAGACCAAAATTGTTTTCTCAGGAGGAGATGAATGATTTGGTAAGAGACTTGAATCTTCCCAAAGATGCCGCTGAGTTACTCGGATCAAGGCTGAAAAGCAGGAATTTATTGTTGCCAGGAGTGTCATCTTCATGGTTCAGACATCGTGAAAAGGAGTTTGTTCCTTACTTCGCCCAGGAAGACAAGTTGGTTTATTGCATCGATGTCGCAGGTCTGATGGGTCAACTTAAAATCCAATATGATTCAGAGCAATGGCGTCTTTTTATAGATTCTTCAAAAAGAAGTCTCAAAGCAGTTTTACTCCACAACGGTTTTTACGCTTCCATACCTGTAGGTCATTCCATACACTTGAAGGAAACCTACGAGAACTTGGAATTGGTTCTTTGTAAATTAAATATGAAGACCATGGTTGGCAAGTGTGTGGGGACTTGAAGGTCTTGTGCATGCTGCTCGGGCAACAAGCTGGGTATACCAAATATCCTTGTTTTCTGTGTCTATGGGACAGTCGAGACCGACAAAACCACTGGACCAAGAAGAGTTAGCAGCCGAGGGTGCTAACAGTCGGTGAAAAAAATGTCCTCCGAGAAACTTTGGTACCTTCCCATAAAGATCTTCTACCACCTCTCCACATAAAATTGGGATTGATGAAGCAATTTGTAAAATCACTTCCAAGAGATGGAGAATGCTTCAAATACTTGGTCACCAAGTTTCCAGGCCTGTCGGAGGCAAAATTGAAGGAAGGTGTGTTCGTCGGACCAGACATTAGAAGGCTTATAGTTGATCAAGAGTTTGTCAATACCATGATGGATCCTCAAAAAGAAGGGTGGATTGCATTTAAAGAAGTCGTACAGAAATATTTAGGCAATAACAAAGATCCTCACTACAAAAAGATCGTCGGACGAATGCTGAAAGCATTTCAAAGCTTTAGGTTGCCTGATGAGTTTGAAAGTGCATTTCCTCCAGTCCCATCTTGACTACTTTCCTGAAAATTTGGGAGCTGTGAGTGAGGAACAAGGTGAACGATTCCACCAAGACATTAAAGAGATGGAAAGGAGATACCAGGGAAAATGGAGCATTACAATGATGGCAGGCTACTGTTGGATGCTTCAGAGAGACATTCCAGATGCTACTCACAAGCGTAAATGCACCAAGAGGAGCCTCACAAGGAAGAAGGATCGAGTATAGTGTGTGTAGGTGAGCTCATTTCAGTTCAAAAAAGGATTTTCATGAAAATATTGTAATAAAACTTTAATTTTATAAGTCTATTTCCATTTATTTTGTGGTATTGCCTTATTTAACATAGTTACCTAAATTGTCAGGAAACGTGATGTCCTATGACAAAATGGAGGTCATTTTCGGATTCAGCACACCAAAAAACATAAGATTACGTGGAATAACCAAAACAGCTCTCGAAAAAAGAATTTTGCAGACCTGTGTTATTTATAGTTTTATATGTATATACAATTATTTATAGTCATTATAATTTGTTTTATTGGCTATTATTTATCCGTCCTCAGACTTTTGATGTGATTTATTTATTGACGTACTTTGCATTATGTGTTATAATGTTTTTATTGTGTATTTTACATAGCCTGCCCCTGAAGAAGGCAACGAAACACGGCCTGTGTCGGGCTTTAGGCTTTTTTAAAATTAATAAAGAACATCCTTCCTTTTGCTGTCCGCAACTTTGACTGGGTGGTTTCACAGCACGTGGACGTGTGCTTTCTGTTGGTACCAGATCTTGTTTCATATACTCATTATAAAAATGACTTGTATTTTTTATAGTAGTTTACAAACAAAAACACCGCCTAGCCAAGTAACGCCTAATATACAAATATGAACTGTAAAATTCTTCATGTTTATGAAGGAGAGTGTGAGACAAGAATTTTACAAAACTGAAGATCATGCAAGAGATCGAGACTCACCTGTGTCACATATTCTGCTGTGATGGGCAAGAAGTATACCTTGTCAGCCAAGCCTTTTGAGGTCTGCACTGTGGCTATATTGGGGTTGATCAGCACAGTCTGGATACTCTCTTCCTTCAGAGCTTTAATGGCCTGAGACAAAGATGACAAGATTAAAAACTGCTTGGCAATTTCTCTAGCATGAACAGAATCAACTAAAGCAGTATTCAATGCAGAACAGATTACACCTCAAACACATGACTCATATCCTTGGTATCAAACACACACCAAGTAGTACCGTATTTCCTGGATTATAAGTCTCATTTTGTTTTTTTTTACATCGGGAAGTGATGGTGCAACCTATACAACGGAGCGACCTATATAACAAATTTACACGGTGGACCACGTCCCTTGAACCGCATAAAAATACTCGCACCTGCGCAGTGGACGGTTTTTCTCCCTGGGCCCTCTGCTCTACACCCAATGCTTGCAAGCAGACCCTACGATCAGCAGACTGGTCCGTATTTGGACAATACCTGTAAATAGCATACCAGACGAATTTCAGTTACAACGCTAAAGTTATTTTTAACCCTACAGAAAATGGTGACACCGAAGGCACAGAACTCATACATCACGGAACTGAAATTGAAAGTTATTCATTACGCAGAACAACATGGTAAGAGAGCCACCAAGCAAACTTTTGGGATAACTAAGAAATTAGAGACTGAAGGAAGACACAAGGAAAACTAACCTTGATGAAACGCAGCAAGGCGGCAAATCGCAGCCGCAAAGCATGGTGGCCTGAATTAGAAGCATGTCTGCTTTAGTTCATTATAGAGCAGAGGACCCACGGACTGTCCATTGTGCAGGTGCGATTCAAAGCAGTTCATATCACCAAGGAAATGAATATAGAGGAATTCAAGGCTGGTCATTCACGGTGCTACCGATTTATGATAAGAAATAAATTAAGCATTAGACAAAGAACAACCATGTATCAGCAGCTCCCTGCTGACTTCTTGGATAAAAAACGGAATTTCAGAGAAATCGTAAACAGAGAAATCAATACATACACAGCGACACTGGACTTCATTAGAAACATGGACGAGGTTCCCTTAACCTGCGACATCCATTACGGAGAATGGTCAGTCAAAAGGGGACATGAAAAGACACACTCTACAGTGGTGCTGGCCACCTATGATTATATTCAAAAGGAAGACAATGCCACGTGAAACTCTACTAACCAACGCTGTGGTTGATGTGAATGAGAAAGGATGGATGGATAAGAGCATGATGTTGAAATGGCTGCAGCGCTGCTTTAGTAAGTGGCCAGATGGATTTTTCAAGAGACAGAAAGCACTACTTGTCATGGATAGCATGAGAACCCATTTCACTGAAGACAAAGAAGAAAACAATCTCTGAACGCTGTCCCAGTTATTATACCTGGTGGTATGACAAAAATGCTTCAACCACTTGACATTTCCATCAACAGATGATTCAAAACTGTGTTGCGTCACCTATGGGAAAACAAAGTGCCATGGAAAACCCAGTATCAAGGCTACCGGCCGCATGTGCCACGCCACTTTTGTAGAAGTCACCAGGTGGGCTGAGACAGCATGGGGGGGGGGGGGTGTGAGTGATAAAATAATCAAATCAGCTTTTGTGAAGGCTGAGATATTAAAGAGCTTTGATAACCATGAAGATGAAGACGGCAATAACGAACATGAACTGGCACCTAAAATTGAAGTCCTCATCTTTGGAGTCACTGTAAATAGTTCTGCAGGGGCTTTCCCAAAAGTGATGCAGAACAAATCTGATGTGGAATGAGCTGCTATGTTGAGAGTAGGTGTGGCAGTTAAGTCCCAAAAAGGTGCTGGAGGACAGCCTGGCCAAAGACAGCATCCTGACGGGAATCCCTGTCAAAGCAGAGAAGGTATGAATGGAGGACCAGGTAGCTGCTTGACAGATCTAGTCAATGGAGACGGAACGAAGATTGGCAACTGAGGTTGCCATGGTTTGCACGTTGTGAGCAGTGACATAACCGTCAAGAGAGTCCCGCTTGAGCATAGGCAAAAGAAATGCAGTCTGCAATCCAGTTGGATAGGGTGCGCTTCATTACTGGCAGTCCAAGGTGACTTAGATCACAGGAAATAAATAATTGAGAGGATTTCCTGTGATTCTTGGCTCTGTCCAAGTAGAAAGCCAGTGAGTGCATGCAATCTAGAGTGTGTAGTGCTGCTTCAGTCCTAGAAGCATGCGGACTGGGGAAGACGACTGGTAGTATCACCAATTGGTTGAGGTGGAAGGGAGAGACCACCTTTGGCCCTTAGGCGCACACAAGCAGAAATAAGGAGAAAGAACAGACCCACCAACGGAACCCACTGGAAATACAAAAAACGCCAAAAACAGTAAAAAACAGTAAAAAAACAAGACCCGCGGAAATAACAAGCAACAGAAGAAATCACAGCGGAACTACAACAACCACCGCCCAAACACGTGACAGCACAGAAAAAGGACCCTCAACTCACCAGAAAACTGTCACAGAATCACAGCACAGCCCCCAAACACCAAGGTACGCCAACAAACCATGCCACCCTTCCTAGCCCCTATCTACATCCTGACACCACTCCTGACCATCCACCCCACAACCACACTCACAAACCTACCCTGGCCAAACGCCACAACCACCCAAACCACAAACACCTACAACCCCCCCATCACAAGGAACACCCCCCACACACCGCACACACCAATCCACATCACCAACCCCCTGAACTGCAGCCACCTCACCATCTCACTAATAAATGCTCGCTCGGTCAGAAACAAATACCACATGCTCCAAGACCTGATCACAACCCAAAAGATTGACATCCTATGCATAACAGAAACCTGGCTAACTGATACCGACACGGTGCTCATGAACCAACTAACACCGAAAGGATACAGCCTTCAACACTGTTCCCGAACACACACCAAAGGAGGAGGCGTAGCAATCATAGCGAAAACCAACCTTCACCTCAGGAACCATGCATCAGAAACAACCAATGAAGCGGACATACTCACCCTCACCAATAAGCACCTCTCAATATGCCTGATCTACCGAGCACCCACCCCAAGCACCGACCTACCACGGATACTACAACACATATCTGAGAGCGCCATCTCTGCAAAAGAGCAAATAATCCTAGGAGACTTCAACCTCCCATCACTCCAGGACAAGCAAGCAGAAACCTTCATTAATGCCATGGAAGCAATGAACCTAACACAGGTCATACACGAACCCACACACGAAAGAGGAAACACATTAGACCTCATATTCCTAAACTCCCAAACCACCACCTCATGCAAGAAGACAGAAATCACACAAGTACCATGGTCCGACCATTACCTCATCAGCATATCCCACACCTACCAGCATACGAATAGCATGGAGAACGAACAACCTACGAGAAGATTCAAAACATTCATCAAAGAAAATTTCCTGGCACAAACTCTACCTGAACTACAAACAAGCTCCAACAATATTGATTACCTAATCCACAATTGGAATACCACAATCTCTTCTGCATCCAGCGCAACAACGAACATACCTAACACCAAACACACCTCCACAAAAGCCCGATGGTTCACCCCCAACCTCCAGAAACTGAAGACCAAACTCAGAAGAGCGGAAAGAAAATGGAGAAAAACCAAAAAAGACGACAAGACAAACTACATATACGAACTAGACGCGTACCACAAACAAACAAAGCCAAAAAAGCCTACCATTCGAAGATCATAAACACTTCAACAAACAAACCACGAGAACTCTGAGATAGTCAAAAAACTAACAAAAGCACCCAACCACTCCGACCAACTACCAAACATCCCACCAGAATTACTAGCACAACAATACAAACAGCTCCAACAACCACAAAATCCACAATTGGACACGGAGACAACAACAACAAACCACTCCACCATCACAGACCGAGACTGGAGCACATTCCAAGTAATCACGAAAGAAGAAACATCATCCACCATCTCCCGCCTGAACACCACCACCTCTCCACTAGACCCATGCCCTACAGAATGGATAAAGAAAACCAAAGAAGACCTGACCACCCCATTAACCCACATTGTTAACGAATCCCTCAGCCAAGGACGCATGCCAGACCTCCTCAAAACCTCAATCATCCGACCAACCCTAAAAAAACACAACCTGGATCCCATGGACCCTGCCTCCTACAGACCTATAGCGAGCCTCCCGTTCACTGCCAAAATTATTGAGAAGGTAGTCCAGCAACAGCTTCAAGAACAATTAAATGCCAACAACATACTGAACCCACAACAACATGGCTTCCGTCCACTCCACGGAGTCGAAACCCTCATGACATCACTGATGAACACCCTCACCATAGGAACACAAGCTAAACACTCTGGATATGCCATGATCTTCCTAGACATATCAGCAGCCTTGGACACCATCTCCCACAACATCCTACTACACAGACTACAAGCAATTGGCATCAAGGGAACCGTACTTCAATGGTTCCACTCCTACCTAACCAATAGACGTCAACTAATCCGCACAAACATATCAACCTGTTCGATGTAAAACCTGTTCGATGTAAAACCAAACAGCATGTTGTTATGGTCGTTGTGTTATAATGTAAACCGCGCTGATGCCAAATAGCGCGGTATATAAGAGATTGTAATAAATAAAAAATAAATAAATAACCTCACCTCCCTTCCAGCAACACCAGGGAGTACCCCAAGGATCCACACTGTCTGCCATGCTCTTCAACATCTATCTGCAACCACTCTGCTCAATCATACACACCCACAACATCAATTACCACATCTATGCAGATGACATAATGCTCTATGCCCCAATCATAACCTCTAACCCAACAAATAAACACTTATCAGCATGCTTTACAGAAGTATCCGGCTGGCTACAACAGAACAACCTGTCCATCAACATAAAGAAAACAGAAGCCCTCATTGTAACAAAGGACCCGGACTTCACACCACCCACACACCTCATCATTGGAGCCACACAAATACAAATACAACCGCACATAAGATATCTGGGAATTATCATAGACCAAGCCCTCACACAATCAACAAATCAAAAAAACCACCGGAACAATATTTCACAAGGCTAAAACAGTACAACGCCTTAGACCTCTACTTGAACCGCAGGACTTCAGAACAGTGATGCAAGCCATGACACTCCCCCACCTGGACTACTGCAATATAATCTATCACGGACTGCCAGCCACTCATACCAACCCACTTCAAACTGCCTTAAATACCACAGCAAGGATTATCCAGAAAGCAAAAAAAGACACAACCACATCACCCCAATCCTAAGGGAGCTCCACATACTCCCCCTCGAAGCAAGAATCAAATACAAAGCTGTCCTACTCACTCACAAAGCCCTCTACCAAACTCAAACCTCCCAGCTCCGCACACTACTGCCTCAACCAGCCCACAACAGAACTCGACAAACCACCAGCAACTCCCTCACCATCCCCCATAAAAGAACCAAATACAATCAACAGACCTGCAACAGAGCCTACGAACTTTATGCACCATCCCTCTGGAACTCTCTACCAAGCCACATCAGATGCAACAGAGATCCCCTAGCATTCAAGAAACAACTGAAAACCATTCTATTCCAGGAATACCTCGGAACTGATGAGAACACACGCCACTGACTACCCAAAGCCCCCCCCCCCCCACACCCCCCAGAAGATCTTGCTCTAAACGACTGCGTCTCAATGTCCATGTCTATATCCCAACTGTTTGTCGAAATCATTACTGTTGGTCACCTGGTGATGGCCCCGACCCCAAAAAACTGATTCCTGTCCACCCCCCCACCCCCCTTTTTTTATGTTACACCGCTTTGACCCGGTGAAAAGCGGGATATAAATACAGTTAAATAAATAAATAAAATAAATAATGTAGATAAGTATAGAGAACCACCTTGTCATGGTGAAATAGGGTGTATGGAGGATCAGGGATTAAAGCCTGCAGTTTGCTTATGCAGCGAGCTGAAGTGAGGGCGATGAGAGAGATTACTTTTCAAGAGAAGAATTTTAAAGTGGTGGCTAAAGGCTCAAAAGAAGACTTTAGAAGTTGTTCTAGGATCACGTTGAAGTCCTAGGCCACTGCTGGTGGTTTGATCAGCGGCTTGGACAGCAGGAGACCCCGCATACATCTTTGCGCCAAGGAGTGCGAAGAAATAGGATTCCTGTCCACCAGCCTATGATAGGCTGAGATGAACTCTGAGTTAGTCTTGAGACCTGCCGAGGACAAGTGGAGGAGATATTGTAAAAGGAATTCCACCAGGCAGGCAGAGGGGTCAATATGTTTCAGGGTACACCGGAGAGTGAACCTTCACCATTTTAAGACATAAGGACATCTGGTAGACAGCTTGCAAGATGCAAGCAGGATGCCCTTAACCTGCTGTAGAAGGCAGAGGTCAGCAACCACACCGTGAGGCAGAGGGCTTGTGGATTTGGATGGAGAAGCACCCCATGATCCTGAAAAGGAAGGTTGGGCACATGTCCCAAGCTGAGAGGTGGAGTCTGCGCCAGATGAGTTAGCAGAGGAAACCATGGCTGATGGGGCCAGTAAGGGGCTATTAGGATCATGGAGCCCGTGTCAGCCTGCAGCTTGAATGCATAAAGTAGGCCTTTTCCCCAATGGAAAAGGAAGGCATCCATTCCGTGGCTGTACCAGAAGGTAAGTCTCAAGCAAAATAGTGGAAGTTGTGCATTCTCCTGGGTGGCAAGCAGATCTATTCTGGGGGTCTACCACAAGTGGAAGATCCAAGATGCCATTTCCCGATTTAAAGTCCACCCGTGTGGACCTAGGATACAGCTGAGTCTGTCTGCAAGGAGATACACTGCTCTGAGATGGATGTGGTGTGCAATGGAGAAGAACCAGAGACAAAGGGCTTCCTGGCAGAGGGAAAAGGAAATCATTCCCCACGGCTTGTTCACACAGAACATGGCCCACCTGGTTGTCCATTTGGACTAAGACCGGTTTGCCTGAAAGTTGGGGATGAAAAACCCAAAAGGCATTCGTGAGGACATGCAGTTCCTGGAGATTGATCTGCAACTGAGATTCCTGTTGTGTCCACTGCCCCATGTGGTGAGACTGCCCAGATGTGCTCCCCACTTGAGTTTGGAAGCATCCGTTGTCAGGGTGCAATGAGGTGAAGGCATCAAATTTGAGGGGGAACACCACCACTGAAAGGAGTTTACAAGTGGCAGGGTGATGCAGATCTTGTCTAAGAGATGCCTGGTTGCTTGAGTCCATTGAGATGACAGAATCCATTGGACTTACCACATGTGCAGACAAGCATAGGGGGACAACATTAGCTGTGGAGACCATGTGCCCCAGAAGGCACAGCATTGCTCAAGCTGTCACAGCATGACTATGCTGTTGGCCAGCTCAATGAGGCGGGCAGAGTGAAGGAAAAGCCCAGGCCTGACGAGTGTCCAGAAGTGCTCTGATGAATTTGAACTGCTGGGATGGGACCAGGTGAGATTTTGGAAAGTTTAGGATGAATCCTAGATCTTGGGGCACAGTAATGGTGCGATGAAGAAATAGTTTTATTTCTTGTGGGGATTATCCCCTGATTAGTCAGTCATCTAAGTAGAGGAAGCAAAGACCCCCCCAAAGTACAAAAGTAAGTGACAACCACTGCCATGCGTTTTGTGAACACTTGGGGTGCGGAGGCTAACCTGAAGGGGAACACCCAATACTGGCAGTGGATCTGCTGGAACCGAAAACACAGAAACTGTCTGTGCTGAGGGTGGATCAGCAAACGTGTATATGCCTCCTTGAGGTCTACAGAACATAGCCTCTGAAGGTATGGCAGAAGTGTACAGAGTGAAATCATTTTGAATTTTTCTCGAACTTGGAATTTATTTAGGTTCTTAGATCTAGAATGGGCCTGAACCCTCCTGTCTTCTTGAGGATAAGAAAGTAAGGAGAGTAGAAGCCCCTGCCCTCTTGGGTGGGTGCAACTCTCTCTACAGCCCTCTGAGCTAACAGAGTGGACACCTCGACGGATAGGAAATTTGTCCGCAAGGGGTTTGCAGGATAATCCCTTGTGGAGGTGGCGGCGGCCAAGGTTTCAAAATGAAGCCGATAAACCCTTTGGACGATGTTGAGAGTCCACTGCTCTGTTATGATGAGGTGCCACCTGTGGGTATAGGGACAGAATCTGCCTGCTATGTGTAGGGGTGGGGGACCCTGCAGAGGCAGAGTAGCTGTGCTCTTTAGGAAGGAGTCAAAAATCAGGTGCTGGCTGTAGCTGTACAGCTGATTGTGGCTTAGGTGCCTGGCAAGGGCCCTGCTGTCGCTGCTGAGGTTGGTAAGCAGCTGCAGGTAGATAAAGCATAGTTACTCACCTGTAACAGATGATCTCTGGGAACAGCAGGAATAAGTCTGCACATATGGGTAAACGTCAGTACCGACAGAGCCTGCGCGGGAACGCTCCCCAGCGTCCAAAAAAGAAAGCTTTTGGGAGCATGCCCACACGCATGCGCGCTGCCTTCCCGCCTAACCACTTCCCTCACATCAGTTGGGTTTGTAAGCTGAGACCGAAGGAGGGAAGTAGAAAAATTAGAAAGAGAAAGAAAGAGAAAGAGAACAACTCCTAGGGGAGGTGGGTGGGTTGTGAAGACTTATTCCTGCTGTTCCCGGAGATCACCTGTTACAGGTGAGTAACTATGCTATCTCCAGGAACAAGCAGGAATGAATCTTCACATATGGGGACTCCCAAGCTAAAAGATGCCTAGAGGAGGCCCCAGCATGTTGGAAATCTAATGGATGGGCCATGCTTTTTCCCCAGAACCTCAGGCAACCAAAGGGATGGAGGGTAGGAGTTGAACTAAAAGGGTGCTGTGGAACAGCTTGACTAAACAAGGTATCCGGGGGGGGGGGGGGTCCTTGTGTAGACAATAACTGTTAGTAAGTGAATACTAAGTACCAATTCTTGAATGTGGATCTTACCCAAGGTATTGCAAAAGTATTTGTTGAGGCTGATATGGGTCTGTTGTAAAGAGCCATCATATTATCCTCACAAGGAATTCGTTTACTGTAAGAGGTTCAGGAAATAAAATTTGCAATACAGGTAGATATAAGAAACCATAATGGCTAGAATCAACCCCAGAAAAAACTGGGTGAGTTTTATATGAGGTTGGGACTTTGGAGAAAAGCTAAGCTTCTGTAAAGTCCAAAGTCTAAAAAACAAAACAAAAACAACTTTCCTTCCTTGGAGCAGGATAGTGCCCTAGGAAAGAAAAATTAAAGATAAATCTGACTGGTGTGGAGGAAAAGGCAGAACTGCCTTTTACAGAAAAAGAGGATGGGTTTTTAGAACCCCTTTATCCAGATGAGAAAATATTGTATTAGGCGGTTTAACCCCAATTTCTGAAGATCAGTAATGTGTCTTGCATAAGTAATGGCACTTAGGATAAGGACTTTACATTGAGAGCTTCAGATGTAACGTAACCGAATTATGACAGTAAATGTAGAAGAAGGTTACGGTAAAAGAAGGTGTTTACCTATTTTACCAGAGAAGTTGGTTGTCCACTTAATAATTGATGGTATGCTTTAACAGCATTAACCTGGACAGTAAACAAATATTTCAGAGTCAGATTTTATAAAGAGATTCGTGTGATAACAAGAAGGGTTAGACCTTCTTGAGAATACTCATTAAGAATCACTTATTAGTGAAAAGTGTAAGAATCATCTGTAAGGTTTCATGGAAACCAGTAGGATATTCTTACTTGTAATGAGAGGTCTAGGTCTTAAGTCTAGTCCTTGAATAACCAGGTCTTGAGTCGTACGTGAAGGAGTGCAGAGGAGATCCTTAATCTTAAGACAGAGGATCTGGATCCTTCTATAACTTCAGTGTAGTAGCTGGAAAGAAAGACGGATACCATATTTGCCTCTCTATGAGGGCAGTATGAGTATCATGCATTCTTTGTTCATTTATCAGCTTCAATGAAGTATAGGAAATTAGAAGAAATGCACCAGATAAGGACCAACTGCAGTGATCAGGAATGCATCCCTGTTTAAGAGTTCCACTGAAGAAGTGGAACAACCTAGGGAGTTGTGCAATTCCTTAAGCTTTCACGTCATCTAGGCCCTGGTTCCCCTTCCTTAAATGAAAATTTAAGGAAGATGGAAAGGATAGAACCAGTCATGTAGAAACATGACTGGGTAGAGCCTACCAGCTGAAGCTTTTCGAACCACCTGAAAGCTATCTACCAGGGGTGAACTCTGACACACTCTGGCAAAGGCCCATAGTTGCAGAGCTTTATTGTATAGTTGCAGAGAGCATGTTGTAGGTTGCTTAGGTGAGACCTGGCTGTTTGATTGCCAGTGTGCAACCAAATCTATTCTGCTCGAGCTGAAATAGAATTGAAGATGGCTAAGAATAGAAAACAGGCTTCTTGATCTGCAAAGATAAACTGTCCAAGTGGGTTCTGGACCCTCTCTTGGAGCCATCTGTTATTAAGACAGCAGAAAAAAAATCAGGTCTTATAGCCAACAGACAAAATTAGGAGTGGTAATACTAAAATTTTGTCTAATAAGCTGTCTTAAAAAGAACTATTTAATAGGTCAGCTCAAAGATACGCAGGCAGCGTAGAGTAAGCAGAAACATATGTGAGCTATATGTTGAAGCGAGCTCGTATAACCCACATGGTGGGTTTTTCGTTTTTCTTAATATAGGGTTTCGTAAGCCTTTTGAGCAGACTGTGCTCTAATGAACAGAATAAACCTGGTAGGAATTTTCAGAATGCTATTGTGCATTTTTTAATAACCCTAGTGCAAAAAGAACCCCAAAGGGGGAAAACTCTGTATTGGAAAGACTTACTGGAGTAGGAATGGAAGAAATTCCTACAGCTTTAGTGAAAAAGCTCTCCAGTTGAATAATGTTCCCCTTGGAGACTAAATGTCCCAAATGAAAGGGATAGAAAGCAATATAGAGTTGAGAGGACCTACAATTTGGAAAGTCCTTGTAGCCCTCTCTCCCCCTTTTTTTTTTTTTTTTTTTTAAAAGGGGGAGCAGAAACTTGTTACCTTTAGAGCATGATTGTCCTCAATAGCTCTTGGAGCTAGAAGAGTGGATTTCTCTTGTAGCAAGAGATTCATGCCTAGAGGTTGAGAGTTGACTCAGTGCGTCACTGCTGCCTCAGCCTGGATGAGATCAAGTTCAAATGCCTGTTTTGATAAAAAGGCAGGTTTACAGGTTGCGAACCTCATACAGGAAGAAAAAAAAAAAAAAAAGGAGTAAGCAAATAAAATATCAGAAACCCTGCTAAAAGTTACTGGGTTTACTGAGCCTGTTGAAGTTTTGGTTTTCTTAGCCTGGTTTGATGTTGCCCTTTTTGGGAAACATCTGTGTGATGGGTAGAAGATGGATAAAACTTCTTTCCTCTAGGAGAATAAAGTCTTTTAGAAGGACTTTTATTAGCCGAGATAGAGGAAAGTTTTGACAATCCTCTGAAAGTAGCCTTATCAGTGTCTGATTAGCCTGAAATAGACAATCCTTGTTGAAGAGATTCTCTCCAGTACAAGGACTATTTCCCAGTTTTTCTTGTACCCATTTATCCAAGTCTGAAGCTTGGAGCCAGGCAATACGTCGTGCTCCTATGGCTATAGCAGAAGTTCTGCTAATAGAGTCAAAACAGTCCAAGGAAGCACGATTAAGGAACCTAGAGATATTTTGAGCATGTTTGACTAATAATAAATAGTCTGCTCTTTTATGTTCTTGAAGAAAAGGGTTCAAAAGCTTTAAGTTCTTTGTAACCTCTTCAAGAGAGAATCCCATATAGAAAATATATGAGATGATTCTTGCTGAAAGCATGGATGCTTGGAAGCATTGACGCCTAAAGGCATCTAAGGTTCTAGACTCACGACCTGGCGGGTCAGAAGAATGCTTTTTTGCACTCTTAATGTGCCTCATTGCTGATTCTACTACTATAGAATGATGAGGAAGTTGAGTCTTTTGAAAACCTGGAGAAGGTGGCACTTTATACATAGTGTCAAGTCTTTCAGAATGTGGGGATACCGTTAAGGGGGTTTCCCACATTCTTAATAGATCCTGTAAGATCCGATGTAAGGGAAGCATAAGCATCTCCTTTGAAGCCCAGGGGTATTGCAGAGTTCCTGAATCCCTTGGTATAGACTCTTTTTCAGGTATGGAAATGGCAAGTAGCTTTGCCATATCAAGCACAAAAGCTTGAAAGGAAATCTCTTCTGAGGGGGACCCTCTGAATTGAGGGGTAAAAGCTGGAACTGGTGAAAGTTCAGCTGTGGTACCGATGGATTCATCCCAGTCATCGGAAGACTTGAAAGGATGAAGCATCGGATTCTCTTTAAAGAGATGTCCTTGGTACCGCTCGAGGTCGGTACCAAGCTGAATCGGTACCGAATCCTCTATGCTCGAGAGCGATTCGAGGCTTGGCATCGGAGGAAGCCAGCCCGTCGAAGGAAACATCGACGGTACCGGTACCAATGTCGATACCGGTACGTGTACCGATGCCGATGGCAATGCCGGTACCGGTACCGACACCAGCATTCGGGGAACGGTCTGCAGCGACTCTAGCGGTACCGAAGTAGCTGAGAGATTCGCTAGACCACGCTCAATGGTGAGGAGTCTTTCATCCATCACCATAGCCGATGCCGGGGTATCGGTACTGCTTGAAGCAGCCAGAACCACCGAGCATGGCACAGGTGTCCCCATGGAGGTAAAAACCTCGGGAACAACCTGAAGCCCCGATAATGCTTTGGAGCCCGAAGACTCCCGCCGGGACTGTATTGCCATGATGTCCTCGAGGGCAACGCCAGAGGCATCTCGATGCTTAGAAGATCTACCTCTCGAGGACTGGCTAGTCTTAACAGACTTTTGTTTGGTTACCTGACCCTGGGAGGAAGAAATTCTGGCTGGTGACATCAGGCCTGATGTGAACCGGGTATCGAGTTGTACTCGATTTTGAAGACTTCTTCTAGTTAAACTCCTGCAGGCGAGACACTCCATCGAGTAATGGTCAAGACCTAAACATTTTAGACACCAGTTATGAGTGTCTATTAATTTAGGTGTACCACCACACTTTGAGCATTTCTTAAGGATAGTGGCTGGCTTTTCCATAAAGTAAAGGATAGAGGCCTAGTGGCCAAAATACGTCAGGCACTAAATAGGAAAAATTTCTTTAGTAAAAAAGAAACATTTTCAGTAAAAAGAAAGAAAAGCACCGGCGGTACTGGTGGGCGTCAAACAAAGGCAGGCGCGACCACAAAAAATAACAATAAAAAAGAAGAATTTTCTGCGGTGACAAGGACACGTCCTGTCGGCTCCGTGAAAAACGAAGAACTGATGTGAGGGAAGTGGTTAGGCGGGAAGGCAGCGCGCATGTGTGGGCATGCTCCCAAAAGCTTTCTTTTTTGGACGCTGGGGAGCGTTCCAGCGCGGGCTCCGTCAGTACCCACTCATTCCTGCTTGTTCCTGGAGATAGGCTGTTCCAGGCGTGTGGTGCAGCAAGGTGAAAGGAGCGCAGTCGGGAGTTCACGGTGCGGGTGAAAGGCATTGAAAGAAGCGATTTGTTAGCAGAGCGCAAATTTCAAGAGGGGACGTAGGGAAAGATAAGAGATAGGAGGTATTGAAGGGCCATAGAGTAAATGCATTTATAGGTCAGCAGGAGAAGCTTAAATTGGATGCGGAATTGGACAGGGAGCCAGTGAAGTGACTTGAGGAGAGGAGTAATGTGGGCATTGGGAGGCTGGCAGAAGATTAGTCGGAGCAGCGTGATTTTGTATAGACTGAAGGGGAAGGAGATGGCTCGTGGGGAGACCAGTGCGGAGTAGGTTGCAGTAATCGAGGCGAGAGGAGATTAAGGAGTGGATAAGCATTTTGGTAGTGTGTTCAGAGAGGCGGGGGCGGATCTTGCTGATGTTGTAGAGGAAGAAGCGGCAGGTCTTAGCTACAAGCTGGATATGAGCGGAGGAGGAGAGAGAGGTGTCAAAGATGACCCCTAGATTGCGGGCCGAGGGAACAGGAAGGACAGTAGATC
Source organism: Ichthyophis bannanicus (assembly GCA_033557465.1). Taxonomy (NCBI): domain Eukaryota; kingdom Metazoa; phylum Chordata; class Amphibia; order Gymnophiona; family Ichthyophiidae; genus Ichthyophis; species Ichthyophis bannanicus. The sequence goes on from CM066033.1 coordinate 906,748,784, forward strand.
CATCCACAAGGACTGACAGAGGGGGAAGTGGGGGGGGGGAGGAGTTGGGTGGAAAGACAAGGAGTTCAGTTCAGTCTTTGTCATGTTCAGTTTCAATCGGCGATAAGACATCCAGGCAGCGATGTCCGAAAGACAGGCAGAGATCTTGGACTGGGTAGCCAGAGAGATATCAGGTGTAGAGAGGTAGATTTGGGAATCATCGGCACAGAGATAGTACTGAAAGCCATGGGAGGAGATAAGCATGCCAAGGCCTTGGGTATAGAGAGAGAAAAGGAGGGGGCCCAAGACAGATCCCTGGGGTACACCTACATGGAGCGGGGTAGGGGAGGAGGAGAAGCCGGGAGAGTATACACTGAATGAGTGTTGGGAGAGGTAGGATGAAAATCAGGATAGTACGAGTCCCTGAAGCCAAGCGAGGAGAGGGTGGTGAGGAGAAAGTCGTGGTCAACGTTGTCAAAGGCAGCAGAAAGGTCAAGAAGGATGAGGATAGAATAGAGGCCCTTAGATTTAGCCAGGAACAGGTCGTTGGTGACTTTTGTGAGTGCTGTTTCAGTGGAGTGTAGGGGACGGAAGTCGGATTGGAGTGGGTCTAGGAGGGCCTGGGAAGGTGAGGAATTCGAGGCAGCGACGGTGGACTGCTCATTCTAATAGTTTGGATATGAAGGGAAGGAGGGAGATGGGTCGATAGTTAGAAGGGCATGTGGGGTCAAGTGAGGGTTTCTTGAGGAGGGGTGTGACAACAGCATGTTTGAAGTCAACAGGAACAGTTGCAGAGGAGAGTGAAAGGTTGAGGATATGAGTGATGGAGGGGACAATAGTGAGGGAAATGGAACGTAGGAGATGGGTGGGGATAGGGTCTGATGAACAGGTGGTGGGTTTGGAGGAGGAAAGAAGAAGTGTGGTTTCTTCTTCAGAAATCGGAGGGAAGGAGGAGAGGGTGGCAGGGGCAGTAAGGATGGGGGAGTAAGGATGGGGGAGGAGAATTGGGGAGGAGGGGAGGTAGATGAGGGGGTAGGGAATTGAAGGGTAATTTTGTGGATTCTGTCGTGGAAGTAATCGGCTAGGGTTTGGGCAGAAAGGGAGGGCGGGATCGGGGGCGGGGGTACCTTGAGGAGGGAATTGAGGGTGTTAAAGAGACGGCGAGGATCAGAGGCAAGGGAATTAGTCAGATGGATGTAGTAGTCTTATTTGGCAAGTGCTACGGCTGACTGGAAAAAGCCAAGCATGAATTTGAAGTGTAGGTGGTCTTCCGGGGAGCGGGATTTGGACCAGGCTCGTTCGGCAGAACGGGCGCAGATGCGTAGGTAACTGATTGTGGGCGAAAGCCAGGGTTGGGGAGTAGATCGTTTAACAGGATGTGGGGTGGGAGGGGCAAGGGTGTCAAGGGCTGAGGAAAGTGTAGCATTGTATGAGGATAATGCCTCGCTGACGGACTCGGAAGATAAAATGGAGGAAAGGAGATGGAGAAATGGTGAAGGAGAGAGTCAGGGGATCAAGATTATGAAGGTTTCGAAATAGGACGGAGGAGACAGGATGAGGTAGGGACGTTGGGAGCTGAAGAGTAAATATTAAGAGGTGATGGCCAGATGAGGGAAGGATTGAATTGCGGAAGTTTGACGGAGAGGAATTGGAGAAGAGTATTAGGTCAAGGCAGTGGCCATGTAGGTGTGTGGGGGCAGTGAAGCAAAGTCGGAGGTCGAACGAGGAGGTAAGAGCGAGGAACTTTGAGGCATGGGGGGTCAGAGGGGTTGACGATGTGAATGTTGAAATCGCCAAGAATAAGAGTGGGGGAGGAGGGATCCATAAAGGCAGAAAGCCAGGAGTCGAAGTCAGTGAGGAAGGTTGATTTGGAGTTGTCGGGTGGGCAATAAATAACAGCTACTCGGAGGGGAAGTGGTGTGAGGAGGCGAATGGAGTGGACTTCGAAGGAGAGGGGGGAGTGTGACTGGGGTGGCAGGAGGGTTTGGAATTGGCAAGAGGGAGAGAGTAGGAGGCCAATGCCACCACCGCGACCAGTAGATCGAGGTGTATGGGAGAACTGGTAGCCCCCATAGCAGAGAGGCAATGGATGTGGTGTCGTCTGAGGGGAGACAGGTCTCAGTCAAGGCAAGAAGGTGTAGGGCATTAGATATGAAAAGATAGTGAATAAAAGGGTTTTTTTAAAGGACTGAGCATGCGTTCCATAGGGCGCAAGTAAACGGGAGAGCGGAGGGGGGGGGGAGGAGAGGGATATGGATAAGGTTGGATAAGTTACGTGTGGATTTCTTATCAGAGTAGCATGGGGGTCTATTTCTAGGGTAGTACCGAGAGTTAGAGGGAGCAGGGTGTGGGTGGGTATGTCTGGGTGTTTGTGCTCTCCAAGAGGGACATGAGGGAGGGGAGATGAGGGATAAATTGATGGTATCAGGTAGGTTATATGAGGTCTTATTTTTGGGGGTAGGGTTGGAGTTGATATCTATGGATGAGTGATTGTGGGATGAATAGGGGAGGGCGGAAGGAGGGAGGAGCGGGATGAAGATGAGATTAGATAGGGTACGTGAGGAACTTTTAGTGTGAGAAAGAAATCGGGGGGGGGGGGCCAGGGTTGGGGTTGATACTACCTGATGAGAGAAGGAGAATGAGTATTAGAGAGCGAGGTAAGGTGGAGATAGTACGGCGGAAGCGAGGGTGGGGTTGCCTTAAAGAGAGGGGGGCTGGTTGAATGCGGGGGATGGTGTGAAGAAGCTCAAGAGCAGGTGCTAGGCTGGGGGCAGAATGGAGGGAGAAGTGAGGAAGGGAGGGGGGGAGAGGAGGGGGGGTGTTGATAGGAGGGGAGGCAGTTGGAGAGGATGAGGAAGATAAGGACAATGAGATGTGGGCCATGGTAGTGGGTAGCAGTTCTGTGCAGGCAACGGGTAGCAACACTCTGTAAGCAGTGGATAGGCAATGGGTTGCAACACTCTGTAAGCAATGGATAGGCAATGGGTAGCAACACTCTGTAAGCAATGGATAGGCAATGGGTCGCAGTTACCAGGTGGTTGATGGAAGGGAGATCAATGCCAGCAGTGGGGTGTGAGACGAGCGGAGAGTTACTTGACGGAATAACCACTACAGCTGGAGTGATCCAACAGTTTATTCTTGTGATTTGCTGAAAACAGCCAACTCACGATCTTTGATGAAAAGTGCTGTAGGGTGCAGCAGCTCACTGCCTCTTCCTCCTGCCTCACCGCCTCTTCCTCCTGCCTCCTCGGTTCCCTTCCGATAGCAGTCAGAAGAAGCCCTGCCACTTTTTCCACAATCCTACTTCTTCTCATTAGGAAGTTAGATAGGGTTTGGCGGCAAGGAGCAGCGCGCTAAAGCGCCTTGGTCCCCACCGAAGGGCAACGCCTTAAGGCCCTCTGATGAGGCCCTCCGGCGCAGGCTTCTCCTGAGATAGCAGTCCTGGGGCATGGCCCAGGGAAAATCAGTGATGCTGCCAACCGGTAGAAAAGCAGCAGGAACCAAGGTTGAGGGCCCCATTGTCAGGGCGGATGAACCGGATGAGTTTGGTTACCTGAATTCCTCCGGTTCATCCGCTCTGACAATGGGGCCCTCAACATCGAGGGCTAACCCAGATGTCGAGCCGATCATCAAGCGCCACCAGCCTTGAGAGACCTATTGACATTGAACGAGGTCCCGATCCTGCTACGGTGAGTGCATGCAGTTTGGACCACGGGTCCCCAGAGGTCGCAGGCCTTTGGGCTCAGGCCTCAACCACGGGGCCCTGGACTTATCCTCAAACTTCAAGTCAGAATGGGAGACAAAGGATGAGGAGTCCCTGGAGACTCAGTGACACAGAGGTGTGCCCTCAGACCAGTCTCCCCCGGTGTCCTAGTGCAGTTCCTCGCCCGAGGATGTCTTTCCTCGATTAGGTGCGGGACATGGCTAAGGCGCTCGCCACTGAGGCCAAGGAGGATTCCCACATGGAGGAACTGGAGATTCTCCATTATGAGGCCCCCCCCTACCCCCCTAAGGAAACCCGTATGGTGCCTGTCCCTCCAATCCACAAGTGCCACCGCTTCCATATGTGGGAGACACTGGCATCGGTGCCCATTGTCAGCAGGCGACTTGACTATTTACTGAGTCCGCCAAAGTCCTGGGCTCCAGAAGACTCTACTTCTCCACAACTCTATGGTCACTGAGTCTGCCATGCGCAGACTCAAGAGTCAAGACCCATTCCTGAGTCAGGACCCAAGTCCTGATATACTGCTTTCTAAGGCCACTATTCCTGGTCTCCATGCCAGTTGGCTCCACAGCCTCTGACACGGGTACAGAGGACTATGGGCCCGACCTCAGTTCTGTTGAGGGGGAGGCCTTGGGTGTCCGAGGTTGGTTGCCTGGTACCAACAACTCCTTCCGGAGCAGGGCCTGGAATGGGGATTTTCCCTTCTTCCCGGATCCATCCTCCGAGGCAGTCTTTGAGGGTTTGGACTTCTTGTGTTCCACCTCTGGAGATTTCCTCTCAGAGGACTTGTGGCAATGGGACTCTAAGGCAACCCAGGCCTCGCGGGGCACCAAGATGCAATATTGCAGGACACTCCGGTACAGAGTCGGACTTGTGAAAGAACTGTTCTTGCTGCAGCAGATGGCTGTTGATGGCCTTTGTGGTCATGGTCCTGCAGAGTTTGCAGTCTGAATCATCATGCTCTGGCCCAAGTCAGCAGAGGCAGCAGTCATGTGGGCCGGTGTAGGACATCTTACCACACCGATCACATTTCTTGAGTCTGCTGGAGGCCATCGGGGGGAAAAAAGGAGCCCTGCCCCCCCAGCAAGGGTCAGAGGCCTTCAGCAAAAAAGGGCGTGGAGCACTGGTCGAGGAATCTCTCGATAAAACAAAAAAAACAAAGGAACGAGTCCAAGGAGCGATGCTAAGGCGAGCTGGCTTGGGGGCGGAAAAGGAATCGGTACACATACCAGACAAAAACAGGATTTTAAAAAAAATATCACGCTTTTTCCATGGAAACTGGACAGATGTCCAAAGGGCTCCAGAGAAAAGCATAGTTACTCATCTGTAACGGAAGTTCTCCAGGGATAGCAGGGTGCCCATGCAGAACATGGAGCCCATGCAGAACATTTCCCCAGCTTTCAAAGAAAGCCTTTGGGAATGCATACGTGTCCTCTTCCCGCCCAAGGGTGCCACCTTGATCAGTCAGATGACATAGCTCAGGCAAACACAAAAAAACCCCAAGAACAGTGGGCAATTCCAAGGGGAGGTGGGTGGATTGCGAGGACTAATTCCTGCTGTCCCTGGAGAACACCTGTTAGAGGTGAGTAACTACGCTTTCTCCAGAACAAGCAGGAAGTCAGTCCTCACATATGGGAATCCCCAGCTACAGGTTACCAAGGACCTGCAGAAAAATGTCACGGCGAGCAGTGAGCAGTCACTGGTTACCAAAGACCGCCAGAAGACGGGTCCCCGGAAGACCATGCTTCCAGTAGTCACAAAAGAAGGGTCGGAGGACAAGACTTGCTTAAACCCCGAACAGATTACGAAGTACAGTCTGAAGATGTTAGCAGAGGACCAGGCTGTGGCTCGGCAGATATCTGCCAGCGGCACAGAGTGCAGATGGGCCACTGATGCCACCCTCGCAGGAACACCGTGCGCCGTGACTCAGCAGTCCAGGGCAGCCCTGCCTGAGCCTGTGCGAAGGCGATGCAATCTGCCACCCAGATGGAGAGGATCCGCTTAGTGACTGCGAACCCCATGCGGGCAGAGTCGAAGGAGATGGAAAGCTGCTCAGACCGGCGGTGAAGCTGCATATGCTGCAGGTAGAAGGAGGGTGCACTCCTGCAGTCCAGGGTATTGAGGATCGCCAATGCCCAGTCGGTGTGAAGCTTCAGGAGGAAAGTCGGCAGTACTATCTCCTGGTTGAGGTGGAAATCAGAGATAACATTCGTGAGGAACTTGGGGGTGTGTTCGGAGAACTACCTGGTTCCTGTAGAATCTAGTGTAGGGGGCGGCCATCAGGGCCTGAAGCTCACTGAAAAATGCCGAAGCGAGCAGGACGCCATTGGCTCAAAGGGCGGCTGAGTCAGCTGCATGAGGACGATGTTGAGATCCCACTCCGTCGGAGGCGATTGGATGGGAGCCTTGGAAAGTAGTAGCCAGCGCATGAAGCGGGAAACCAGTGGTTGACCCGAGAGAGGTCCACCCCCGACATGGTGGTGGTTAGCAGAGATAGTGCTCAGGTGGACCCTGATCGAGTTGGACTTCAAGCCCGCCTGTGAGATGGAGCAGATACCGCAGAACCAAGTGTGTGGCATCTGTTATACTTTTTGAAACCGGAGGCCATGGGGGCAAAAAGAATCCCCTCAAGTTCAAAGACCTTTGGCTCAGCCAGCAGCTGATAAGGGCATGAAAATATGCTGGTCAAGAAACATGAAAAAATGAAAAACAAAGTTCTGGGGCCCGGTGCCAAAGCAAGGGCACTGGGGACAGTGGGAAGAGGACTGGAAAACCGGAACGAGAGAGAGAAATTTTGGAGACTTTTTCCGAGGTACAGGAAGACTGATCACTCTAGGACGGGAAGGGGACCACGCATGCAGGGTGGCATTCCCAAAGGCTTTCTTTGAAAGCTGAGGAAATGTTCCGTGTGGACTCAGACAGTGCTGACGTCACCCATATGTGAGGACTGACTTCCTGCTTGTTCCTGGAGAGAAAAAAAAAAAAAAAAAAAAAAAAGAGATTGAGGCAAGATGGCACCCTTTTGCAGGAAGGGGACCACACATACATGATGCATATCCCAAAGGCTTTCTTTGAAAGCTGAGATGCATCTGCGCAGGCTCCGTCGGCACAGATGTCACCCATATGTGAGGGCTGATTTCCTGCTTGTTCCCGGAGAAAGCACGGTTACTTACCTGTAACAGGTGACCTCTGGGAACAGCAGGAATAAGTCTTCACATATGGGTACGTCGGTACCGACGGAGTCTGCGCGGGAACGCTTCCCAGCGTCCAATCAAAACGCTTTTGGAAGCATCCCACCATGCCTGCGTGCTGCCTTCCCGCCTTCCCAACTGCCTCTCCTCAGTTAAGTTTTAAAGCTGAGACAAAGAAAGAGAGAGAGAGGAAAGAGAGAGATAGGGATATACAACTCCTAGGGGAGGTGGGTGGGTTGTGAAGACTTATTCCTGCTGTTCCCAGAGATCATCTGTTACAGGTAAGTAACACTGCTATCTCCAGGAACAAGCAGGAATGAGTCTTAACATATGGGGACTCCCAAGCTGAGATGCCCAGAGGGAGTCCTAGCATGTTGCGAATGTAGAAGAGCCATGCTCATCCCCAGGATGCCTGAGGTTCTGGGGAGTGAGGGTAGGAGTGAATACAGAAAAGGTGCTGTGGAACAGCTGAACTAGAACAGGACCTCTACAGAGAAGAACCCTGTAGAGAGGATATCTAGTAGTAAAAATTGAGATATGGGCCTCCCTTGTTGGCATTGCAAAAAGTCTACTGAGGTTGATATGGATCTGTTAGAAGAGCCATTGGAAAACCTCAAGGAGTACCTCACTGAGAAGTAGAGGTAAGAAAAGTAGAAAAAAAAACAAGTGGAGGTCAGAACCCCTCAGGGTGAAAAAAATAGCCCCAGGGAGAAACTGGGGTAGTGAAAAGAGGTAGGGCTTCAGCGGAAGACGCAGAAGGTACCATTAAGAAAACTTAAGCTGTGTTGGTCCAAGAAAAGTCCAATCCTAGGACCAAAAGAAAAATGAGTCTGAACCATCTGAACTGGCAGTAGAATCAGTCCATGTAGGAGAGAAAGGGTGTGGGAACCCCTGTATCTGATAAGAAGTTAAGGACAGACTTATGAAGCGCTAAGCTTTAGATAAACTGAAGTTCCGCAATGTCTTTCCTAAATGGGTTAAGGAAAGAAAAAAGGCACATGGAGAGCTTCAGAGGTACCTAAACCTGAAAGGTTATGGTAAGGAAAAAGTTTGTTAATCACCACAGGAAGTGGTTATATGTGTAGAACCCTAAGTATGCTGGTACAGCATTGATAGGGATAGTGCCCATCTGTCAGGATCATATAGGAATGTATGAATATCTGAACATAAACAGACAGATAGATAAGTATGTGGATACATATCTACCTAAAAGATATATCTCTATAGAGATAGATAGATATAGATGTTGTTGTTAAGTGCCGTCGAGTCGGAGTCGACTCATGGCGACCCTCTGGATAGCTATCCTAAATTGTGTTCGGTCTTCAGTCAGGCGGCTCATTGTTGACAGACTGGTACCTGTAGCTGCTGTTATTGTATCGATCCATCTCATTGCTGGCCTTCCTCTTTTGCGTTGACCTTCTATCTTGCCAAGCATGATGTCTTTCTCTAATGATCTCTCTCTTCGCATGATGTGTCCAAAGTATGAAAGTCGAAGTCTTATCATCTGAGCTTCTAAAGAAAGCTTAAGTTTGATCTCCTCTAGTACCGACTGGTTTGTTCTTCGGGCAGTCCATGGTATACACAGTATTCGCCGCCAGCACCATAATTCAAAGGCATCAATTTTCTTCCTGTCTGTCTTTTTCACTGTCCAGCTTTCACATCCATATGATGTTATTGAAAATACCATGGCTTGAACAAGTCAAATCTTTGTATGGAGACAGACATCTCTGCTCTTGAGAATCTTATCTAGGTCTTTCATAGCCATTCTGCCAAGAGCAATGCGTCGTCTGATTTCTTGACTGCTTGTTGCTTCTTTATGGATAGTTGATCCAAGTAGGTTAAAGTTGTTCACAATTTCAATTTCTTCTCCTTCAACGATGAACCTGTTGATTATGCCAGTTGTCATGATCTTTGTCTTCTTTACATTAAGGTGCAGGCCCATTTTGAGACTATGTTCTTTGATTGTGAGAAGCAAATGTTTCAGATCATCTTCACTTTCAGCCAGTAATGTAGTATCATCAGCATAGCGAAGATTGTTGATGAGTCTTCCACCAATCTTCACACCTGTTGTCTTCATACAATCCTGCTTCTCTGATTTGTTCTGCATATAAATTAAACAGGTAGGGGGAAAGTATGCAGCCTTGTCTTACACCTTTGCTTATTTTAAACCATTCTGTTTCTCCTTGTTCCGTTCGAACTGTTGCTTCTTGATCAATGTACAGATTGCGCAAGAGAACGATCAGGTGTTCTGGTATACCCATGCTTCTTAATGTGGCCCAGAGTTTCTCATGGTTTACACAGTCAAAAGCCTTGCTATAGTCGATAAAGCACAAATAGATATCCTTTTGGTATTCTTTAGTCTTTTCAAGGATCCATCTCACATCCGCAATGATGTCTCTCGTTCCTCGCCCTTTCCTTAACCCTGCTTGCACTTCAGGTAGTTCTTGTTCCAGGTATGGTTGTAGTCTCTTTTGAATAATCTTCAGTAGAATCTTGCTGGCATGTGGGATCAGAGCGATTTTTCGATAATTTCCACAGTCAGTTGGATCACCTTTCTTTAGTATTGGTATAAACACAGATCTTTTCCAGTCAGTTGGCCATGATGTTGTCTTCCATATTTCTTGGCAGAGCCTTGTAAGTATGGTAACAGCTGCATCAGATTGCTGCAATACTTCTATAGGAATGCTATCAATGCCTGGTGCTTTGTTCTTTGATAAGGCTTTCAATGCTGCTTCAGCTTCATCACCAATGGTTCCCGATCATAAGGTACAGGTTGAAACGGCTGTTGGTCCACTTGATCTTTATCATATAAAAACTCTGTATATTCCTTCCACCTTTTCTTGATCTTCTCAGCATCATTCAACATAGATCCTTGAGCATCTTGTAACATTCCAATTTGAGGCTGGAACTTTTTCTTTAACTCTCGTAGCTTCAGGAAAGCTGATCTTGTTCTTCCTCTAATAATTTCTGCTTCTATTTCCTATATATCTAGATATAGATTATACATATATATACACTATATATATATATATATATATATATATATATATATATATATATATATCCCTAAATTCATACACATATAGGGTATATATGCATATATATACGGAGAGACCTGTATGGGCAGAAGATACACAGATAGATATAAATAAATATCTATATATATGTATATGAATATGTAGGCATAAAGACAGATGTCTCCAGGTATGTGGATGGAGAGATGTCTATAGAAGTTGATCCCCCTAGGAGTATGGGGAGAGAAAAGATTCATCTAACAGCAAGGAGGGTGATACCCGCTTGAATAGATGTATCGAGAATCTTCCTTCCCTGGTTATAATTGAGAGAGTCAGGGGAATAGTGTCCCTGACAAGAAAGTCTAAACCCCTTTCAGAATTTGAGCTCTTGAATAACCAGGATGGCCTACGTGAAAAAAGCAGAGGATAACTTCAGTCTGCAGGCAGCAAGTCCAGATTTCTCCAGAACTGCAGTATGGAGAATGGATAGAGGACGTCACTGGAATAAGATACCATAGTGACCTGTCTATGAGGGCAGATGGATATCTGGCGTTCTTTAGCTGCCACTGAAACAAAACTATCTCTGGCGAGAAAACCCAGGAGATATGGGCGAAGCCAGGGAATTGGCCATTCTTTAGGTTGTCACGTGAAGAAAGGCCTGAGTCTCAGGTCTCAAAAGAGATTTTAGATGAGATGGTAGGGGTAGGGAACACCTACCAGACATGAAAACATGACTGGGGGAACCCCTCCTAACCCTCTGGGGTTATCTGCTAGACAAGATACTGATGCTCTCTAGCAAGGGCCCATAGTGCAAAGCTACTCTGTAGAGTTGCAGAGAGCATGCTGCAGGTTAGTTAGAAGAAAAAACTGGCTGTTAAAAGCCAGTGGGTAAGAACTATTCTGCCAAGGACAAGGGGGCAAAGAATAGAAGCTAACCAAGCAATCTGTGATAATAGGGTTTCCCAACGAGGTTGATAACCTGTTTGGGGTTTAGCACGGAGGCTAGAAGGATAGCTATTGGAGGAGAAGCCCTGGTTGTGTGGTGAACAGAACCAGTGGCTTAACCACTAGGAATTAGTGTATCTGCAGCAACTACCAGGGCAGCGGGCAAAAATTCCTTTTCCCATCTTTTTTAGATTGGGAAAAAGAAACAACAGACATAGTAGGACTACCTATTGTCTGATGAGCTGCCCTAAGGTAATAAAGGGGGAGACAACTCTGGAAGGGAGAATCCCCCTGTGGAACAGGTAGAGGACCATAGGGGCTTACCAGTGTAAAAGAGCCACTCTTACAAACCAAATGTTGTAGCAAGAGGGAGGTAAGACAGAGGTGAAGGAGACTGACTATGAAGGAAGTCTCAAAGGTAAGATGATACATGCCAGTATGATAGTTGTCATTTCTCTTTTTCCCAAAAGGAAGAGAAACCTGTCAAGTAAGGACATCATCATCATAGAGTAAAGGAAAAATGTCTCATGAAGAGACATCTAGAAAAAGTTAGGATAAATTTAGTGCAGATACTTCAGCAAAAAGAAGTAGACTGCCCCTCTAACCACCAACGAAAAGGGGAAAAAATTACTTATTTAAAACCCTGCGACTGCTGGGTTTGCTGACCCTGTTGGGGTTGGGGTTTCTTCAGACTAAGGCAATGTTTCCCCTGTTTGGGAACATCTGAATGATGGGCAGAAGAATAAAACCTTTTCCCCCTAGGGGAAGAATGTTTGGTAGGACATTTCCTACCAACTGGGAAAGGAGAAGGCGTAGAACAGCCTCTGGAAACAGGAACGTCAGTGATTAATTGAGCAACCTGGAGTAAAGACTCCTTGTTAAAGAGATTTTCTCCAGTGCAAGGAGTATTGCCCAGTCTTTCTTGAGCCCATTTGTCCAAGTCTGAAGCCTGGAGCCAGGCTTTACGTCGTGCCCCTATAGCTATAGCAGAAGTTCTGCTAACAGACTCAAAGGAGTCCAGGGAAGCACGAGTAAGGAACCTAGATATATCTTGAGCATGACTAACCAGAGAGGAATAGTCTGCACTTATAGTCTCTTGAAGAAAAGGAGTCAAAGATAGTAATTTCTTTGTGACCTCATCAAGAGATAATCCCATATAGAAAATATGAGAGAATTCTTGCTGAAAGCATGGATGCCTGGAAGGTTTGGCGTCCAAAGGCATCTAAAGTCAGACTCACGACCTGGCGGATAAGAAGAGTGCTTTTTAGTACTCTTCACCCGCCTCATTGCTGATTCTACAACAATGGAATGATGAGGAAGCTGAGTCTTCTGAAAACCTGGAGAGGGGGGCACCTGATATAGAAGATCAATTGCCCTAAAAGGTGGGGGTACCGTTAAAGGAGCTTTCCACATTCGTAGAAGGAGATCCTGCAAGGAATGATGCAAAGGAAGCATGATGGTATCCTCTGCTGTCCCAGGAATATACAGGGATTCTGCATTGCCTTGTGTAGGATCCTGTCCAGGTATAGAAATGGCAAGTGATCTCACCATATCCATGAGAAAAGCTTGAAAAGAAAAATCCCCAGAGGGAAATTCTTTTGGACAGGCTAGATCTGCTGAAGAACTAGCATTGGCACCGAAGGATCTATCCAACCTTATAGGAATATAAGATCCTGAATGGTGGAGTTCCTTAGAGAATGGTCGCCGGTACCGCAGGGGGTCGGGACAAGCAACAGTCGGTAGCACATCGTCCATGCTAGGGATTGAATTCCAAACTCGGTATCGAGGGAAGCGAGCCTGATGAGAGAAGCATGGAAGGCACAGACAGCAATGGTAATGTGGATACCGGTACTGACTCCGGCACCGTATCCGGTACCGTATCCGGTACCAGTGGATAAAGGCCAGCCGGTGACAACTCTATCGGTATGGAAGAAACCGAGAGTGCCGGACATGGATCATCGGAACCGTGCCTTTGGTACTGTCTGGTGTCGGTACCAAGGCGAGTCGGTACCCAGTCCTCCAGACTGGAGATCGATTCCAGACTCGGCATCGAAGGAAGCGAGTCTATCGAAGCACATCTGGAGGGTACCGACGTCGGTACTAGCATCGGTACCGGGATCGATACCGATACTGGAAGGTCGGTCTGCAGCGTATCCAACGGCCCCATAGGTACTGAGGACGCCAGACAATGATCCTTGGTGAGGAATGTTTCATCCAACACCATTGCCGATGCCGGGGTATCGGTACCGCTCAAAGCGGATGCCACCACCGAGCATGGCTCAGGTATGTTCTGTGAGGGGTAAACCTCAGGAACAACCTGAAACCCCCACACAGGCTTTGGAGGCCGAAGACTCCCACCGGGGTTTTAAAACCAGTATGTTCTCGAGGGCAAGGCCAGAGGCATCTCTATGCTGTGCATGAGATCTACCACTCGAGGACTGGCTAGTCTTAACAGACTGTTTTTGGGTTACCTGATCCCGTGTAGAAGAAGTGGTCGGTGCCCTGAAGTTGGATGGGGACCGCGTATCGAGGGAAACCCGATGCTGAAGACTTCTTCTCACAATACTATTGCAGGAGGGACACTCCGGAGGAAAATGGTCAGGACCCAAACCGGTCAGACACCAATTATGAGTGTCTAAAGTTAATTTTGTACCGCCACAGTTTGAACATTTCTTGGGAATAGTGACTGGCGGTTCCATGAAGGAAAGTGAGTAGGCCTAGCAGGCCTAAAGAAAACCGTGAGGCACTAACAAAGAAAAGTATTCCTTAAAAAGGAAAAATTTTTACAAGAAAAAAGAAGAGAAACACTGGCGGTACCGGTGGCGTCGGGGAAGGCAGCCGCGACCACAAGAAAAATAAAAAATAAAAAGAATTTTCTGCGGTGACAGGATGACGTCCTGCCGGCTCCGCGGAAAAACGAAAACTGAGGAGAGGCAGTTGGGAAGGCGGGAAGGCAGCACGCACGCGTGGTGGGATGCTTCCAAAAGCGTTTTGATTGGATGCTGGGAAGCGTTCCCGCGCAGACTCCGTCGGTACCGACGTACCCATATGTGAAGACTCATTCCTGCTTGTTCCTGGAGATATATTTTTTCACTCAATGCATAATCAAACTCTGGAATTAGTTACCGGAGGATGTAGTAAAAGCTGTTAGTGTAGCCGAGTTTAAAAAAGGTTTGGACAAGTCTCTGGAGGAAAGGTCCATAAACCATTATTAAAAAGAGGACCCAGGAAACCCACTACTTTCCCCAATACCAGCATTGTAGAACTGGTGTGTCTTTTTGGGAACCTGGATTGGCCACTGTTGAGAACAGGATACTCTATGCTTGATGGACCCAGTATCAAAAACTCACCAACCCACCAGTGAAAGCAATTAAAACAAACACAACCAAAATTCACTGTAATAGCACCTCTCAAAGAACTTATTATTTTTGTCGGAGCTAAGCCGTGGGGAGGATAGGACATACGTACTTATCCCCCAACCAGACTGCTAGCTACTTTTTTATCTTCTTTTATGGTCCTGTGTAATCAAAACCGTGTTTTCATCTTAAAAATCTAATACTTAGCTGATAGCTTCATATCCATTCCGTTGCTCAAAAAGTCATTCGGTAGCATGACGCGCGCGTTTCGAGCCTTCAGGCCCTGTATCAAATGCTATTAAGCTGTTCTGTGTTCGGCAACGAAAATCCAAAAAGACGCCGTCCATGCGGCCAAGGTACATTTCCTCCTTTATGAGTGCAGTGAACTGTTTCGCGTATTTAAACAGGAGTCACCCAATGAGAGCAGGGAACTACCCCACTAAACAGGGGAATCCCTGGACTGATTGGTCAGATCACGAAAACATCAAACATCAAAGAGTCTCAAACATCAAAGAGTGCCTTGCCATTCAATCTCACGGTTAAGCCCACCCGGCTCAACAGCTTCCAATTGAAAGATCCAACGCTGTTCCAATCTATGTAACTTCTGAAGGCGATCGCCCCCTCTAGGGTCCAAAGGAATGTGATCGATAATTGTCCACTTTAAATCTGCAAATTGATGATGGTAGGTGATGCAATGGGACACTATCGGCGCTGTCAATACTTCTTGACGTAATCGAGAAGCATGTTCATTTAAACGAACTTTCATTGGACGGGTTGTCCAACCAATGTATAACAAAGCACATGGACAAATAATCATGTATACCACAAAACTAGATTGACAAGTTGTGTCCCAGTGTCTCCTAAATATATGCTGTGTTTTTGGATGAGTCCATGAAACTCCTGTTAAAGAGAAAGCACAATGTTTGCAAGTACCACATATAGTATGACCAGTTGTTGCAGGTAATGGATTTAAACGATCCGACGCTAAAGATGTCTGCATCAACATGTCCCCCCAGTATGGCATCTCATATATTCTTATGTTCTTAAGGGCCACACTCCCTTCCATGAGGATGGTGGTTTTCTTCATTACCAACATGACTAGGGCACTCAATTTCTTTTTGTCTTCCAGCACCCTATGAAAGCACAAAGGAGCAGGAGAGCCACGCCACTGGAGGAAAGTGCTTTATTAACAGGACCTGCAGGAGGTCTGCTTTCTTGTGCCAGCAGGAGGTGCCTCCCTTCTGCACTCTTTGGTTCTTCCAGCACTAGGGCACTCAATTTCTTTTTGTCTTCCAGCACCTTATGACCTTGCCCACATTATAGGCCCACTGCTGGGGCATCCCACTCCACTATACCAAATCGTGCATCGCCCAATGCATTGTAAGAAAAACTGCAATGGCTTATGACCACCCTCTCAAACAGGTTCCCCAGTGCAATCAGATGCTTTCATGGGCTTTTCATCAATACTCCGTGTTGCTAGTGCCTAAGAAATCAGAGCCAGCACCTCCTTCTTGAAGAGTCGCACCATTTAAGAATAATCACCTTCTGCCACTGGCAACTTGCGGTCCTCGAACCCGAGGTTACTTGAGGGCTGTCTGATCCTCCAGGCTGACAGTCAACACATGCTCACCAGTCAGATCCCAAATGAGCATCCCAATCCTCTAAAGCCTCCAAGTGAGGTCTCTTGACCAGGCAGGCCAAGGACCCCAGGAATCCCCTCTCTCCACGACCCGCTCCCCAACCTCTGGGGGCACCAAAATCTCTTCATGCAATAAGCGTTGTGCATGAGCAGAATCAACTTAGAGAGAATACTTCAGAAGTACCCATGAGTTTGTCTCAATCCCAAGGCATCCTCCAGGACCAGGGAAGGGAGATCCTGGAGTCCCACAGGATGTGGCCACCTGTGGCCAAGATGCCAGCATTCCCATGCTCTAACTGCTATCCAACACCAACTCCCTGGGCAACACCTGAATTGTCCTGCCAGGGGTCAGAGACCTACTTTTCATCTCTTATCAGGAAACCCTGCCTCAGAGCAGACCACCTGCAATGATTCATCCAAGCCACAGTGACAAACTTTACAGGCACTGGCTCCTCCCACCAACAGCCTCCACAGATGGAGCAGTACTTGGTATGCTCCAATGAAGCTGCCATCGCTTTAGGGAGTAAATAGCAATGATCCAGAAACTAAAAAAAATAAATTTTAAAAACCCAACACCATGCCACTCCTGGCACAAACACTGCATTTGCACTGCTCTTACTGATGTCGTTTCTATGGTCTTGCTGGTAGGGGCCTGACTCCAGGCCATAGTGACTCCTCACCCAAATGCCACTGCTGATGCACACCACTCCCCTGGCCCAATTCTCTCTTTTTTTAAAATTTTAGTGAAATAACAAATAAAACAAATACTACTTAGGATTAACAGGGAGAACAATGGGAGATCTACTTCGGCGGAGTGGGGGGGGGAGAGGGACAGACTACATTGAGTTTCACACTGATGCCAGGGAACAGCCCAAAGAGAAACTACACCCACCACTCTTCGTTCAGGGCTTCCAAACTCTGCAGCCAAACCCCAGGCCATGCCAGCTACATGGGCAGCCCCTCTACCATCTGTGGGAGACAGAATACTGAGAGGTTTCTGGCTGCACTGTGTCCTATATTGGGTAATTTGCAGTCTTTTGTTTTCTGTCTCCATCTGCTGGTAAAGGAGCATGATCTATATGTCTAGACTAGTTTGGTGGGATGGGAAGAGAAAGAAGGCATATTAATTTGTAAGTTAGTACATATTAAATCACTTAGTGCACTTAAAAAATAACTGCACACTAAACAAATGTACAGCCCTATTACTTATCAGTTACCTGATAAAGTCACCCCATGCCACACATGTCCAAGCAGGAGACCTGGAAGGGATGCTAAACTGAAGCAGATAAACAGAAATCCACAGTTTCAGTCCAAAGGAGCAGCAACTTTCACTACATCTCACCTGAGAGCCAGAGTAGTCAAATTCCCCAGCCTGTCCTATAGAAAGGCCTCCTGAGCCCAAGATCAAGACTTTACAAGGACGAGATGCCAACAAATCCTCCCTGGGTGCATCTCTGTATGTCATCTGTTCTGTCAACCGGTCCTTAACTGTGGAGACAATCATTTTACAAACAGGGTGGGTCAAACAGAAATAGCAACTGAGCTAATACCATGGATGCTGTGACACAAGACCTACAATCAACTCTGGCGTTCATGCATATTGCCAATGTGATTCACTTGGACCCAGAGAGGAGGAACAATTAATGCTGCAGGGCCACCTAATGCTGGCACAACTGCAGTGTTGAGGTGTACAAGCTGTAATGAGACCTCCCCTCCAGTCATCCTGGAGAAGAGAGAAAGCTGGAACAGAAATAAGAAGCGTGAGGATCTCCATGCTTTCACAACAGAGATGTTTCCCTGATGTTGAGGTCATAAGATCCTGTGCTGCTGATACATCTACTTGGGGATTTTTAAAAAAGTAATCTGTTCTTTTAAGTGTAAGTTATTACCACTTTTTTTTCAACTTATAAAGCGTCCTGGGATAGGGTTTGTTGATTTTTTTTTGTTTTGTTTTTTTAGATACTCAACATTTACCAGTGCATCATTAATTCAAGAAATGAGCTTCTACTGCCATAATTCCATCCATTCCCGAGAGCCCCTCCACCCATTATCCGAACACCTGCACTCTTCTGGGGACACAGAAAGGGAACCCAAGCAACCTCATAACATATCACTCAGTTAAGCAGGAGGCAACCAACCTGTTTTCCCACCATGGATTTCATTCTTCCTGTCTTTCACCGTTTCTATGAAGATATCAAAGAGGCTCACAAGATCCATTGGACCAGCTCTATGCTCAGGATGGAACTGAACACTGGAGAGAAAACAAAGACCTCGAGTGAGACTGCAAAAGTGCAAAACCAATCCAAACCCCTTAGTAGCACTGCAGCAACACCTCAAACACAAGAACATAACACTGCATTCCTGCAATCGCACATGTAAAGCCAGTATGATCCTTTCCTGCAATCCAGCTATCTCGGGGCAGTTTCTCCAAATAGGCTAGTTTTGCACTTACCATGACAGCCATGAACCTCGGTTCTAAGCCAGGGTATGTGGAGTATGATCTCAGTCTCTCAAATTTACTACTAATGTTTGGCGTAGTACTTGCATTGTGCCAAAGAGAGCTTCCTTCTGGAGTTCATAAGATGTAGCATGGATTGTTAGTTTGTCAAGATGTGCATGGAAATTCTTCTTTAACAAGCCTGTGGCTCCCACTACAATGGGAAAAATAGTTCTGTATCTTTCTGCCACATTTTCTTGGTCTCTGACTGCATTTCTTGCTACTTCAGGATCTTCCGCCTCTCCTCTGCTTTTCAGGCAGAATGATATTGCAATGTTGAGTTTCCAACGTAAGAGGCATGCTACTTTGTTGTGCCTTTCTGTATAGAAATTTTCCGCCATCAGAACTTCACAGCCAGCTATGAGGTGAGTCACTGTTTCCAGGTCTTTCTTACAGAACTGATAAATCTGTTTTGCCAGTTTTTTCAATGCTCGCTGTAAACCACCTTGTCCATAATCTGCTGTCCTGGGTTGCAACTATCAATCTCTCATCCTTCGGTTTCAGTTCACCTCTCCTTAACCATTCATGTGTCCGTTCTTGATAGACAAAAGGTTCCTGGAGTAACACTATTTCCCACTGTATATGTGCATTTGCCACTTGTTTTTCCTCCTTATTGATCTAATTCTTTTGAAGAGTTTTTTCCTCTTGTTTTGCAAAGTCTGTTGCTTCCTTTCCTGAGTGTGCTTGTGGATTCTCACTCATTCCTTCTAGTCGTCAGAACGCTTATCCAAGTTGATGGAGACAGATTCAGGATGTTTACTTTCATATTTCAGCACTTTTTGCGTATTTGGATCTGATGCTGCTGTTAGGTAGGCCTGGATGCCTCTGATAGTAGCTCTGTAGGTATAATCAATCTCCAAGAGGCCTAGCCCTTATTCAGTTTTAGGGATCTTGACATACACCGATTCTTGTAAATTATTTCATAGGCATGGAGGAATTTTCTTGTTCACACATCCAGATTTTCAAAATCTTTTAAGAAGCCAGTCTACAATCCCAAAGCTGTATGAAAGTACAGGAGTTACCAGCTGATCGATGCCTTGTATCTTATTCCCAATAAATATCGAAAAGTCAAAACAAAAAAAGCCAGGAAATCAGCATATTAAACCCCAATAACCTAACAAAAACCAAAAAATCGTAATAGAATGTATAAATTTTTTAATGTCGGGATCCGCAGACAAGAGCTGAGGAGAGGAGGAACCCCCCGCTCAGTGTCAGCAGAGGCCTTTTATTTATTTTATCAAAAACCAAACAAATGAACTCAATAGTGAAAATCACTTATCTGACCAAAAAACCAAACGGGCAGCAAAACTCCAGACAGCGACAGGCATGTTTCGAGCCGCCAAGGCTCTGTATCAAGCTGGTTTCAAGATGTGCACGCCCAATTGAAACCAGCTTGATACAGAGCCTTGGCGGCTCGAAACATGCATGTCGCTGTCTGGAGTTTTGCTGCCCGTTTTTTGAAGGAGAAGGGAGATGACCAAGCAGAGTTGGAAGATGAGGAGTGGTTATGTGATCTGGCATTTCTCGCTGACTTTACAGGCAAACTAAGTGATATAAACCTTGAACTACAAGGTAAAAACAAATGCATTGGCGAGGTGGTGAGTACAGTTTCATCCTAGAAGAGCAAATTTGAGCTAATGATGACTGACCTTGCAAACAACACTTTTGATCATTTTCCTAATACACAGGACCATCTGGGACAATATCCAAATTTTGTTTTTCAGAACGAGAAGTATGTGACAGAAATCTGTTCTGTTATCCAGGAATTCAAAAATAGAGTGTGACTTCCAAAAAATTGGAACAGTTGAGAGTACTTGTCATACCCATTCAAAGTAGATGTGGACATTAAAGAAACTGCAGCTGCTATCAGTAAAAATTACTCACTGAACAAGCCATCTCTTGAAAACAATATATTAACCCTTAAAAATTACATTTTTCTCAAGACCCGTGCTGAGCAAGAATCGTTTTGGAAGCTAGTGCCTAGAGACAAATTTCCCAACTTGAGAAGATGCAGTGAAGCTGTACACTCCTGTTTCAGATCAACTTATTTGTGTGAATCTGCGTTTTCCCATCTGAAAAATGACAGAGTACACAACGTTACAACATGACAGATGAACATCTCCAGGATTCCCTGAGACTGGCCCTCACGCAATATTCACCCAACTTCAAAAAGCTGGTGGATGAAATGCAGGCTCAGACGTTTCACTAATGAGCAAGAGCGAAATAGTAAAGATTGTGCAAGATCAGCCTGGATCAATACTCGACCTAAATTTAACACAAATTACTCAATAAAAGTTAGTTATTACTCAATAAAACTAAGAAAAAATGTATTTTCCATTTCCCCTCGCAGTTCTTACTGGATCTTCGTGTCTGTTTTGTATTTGCTTAATTTGCTTAACAGCTGATCACATCCAAGTAAATGACAGAAGGTTCATTAAAAATGGGGGGGGGGGGGGAATCCCCCAACTTTATTGAGTTAAAATTTAATTTGAAACTAATTTGAAACTTAATTTTCATAGTGGTAGATGACCGGCACTTTTGGCTGGAAAAAGTAGATCACGACCTGTTCGAAGTTCGACATGCCTGTTCTATAGTATTCTTTCCTGATCTTTTCCCTCACTCTGAGTCTCATTCCTTCCTCTACCTCCAAGATATTTATATATATCTTCCTGTTCAAGTTCCTTGAAGTCACAGCCAATAGCCAGGGAAATGCCTTCAGTTTTGCTGAATTTTCCGCTAAAAAAAAAATAAGCTGTCTTAGCACACTTCTGTAGTCCAACTATCCATGGGGTTCCCGATATAACATTTAGCCCCATGCTCAGTGCTGGGGAGGCAACAGCGTATCATTAATGTTAGAACCATCTTTCACTGCCTTTAAAGCAAAACTGAACCCTCACATTTTCTGCTTAGCTTACTACCTACCCCCTCCCTTTCCCCTCTCTCCCTTCCTCCCCGTTGATGTGCAGCCTTACTTGTCTTCCTGTTCCACCCTCTGTCATCATAGCATTTCCCCTCTCGCTGTTGTCCCCTTGTCCCCTTTTCTTTTTCTTCTCTGTTCTTATTCTTTCTTCTGTCCTGTTTCTAAGATTTAATGGCATTCCTTTTCTTTTTCCTGCAGCTTTTTTAATTTTTAATTTTCATTGTAAGCCGCCCAGATACTTGTGTTATGGGAGGTATATTACGTTTTTAATAAACAAACAAACCTGACCGTAGTGTCAACTTTGTGTTTCTATTCCTGAGTTTACAGTGCAAATAGAAAGACTTCTGCTGTGGTACCTTCTCCCTCAGAACAAGATAGCAATAACCCACTGCCTTCCAGACTATATAGCAGACTCTTCAGCTCTCCCAGTAGATCTTTAACATGTTCGTCCCAGCAAACTTGACAACACCCCATACTGCTATTACAGCAATACTGCAGAAACATGCAAAACTACAACCCAGGAAACGTACAGAACTGAAAAAATTAGCAGTATTATTGTAAGAATAAATATGCAAATATATTTGCCAATCCTTTCACTAGTAAGCTTATAGACTGCCAATATACAGCTATAAAGAGCAAGCTCTCCCTTCTAATCTCTGAAATAAACTTGGAATAAGGCATAACCCACACATATAGTTTTCAGCAGCCTCCCTCATACAGCCTTCAAACAGGATAGATAGGTAGTTCGTGGCAGCTTCGTGAGTTCCCTGTAGAGGACAGCTCAATGTGGGGGACACGCTCAAACAAGCCAGGAAACCATAACCCCCTCTGCCCCATCTCTCCTTACCTGAAGAAAGGCTTCTCCTCATGAACTATACCCTCATTGGAGTGATCGTTGGCATTGGTGAAGAGGACAGACCAGTCCTGAGGCAGTGTCTCAGGGTTGACTGCATAGCCATGATTCTGGGATGTGATAAAGCAGCGCTTGGTATCAGCATGGATACAGGGTTGGTTGTGGCCACGATTGCCATACCTGAAGAACAGAAAGTGTTGGGGAGAGGTGCACACGTAAATACCAGTGATTTAGTGAATCAGTTCAGAATCATTTGTTTAACAAGGACATCAAAAGCCCAGGGATATATCATCTACTAGCAAGACATAGTGACCACAAAAACTGAGAGCAGCAAAAACCATATCATGAACGAAAAGCGAACTAGTATGATTGCAACAGCACATTAGGTTTTGTTTGACTTCTAGTATCCTTGTCTCTACTGCTATTTTTCTCCAGTACAATGAAAATGAAAGAGAACCTGTGCTTTTCTTGCAGAATCTATCTTCCATTCAATAGTACGCTCTATGGATAACTTTACCCAGTAAGCCTCACAGCGGCGGGTGCCTCCAGTAGGAAACTAATGGTAGTGACAGAAGGGGAAGGCAAGCCATCACTTTTAAGAAGATATACCATACTGGGTCAGACCAAGAGTCCATCAAGCCTAGTATCCTGTTTGCAACAGTGGCCAATCTAGGTCACAAGTACCTGTCAGGTTTCCAGAAAAGGTACACAGATTCTATGCTGCTTATCCCGGGGTAAGCAACCGATTTCCATGGTCCTCTAATAATGGTTTACTGACTTTTCCTCCAGGAACTTGTCCAAACCTTTTTTAAATCCAGCTAATTCTACTCTAACATGTACTTGTATACCGCTACAGTCCCAAACTTTGTGGTTCAGTGCAGTTAAAAGTGAAAAATATCAAACAAGAAACAGCAAACTACTTAATGGAACTGTAAATCAGTTAAAAATCAAATCAGGACTTCAGATTTTTCCGAAAATGTAAAACAGGCGAAGAATCTAATACTTATTGGTAGTTGCGACCATAGTTCCACCGCCTTATTAGGAATAGTACGTATAAACCTCAATTTTAAGCTAATGCCTCTACATGAAAGAAATAAAAGATCAGAGGACTGCAGACGTTTTGATTTGATTGATAAAAGTGAGATCAATAAAGAAAAACACATTTAGGTACATAATCATTAAAAAAATGTTTAAAATAGTGTATAAATTTTAAAACAAGCCTGTTTTGAGACCCTAAGCCAATGCAAATCATAGAGTAAAGGAGTCACTGAAGCATATATGGAGACTCCAGATATAAACTGGGCTGCAGCGTTTTGACAAAGATGCAGATGTTTCACCTGCCGTTGTGAACAATTAAAAAACAGCATATTGCCATATTCCAGACAGGCAAGGATAGAGCTTTGCACTAGAAGCCGTAAATGACCAACAGAAAAGTATGATTTAAGTCTGCACAGTTGATGTAGTCTAAAAAATGATTTTACTAATGAACATACTATCATAAGATATGCCATACTGGGTCAGACCAAGGTCCATCAAGCCTAGTATCCCTGTTTCCAACAGTCGTCAATCCAAGTCACAAGTACCTAACAGGTTCCCAAAGCCTCAAAGGATAGATTTTCATCAAACAAAACCCCAAGAACACAGAGGACTGGATCAGCACAAAGATTTAATCAACTCATTGCCTCAATAAACCCAGGAGTGGTTTGGCATTGTTAAAACAAAGAATCTTTGTCTGATATATTCAATTGTAAATGTAAATTCCTTGCCCATCTTTCTATCAACTGGAAAATATAATTTATCATTGATAAAAAAAATCACTTAATGGTGAGGGGGAAACCAACAATCTAGAAACATCATCAGCATAAGTATAAAGTTAGCTTGATTAAAAAAACAACCTAATCGTAACAGCTTTTACTATATTCTCCAGTAACTAATTCCCAGAGTTCGATTTCTCATTGAGTGAAAAAATGTCTCTATTAGTCTTAAATGGGCTACACTGTAGCTTGAATGCGTGTCCTCTAGTCTATTTTTTTAAGGCGTAAGCAACCGATCTATGTTTACCCATTCTACTCCATTCATTATTTTATAGATTTCTAGCATATCTCCCCCCTCAGCTGTCTTTTTCTGTCAAGCTGAAGAGCCATATCCTTTTAAACCTTTCCTCATAGAGGTATCTTTCCATCTCCTCTCCCATTTTCAAGGCTCTTCTCTGTACCTTTTCTAATTCTGCTATACCTTTTTAAGATACGGCAACCAGAATTGCACATAAATATTCAAGGTGCAGTCGCACCATAGAATGATATATAAGCATTTATCCTTGGTTTTATTCTCCATTCCTTTCCTTATGATTCCTAGCATGCTGTTTGCTGCCTTGGCCACTGCTGAGCACTGGGCAAAGGGTTTCAACGTACTATCCAGGATCATTGCTTAGCCCAGAGAAGTGAAGAGCTCTCAGGATCCCACTGAGAGCCACTGGACTTGGGCCAAGAGCGCAGAAGTATTGCTCAGAGTGGTAGGGAAACACTGCAATATACACTGGGCACTGCTTTATCTGTCCACAGGTCCCTGTACCAAACTCACGGGGCAAGCTTCCTTCTACTTAGAGAGACACGTGGCATTCTCACTGGCATCCATAAGGCTTGTGACAGAGAGCCTTAGCAAATCCCTAAGTGAACAGCTACATTAGCTCTCTTCTCAAGTGCAAGGCTTGGAGAGGGTAAATCCTGGCATAAAAGTTGAACCGATTATATAAAAATGAAGTTGTTGTGAGTAGGCTGTGGATATTAAGACAAGCATGAATGTGTCAGATAAGGGTGGTGAAATTAGGCCTTACCTGCTAGTTCTTTCCTGAATCTCTCCAATCCAGTCGCATAGGTTATGCTCCACTACCAGCAGATGGAGACGGAGAACTACAGATTTTGATGACACATCATAAGGCTCTGTGCACTGCCCTTCACACCAGTATTCTATAACAAAGCAGACTCCAGAAAAGAAACATTAATCAATTGTGTAACTAAACATGTAATAAAGAGAACTTGATACAGAGCACTTCTGTGAACTCCTCCAATGCCACATAACAGTGCTGAAACCAGACCAAAACAAAAAAACCACACACCAAAATATGCATTTTAGCGGATGACAATGAAGTACCAAGCCACCAATAGGCACTGAAAACCTGCACATGGTCACATAAGCTTCTTAATCCAGGCTCACCTGAAAACAGTCCTGAACATGGCTGGGATTCTGGAATGGAGAGACTCAAGGAAAGAAAATTAGCAGCTAAGGCCTAATTTCACCTTCCTTATCGTCCCCTCCAGTCCAGACGCATGGGATGTATCCACAGCAGTACCTAAGATTGGGAGGGACCTACGAGCCCAGCCTGCAACACTCGCACCCCAAACTGCGCCTCGCTTCTCGCCTGAATATTCAGTCTATAGTGTCGCACAGAGTGTAGAGAAGACCAAGTTGCCTCTTTACAGATATCAACTGGAGATACAAGACTAAACTCTGCCCATGACGTTACTTGCAGTCTCGTTGAGTGGGTGCACAGCCCCAATGGAATGGCCTTGTGCTTCAACAAGTACGCCAAATTAATGGCGGTTTTGAGCCACCATGCAATAGTTGCCTTTGATGCCGTCTCACCTTTGGACGGCCCTTCAAATAGAATAAATGCTCCAATTTCTGAAAAGGTACGTACACTTAAGGTAACACTGCAGAACCCTCCCACATCCAGACGGCATAATTGGCGGTTTGCTGCTTCTGCTACCAACCCTGAAAAGATAGAGAGCAGCACTGCCTGATCAAGATGAAACAAAAACACGACCTTCGGCAACAAGGACGGAACTGGTCTTAACACCACTTTCTCTCTTGAGATTACAAAAAGGGCTCTTGACATGACAATGCTTGTAGTTCCAAGATTCTTCGGGCTGAGCATTTTGCAATCAAAAAGACGGCTTTCAAGATGAGATCATTAAGTGTCACCACCCACAGAGGTCTGAAGGGAGGCTCCATCAAAGCTGATAAAACCAGCAGCAAAATCCCATGGCAGTACTAGCTGACGCATCACATCCAGATGGGAGGCAAGAGCCACTCTTGAATCTGCCACATAACAGGATAAGGTGGCCACCTGCACCCACAGCAAATTCAATGAGAGTCCTTTCTTCACCCCCAATTAGCAGGAAGTCGAGAATCTCGGGTACTGAAGCTGACAGAGTTCAGCTCCCTTTCTCCTCACACCACTTCTCGAAGATCCACCATACTCTGACATAAGCCAATGACGTAGACAGCTTACGAGCCCGAAGCAAGGTCACTATAACCTGAGACTAGTAACCTTTCCTTCTCATCCTTGCCCTCTGAAGAGCCAGGAAGTAAGCGAAAACTGATCCACCTGCGGCATGCGAATCAGCCCTACGACAACAGGTCTTTTCTCAGAGGGAGTCGCCACAGGTCTTCCACTGTCAGCCTGATTAGACCTACATAACATGACCTTCTGGGCAAATCTGACGCTACAAGAATCGCTAGCCCGATGAGCCTCTATCCTCCGCAGAAGCTGCCCGATCAGAGGCCATGGAGGAAAGAGGTATAGAAGGCCATTGGATGGCCAGGCCTGCGCCAAGTTATCCAAGCCCTTGGACATTCTTTCGTGCCTGCGACTGAAGAATTTGCTCATCTTGGCATTGGCTGCTGACGCCATGAGATCCATGATCGGCAGACTTCACTTTCGGACTATGCTGTGAAGGACAGAGTCCCTGGGTCAAGGTGATGTCTGCTGAGAAAGTCGGTCTGAACATTCACCTTTCTGGCCACATGCGCCATAGTCAGTGCTAGTAGATGCATTTTCACCAAGAGCAAGAGCGGAGCCACCTCTTCCGCCAAACTGGCACTGCCCATGCCACCCTGGCAATTATATGCTACCATGGTCGCATTGTCCAAGGATACTCTCACCACTCTATTGCACAAAAGTGGGAGAAAGCACTGTAGAACACAGGGAGAGCAAGAACCTTCGCAGCAAAAGTCCAAGCAAAATCACAGGGAGCGAGGGTGTAAAAGGTCACCAATTTATTGAAACACGTTGGGGCTATTGTTTCAATAAGTTGGTGATCTTTTACACCCTCGCTCCCTGTGCTTTTGTTTAGAAAGCACTGTAGAGCCAGAAACCACTAGCGTTTCCAAGCAGTTGATGGGCCAAGTACTCGAGACCAGAGACCTTGTGCTACTTAGGACAGACAGTGCGCCCCCACCCAGACTGGCATCCATCACCATTATCCAGTTGGGCAGTTCCAACTGCACCCCCACCATCAGCTTCACGGGGTCCAACAATCAGTTGAGACTCATCCTCGCCTCTAGCAGACATGGCAGTTTTCTCGAGTGCGTGCACCTGAGACGACTGAGGCAGGACAGCCTATTGCAATGGTCACATATGCGCTCAGACCCAGGGAACGAGATCCAAAGTAGCCACTACCGAACCCAGTACCTGTAAGTAGTGCCACACGAACAGCACTCACATTCCCAAAAACTATTGGATGTGGTCCTGAACCTTCCTGACCTGATCCTTCAGCAGAGAAACCCGACTATTCTCAGTGTCAAAGCGCAAACTCAGGTAAACGAGGTCCCATGAAGGGCTTAATTTGCTCTTGCTGAAGTTGAGTACTCAACCCAGCTGTTAAAGAAAGGAGATTACCTGTTGTGTGACCTCTGCATTCTCCTGCATTGAATCTGCCCTGATCAGCCAGTTGTCCAGGTACAGATGAACCAAAATCCCTTCGCTGCCACCACCATCACTGTTGTGAAGGTGCAAAGAGCTGTCGACAGTCCAAAGGAAACTGCCTGAAAGTGGAAATGCTGCATGGGCATAGCAAAGCGCAATTATCGCTGATGTTCCGGATAAATTGGAATATAGAGATATGCCTCTGCGAGGTCTAAGGCTGTCAGAAACTCACCCTCTCTCACGGCCAACATCACAGAGCGTAAAGTTTCCATGCGAAACTGCGGTACCCGTAATGCCCTGCTGACATGCTTGAGGTCATGAACCAGGTGAAAGGAGCCCTCTTTCTTGGCAACCACGAAATAGATGGAATATAGACATTGTCCGAACTTGTCTGGTGGTACTTCGACCACTGCCTGCAGACAAATCAGCCTGTCGAGTGTGTCTGCTATGGCTCGCACCTTGGATGGTAGTTTGCATGGGGCGAACATAAAGGGATCTGAGAGGAGAAGTCAACAAAGGCATACCCATCCCGAATCGCTTCCAAAACCCATTGATTGGATGTAATCTGGGCCCAAGTGGGGTAAAACCGATGCAAAAAACCTCCTACTGGAATTAACTCTCCTTGGAAGCCCCTCCCTTCATTGTGGCTTCTTGGAGGTGGCCGTGGCCCTGGCCCTGGAGTAGAAACCTCTACCCGAGCCTCTACCTCCGCAAAAGGATTGCCCCCTCCCTGAAAAATGACCTCACTGAAACAGAACAAAGCGAACTGCCCGAAATCTCCAAAAATCCCTCACTTGCCGTCTCAACAATGCCACTGATTTGGCTCCTCTAGGTTTATCCTCCAGAAGCCGAGCCCCTGTCAACTCTCCCAAATCGTTCATCAGGTTGTCCAATGCATCTCCAAACAGCAATCTGCCTTAAAAGGGAGTTTGCTGAGGCGTGTCTTAGAGAAAATATTAGCGGACCATTTCCACAGCCACAGAAGTCACCTAGCCAAGACTACGGAGACCATACCTTTGGCAGAAGCTCTTACCAAGTCATAGAAGGCATCTGCCAGATAAGCTGCCCCCAATTCCAATGTCACCAGTCCTGAGCTCACTGCAAGCACACCTGAGCCACAAATCAATGCCTGTAGGACCAAGGCGTTAACTTCGAAGGACTGCTTTAGCAAGGTTTCCAGCTTCTTTTCCCGCATGTCCTTTAGCGCTACCTTCGACTGGGATCGCGGCCTTTTTGGTCACCGCCAGCATGAAAGCAACCACCTTTGGCAGCTTCAGAAGCTCATTTTCCTTGTTTGGTATCGGGTATAAGCAGGCCATTGGCTGTCCAACCCTCAAACCAGCTTCCGGGACCTCCCATTCTGCCTCAATCATCTTTTTGATGGCCGTATGCACTGGAAGTTACCTTTTGGATTTTGTGATACTCTGCAACAGGGGATCTTCCAGCATTAACTTTTGCGCTGGGAGCTCTTGCTGAATATTTAGTGACACTGAGAAATCAAAGGTCACTAGTTCATCCCTGCGGAACACTCTGACAATGCTAGGGTAATCCCCTGGGGGGGAGGGATCTCTCCTTCCTCTAGCTCTACTGCTGCGGAATCATTCCACAGGTCCAAAGGCCCTCCCAGAGGGTCCTCTGATGCCTCAGATGCTGCTTCCTCCCACATGTCGCTTTCCAAGTGGTGCCGTTTTACCCCAGTTTGATTACCTCCCTAGTCAGGGCCAGAGGCTCCCTCAAGGACCTTCTAACCACACTCTGCTGTCCTATACTATCCACCAGGCCCTGCTTCATGCCTTCTGAACTGCTCTCCAAGTCGTGACCCCCCTCCCTCAAAAAAGAGAGAACAGCCGCCTGCCTCCCCACACTGTCCTCAGGGTTCTCTATTGGTGACAAAATGACTGTGGTTCCTGCCAAAATCTCAGTATCCTGCAGCCTAGGGGAAAGGGTTGGGCCAGACTCAGTCATCTGAGAACGCCCTGAAGGCTTCTTTCCTTCCTTAGCACCATCTCCTAACATTTTGCCTTCTGAACTACATGCGCATCAATGACCTGTCAAAGCCCCAGACCCCTAACAGCTGCCGCACGCCTCACACACTGGCTTACCTGACGACATGCTGAAATGTGGGAAACGCTGCTACTCCCGACTTAACAGAAAACTGCTGCTACAGCCCCACAGCTAGTGAAAATAGACACTGGAGCCCTCCCAGGGCCCTGCTTACTTCCGTGCTCTGCTGAATGCTACAGCCCAGTTATAGTTTCACTTTCACCGACCTGATAGTTAAAGGGCCAGAGAGTTCACCAAAACCAAACTAAACTGCACAGTCTGAGATGCCTGTTCCAGGTTCCAGAGTGGAGAGAGAGCACAGTTACTTACCTGTAACAGGTGATCTCTGGGAACAGAAGGAATAAGTCTTCACATATGGGTACGTCGGTACTGACGGAGCCTGCGCGGGAACGCTCCCCAGGGTCCAGAAAGAAAGCCTTTGGGAGCATCCCACACGCATGCGCGCTGCCTTCCCACCCATTCACTTCCCTCTCATCAGTTGGGTTTGTAGCTGAGACCGAAGGAGGGAAGTAGACAAATTACAGAGAGAGAGAAAGAGAGAGAACTCCTAGGGGAGGTGGGTGAGTTGTGAAGACTTATTCCTGCTGTTCCCAGAGATCACCTGTTACAGGTAAGTAACTGTGCTATCTCCAGGAACAAGCAGGAATGAGTCTTCACATATGGGGACTCCCAAGCTAGAGATGACTAGAGGAGGTCCCAGCATGTTGCAAATCTAATGGATGGGCCATGCTATTTCCGAGAACCTCAGGCATCCAAGGGATGGAGGGTAGGAGTTGAATCAAAAAGGGGGTGCTATGGAACAGCTTGACTAAACAAGGCGTCCAGAGAGGAGTCCTTGTGTAGATCATAATTGTTAGTAAATATTGAATTCCAATTTTCTAATGTGGACCAAATTCCATAAGCCCTACTAGTCGAGTCCTTGCGCGAAGCCATCAATATGTCCTTGATCTCCATCGGGAGACAAAGAGGGGCTAGCGCGACCCGCTCAGCCGCCAAGCCGTGAGGGATAGGGACCTCAGGTTCGGGTGAAGGAGACAACCTTCCTCCTGTGTCAACAAGATCAGCATGCTGCTGAGGGGAATCGGAGGCTCTGACGAGAGGCGAAGCAGCAGCGGGAACCTGGGTTGCTGAGGCCACCACGGGGCCATGAAGATCACCAAGGCCCCGTCCCGCTGAATCTTGAAAAGAACCCGTGCTATGAGCGGAATGGGAGGAAACGCATGCAGGCGGCCATGTGTCAATGACAGCAAGGCGGCATTGGAGGCTTCCCTGCGGAACCAGACCACAGAACCATGGGAGCTGAGAATTTGTAGGGCTGGCGAAAAGGTCCAGGACCGGAGTCCCCCAGTGCCGGAACAGCCACTGTGCTGTGTGCGGGCAGACACGCCACTCTTGTGGCTGGAGGATCCGACTCAGTCTGTCCGCCCGGAGGGCGAGGAGGACCGCCCAGAGTTCGAGGAAGTTGACTGGCAGTCGGGACTCCCGAGGGACCATGTCCCTTGTGTGCAGAGCTCGCCGTAGTGTGCTCCCCAGCCCATTAGAGAGGCGTCCGTGGTCAAGACCACGTCGTACTGTGGAACCTGGAACGGCATGCCTCGAAGCAAATTCCTGGTGTCCTGCCACCAGTAGAGGGACTTGGACAGTTGGGGAGTGACCAAGACAGTGTCTCGGGGATGGCCCGTCGCCTCAGCCAACTGAGTGAGAAGACACCACTGCACCGCTCACATATGTAGACTGGCATAGAGGATGACGTGGACCATCGAGGCCATATGGCCAAGACGACAAAGCATTTCCCAGGCCAAAACTGCGTCACAGCGCTGGACCGCAGAAGCCAGAGCGATGAGACGGTCTGCCCTGTCCTGGTGAAGGAAGGCCATCGCCCACTGGGTGTTGAAGCACGCAGCGATAAACTCCAGGGATTGGATTGGAGTGAGGTGGGACTTTGGATAATTAACCACGAAGCCGAGGTGCTCGAGGAAATGGACAGTGCGGCCCGCAGTCCGCCATGCTTTGGTCGGCCATCTCTCCCGTAACGAGCCAATCGTCTAGATAAGGGTAGACGAAGGTGCCCTGTAACCAAATGTGGGCGGCAGCTACCATGAGGCACTTGGTGAACACTCGCGGAGCAGAAGCAAGACTGAAGGGAAGCACCCTGTATTGGTAGTGGTTCCCTTGTACTCGGAAGCGTAAGTATTTTCTGTGCTTCGAGTGGACCAAGATACAAGCGTACACATCCCAAAGGTCCAAGGAGCATAACCAGTCACTCTGACGGAGGAAGGGCAGCAAGGTGCCAAGGAAGAGCATTTTGAACCTCTCCCACACCAGGTACTTGTTGAGATTTCTTAAATCGAGGATGGATCGGAACCCGCCCGTCCACTTTGGCACAAGGAAGTAGTGTGAGTAGAAACCACGACCTCTGAAGTACAGTGGGACCACTTCCACTGCTTGTTCCTTAAGGAGGCTGGCAAGCTCCTGCGCCAAGACCTGGTGCACGGGGAGCCGAGGGGGCTCTGCAGGGCAGAAGGGTGGAAGAAGCTGGCCCAGGTGAAGGAGGTAACCCCCATTGGGGGAGCAAAGTGGACCAGGCACCCTCCCACCGGTAGCTGGGTCGCCGGAGGGCGAACGGCTATGCATCTGGCGTCAAAAACCTGGGGCCGACTGGGCTGATGCCGGGATCTGACTTTTGGGGCCCTTTGGCTTACGCGAACCCTGGTGGCTGCTCTTGTTCTGTCCACCTTGAGGCAGAGCTGGCACCGGAGGATAGGGTAGACCCTTCCTCCGAAAAAAAGGCTTTTTGCCCTGTTACTTCTTCCGTGGGACGGAAGAAGTTTTCTGGGGGAGACGGGTGCGGGTTACGTACTCCGTCTCAATCTCTGCTGCTTTGTCCTCCATTGGTATGCTGAATAAGCAGCTTTTCCTGGACCCATTGTTTGAGATCAGAGGACTGGAGACAGGCCTGTTGCCTGGCTCCAATGCCTGCAGCTGCTACCCGAGCAGAGGACTCAAAGCTGTCTTATGCAGCGTGAGAAAAGTACTTCAAATAGTCTCCCACTGATTTCAGAAGGGACTGGAAACGGCAGAGGAAATCGCTGTCGAGGCCTGCCTGAAAGCCCCCGAGTTCCTTCGTGAGGTCACGAAGGAACACACCGATATATAGCTGGTAAGCCTGGATGCGGCAAGCCAGCATGTAGCTTTGGAAGGCCTTTCGCCTGAGGGCATCGAGGGCGCGAGACTCCCTACCTGGCAGAAACGAAGAGTGGGTTTTTGGATTCTTCTGATTCCACATGGTAGATTCCACTACCAATGAGGTATGGGGGAGCTGGACCTTCAGGGAGGTGGGTCCCCACTCTACCCTGTACATGACAATGGGGATAGACGCAGGCATCTCCCAAATGCGGAGCAGCAGCCGGGTCAGAATGGGTGGAACCAGAATCGTGAGGAATTCCCTCGGCAGGGCCTCATATTGCAATATATTGAGTTCCTCTGCCCGGGGCTGCTCCTCAGATTGTGTAGAGAACGCCAGGGCTCGAGCCATGTCCCGCACAAATTCCAAAAAGGAGGTATCCTCGGGAGGCAACCGCCGCTTCTGAGCGGGCGGGGAAGGATCCGATAGGAGGTCCCGATGAGTCCAGGATTCAGGGGAAGTATCCCTGTTGGACTCCCAGTCTGAAATCTCCGAGGGGGACTCGGAACTAGGCTGCTCGAGCAAAGCCCATGAAGCATGCTGGGATCGAGACCGAAGCCCCTCTGGTGCCAGAGGTGTTGGCCCGGGACTATCTCCCAGCCAAGGACCGGGACGGAGATCGAGACCTCTGCCAGGATACCTCACGAGGCCCCTGGTTCTCAGGGGTTATCGTGGTAGTTTGGTGAGACAAGACGGGCGTCGCCCTCGAGGTCTCAGAGCACATGTCTGCGGGGCCTGGCACCAGCGCCTGCTGGGCAGCAAGGAGGCAGAGACACTGCGCTCCTGTGCCAGCATTTGGGCCTTCCACTCAGGAGTGGGGCCCTGCAATGCCGACACCAGGGTAATCAGGTCAGGCATCAAGGAGGAGAGAGGGTCCTTGCCGTGACGACCCTCAGGAGACCGGGCACCCTCGCCGGAGGCCTCCATATCTGTATGGAGGTACCTTTCGGGGCCACTCCTCCAAATCCAGGGACTGCCGAGGCAGGCTAAGGGACCAAGCATGAGAATGCTCACACTTGTCCAGAGTCCCCAACAGGGTCCTTGAGGTCGTCTTCTTCTGCTCTCTTTCAGGGGACCCTTGCTCAGAGTGACACTGGGGCTGCAGGGCAGCCACGGGGGGACCCCAGAGGCAGAGGGTCGCTAGAGCCAGAAGCTACCGTGGACACCAGGGTCATCTTGCAGAAAATATCATCCAGTTTCTGCTTATGGCTCTGGATGGCCTTGAAGAACATCTTTTTACAAAGGGAGCAGAGCTCCGGGTTATGGCCCACTCCAAAACACCGAAGACAACAGTCATGGGTGTCCGTGAGGGACATGTTTTTGGAGCATCTGTCACACTTTTTGAAACAGAGGCCATAGCGTCCACATGGGGTCGAAGACCTTTGGTTCGGCACTGCCGAAGCAGGGACACTGGGATGGCAGGAAGAGGACCGGGAAATGGGAATGTAAGACAATATGAAAAACTTTTTCCAAGGTCCAGGGATGTGCGTCCGAAGGGCTCCGCGGAAAAAGGGAGACTGATCAAGATGGCACCCTTGGGCGGGAAGGGGACCACACATGTGTGGTGGCATTCCCAAAAGCTTTCTTTGAAAGCTGGGGAAATGCGCCACACGGACTCCGTTAGTGCCGACGTCACCCATATGCGAGGGCAGACTTCCTGCTTGTTCCTGGAGACACACACCTTGCTGAAGTGATGGCTACAAGGAATGCTGTCTTTAAGGACAAATCCCGGAGAGTGACTGTCTTGAAGAGCTCGAAGGGAGGCCTCATAAGGCTTTTCAGTATGAAGGAAAGATCCCATGGAGAGATGACAGTCAATAGAGGGCGCAAGGAGCAGACTCTGTAGCGGAAGTAGCAGACATCGATATGCGAAGCAATGGAGCATCCCTTTATGGGCCCACGGAAGCAAGTGGGGGCTTACTCCAAGCAAGTTATTCTACGCTTTGACTACTGCAACTCCACATATCAAGGACTACCACAATCAACCATTCTACCACTACACACTGCTCTACATACAACAGCACGTATGCTACCAGCAGCTCCAAAACATGAACATACTACGCCCAACCTCAAGCAACTCCCGGAACAGTCATATCAAATACAAGACTCTCCTGATGAACCACAAAGTTTTAAATGGAACTCCTCATCCTACCCTCAAACACTGCTATACAAGATCATTCTAACTTTATGCACCAACCCTCTGGAACTCACTCTCCAATAAACTCAGATGTACCACAGAACTCCACACCTTTTGCAAACAGGAGTGGAGGAGTGGCCTAGTGGTTGGGGCAAGGTACTTCAGGCCGGAAGGTCGGGGGTTCAAATCCCACTAGAGGACAGCAACCTTGGGCCGGAAGGACTGGGGTTTCTAGTCCCACAGGTGCTCCTTGTGGTCTTGGGCAAGCCACTTAACCCTCCATAGCCCATGTTCCCTGTAAAATAGTTATCTCCAAGTTATAATGCCCTGTTCAATGTAATTTCAGTTTGTTCATTGTAAACCGCACTGATGCAGAATAGCGCGGTATATAAGAGAATGTAATAAATAAAATTGAAAACTCATCTTTTTCTCAAACACTTTGGTCCCATTACATAGCCACACAATCCTCTTTCAATCACACGATTCGCTGTAATCCCAATCACACAATTAGCTCTAATCCCAATCACAATCACTTACATATACATTACACTCCACATACTCAACGTATATAAGTTAATTTAAGTGTACATAAGTTGACGTTCTATGTAACTGATGCATTTTCTTGTTGAATATACACCGCTTTGACTTGGAGAAAAGCGGTATAAAAACACAGCCAAATAAATAATAATAAAAAATGAGGGCAGCAATCTGCACTCACACAGCGTTCAGGCCTAGGCCTTTGTCGTATCAGTCCTGCAAGAAGGTGAGAATATCAGGAATATGTACTCGACAGGGTTAAAGTTCCCGTTGAGAGCACCAGGCTTTGAAGAGGTGCCAGACCTGGGTGTAGGCAAGAGATAAGACAGCAGGCTCTGAGGAGGATATATACAACCCACTCGAGTATCCCTTGTGCACTAGCCATTGCATTTCAAAAGCCAGTAGGGAGCCACATCATCCATCCAGACAGGCCCCTGCCTCAGACGTCCTTGGCGCAAGTCAAGGGCCAGGAGCGGCTTGACAAGTAGACACACCAGGTCAGCATACCATGGATGGCGAGGCAAATTGGGTGTCAAAAGAACATCCAGCTCCAAATGAGACTCCATGCAGCAGAGAACCCGGCCGATCACCACCCAGGGAGGAAATAGGTAGAGGAGCATCGCTGATGGCCAAGGTTGGACCAGGGCATCCAGATCCTGGGATATGCATTCCCTGAGACAACTGAAGACTGGCACTTTGGCATGGACGAGGTCACCATCAGATCAATACTCGGCTGGCCCCAGTGGCATAGTATCCGACGGAATGCCCAGGGTACAAGTTCATTCGCCGGGGTTGAGAGCATGGCGACTAAGGAAGTCAGCTTGTACATTGTCAACGCCTGTGATGTGCTGAGCTGACACCATCTACAGGTGATTTTCTGCCCAGGAAAAAAAAAAGAGAAGAGCCATCTCCCTGGCCACTCCCAGACATTTGGGGTCTCCTTGTCTGTTAAGATAGGACACAGTCGCAGAGGATATGAACCACCTGATTGTGGAGATGTGGTAGAAAAAGCAGAAAAGTAGGATGCATCTCTTGGGCAGCGAGACAACTGATGGTTTCACACAGACTCCCATTGGTTCCTGGAGCTGTGGTGTCATCCGGTTCAGGCAATGGGCTCCCCAGCCAGGAAAACTGGCGTCAGCTGTCACTACAATCCAGCACAGGGTCTCTAGAGGGTCTTTTTGAAGCATGTTGGCTGGGCAGAGCCACTATCGAAGACTATGGTGAAGCAAACATGGAAGCAGGAGCCTAATATCATACTTCTGTGAAACTCGAGACCAGAAGGACAGTAGCGAGTGCTGTAGAGGTCTCGTGTGGTTTATGGTTTATTTCACATAATATACCGTCCCTTTGCAGGCATTCAGTGTGATTTCCACAAACTAAAAAAAATAAAAGTGTGAATAGAAAATAATTCAAACCGTCAAAAAAAATAAGTAGGAAGGCTTTTAGGAGAGATATCCTGGTCAGTCCTGGGGTCTAGTATGATCACAAATGCTTGTTAAAGTGGCCAAGTTTTTATAAGGGTTTTAAATTTTTTATAAGTGGGCTCCAGATGAATGAGTGGAGGAAGGCTATTCCACAGAGAAGAGACCACAAAGGACTGAGCTCTGTGGGACACAACAAAGTGATTGAGACGAGAAGATCGAGTGGTCTGTAGTAATCTGAAATGTCTGGTCAGAGAGAAAGAACCTTTCCTCAAAGACCAATATTGTGAAGGCAAGAGGAGACTGTTATGGTTGAGTAAGTCAAAAGCTGCCATAAGGTCTAGAGAAATTGCTAATGCAATTTGCCCTTGATCAAGCAGAAAGCATGGTTACTTGCCTGTAAAGCACAGTTACTTACCTGTAACAGGTGATCTCTGGGAACAGCAGGAATGCACAGTTACTTACCTGTAACAGGTGATCTCTGGGAACAGCAGGAATAAGTCTTCACATATGGGTACGTCGGTACCGACGGAGCCTGCGCGGGAACGCTCCCCAGCGTCCAATCAGAAAGCTTTTGGGAGCATCCCTCAGCGCCTGCGTGCTGCCTTCCCGCCTTTCCAACTGTCTCTCCTCAGTTGAGTTTTATAGCTGAGACAAAGAGAGAGAGAGAGGAAAGGAAAGATAGATAGAGAGATACAACTCCTAGGGGAGGTGGGTGGGTTGTGAAGACTTATTCCTGCTGTTCCCAGAGATCACCTGTTACAGGTAAGTAACTGTGCTATCTCCAGGAACAAGCAGGAATGAGTCTTCACATATGGGGACTCTCAAGCTAAGATGCCTGGAGCCCTAG
Organism: Ichthyophis bannanicus; assembly: GCA_033557465.1. Classification (NCBI taxonomy): domain Eukaryota; kingdom Metazoa; phylum Chordata; class Amphibia; order Gymnophiona; family Ichthyophiidae; genus Ichthyophis; species Ichthyophis bannanicus. The sequence goes on from CM066033.1 coordinate 906,786,805, forward strand.
CATGTTGGAGATTGAAACATGTTACACCTCATATGGCCAGGCATCCTGAGGATGGGAGGGTAGGAGTTGAAAAGAGAGGAGCTGTAGGAAACAGCTGACCTAAGAGAGGACTACAGGCAAGGAGTCCTTGTATGTATGATAATCATCATGAAACATATTGAAATGAACAATCACAATATGGATCTCACCTACTGGATTGCAGGAAGTAGAGAGCCTGACGGAATCTACTGAGGATCCAGTAGAGGAATCTTCAAGGTGACCTCACTGAAGTGAAGGTGAAGGTCAAAATCTGGAAGTAACAGGTGACCCCAGGATTCAACTGGGGTAGTACAAAAACGGTAGGTCTTTAGTGGGAAGCTTTATGGAAAAAGCTGAAAACTCTTTTGGCTACAGGGTTAGTCATAGTTAGGAGCAAAAGTGGAAGACTGACCGATTTGGACAACTGGCCTAGTCCTTGAGGGAAGAAGGGGTATGGGAGAACCCCGTATTCCCAAGAAAAGACAGATGTCTGAGGAGTTGAAACCTCAGATCTACTGAAGATCCACCATGTCTTTCCTAACTGATGAGAGGTAGGAAGATATTGGAGTATGGAGCTTCAGGGATACCTGAACCTAGGGTTATGGTAAGAGCTGTCAGTACCACAGCAGTGGTTGTGTGCATAATAGTCTAAACATACTGTGGAATAGAATGAACATGTGCAAGCCCACTGTCTGGAACATACAGGAAGGAAAAAACCTTAATGAGCACAGACAGTTAGAGAGATAAGTATGTAAATACATATCTACCTATAAGGAAGTATCTCGACAGATACACACACACATATATATATATATGTGTGTGTGTGTAGATAGATATATAGATATATATATGTGTGTAGATAGATATAGATATATATATAAGGGTATATATATATATATATATATATATATATATATATATATACACATATGTTTATGGCGAGATCCAGGGGGCATAACATATGCACACAAGGCTGACAGACATATGTATCTAAAGAAGGTATATAGACATATGTGCATATATGAATATATAGATCTAAAGATAAATGTCTGCAATTAAGCAGAGATATGTCTATACGAACCTTCACATGGGAGATGTGAAGAGGAACGATTCATCTAATAACAAGAAGGTGGAACCTACTTGAGAAGATATAGAGAATCTGTTCCCTCTGGTTAAGATGGAGCAGGAATGCTATCCAGTGAAATAACCAGGATGGTTGCGTGAAAAAACAGAGGATAATATCAGTCTGTAAACAGCAAGTCCTGAGTCCGGTAGAACTCTAACATGGTGAATGGACAGAAAACGCATAGGATGAGATACCAGGTTGACCCACTTGAGGGACAAGGGGGGGTATCATGCATTGTTTAGTTAAATATGTGCTGTCCATGAAGGATTAGGATACCATGAGGACAAGCTGCAAGGAAAAAGAGCATATTTCCTGTAGGAATTGGGTAACTCTTTAGACTGTCACGTAGGGAAGGCTTATGTCCTTTATTAAAAGGAAATAGAAGGGTGTAAAGAACCCTCACAGTCATGAGGAATGACTGAGGAAGCCTTTTTCAACCATATAGGATAGTAATTAGAGAAAAAATCCCCATTCTCTCTAGCAAGGGCCCATAGTGGAAAGCTTCTCTGTAGGATTGCAGAGAGCATTATGCAGGAGAATTGGGAAATAAAACTGGCTGTTGGAGAAAACCAGCTGCCACTTCAACTATGCTGCCAACTCCAGGGATTTGGAGATGGCAGAAAAGAAGTGATAAGGATTATCCAAGACAGATGAAGCACTATCTTGGAAGCACTACTAAGGCTAGACAAAAAGTAGTGGAAGACAAGACTGGAACTTGAAGAAAAGTACCAATAGTCCAATCACTGGAACTCCTGCATGGGCAGCTGATGAATAGAACAGCAGAGAGAATCTTTCTGTTTTTTAACAGAGAGAAAAGACAGAACAAGAGGAGAAAATCCTGTTCCTGTCTGATGAGCTGCCCAAATGAAAGAAGGGAGGTTACTCCAGAGAAAAAACTCCACACTGGAAAGGAAAGGAAGACTAGAAAAACTAAGAAAGCCTTCCAGTGGTATGGTACCACTCTTACAGGGGGAAACCCTGGAAAAGAGGGTAAAGGAAAATAGGAGCTGAAGGGTGACTTGCCATATGGTAAGTCTGTAGAAGGAAAAAAATCATGTTGGTACAGAAAAACTATCATGGGATAGTTGGTAAACCTCTCTTCATAGCAGGAAGAGGAGGAAAACCCTGTGACCCATAGACATGAATATCCTGACAGCTCAGCATACCTAAGAGCAAGTGGATGTCCTGGAAACAGGAATCCATGTGTAGAGTTTTAAATGAAAAAACAGTGAAAAAACTTCTGCTGAGAAGTGAACTGTAGGTTATAAAAGAGATTAATTAGAACCCTATTGCAGGGTTAATTTTCCTGGCTTGAGTTTGGATTCTTCAGACCAGGGCGAGGTTTCCCCTGCTTGGGAACATCTGTAAGATGGGCAGAAGAATAAAACCTTCTTCTTTTAGGGAAAGAAGGTTTGGTAGGGCATTTCCTACCTACTGGGGAAGGAGAAGGCTTAGCCTCAGAAACAGGGAAGTCAGTGGAGCACTGAGCAACCTGACGTAAAGACTCCTTATTGAAGAGATTTTCTCCAGTACAAGGAGTATTACCCAGTCTTTGTTGTGCCCATCTGTTCAAGTCTGAAGCTTGGAGCCAGGCTCTACGTCGTGCTCCTATGGCTATAGCAGAGGTTCTGCTAACAGACTCAAAAGAGTCTAGTGAAGAACCAGTAAGAAACCAAGAGATATTTTGACTATGACTAAGTAGTAAGGAATAGTCTGCAGTCTTGGACTCTGAAAGAAAGGGAGTTAGAAGAGACAACTTCTTTGTGACCTCCTGAAGGGATAGACTCATATAAAAAATATATGAGAGAATCCTTGTTGACAGCATAGATGTCTGGAAGGTTTGATGTCCAAAGGCATCTAGTGTTCTAGACTCACGACCTGGTGAGTAAGAAGAGTGCTTCTTACTTTTCACCTTCATCATTGCTGATTCCACCACAATAGAATGATGGGGAAGTTGAGTCTTTTGAAACCCTGGAGAGGGGGCACCTGATACAAAAGATCAGTTGCTGTAGAAGGTGAGGAAACCCTTAAAGGTGTTTCCCATATTCTCAGAAGAAGATCCTGCAAAGAATGATGTAAAGGAAGCATTATATTTTCCTTTTCTCCAGAAGAGCCTTGTGTAGGATCATAGCCAGGGATAGGAATAGCAAGGAATGTTGCCATGTCAAGGAGAAAATTCTGAAAATAAGGATCTCCAATGGGAACCATCCCTGGACAGGCTAGACTTGAAGAACTAGCCTGGGCACCGGAGGATGTACTTGTCCGGTGCAGAAAAGGATCCCTAATGGATGGATACTGGTACTGGTGGTTATGACCTGAGACAGTGAGTACTGCATCGTTCATGCCAGGTATCGACTCCAAACTAGGTATAGAAAGGAGCGACCCTGGTGAAAAAAGTATGGAAGGAGCTGGTCCCGGTGTTACTGCAGGTACCGGCACCGATACCGATACCGGTAGCTGTGCCGGAATCGAAGGCGATACCGACATCGAAGCCGTCATCGGAGGCTGCTCAAGCGGTACCGAGGTAACCGAAAACCCTTGGTGATCACCCTCGGTACCGCGCATCCGGAATCGGTAAGCGTCGGTTCCGAGACGCGTCGGTACCCAGTCTTCCAGACTAGATATCGATTCCAGACTCGGCATCGAAGGAAGCGAGTCTATCGATGCATGTCTAGAGGGTACCGACGTCGGTGGTCGTATCGGCGGTGCTGCCGATACTGGAAAGTCAATCTGGGACGTATCGATCGGTCCCGAAGGTACCGAGAACGCCAGATGACGATCCCTGGTGAGGAGTGAATCGCTCAACACCAGTGCCGATGCCGGGGTATCGGTACCGCTCGAAGCGGATGCCACCACCGAGCATGACTCAGATATGTTCTGTGAGGGGTGAGCCCCAGGAACAACCTGAAACCCCTGAAAGGCTTTAGAGAGCGAAGACTCCCGCTGGGGTTTTGAAGCCAATAGACTCTTGAGGGCAAGGCCGGAGCCGTCATCATGCTTGGCATGAGACCTACCACACAAGGATTGGCTAGTCTTAACAGACTGTTTGTGGGTTACCTGATCCTGTAGAGAAGAAATGGTCGGTGCCCTGACACTGGAAGGGAACTCGGTATCAAGGGAAACTCGAAATGGAAAATCTCTTCTCATAATATTGTAGCCTAATGGCTCCGGAGGAAAAAGGTCAGGACCCAAACAGGTTAGACACCAGTTATTGGAGTCTAAAAAGAAAACTGTACTTCCACAGTTAAGGCACTTCTTAGGAGAAGGCGGCTCCATAATGGAGAGGCCTTAAAGGCCCAAAATGTTTAAGACAGAAACTGAGGGAAAAAAATTCCCTGAGTTTAAGAAAAAGAAAAGAAAAACACCGGCGGTACCGGTGGAGTCGGGGGAACAGCCGCAACCACAAGAAAAACAAGAATTAAAGAAAAAATTTTCTGCGGTGACAGGAGGACGTCCTGCCAGCTCCGCGGAAAAACGAAAACTGAGGAGAGACAGTTGGAAAGGCGGGAAGGCAGCATGCAGGCGCTGAGGGATGCTCCCAAAAGCTTTCTGATTGGACGCTGGGGAGCGTTCCAGCGCAGGCTCCGTCGGTACTGACGTACCCATATGTGAAGACTCATTCCTGCTTGTTCCTGGAGATTAAGTCTTCACATATGGGTATCGCTGGTACTGACGGAGCCTGCGCGGGAACGCTCCCCACCGTCCAATAGGAAAGCTTTTGGGAGCATCCCACAGTGCCTGCGTGCTGCCTTCCCGCCTTTCCCAACCGTCTCTCTCCAGTTCAAGTTTTAAAGCTGAGACAAAGAGAGAGAGGAAAGGAAAGAGAGAGATACAACTACTAGGGGAGGTGGGTGGGTTGTGAAGACTTATTCCTGCTGTTCCCAGAGATCACCTGTTACAGGTAAGTAACTGTGCTATCTCCAGGAACAAGAAGGAATGAGTCTTCACATATGGGGACTCCCTAGCTGCAGATGCCAGGGACAGACCCCAGAGTTGTGTGTCCCTGAAAAGGGCTCCACCTCCCCCCATGGATCTCTGGCATCCAACCAGGGTAGGTGGGTAGGAGTTGATTAGGAATGGAACAGGTGTTTGAGAACAGCCTGACCAAACGAGGCATCCCGGTGGGAGTCCTTGTCCAAACAGTAATGGGCTGTGAAGGTATGAACCGAGGCCCAGGTGGCCGCTCGACAGATTTGGTCGATGGACACAGAGTTCAGATTAGCCATTGAGGCTGCCATGGCTCTCACATTGTGAGCTGTGACATGGCCTTCCAGAGAAAGGTTCCTACTCTGGTAGGCGAAAGAAATACACTGAGCAATCCAGCTGGACAGTGTTCTCTTAGAAACTGGAAGTCCTAAATGGGAAGGATCAAAAGCAACAAAGAGTAGAGAAGACTTTCTATGTTGCTGTGTCCTTTGTAAGTAAAAGGCGAGAGCTCTTTTACAATCCAAAGTATGAAGGTTCCTCTCTGCACTTGATGCATGAGGTCCTGGAAAAAAGACAGGTAAGTATACCTCTTGGTTCAGATGAAAAGGCGAGACCACTTTGGGCATAAAGTGTGGATTGGTCCTGAGGACTACCTTATCATGATGGAACCTTGTATAAGGAGGGTTAGCCACCAAGGCTTGTAACTCACTGATGCGACGTGCTGAGGTGACTGCAATGAGAAAGATAACCTTCCAAGAAAGAAATTTCAAGGAGGTGGGGGCTAAAGGTTCAAAGGGTGGCTTCATAAGCTGGCCAAGAACCAGATTTAAGTCCCATGCCACTGGAGGTGGTCTAATGGGAGGTTTAGTTAAAAGAAGGCCTCTCATGAATCTTGCTATAAGAGGATGAGAGGAAACAGGTTGTCCATCAAGAGGCTTGAGGGACGCTGCAATAGCACTCAAATGGACTCTTACCGAATTCGTTTTGAGGCCTGCATGTGAAAGATGCAGAAGATACTCTAGTAAAGAATTCACAGGTATTGCTAGAGGGTTGAGACCCTTCTCTGAACACCAAATGGTAAATCTTTTCCATTTGAAAGCATAGGAACGTCTAGTGGAAGGCTTTCTAGAAGCATGAATAATATCTCTGACTTGCTGAGAGATGGAAAACTTGAAGGTCTAGGCCTTCAGCAACCAAGCCCTGAGATGGAGAGACTGGGGGTTTGGGTGCCACAATGTTCCGTTTTCCTGGGAGAGAAGATCTGGAGCAGAGCCCAACTCCAGGGATGGAGCTTGAGAGAGATGCAGAAGTAGAGGGTACCACACTTGGCGTAGCCAATGTGGTGCTATGAGGATCATAGACCCTCGGTCTCTCTGAAGCTTGAACAGTGTTTTGGGAATTAGGGGAATGGGTGGAAAGGCATAAAGGAAGACTTGACCCCAGTGAAGGAGGAAGGCATCCCTGGCCTGAACTCCCTGACACAGAATCCTGGAACAGAACCGGGGAAGTTTGGCATTCCACGGACTTGCAAACAGGTCTATGTCCAGGGTTCCCCAAATTTGAAAAATCCTGGCCATCTGGTCCCTGTGGAGGGACCATTCGTGTGGAAGCAGAACTCGACTGAGTCTGTCTGCCCAAGAGTTTTGAATGCCTGGAAGATACACTGCCATAAGATGAATTTGATGCTCTCTGGCGAAGGCCCACAGTCGCAAAGCTTCGTTGCAAAGCGACAGAGAGCCAGTCCCCCCCTGCTTGTTTACATAGAACATGGCTACTTGATTGTCCGTGTGGATGAGGACTGTCTTGTAGCTGAGCAGGGAGTGGAACACTCTGAGAGCTAAGAAAATTGCTCTGAGTTCCAAGAGATTTATGTGTAGTGAAGTCTCCTGTGGAGACCAGATGCCCTGGGTGGAGAGATCTTGCAGATGAGCTCCCCAACCCATTGGAGAGGCATCTGTTGTAAGGGTTGCTTGGGGAAGTGACTGTTGAAAAGGGGACCCCAGCAACAGGTTTTGAGAGGACTTCCACCACTGGAGAGACCAAAAAAGGCGACTGGAATTTGCTATTTTGTCTGACAGGCAACCTGATGCCTGAGTCCATTGGGGGGACAAAGTCCATTGAGCTGCCCTCATGTGAAGGCGAGCATATGGAACCACATGCACAGTGGATGCCATGTGGCCTAAGAGTTGCAACATTTATTGAGCAGTTAAAAGGGGCTTTAACTGTATTTGGGAGGCTAACTGCACCAAGCGTAGGCAACGGGCCTGAGGAAGATAGGCCCTTGCAGTTGTGGTATCCAACAAAGCCCCTATAAACTCGAGGGACTGAGTAGGGGTGAGACTGAATTTTGGGATGTTTATTACTAGTCCCAAATACTGAAGGACACGCATTGTGCAGATTAGACAAGTCTTGGCCTCTGCTTGAGATGGAGCTCGAATGAGCCAGTCGTCCAGATATGGGAAGACAAATATTCCTAGAGTGCGTAGAAATGCAGCTACTACTGCCATGCATTTCGTGAACACCCTTGGTGCAGAGGCCAGACCAAAAGGAAGCACCCTGTACTGGTAGTGCTTTCCTTGAAAAAGGAACCGAAGGAACCTTCTGTGAGTTGGATATATGAGGACATGTGTGTACGCATCCTTGAGATCTAGAGAACAAAGCCAGTCCTGACTCTGAAGGTATGGAAGCAGAGCACCGAGAGAAATCATCTTGAATTTCTCCTTGAATAGAAATTTGTTCAATTCTCTGAGATCTAAGATGGGTCTGTAGCCCCCTGTCTTCTTTGGAATAAGAAAATAAGGGGAGTAGAACCCTGTGCCTTGTTGAAGAAGAGGTACTTCTTCTATTGCCCCTTGGGCAAGAAGGATGGCAATCTCCTGACCTAGAAGGTTGAGGAGAGATATTGGAGAATTGAACTGTTTCACCATGGTATAAGGGGGAAGGCTTAAGAAATGAAGCTTGTACCCCTCCCTTATGATGGAGAGTGTCCATTGCTCTGCTGTGATTTGCTCCCATCTGGGAGCAAAGTAAGTCAACCTTCCTGGGATGGTAAGGGGCTCTGGTCCTTCCAGAGCTAGAAAGGCTAAGTTCTCTAGTTGCAAGTCAAAGTCCCTGAGGAGGCTGAGGCTGCTGGGGCTGTGGAAGGTCTAGCTGCCTTTGACTTGGCCTGTTTGGGTGGTTGCTGACGCTTTGCAGCAAAACGACCTGCAGAAGATGCCTGCTGACCATAACCAGGATAGTATCTTCCCTTTTTGGAAAAAAATGTCTTTTTAAACAATCTTTTCTTAACAGGAGCAGAGGTAGACTTTGAAAGTCGATCCAAAGCCAAGTTTTCAGCATCCATCTGAGTGGCCTTTGCTTGCCAATCCTTACCAAAAAGGTTCTCACCTGTACAAGGGAGATTTCCTAATTGATCTTGGACCCAGATCTCCAAATCAGAAGCTTGTAGCCAAGTGGAGGAGTGGCCTAGTGGTTGGGGCAAGGTACTTCAGGCCGGAAGGTCAGGGGTTCAAATCCCACTAGAGGACAGCAACCTTGGGCCGGAAGGACTGGGGTTTCTAGTCCCACAGGTGCTCCTTGTGGTCTTGGGCAAGCCACTTAACCCTCCATAGCCCATGTTCCCTGTAAAATAGTTATCTCCAAGTTATAATGCCCTGTTCAATGTAATTTCAGTTTGTTCAATGTAAACCGCACTAATGCAGAATAGCGCGGTATATAAGAGAATGTAAAAAAAAAAAAAAAAAAAAAAAAAAATTCTGCGTGCCCCTATGGCAATAGCCGAAACTCTGCTTACACACTCAAAAGAGTCAAAGGCTGCACGGTTGGAAAATTTGGAGTCTTGTGGAAGCCCGGACAAGGAGGGACACGATACATGGTGTCTAACCTGCGAGAAAGAGGAGAAGTGGTGAGAGGTGTCTCCCACATCCTCAACATGAGATCATACAGAATCTCATGAACAGGTAAAGTAGCTGCCTCCTTAGGAGCTTTGGGATATTGTAAAATATCCAACTCCTTGGCTCTGGGTTCTGACTCAGGCGCCACTGTGATAGAGAGGCCCCTAGCCACTTCCCTAACAAAGTCTTGAAAAGACAAGTCTTCTGGAGGAGACATTCTTCGTTTAGGTGAAGACTCCTGAGGAAGAAGTATCGATGCTTCTACAGAACCCTCAGACTCAGAGTCCTCAGAGGAACTGGAGAGAGACGGTTGGGAAAGGCAGGAAGGCAGCACGCAGGTGCTGTGGGATGCTCCCAAAAAGCTTTCCTATTGGACGCTGGGGAGCGTTCCCGCGCAGGCTCCGTCGGTACCGACGATACCCATATATGAAGACTCATTCCTGCTTGTTCCTGGAGATCAGGTGTTCTCTAGGGACAGCAGGAATCAGTCCTCACACATGGGCGACGTCGGCACCAACGGAGCCCGCGCAGAGCATTTCCCCAGCTTTCAAAGAAAGCCTTTGGGAATGCCACCACGCATGTGTGGTCCCTTTCCCGCCCATACGTGCCATCTTACTCAGTCAGGTGCTATAGATAGCCCCTTCAAGAAGATGACAAAAATATACAGCAACTCCAAGGGGAGGAGGGAAGGTTGTGAGGACTGATTCCTGCTGTCCCAGGCTTTCTCCAGGAACAAGCAGGAAGTCAGTCCCCCACATATGAGACTCTCTAGCTACAGGCTACCGAAAGCACAGCATCACTGTGAGCAGTTGCCAGTGAAAGCCGAAGGCAGCCCGAGGACCCTGGGTCCATGGATGGCCATGCTCCCGGTAGCGAAAACAAGAAGGGTCAGAGGGCAGGAGTTGCTTAAACCCCAAATAAATTACAGAGTACATCCTGGCTGAAGGCAGCATCCTGACAGAACTCCTTCTCCAGGCAGTAGTGCACCATGCAGGTGTGAGTGGAAGACCAGGTGGCAGCCCAGCAGATGTTTGCCAGTAGTACCATGCGCAGACTAGCGACAGACGTCGCCATCACTCGGACATTGTGAGCTGTGACTCGGCATTCGAGGGGAAACCCGGCCTGGGCCTGGGCCTGGGCAAAGGCAATGCAGTCCGCCACCCAGATGGACAAGGTAAGCTTGGTGACCCCCAGCCCCAAACGGCAGGGGTTGAAGGAAACAAAGAGCTGCCCGGATCTGCGGTGGTCCCAAGTTCGCTGCAGGTAGAAAAAGAGCCCTCTTACAAACCAGGGTGTGGAGAATCGTTGACGCCCGGTCGGCATGGGGCTTTGGGAACAAAGTGGGCAGCTCTATCTCTTAGAGATGAAAATCCAAGACAACCTTCGGAAGGAACTTGAGGCGAGTCCGCAGGACCACCTGGTTCCTACAGAACCTCGTGTATGGTGCCTCAGCCATCAGCGCCTAGAGTTCACTGACTCTCTGGCCGGAGGTGAGAGCTATCAAGAAGGCCACCTTCCACAAAAGGTGCCCGATGCGGGCAGGTAGCCATGGCTTCGAAGGGCAGCTTGGTCAGCTGTGTGAGGACCACATTGAGGTCCCATTCCACCGGAGGACAACGGGTAAAGGGCTTGGAAAGCAGCAGACCTTGCATGAAATGAGAGACATGGGGTGGTGGTTCACTGAGATGGCACTCAGGTGAACCCTGACCCAGTTAGACTTCATCCCAGACTGCGAGAGGTGGAGCAGATACTGCAAGACCAAACTGATAGAGCATGAAAATAGGTCCGCTCCGAGCACCACACCAAGAACAGACACCACTTGAAGGCGTAAGCTCATATGGTCAAGTCTTTTTGTGAGACCAAATGATAGGAGGCTAGAGCAACCCGCTCAGCTGCCAAGCAGTGAGGGACAGGGACCTCAGATTGAGGTGAAGAAGCAGACTCTCCTCCTGTGTCAGCAGCTCCGGTGACAACCAGAGCGGGTCCAGGGGCTCCGTTGAGAGACAAAGCAGCAGGGGAAACAAAGGCTGCCTGGGCCACCTCGGGGCTATGAGAATCATCGAGGCCCTGTCTCGCTGGACCTTGAGAAGGGTCCGGGCAATGAGGGGTGTGGAGGGAAGGCATATAGCAACCCTGTGTCCCATGAGATGAGGAAGGCCACGGGGGCAACCCTGCCCGGGTGTGGGAGGAAGCTGCGAGTTCACTGGGCTGGTAAAGAGGTCCAAGTCCGGAGTCTCCCAATGCTGGAAGAGGTGCTGCACTGTTCGGGGACACAGGTGCCACTCGTGCAGCCGGAAGACCCTGCTGAGCCGGTCTGCCAATGCATTGTCCTGACCCGGGAGGTAAGCATCCTGGACAGTCATGCCCTGGCTCACCACAAAGTAGCACAGGGCTGTCGCCTCCAAACAGAGGCTGTTGGAGCCAGTGCCCTGTTTGTTCACATAAAACATCGTGACCTGGTTGTCCATCTAGACCAGCACCACTTGGTGTTGCAAGCGGTCCCTGAAAGCCCTGAGAGCAAGGCGAACTGCCCGGAGTTCCAGCAGGTTGATCTGCTGCGGGGACTCCTCGAGGGACCAGGACCTCGCCGTGGGCTCCCCAATCCGCCAGGGAGGCATCCATGGTCAAGATCACCCGATACGCCAGAGCTTGGAAAGCATACTGAGAAGCAGGTTCCGAAACTCCTGCCACCATGCCAGAGACTCCACTGCGCTGGGAAAGACCGAGATGGGGTCTCTGAGGCGGCCGGTCGACAGCGCCCATTGCGCTCGGAGGCACCACTGCGTCGCCCGCATGTTGAGACGGGTGTTGGGAACAACATGGACTATGGAAGCCATTGGCTGAGAAGGCGAAGCATTGTCACTAACTACGCTTTCCCCAGGAACAAGCAGGAAGTCAGTTCTCACATATGGGACTCCCTAGCTACAGGTTACCAGAAAAAAAAAAAAAAACCACAGCCAGCTGTGAGCAGCCGCAAGCAAATCTGAGGGCAGACTCTGAGGATCCCAGGGTCCAGGGAGAACCATGGCTCCGGTAACCTGAACAAGAAGAGTCAGAGGGCAGGAGTTGCTTAAACCTCGAACAGATTACAGAAGTACAGCCTGGCTGAAGGGACTGTCCCATCGGGACTCCCTCTCCAGGCAGTAGTGAGCTGCAACGGTGTGGACTGAGGACCAGGTGGGCAGCCAGGCAAATGTCTGCCATAGGGACAGAGTGTAGGCTCGCAACTGAGGTTGCCATAGTCCTAACGTTGTGTACTGTGATTCGGCGCTCCAACGATAGCTCAGCCTGATCGTGGGCAAAGGCGATGCAGTCTGCCACCCAGGTGGACAGGGTCTGCTTGGTGACAACCTACTCCAGTAGACGGGGGTCATATGAAACAAAGCGCTGTGAGGCTTTGCGGTGGACCCGAGTACGCTGCAGGTAGGAGGACAGGGCACATTTGCAGTCCAGAGTATGGAGGACAGCCGCTGCCTTGTCAGCATGGGCCATGGAAAGAAGGTGGGGGAGCACCACCTCCTGGTTGAGATGGAAGGCAGATACCACCTTCGGAAAGAATTCTGGATGGCTGCGAAGCACGATCCTGTTCTTGTAGAATCTAGTGTAGGGTGTCCCGTCAACTAGCAGAATCACTAAACATTCCAAGATAGGTAACACAAATGGCAGGTAGCCAAAGATTCGAAAGGCAGCTTGGTAAGCTATGCTAGAATCACGTTGAGATCCCATTCCCCCAGAGGTGGCTGGATGGAGGGCTTAGAGAGCATCAAGCCCCGCATGAATTGGGTAATGAGGGGCTGCACAGAAAGAGGCTTGCCCTCTATGGAGTGATGTGCACAGAGAGCGTGCTTAGGTCTATCCTGACGGAATTGTACTGGAGTCCAGTCTGCGAGAGATGGCAGGAGACCGGGTCAACTTGTTGCTCTGCACACCATACTGAGAATCTGCGCCACTTGAAGGCATAGGCTCGTCTCATGGAGTGCTTACAGGAGGTCAGGACGACTTCTTCCACCTCCCTGGGAAGGTTGAAGGGTGCTAAGGCGACCCGTTCAGTCATGCTGTTAGTGACAGGGGTCCCAGATTGGGGTGGAGATGCAAGCCCTCTTCCTGGATGCTCAGCTGCCCCGCTTCTGCTGTCCCCAACTGCACCCATCCCAGATAGCGGTGGACACCTTCCTCATCTCATGGTCGGAGGGCCTTCTGTATGCCTTCCCCCTCCCATGCCAGTAATCGCGCAGACCCTCTTAAAGGTCCAGCAAGACAAGGCTTCCATGATCCTGGTGGCCCCGTGATGGGCCAGACAGCCTTTGTTTCTCCTGTTACTCCCCCTCTCAAAGGAGTTCCCAGTCCCCAGAGGGCAAAGGCAATGCGGTCCAGGACCCCAGAGGGACCGGGAGCTCTGTCGAGAGGCAGAGTAACAGTGGAAATCAAGGCTGTCTGGACCATCGTGGGGCCACCAGGATCATGGGCTTTGAAGAGGGTCTGCATGACTTGTGGTATGGGAGGGAAGGCATACAGAAAGCCCTCCATCCATGAGATGAGGAAGGCATCCGCCGCTATCTGGGACAGGTGCGGTTGGGGACAGCAGAAGCGGGGTAGCTGAGCATTGGCTGGGCTGTCAAAGAGGTCCAAACTTGGGGTTTCCCATTGTCAAACTAGCCACTGCACCACTCTGGGGTCTAAACACCACTTGTGCGTCTGGAGGACCCTGCTCAGCCTGTCCGCCAGGGCATTGTCATGACCCGGAAGATATACTGCCCTGAGGAGCATTCCCTAACTGATCGCATGCGAGCAGAGGGCTACTGCCTCTTGGCAGAGGTGGTAAGACCCTGTGCTCCCTTGTTTGATCAGGTAGAACATCGCAAACTGGTTGTCTGTCTAGACCAGCAAAGACTGGTGCTGCAGGCGGTGCTGGAAGGCCCTGGTCACCAGAAAAATGGCTCTGAGCTACAGCAGGTTGATCTGCTGCTGGCTCTCCTCAAAAGACCAGTTGCCCTGCGTGCACAGTTCCTCGCAGTGGGCACTCCAGACCAATAGGGAGGCATCCATAGTGAGGATCCTCTGGGGGTTTGGGTATTGAAAGAGCATGCCCTTTTGCAGGTGCTGTGGGTCCTGCCACCAACTGAGTGATTCTGTTAGTTGATGGGACACCAAGACCCCGTCTCAAAGCCTGCCCATGGCCCGGGTCCACTGTGAGCAGAGGCACCACTGAGCTGCCCGCATGTCGAAGCAGGCGTTGGACCACATGGAGTGTGGAAGCCATTTGACCTAGCAGGCGGAGCATGGACCGTGCCAACACAGCATGAAGGTGCTGCACCTCGGTCACCAGGTCCCTGAGGCAATCCGCCCTATCCAGGGGAAGGAAGGCCCTGGCTTGGAGGGTGTCCAGGCGAGCCCCTATGAGAACCAAGTCTTGTGTTGGGAGTGAGGGGGGGGATTTGGGGTGGCTTATCACGAACCACAGATGTTGTAGGACCTTGATGGTGCAGGCTATGGCCTGTTGCACCTCTGAAGCCGTCTCCCCTTTTACTAGCCGGTCATCCAAGTATGGAGATGGATGTAGGTGGGCAAAACTGCCAGACAGTTGCTGAAGACTCTTGATGTGGAGGCCAGGCCAAAGGGTAGTACCCTGTACTGGTAGTGGTCACCCCCGATCATGAACCTTAGGTACTGCCTGTGGTTAGGGTGGATCAGGATGTGGGTATAAGCATCCTTTAGGTCCAAGGAGCATAGCCAATCTCCCTGCTGGAGGCAGGGCAGCAATATTACAAGTGAGAGCATTTTGAACTTCTCCTGCACCAGGAATTTGTTCAGGTTTCTCAAGTCCAGGATGGGCCTTAGGCCTCCTGATTGTTTTTGGACCAAAACGTACCAGGAGTAGAACTCCTTTCCTTTTAGGTGGTGTGATACGGGCTCCACAGCCCTGTCCATGAGAAGACATGCAAGTTCCTGCAGTAGCAGGGCCTGGTGCAGGGGAATCTGAGGGGGCTCTCCTGGAAAGAAAGGGGAGGCATCTGGTCCACATGAAGGAGGTAACCTTCCTTGACCATCTGAAGTGCCCAGGCGTCAAAGGTGATGGCAGCCCTCCGGTGGGCAAAACGAATCAGACACCCTCCCGTTGGTAGCTGGTCTCCCATAGATGGAGAGGCTATGCTCTGGGAGTCAAAACCCGGACCCAGTCTGGGCTGGAGCTGGTGTCTGGGGCCCTTAAACTGACGTGGGCCCTGGCCTGCTCCCTTGCCCTGATGACCCTGCTGAGGGGTCTGGGAGGCCTGGTATGGGGGAAAGCCTTGGTAAGGTTGGCCTTTCCAATGGAAGGGAGACCTTTTCCCCCCATTGTTTCTTCTTGGGAAGAATGGAGGTCTTCCTCGAGAGTCGAGTACTGGTGACATACTTTGTCTCGATCTCTGGCACCTTTGCCCTCCATCGGCTTGCCAAAAAGGTTTTTACCGAGGCAAGACACATCAAGGAATTTTTCCTGGACCCATTGCTCGAGGTCAGATGCCTGGAGCCAGGTCTGGCATCTAGCACTGATGCCTGTGGCGGCCACCCTCGCATTAGACTCAAAGTTGTCGTAGGCCACTCGAGAAAAATATTTTGATTATGCCCCGACAGACTTCATGAGGGTCTGGAAGCATTGAAGGTGGTCCCTGCTGAGACCCGCTGAGAAACCCCCAAGTTCCTTGGTTAGGTCTCAGAGGTACATGCCGAGGTACAGCCGATATGCTTGTATGCAGCACGTAAGCATCGAGCCCTGATAACATTTAAGCCCAAGGGAGCGGGACACCCTGCCTGGGGGCACCGAAGAGTGAGTCTTTGGGCTTTTCTGTCAACTCACGGCCGACTCAACAATATGGAGGTGTGAGGGAGTTGCACCTTCCTGAAGCAGAGTCCTCAATGGACCCAGTAGATAGTGTTCAGGCATCAGCTAACAATCGGCACAGATGCTGGTGTTTCCCATATTCGGAAGAGGAGGCGCCCGAGGATGGAGGGGACGGGGGCCATGAGGACCTCCTTGGGTGGGGGCCATGTATTGGAGGATTTCGAGTTTCCTCCATGCGAGGGTCCTCCTCAGACTCCATGGTGAGGGACAGTGCCTTCACCATGTCCTGGACAAACTTGAGATAAAAGGTGTCCTCCGGCGGAGACTGGCAGCACGACGCTGGTGGAGACTGATCCGAGGGGAGGTCACAGTTTGCTCGTGCCTCTGGGGAAGCCTAGTATTTGGACTCCCAGTCCCAGTAGTCCACAGAGGACTCAAGGCCCGATGGCTCTAAGGGCGTCGTTGGATCTGGCCTTCGATGAACCATGGCTGAAGCTTGGCCAGAGCCAGAGGCGCTTGCCGGGGAGGATCTTGCTCTCAAGCACCAGAAGAGAGATCGATACCCTCTCCGAAAATCAGCTCGAGGCATGGGGCTCTTGAGGATCTCTTTAGCAGCGAAGGGAGTCCTCTGCATCAAGGTCCCTGCGGTCTCAGCACGTGCGCCGGTGGGGCCGGGCATCGACGCTTGCTGCAATGCAAGGAATGCAGAAACACTGCATTCCAATGCCATCATCCTGACTTCCCACTCAGGGGATGCAGCCTTCGACACCAATGCCAGGGTGACCGGGTCGGGTGTCAGGGAGGGGAGAGAGTCCTCGATGAGACAGACTTCGGGGGTCCAAGATCCATCACCGGAAGCCTCATCTGTCCTGGGTATCTTGACGGGCTGCTCCCGCTCCGACTCCTCAGATACCCTCCAGGAGCTGTAGGACCGCACATGGGACTTGCCATGCGTGGCCACTTCCCAGGAAGAGGCCCTCAAGGATTTCTTCTTTTTCTTATGCTTTCGCTCCTGAGAACCCGTATGGAGTGTCCGCATGTCCGTTCGGGCACTACAGGGGCTTTACATGACTGAGGATCCGTGCAGGGCCTTAGAGTGCTACTGGGGTTACCGGGGTTGAGTCTGACCTGTGGAAGATGGCATCCTGCTTCTGCCAGCGACTCTGGATGGCCTTAGCGGACATCTTTTTGCACAGGGAGCATGCCTCTGGGTCATTCTCGGCACCTAGACACCTCAGGCAACAGTTATGTGTGTTGGTAAGGGACATGTTCTAAGAGCCCCAATCACTCTTCTTAAACCCGGTGGCCATTGGGGCAAAAAGGGCCCCACCCAGCGAGGTCCGAGAGCTTTGATGCTGTCAGTGGTTAGAAAAGGCATGAAACTGCGCTGGATGAAAAAAAACTAACTAAATAGGTTATGCGATGGGGCTCAGAGGCGGAAAAGAGACAGATGCTAACCAGATGATACACACAAGTGTAAGAGGAAATCAAACGTTTTTCTGGGCAAGAGAGACGAACGTCCACAGGGCTCCGTGGAAAAAGGGAGGCCGAGTAAGATGGCATCCTTGGGCAGGAAGATGACCACACATGCATAGTGGCATCTTCTAAAGGCTTTCTTTGAAAGCTGGAGAGATACTTCCGTGAGGGCTTAAAGGCTTAAGAACAAAAAATATGCCATACTGGGTCAGACCAAGGTCCATCAAGCCCAGTATCCTGTTCCCAACAGTGGCCAATCTAGGTCATACGTACCTACCAGTATCCCCAAGAGACAGGTTCCACAATGCTTGTATTGGGTCAAGCATTGATATCCTGGGTCCCTTTTTAATAATGGTTTATGGACCTTTCCACCAGGAACTTGTCCAAACCTTTTTTAAACCCAGCAACACTAACAGCTCTTACTACATCCTCCGGTAACAAATTCCAGAGTTTGATTACACGTTGAGTGAAAAAATATTTTCTCTTATTTGTCTTAAATAGTTTACCCTGTAGCTTCATTACATGTCCCCTAGTCTTTCTATATTCTGATAGCGTAAACAAATCGATCTACGTTTACCCGTTCCACTCCATTCATTAATTTATAGACCTCTATCATATCTCCCCTCAGCGGTCTCTTTTCCAGGTTGAAGAGCCCTAAACTTTGTAGCCTCTCTTCATAGGACTAGCCTTCCATCCCCCTTACCATTTTGGTGGCTCGTCTCTGTACCTTTTCTAATAACGCTATATCCTTTTTAAGATACGGTGAACAGAATTGCACACAATATTCAAGGTGCGGTCTCACCATGGAACGATACAGAGGCATTATATCTTTTGTTTTATTTTCCATTCCTTTCTTTATGATACCTAGCATTCTATTTGCTTTCTTGGCCGCCGCTGAACACTGGGCGGAGGGTTTTAACATGTTATCCACGAGGACTCCTAAATCTTTTTCCTGGGTGGTGGTTCCCAATGTGGAACCTTGCATTGTGTAACCATAGTGTGGGTTGTTCTTTCCTAGGTGCATAATTTTGCACTTGTCCACATTAAATTTCATCTGCCATTTGGATGCCCAGGTCTTCCAATTTATCCAGATCCTCCTGCAGTTTTCCACAGTCCTCTTGGGTTTTAACAACTTTAAACAGTTTTGTCTCATCTGCAAATTTGTTAACCTCACTAGTTATTCCCTTTTCCAGGTCATTTATGAATATGTCAAAAAGTAGCGGACCAAGTACAGATCATTGGGGTACTCCACTAGTCACCTTTCTCCATTGGGAAAATTGGCCATTTAGCCCTACCCTCTGCTTTCTATCTTTTAACCAGTTCCCGATCCACAATAGTACACTGCCTCCTATCCCATGACTTTTTAGTTTTGCGAAAAGTCTCTGATGAGGGACCTTGTCAAAGGCTTTCTGAAAGTCCAGATACACTATATCAACCGGCTCACCTTTGTCTACCTGTTTATTCACACCTTCAAAAAAACATCAGATTAGTAAGACAAGATCTTCCTTGTCTAAAGCCATGTTGGCTGTCTTCCACTAGGCCATGACTATCTACATGCTGTGTAATTTTGTCCTTTATGATGGTTTCTACCATTTTCCCCAGTACTGACGTCAGGCTCACCGGTCTGTAATTTTCCGGATCACCCCTGGAACTCTTTTTAAAAATTGGCGTTACATTGGCGATCCTCCAATCTTCAGATATTACAGATGATTTTAATGAAAGTTCACAGATTACTAATAGCAGGTCTGCAATCTCATATTTCAGTTCTTTCAACACTCTTGGATGTATACCATCCGGTCCATGTGATTTGCTACTATTCAGTTTAACAAATAGTTGTAATACATCTTCTCCGTTTATCGATATTTCTCTCAATTCCTCTACAGTATCACCTTTAAATACCACTTCAGTCTTGGGTAACAATTCCTACATCTTCCTCAGTAAAGACCGAAGCAAAGAATTCATTCAGTCTCTCCGCTATAGCCTTGTCTCCTCTTACTGCCCCTTTTACCCCTCTATCATCTAATGGTCCAATTGACTCACAGGCCTTTTGCTACGAATGTACTTGAAAAAGTCTTTATTTCGTGTTTTTGCTTCCGTAGCAAGTTCCTTCTCAAATTCTCGCTTTGCCTGCCTTATCAATGCTTTGCATTTAACTTGCCAGTGCTTGTGCTGTTTCCAGTTTTCGTTTGGCTCTTTTTTCCCCATTTCCTGAAAGATGCTTTTTTGGCAGCAACAGCCTCTCTTTCCTCATCTTTAAACCATGCTGGCAGTTTTTTGGACTTTCTTCCACTTTTCTTAATGCGTGGAATACAGCTGGTCTGGGCTTCCAGGATAGTACTTTTAAACACTAAAAGCTTGATGTAAGTCTTTAACCTTTGCAACCGCTCCTTTTAGTTTTTTCTTAACTATATTCCTCATTTTATCATAGTCTCCCTTTCGAAAGTTAAAAGGTAGTACTGTGGATTTCTTTACTATCCCTCCTCCACTAATTAAATCAAACACGATCATGCTATGATCACTATTGCCAAGTGGTCCCAACACCCTTATTTCTTGCACCAGATCTGGTGTTCCACTAAGGACTAGGTCCAGTATGGCTTCCCCTCTGGTCGGTTGCTTCATGAACCAGCTGCTCCAAGAAGCAGTCATTTATTTCATCTAGGAACTTTATCTCCCTAGCATGTCCTGCCGTGACACTGACCCAGTCGATACCGAGGTAATTGAAATCACCCATTATTATTTCTCTGCTGTGACTTTTCTTAGCTTCCTTGATTTCTTTGAGCATTTCATCATCCATTTGTTCATTCTGGCCAGGCGGTCGATACTACACCCCCACTGCCATCACCTTCCCCTTCATACATGAAATTTCAATCCACAGAGATTCTACAGCAAATTTTGTTTCCTGCAAAACTTTAATCCTTTCTGACTCAATGCCCTCTCTAACAGAGCGCAACCCCTCCACCAATTTGATCACTTCTATCATTACGATATAGTTTGTATCCAGGTATCACAGTGTCCCACTGGTTATCCTCCTTCCACCATGTCTCATATGTAACCTCTCATTTAGTGCTATATATTCTAACTCTCCCATCTTATTGTTTAGACTTCTAGCATTTGCATACAAGCATTTTAGAGACTGTATTTAATTAATATTAATCTGGCTATTGGTAGGCATGGGTAATTTGGAATCTTTACGCTCTGTCTGCACCATGTTCAAGGGCATTTGGGCTACTTTACTCTTTTTTGGAACCTCACTGCTTTTGGTAGTATCCTTCAAGGATACCTTCTTCCGAACCATGCGCTCATAGGCGACTGTCAGCTTTCCCCTATTATCTAGTTTAAAAGCTTCTCTATCTCCTTTTTAAAGGTTAATGCCAGCAGTCTGGTTCCATCCTGGTTAAGGTGAAGCCCATCCCTTTGGAAGAGCCCCTCCTTTCCCCAGAATGTTCCCCAGTTCCTAACAAATCCAAAACCTTCATCCTTGCACCACCGTCTCATCCACGCATTGAGACTCCGGAGCTCTGCCTGCCTTTTGGGTCCTGCACGTGGAACACTACCCTGGAAGTTCTGGATTTCAACTTCCTACCTAAAAGCTTAAATTAAGCCTTCAGAACCTCCCTACCACATTTCCCTATGTCATTGGTACTGACATGTACCAAGACAGCAGACTCCTCCCCAGCACTATCTAAGATCTTATCTAGGCGGTGCGTGAGGTCCGCTACCTTCGCACCAGGCAGGCATATTACCAGGCGATCCTCACGTCCACCAGCCACCCAGCTATCTACATGCCTAATGATTGAATCACCAACTATAACAGCTGTCCTAACCCTTCCCTCATGGGCACATGGCCCTGGAGAAACGTCCTCAGTGTGAGAGGGTTTTACATCACCTGGAGGACAGGTCCTAGTTACAGGATCACGTCCTGCCACACCAGGGTGATGCTCTCCTGTCACGTAACCTCTCTCCTCCATGGCAACAGGGATGCTGCCAGACTGGAGGTGGGACTTCAGGACTATATCCCTGTAGGTCTCGTCCATGTAGTTCTCTGTCTCTCTTATGTCTTCCAGGTCTGCTACTCTAGCCTCTAGAGAATGGACTTGTTCCCTGAGAGCAAAGAGCCCCTTACACCTAGTGCACAAGTAAGACCTCTCACCAGCTGGGAGAAAATCATACATGTGACACTCAATGCAAAAGACTGGAAAGCCCCCATCTCACTGCTGGACTGTTGTCTGCATCTTAGTTTAAAGCTTGTGTTTAGGTCTTTAAATTCTGTACTTACTAAGGGTTGGTGTAGATGATTATACTAATAAAAGTGTATTGAATACCTCTAACATACCTTGTTCACCTGAAGTTTAATTAATCTCAGGTCCTCAATGTATGACTGATTTGGATAAAGAGCTGCACCTGAGAGCAGCCTCTTTCCTCTAAGACGTGTAAGTACCTATACAGCTACAATTATCCCAGGGGCGGGTGGGTGTTGGGGAGAGGAGGGAGGGAAATAAGACCTATTAAAAAGAGGGCTGTTACAAGGTACCCTGTCCTGTACCCTCAGCAGGGAGGGAGAGGGTTAGTCCCTCAGGTAGGCTAGAGCAGGAAAAATGTTTTAAAACGCAGCACGTTCTGGGGACAGAGCAGGGAGAGCTATTTAATTTAAAGTAACAGTTAACCTGGCTACCACACAAAGGCCAGTTAGTTGAGAGAGACAAGGTAAGTTATACAGCGAGAAAGCTGAAGTGCAAAACTAAAGGGAACAGGGAGGTGAAGTAGCACACCAATAAAGACAACAATAAATCATCAACACCAACCATATGTGAGGACTGACTTCCTGCTTGTTCCTGGAGAACTAAAGACTTCCAAACTATCCAGAAGACAGTAAAGGCTTGTCCCCCTCAGAACAGGGTGCAGATGTCCTGAACAGGAGCCTGTCCCCCTAGTTGTGGAAAACTACACTGTTGCTTTTGGTCAAGAGCTCAACCCAAAAGATGTGCGGGCAACTTCAGGAGAGCACTTCCTATGCGTCCTGGAGACCTCCACCAGCAAGAATACCATCTGGCAGAACACTCTTAGTGAAAAGCTAGGAACAGAAAAAAGGCAATCTGCTGGAGACAGAAAAATACTGATGGCGAGTTGGTGATCCCTAGGGGGAATCACTATATTTAATTATTTTTTCTATACCGCTTAGTCAATAAATCAAAAGTGGTTTACATAAAACCATATATTTGAAACTTTGTTACATAGAACTAGGAACTCTATATAACTTCAGATACAATGTATAAATAAACTTCAGTGAACAATTCTGGAAGATGCATCGCTTCCTATTATGAACTTATATACAGAAGGGGGCAGAACACTGTGACAAAGGGAGGGGTGGGAAATATTTAGTCTTTGAAGTAGTCCCTGAAAGCGTAGTTACTCACCTGTAACAGGTGCTCTCCGGAAACAGCAGGAATCAGTCCTCACATATGGGTGATGTTGCCGCTGTCGATGGAGCCCACGCAGAGCATATTCCCAGCTTTCAAAAGTAAGCCTTTGGGAATGCTACCATGCATGCGTGGTCCCCTTCCCGCCCAAGGGTGCCATCTTGCTCAGTGACAGCTAAGATGTCAGTAAAAAAATTAAGCAAGGTAGGGAAGGCAATCCCTAGGAGAGGAGGGAGGGTTGTGAGGACCAATTCCTGCTGTGCCTGAAGAACACCTGTTGCAGGTGAGTAAATACGCTTTCTCCAGGAAGCAGCAGGAAGTCAGTCGTCACATATGGGACTCCCTAGCTCCAGGCTGCTGAAGACCGAATCACGACAGCACTAATGGTTGCCAATCAGGTAGCTGTGAGTTGCAGGTGGTGAGTCTCCGCTGAGAGACTCTAAGACCCTAGCATCCAGCGGCACTATCACTCCGGTAGCCTGAACACAGAAGGGTCAGTAAGCTGCAAACGTGTGAATTGAAGACCCTGTGGCGGTTCTTCAGAGCTCCATCACCGGTACCAAGCGGAGATGGTCACGGGAACCCCCAGTCAGAAAAGCTGAGGTGCTTTACGGTGGCCCCGAGTCCTCTGTAAATAGAACAGCACCTGTTTGCCGTCCAGTGTATGGAGTATGAGCTCCTCCTTGCCGGCGTGAGACCGCAAAAAGAAAGTGGGAATTACAACCTCTTGGTTGAGATGGAACGGAATATCACTTTCGGGAGGAACTTGGGATGAGTGTGGAGCACCACCCTACTCTTGAAGGACCTGTTGTATGGGGGGTCTGCCACCAGGGCTTGGCGTTCACTCACCCTGCGAGCTGAGGTTAAGGCCACTAAAGAGGCCACCTTCCAGGACAGGTACCACAAGTGGCATATGGCCAGGGGCTCAAATGGTGGTTTGGTAAGCTGGGAGAATACCATGTTGAGGTCCCACTCGACCACCAGGGGGTGAAGAGGGGGTTTCAACAGCAAAGGCCCCTTAGAAACCATGAGACTAGGGGCTAGTTTGAGAGGAGTTTGCACTCGATCGGATGGTGGTGAGCGGCTATAGCGCTGAAGTGTACCCTGACTGAGTTATATTTCAGCCCGGCATGGAACAGGTGCACCAGGTACTGGAGTACCAGCTTTTCGGGGCAGGAGAAGGGATTCTCCTTCCTGTCCGCACACCAGAGGGCAAACCTGCACCACTTAAAGGCATAGGCATTTTTGGTAGAGGACTTTCTGGAGGCCAACAGAATCTCTTCAACCTCTGCTGGCAGGTTGAGACGGGCCAGAGCTACCCTCTCAGCAGTAAGGCCGTTAGCATCAGCGACCCCACATTGGGGTGCAAGAGAGAGCCCTCCTCTGGGACTCGACCCAGGGGGACTGAAAGTGCCGCGGACAGCGAGAGCAGCAGAGGGGACCAGGGTTGCCTGGACCACCTGGGGCAATCAGCATCTCCGATGCCATCTCGCTCTGGATTTTGAACAGAGCCCTGGCAGTCAGAGGAGTTGGTGGAAACGCATAGAGGAGTCCCTCTGACCATGAGATCAGGAAGGCGTCTACCGCTATACTATCCGGGTACGGCTGACGGGAGCAGAAGCGAGCCAGCTGCGTGTTGGCTAGAAAGGCAAACATGTCTATCTTGGGCCAGTTCCAGAGGCGGAAGAGCCCCTCCGCCACTGTGGGGTCGAGACGCCACTCGCGTGGATGCAGGACTCTGTTGACTCTGTCTGCCAGGCAGTTGTCCTGGCCCGGGAGGTAGATTGCCCGAAGGAGCATACCATTGCATATTGCGAAGGAGAGGAGAGCTACTGCCTCCTGGCAGAGGGAGAATGAACCCAAGCACCCTTACTTGTTTATATAGAACATCGCAACCTGGTTGTCCATCTGGATCACAAGTCTGTCTCGCAAGTGGTTAAGGCTAGGAATACTGCCCGGATCTCCAGGAAGTTGATCTGTAGCAGGGACTCCTCCTGGGACCAGCAGCCCTGCGTGTGGTGAGCTCTGCAGTGAGCCCCCCACCCCAGATGAAGGCATCCATGGTCAGGGTCCTCTGCAGTGAGGGCGCCCAGAAGGGCATTCAAGCCTGGAGGTGGCACAGGTCCTGCCACCAGTAGAGGGACCTCGCTATCTGGCGAGTGATTCTGACCCTGTCCCGGAGCCTGCTCGTGGCCTGGGTCCACTGAGAACACAGGCACCACTGGGCTGTCTGCATGTGTAAGCAGGCTAGGGGTATGACAAGGACTGCAGAGGCCATGTGCCCCAGCAGCGGAGGAGGCGGCAGACCGGCACAGTCTTGCAGCGTTGGACCTCCTCTGCCAGCTGCCCTGTCCTGAGGGGAGGCAGGCAGGCCCTGGCCCTGGCCCACACCATATCCAGCTGAGCACCTATGAATTCCAAGTTTTGGGCTGGAGACAGATGTGATTTGGAGAAATTGATGACAAACCCCCCAGGCGCTGCAGGAGGAGAATGGTACGCTCTGCAGCCTGGCTGGTCTCTGTGGCTGTACCGCCTCTGATGAGCCAGTCATCCAAGTAAGGAAAAACGAACATCCCTTGTAAGCGCAGATGGGCGGCTACTGCTGCTAGGCACTTTGTGAAGACTCTTGGTGAGCAGGGCAGACCAAAGGGAAGTACCCTGTATTAGTAGTGGCCCCCTCCAACCACGAATCTGAGGAATTGCCTGTGAAAGGGGTGGATCAGGATGTGAGTGTACACATTCTTTAGGTCTAAGGAGCAAAGCCAGTCTCCCTGGTGGAAGAAGGGCAGCAGTGTTCCAAGGGAGAGCATCTTGAACTTCTACCTCACCGGAAACTTGTTCAGGTTTCGAAGGTCCAGAATGGGCCTGAGGCCCGCAGTTCTTTTGGGAACAAGGAAATATCTGGAGTAGAAGCCCTTTCCCCAAAGGTGTTGGGGTACAGGCTCTACTGTCCTGTCCCTGAGTAGCCCTACTAGCTCTGAGAGCAAACGGGTCTGGTAAAGGAGAGATCATACTAGCTCTCCTGGAAAATACCCCGGTTCCTTTACCACCTGGAGCACTCTCACTGGTCGGAAGTGATCTTGGCCCACTTGTGGGCGAAGAGTGCCAGGCAGCCCCCTGTTTGCTGGTGAGGGTCTCCTGGTGGAAGGGAGGCTATGCCCTGGGAGTCAAAAGCTCCCTCCAGGCTGAGCCGGGGCCTGGGCAGCGACTTTAGGGCCTGCGGCTTCCTGGGCCCGTGTCCCTGGCCTTTAGACTGGGGGTCCATGCAGCTGCTGACCTGAGAAGACTTGACATTGGTGACTCTGGTGAAAAGGCCCCTTTTTCCCCCCTCGAGGAAATTGGTCATTTCCCTGTTAACTTTAACTTTATTTCAAATTTGATAAACCGCTTACGTTAAAAGAAACATTTAAGCGGTGTACAAACAATATAAAAAAGCGGCACTGCAAACTACGGAAAAGAACGCCAAAGTAAATAGAAAAGAAAGAAAAGCATAACAATACAAAAGACAATAAGTAATAATAAATAAGGCACAAACTATGTACAATATCAAAACATAAAATATTTAAAACAATAAAATCATACTATAAAAACCATAAAAACGGTTTACAAATTAACAATATACAAAATAAGAAACACTGATTTACAACAATAAAAGAGGCAAGACCACTCAAACACAAACAGACAGAGGGTAAAAGACAAGACTAATAGACTAAGACAAAACCAATAACCGGGGATAATGACAAGAGGAAAATCCAGAGGAAGGGGGGGAGTCAGGAAGGGAGATTGAACACTGTCTGGAACAGGTGGGTTTTGAGGGCAGATTTGAACTGTGAATATGAAGACTTTAAGCGGAGGGATGAGGGCAGGGCATTCCATAGACTGGGACCAAGAAAAAAGAAAGCAGCATGACGTGTTTTTTCCAAATGAGCCTGAGATGGGGACGGTAGAACCAGACGATTTGCATGAAGAGAGCGAAGCTGGCGGTAAGGTGTATGAAGCAGGATTAAGTCAGCTAAGTATAAAGGGTTATGGGTGTGAAGTGCACGATGAATGAGGATCAAGAATTTATAGTGGAACCTAACACAGAGGGGTAACCAGTGAAGCTGAATAAGAATAGGTGTAATATGATCCGAACGGCGGGAGAAGGTGATGAGACGAGCAGCAGTGTTTTGAATAAGTTGTAGGCGCTTAAGTTGATACTTGGGAAGATTAGCCAGAAAGATGTTACAGTAGTCAAGACGACTAATAACAAGGGAAAGTGCAAGAGTGACCAGGGATCCAAGGGGAAGAAATGACCGAACAGCACGAAGACGACGAAGAATGGCAAAAGAACGCCGAACCAAGGAAGAAATGTGATCATGAAAAGAGAGAGGAATCCAGAATCACCCCAAGATACCGAAAGGAAGAAACCAGAGGGACAGGGACAGAGTCAATCATAGGTGCGACAGATGGACATGACCCCGAAAGTGAAACCCACATAGCAATAGACTTAGACGGGTTTAGACGAAGAAAGTGCTGTGAAAGCCAAAGAGCCACGTGAGAAAGACAGGCATTAAAAGTAGAAAGATCCAGAAAGAGAGGAGAAGTATGAAAGAGTAAAATAATGTCATCCGCGTAAACATAGTAAGACACAGGATATTGTTGTAATACCAAAAGTAGAGGGGCAAGGAAAATGTTAAATAACAAAGGGGACAAAACAGAACCTTGAGGAACACCACAGGTGAGAGGAAAGGAACCAGAGGATTTATTATTCAGAGTAACAGAAAAAGAACGAGAAGTGAGAAAAGAACGAAACCAGAGAAGAACAGCACCACGCAAACCCACCTCAGCAAGATGAGAGAGAAGAAGAGTGTGGTCAATTAAATCAAAAGCCGCCGATAGGTCGAGAGAGACTAAGAGAGTAAGATCACCACGATCATGTGCAACATGGATTTCATTAAGAACAGCAAGAAGAACAGTCTCGGTGCTATGGCCCTGGCGAAAACCGGCCTGACGAGGATGTAATGTGTTTGTGGATTCGACATGAGCAGACAACTGAAGAAATGCAAAGCGTTCGAGAAGTTTAGCCAGAAAAGGAAGGTTAGAGACAGGGCGCCAATTTGCAAGAACAGAGGGATCCAGAGATGATTGCTTTAGAAGAGGGTGAACAACAGCAGACTTCCAGGAAGAAGGGAACAAACCAGAGGAAAAACTTGTGTTAATGATTGTAGTAATAATAGGGACTAATTGTAGGGAAGGAGCAGACAACCAACGGGAGGGAATCGGGTCAAGGGAACAAGTAGTCTTACGAGAGGCAGACAGTATTGAAAGGATTTCAGCAGAACAGATCAGATGAAATGAGGACCATGTATGGGAAAGAGCCTGATTGGGCATAGTAAGAGGAGACCGAGGTGCGAGGTCAATAGCAGCTGAGCTACGAGGGGAAAAAGGTGGTGAGGGTGGAGGTGGAGGGGAAGTAGGAAAAGAAGCACGAAGGTCTAGAACTTTCTGGGAAAAGTAGGTAGCCAGTGAATGAGGGTCAGGAGACCGAGAAATCGATGTAGATGAAGAGCCGGTAGATGAAAGTTTATGCAAAATCTGAAAAAGTCTGCGAGAGGAATTTGTTGCATCTTTAATTTCAGCCTCTTTCCAAACAGGTTCTCCCCAGTTCAGGGGACATCCAGCAGCTTTTCCTAGACCGATTGCTCGAGGTCCAAGGTCTGTAGCCAGGCCTGGCACCGAGCACCGATGCTCGCAGCTGCAGCTCGGGCTGCAGCCTCGAAACCATCGTAGGTGGCCCAGGACAAGAAATGGAACAGTCCATGATGGCGGCAACCATTGGTCCATTAGATCAGTGTTTCCCAACCCAGTCCTACGGGGCACACCGGCCAGTCAGGTTTTCGGGATATCGATTCTCACCACCACCAAAATATTGTCTATTAGACAACTTTTTGGTGGTGGTGAGAATCGAGGAGGAATGTGTCACATTCTATATACCCTTTCGATGTCTAGGACATCTGCACCTTGCCCACTCACAATCTTAAATGACAGAGGTGTAAGGCAGGGGTCTCCAAATCCAGCCCTGGAGGGCCACAAACCAGTCAGGTTGGCAGGATATCTCTAATGCATATATATCTCATGCATAGTCATTAGGGATATCCCGAAAACCTGACTGGCCGGTGTGCCCCGTAGGACTGGGTTGGGAAACACTGCATTAGATGATAGAGGAGTTAAAGGGGCACTAAAAGGCGACAAGGCGATAGCGGAGAGACCGAAAGAATTCTTTGCTTCGGTCTTTACTGAGGAAGATGTAGGGATGTTACCCATGACTGAAGTGGTATTTAAAGGTGTGGAAGAATTGAAGGAAATATCGATACATCGGGAAGATGATTACAACTATTAGATAAACTGAAGAGTAGCAAATCACCTGGGCCGGATGGTATACATCCAAGGGTGTTGAAAGAACTGAAATATGAGATTGCAGACCTGCTATTAGTAATCTGTGAACTATCATTAAAATCATCTCTAATACCTGAAGATTGGAGGATCGCCAATGTAACACCAATTTTTAAAAAAGGTTCCAGGGGTGATCCGGGAAACTACAGACCAGTGAACCTCACGTCAGTACCGGGAAAAATGGCAGAAACCTTCATAAAGAATAAAATTACTCAGCATGTAGATAGTCATGGCCTAATGGGAGACAGCCAACATGACTTTAGACAAGGAAGATCTTGTCTTACTAATCTGTTATGTTTTTTTGAAGGTGTGAATAAACAGGTGGACAAAGGTGTGTCGGTTGATATAGTGTATCTGGACTTTCAGAAAGCCTTTGACAAGGTCCCTCATCAGAGACTTTTGGCAAAACTAAACAGTCATGGGATAGGAGGCAGTGTACTACTGTGGATCAGGAACTGGTTAAAAGATAGAAAGCAGAGGGTTGGGCTAAATGGCCAATTTTCCCAATGGAGAAAGGTGAACAGTGGTGTACCCCAGGGATCTGTGCTGGGTCCGCTGCTTTTTGACATTCATAAATGACCTGGAAAGTGGAATAACGAGTGAGGTTATCAAATTTGCAGATGTCACAAAACTATTTAAAGTTGTTAAAACCCAAGAGGATTGTGGAAAATTGCAAGAGGATCTTGATAAATTGGAAGACTGGGCATCAAAATGGCAGATGAAATTTAATGTGGACAAGTGTAAAGTTATGCACCTAGGGAAGAACAACCCAAACTATGGTTACACAATGCAAGGTTCCACATTAGGAACCACCACCCAGGAAAAAGATTTAGGCGTCATTGTGGATAGCATGTTAAAACCCTCGGCCCAGTGTGCAGCGGCAGCCAAGAGAGCAAATAGAATGCTAGGTATCATAAGGAAAGGAATGGAAAATAAAACAAAAGATATTATAATGCCTCTATATCGTTCCATGGTGAGACCGCACCTTGAATATTGTGTGCAATTCTGGTCGCCGTATCTTAAAAAGGATATAGCGTTATTAGAAAAGGTTCAGAGAAGAGCCACCAAAATGGTAAAGGGGATGGAAGGATGCTCCTATGAAGAAAGGCTAAAAAGGTTAGGGCTCTTTAACCTGTAAAAGAGACGGCTGAGGGGAGATATGATAGAAGTCTATAAATTAATGAACGGAGTGGAACGGGTAAACGTAGATCAATCGTTTACGTTATCAGAATATAGAAAGACTAGGGGACATGCAATGAAGCTACAGGGTAAACTATTTAAGACTAATAAAAGAAAATATTTTTTCACTCAACGTGTAATCAAACTCTGGAATTTGTTACCGGAGGATGTAGTAAAGCGTAGTTACTCACCTGTAACAGGTGTTCTCCAGGAGCAGCAGGAATCAGTCCTCATATATGGGTGACGTCGGCGCCGACGGAGCCCTCGCGGAGCAATTTTCCCCAGCTTTCAAAGAAAGCCTTTGGGAATTGCAGCGCGCATGCGCGGTCTCCTTCCCGCCCAAGGGTGCCATCTTAGCCAGTCTGATGACATAGCTAAAAGACAGCATAAAAATTTGCAAAAAAAACTTAAGCAGATGATTGCAACTCCAAGGGGAGGAGGGAGGGTTGTGAGGACTGATTCCTGCTGCTCCTGGAGAACACCTGTTACAGGTGAGTAACTACGCTTTCTCCAGGACCAAGCAGGAAGTCAGTCCTCACATATGGGACTCCCAAGCTTAAGGCTACCGGAGACCCTAAGCACAAAATGAGCTCCCTCTAGCTCAGCAGCACAGAAGGAAGGAATCTTCGCTGAATTATTACCCACCGGTAGCCCACATCCGGGATGGAGGGTAGGAGTTGCTCAAACCTCAAAGAGATTACGGAGGACTGCCTGTCCGAAAGCACTGTCCCTGCGGGACTCCCTCTCGAGACAGTAATGGACCGCAAAAGTCTGGCTCGAAGACCAAGTAGCGGCCCGGCAGATGTCTGCCAGCGGAACAGAGCGGAGGTAAGCCACTGACGTAGCCTTTGCCCGAACACAATGAGCCGTGACTCGACCTTCTAAGGAGAGTCCGGCTGCCCCATAAGCCCAAGCGATACAGTCCGCAACCCAGATGGACAGAGTACGCTTGGAGACCGGGCGCCCCAATTTATTGGGGTCAAAAGACACAAAAAGCTGAGCAGCTTTACGGTGCTCCCGCGTACGGTCAAGGTAGAAGTTCAATGCCCTTCTACAGTCCAGGGTATGTAGGACCATTTCAGCTCGGCTGGAGTGTGGTCTGGGAAAGAAGGTCGGAAGTACCACCTCCTGATTGATGTGAAAAGGGGAGACCACTTTTGGAAGAAATTTTGGGTGAGTCCGTAGGACTACCCTATTCTTGTAGAACCGAGTGTAAGGGGGATCAGACACGAGGGCCTGCAATTCACTCACGCGTCTAGCGGAAGTGAGGGCTATCAGGAACAATGTTTTCCAAGAAAGGAAACGGAGAGAACAGGTAGCCATAGGTTCAAAAGGCGGACAGGTGATCCGCTGTAAAACCACATTCAGATCCCAGTCAGGTCGCAAAGGTTCCTCGGACAATCCAGCGGAGAATCCGGCTAGCTCTTTAGCCAGGTCTCGGAGATACATGCCCATGTAGAGCTGGTAGGTCTCGACACGACAAGCAAGCATAGAGCCCTGGAAACACTTCTTACCAAGGCCATCCAGGTTACGGGCCTCCCTGCCAGGAGGCACCGAGGAGTGCATCTTCTGGCTCTTAAGCCTATGCATGGCTGATTCCACTACCATGGAATGGTGTGGTAGCTGTGCTTTCTGGAAGCCAGGACTCTTGCGGACTCGATAGAATCGACCCGCTTGCTCAAGACCGGCGAGGAGGCCGGACTCTCCCACATGCGGAAGAGTAGTCGTTCCAGCATGGGAGGAACCGGTACAGTAAAGTGTTCCCTGGCGGGAGAGTCATACTGGAGGGCGTCGAGCTCTTCGGCTCGAGGCTCCTCCTCGGGATCCGCAGGGAAGGCCAAAGCCTTGGCCATGTCCCTGACGAAGTCCGAGAACCGGGCATCCTCCGGAGGGGACTGCTTCCGAGGTTTCGACTCAGGCGAGTCCGAGGGGACACACCGAGTCCGAAAGGAATCAGGTGACTCTTCCTCTTCAGACTCCCAGACCGACTCCGAGGAGGAATCGGTGGGGTCGGCCCGGGCAGGCTGAGGCGTCGGCCGCCCCGACGCCGAGGGAGTCGGCGGCGACGACCTCGGTCCCGAACGGGAGGCCGAGGGTGACCTCGACCGAGGATCGACTCGAGTTCGCATGGACTCGAGGATCGGCTCGGTCTCCGGGGTCGACTTAGATCAGCGATCAGTGCCCGCTGCTGGTCCATGAAGGCAGACAGTCTGCTCTCCAAGGTCGTCAACCTGAGTCCGACCTCAGGCGACCCAGCAGTCCCCGACTCGGGCCCCGACGGCGTCGGGCCCGACGTCGGCAGTCTCGGAGGCGAGTCCAGGAGGACTACAGGACTTACCCGAGCAGGCAACTCCGACTCCAGGCGGGGTCGGTTCGGGAGGTGCTCCTTCTCCAAGGACCCGGGACGGCCATCGGGGCTATGCGACCTGGCCCTCGCGGAGCCAGGAGCGTCCACCGACGCCGCCCTCGCGGGTTTCACCTTCCGTCGATGGTCCCCGGAGGGAGAACCCCTGTCGGAGGAGCTTCGGCGACGGTCAGAGCTGGATCCTCTGGACGCCGAGGCCTCCGACGAGGTCCGGGTACGACTGGGGTCAGCGAAGATTCTATCCCGCTGGTGCCGCCGACTTCTCAACGCTTTGGAGGACATTTTGCCACAGGCCCCACAGATCATTTCTTCATGATCCGGGCCCAGGCAGCGGAGGCAATTATCGTGTGTGTCAGTGAGTGACATATTTCTGTCACACTGACCACACCGCTTGAAACCACTGGCAGCCATCGGGGGAAAAAGGGCCCCTGCAAGGTCAAAGGACCGGGCTGCCAGTGAAAAACCGAAAACGAAACTGACTAAAATCAGAAAAACCGAAAAAGAAGAGAAGGACTCGTGACGGCGTCGCGAGTCCAGGCAGGAAAAAGACCGGCGTCGAACCGAAGGAAAAAAGAGAAAAATTACTAGAAAATCAACTTTTTCGCGGGGACACGACGGGTACGTCTGTAGGGCTCCGCGGAAAAAAGAAGACTGGCTAAGATGGCACCCTTGGGCGGGAAGGAGACCGCGCATGCGCGCTGCAATTCCCAAAGGCTTTCTTTGAAAGCTGGGGAAAATTGCTCCGCGAGGGCTCCGTCGGCGCCGACGTCACCCATATGTGAGGACTGACTTCCTGCTTGGTCCTGGAGAAAGGCTGTTAGTGTAGCTGGGTTTAAAAAAGGTTTGAACAAGTTCCTGAAGGAAAGGTCCATAAACCATTATTAAGAAGGGACCCAGGATATCAATGCTTGATCCAGTACAAGCATTGCGGAACCTGTGTATTTTGGGGAAACTGCTAGGTACGTATGACCTAGATTGGCCACTGTTGGAAACAGGATACTGGGCCTGATGGACCTTGGTCTGACCCAGTATGGCATATCTTATGTTCTTATGTTCTTAACCAGGGTCTGGAACGGCTGAAGGGGTTCCCTGGTGAGCCCTGCCGAGAACCCGGCAAGTTCTTGAATGAGGTCCTTTAGATTCATGCCTATGTAGAGCTCATAGGCCTGTATCCGGCAGTTCAGCATGGATCTCTGGCCTCTCTGCCTGGAGGGACAGAAGAGTAATTCTTCTGGCTCTTCAGCTTTTGCATAGAGGACTCTACCACCATGGAGTTGTGTGGGAGCTGGGATTTCTGGAAGCCCGGACTTCTTGACATGATAGATGGCGTCGAGGAGTCTGCTGACCACCGGCACAGAGGCTGGAGTTTCCCACATCGCAGAAGCCGCTCGAGGATGAGTTTCACCAGCACAGAGCCTCCTTTGGCAGGGACTCATACTGGAAGATCTCCAGTTCTTCAATGCGCAGATCCTGTTCAGACTCGGTTAGGACCGAGAGGGTTCGGGCCATGGCCTGGATGAAGTCATGGAAGGCCACGTCCTCGGGTGGTAAATGGCATCAGGGCTCCTGGTGAGACTGCTCCAAAGGGACGACTTGTTGCCAAGAAGTCTCCGGGGAGGCCTCGACGTCAGTCTCTCAGTCTGAGCCGGAGGATGTCGAGAAGTCCGAGGCACGGGCTGTCCGTATCTCGAGACTCGCCCCAAGGAACAGACATCCCCCGGTGGGTTTTGGGTCAGACTCACAGAAGCTAGCCGGGGAGGACTGGATCCCTGAGAATCGGAACCAGGACCTTCATTGGTACCAAGGACTCGCCCGAGGCCAGTGGCACTCAGGGCCTGGCTTGACGTGGGGGACACGGCAGCAGTCGAGGGCCCGGTCATCGGGCCTGATGATGCGGATGAACCTAAAGCACTAGCTTGGGAACCAAGAAACCAGGGTTCAGTTCCCACTAGCACTCCTTGTGGCCTTAGGAAAGTCACTTAACCCTCCATTGCCTCAGAAAAATCCAAGTTATCAATGTCCCCGTTTAATGTATATTACCAAGTTTAAGTTACAATGTAAACCACTTTGACTGAAATGATAAAGAGATATATAAAAACTGTAAAATAAACAATCATCGCCCGCTGCATGGTCAGGATGACAGATATATTCTGCACCAGTGTTGCCATTCTGGCCTTGATGCCAGAAAACTCCACAGCTTTTAATGCTGGCACACAGGGTCTCGGGCCTGGCGCCAGCATTCTCTCGAGTGCATCCTCAACGAGGACCATGGCCTTGGGGAGCCTTTCATGGTCGCCATCAGCCAAGGACTCCCACTGGAGACCTTAGGAGGGCACTGCTCGGAGTCAACCGAGTCCCACCACAGGACCTTAACAGGTTTCACCGGTGGAACTTCAACTGGCTTCGAGGATTTTTTCTTTTTCTTCCCAGGGTCCGGGGTCTTGACGGAGGAGTCGCCGCCACAGGCCTCCTAAGACGCCCGGGCCTCATGGGAGGTGCTTGGCTTGGGGCTCAGTGTCAGGGAAGGTTCTCCTGCAACTCCGACCTTTTCTGGTTGGTTCTTGAAGTCATGGCCTGACACAGGTCGCAGTTGGTACTCTCGTGGTCTGGACAAAGGCAGTGCAAGCAGCAGTCGTGGAGTGGCTCAGTGGTTGGGACAGGTTACCTCAGGCCGGAAGGCCGGGGGTTTCTAGTCCCATGGCCACACCTTGTGGCCTTGGGCAAGCCACTTAACCCTCCATTGCCTCAGGTACACTTAGATTGTGAGCCCTTCGGGGACAAGGGAATAAAAAGTACTTGTTAGTATACATGTAAACCGCACTGATTCTAAAGAGTGCAATATAAAAAATAAATAAATGAAATACAACAGACATGATTTGACTGCAGTAGTCACATTTTTGAACCCTCCGGGAGACATGGTGGGGGGGAGACACCTGGTTGGGTTCAATGACCCCCGTGCAAAAAAGGGCATGAACACCGGTCGAGGTGAGCCTTGAGGAAAAAGAAGGGAAAACCGAGGAGGGCATCTGGTACAGTACCAGCTCAAGGTGGGAAGAGGAACCTGTACACAAACCAGAAAAAAAAAACAAGGTTTAGGATAATTTTTAAGATGAATTTTCCGGAGAAACAGGACAAGCTCCACGGAAAAAAGGAGACTGAGCTAGATGGCACCCTTGGGCAGGAAAAGGGCCCACGCATGCATAGTAGCATTCCCAAAGGCTTTTTTTTGAAAGCTGGGGAAATACTCCGCGTAGGCTCCATCGGCACCATCACCCATATGCGAGGACTGACTTCCTGCTTGTTCCTGGAGAATAAATGAGTTTTCAATTCCTTGCAGAAGGATGAGAGTTCAATAGTGTTTCTGAGTTTTGCGGGAAGAGCATTCCAGAGGTCTGGGACATATTGAGAAGGCTTTTTTTTGTGTTTCCTGGTTACTTTTCATTAACTCAGCTGGCAGGGTTGGCACATTCTGCATGCATTTTCTTTTGTCCCTCTTATTAGTGGTTGCTTTTATTGTAGATTTCAAGCATGGTGTAGCTTGGTTATGGATGATTTTGAATATGATTATTAGTATTTTGTATTAATTTGACTTGTTAGCAGTAGCCAATGTAGTTATTTAAGTATTGGTGTGGTCAGATTTTTTTTTTGGCTCCCATTATAAAATTATTGCCGCTGTGTGCTGTGCCAGTTGTAAATTGATGTGCCAGGGCTGGGGGTCACTGAAGCTTCTGGTACTTTGTGTCTCCAAAATAAAAACTTCAGGAATTATTCAAAGAATTCTCACATTATTTCAAGACCCCTTCCTTACAAACAAAACACATTTTGAGCCATCAAAATAAAGTCTGCCACATAAAACCACACTGTCAAATAAAAAAAAGAAGTGTTCTCCCACTAAAGTAAATTAAAAACTGAATAAGCCATCCACCTAACCACCAACAGAAGAAAGGCAAATTAATTTTTTGTGAAAGTTCACACAACTGAAATCCATATATTCCATATTGTACTACTGCCGATCCTACTTCATCTCTGGTTAATTTTGATTTATGCCACTACCATAGCTATATTTACCTATTCCAAGTATGCTTGATTTTTTAAAACTAATTTTAGCTCCTAACACCTTTGCTAGCAACAGTTCAAAGTATCTACAACCCTCAAAACAGTATTTCTCTGACCATGTGTCCTCTTAGCTTCATCCTGCAATATCATTGAGAATTTTTCAGTTAAGGCTACTTATCTATTGGAAAGCTGCTAGACATTTGACTGTCTTTTTTAATCATATACTCCCTGTGCCCCCCCCCCCCCTTTCCTCTAGAGCAGGCATGTCCAACAGTTAGATCGCGATCTACCTGCAGATCGCGGAGGGGTCAGAGGTAGATCGCCAGCCCCACTTGGCTCCATCTCGCCAGCAGCTCGCCCCGTTGGTAGGAGAGAGCTCGTGCCAGCAGGTCGTCTGCCGAGGGCTTGCCGCCGCTGCTGATCCTTTGCCTGTCTTTTTTCCCTGCCTGCGGGAATTTTGCCTGCGGGTGTTTTGGGGGCGCTTGCTGTTTTCATGCCAATAGTTTGTGGGTACCCTAGGGGACTGCCGCCCACACCCCGCGACGAGATGCCACAGGCCCGGCGTCATACTTGGTCTCCTGCATCTCAGAATCACCCATTTCTGCCCCCGCCCCAACACCCCTTAGAAGTGTTATATACCGAGCGATATCCATTCATCCGGGCTTTACCTGAATACCTTACCATATTAGTTGTGTCATGTGCTGGTCGTTGGTTGCTTTATAGTTTGCTTTCAATAAACGTTTTCGGGCAGACAACAAAGTGTCAAGAATTTGGTGATTTTGGCAGGCTTTTCCAATTTTGTTCTAACTTACCTATGCCTTGCCTTCGAATTGGTTGAAACCACTGTGACCTTTGCTTGCCTCTGCAATTTTATTTTGCCTAGCCTTTGCGTTGATTCTACACTGCAATTTTATTTCACCTTGCCTTTGCGCTGATTCTATACTGTGTGCAGAATTTATTAAATTGCATGTGGTGGTATTTGAACTTGTTTGGCGGTATTTGATTTTAACTGGCTTACTGGACAGGTGTTTGAGTTCTTTTGATGATTGTTTGGTGGTATTTGATTATTGGTGCCAGTATGATGAATTCTTATTTTTTACTTTTAGAACTGCATGTGTGGTTTTGGCATCTCCAGTCCTTGTATTGCACATCATCCAGAGGTCTTCAGTTCCTGTTGATCTTTAATACTTTGGGACAGTGACAGTTTTGGACCAGATTCAGCAAGTGTTTATACTAACTTAACAGATTTGGCCTTCTTACATCCGGCCACCCCAGTATAGCGAAGATGAGTGTTCCAAAGAAGAGCAAAACCTACCACTTTCATGATGAATGGGAAATGGACTACTACATCATGGTGAAAGACAAGTGTTGTTGTCTAATTTGTAACGCCCCAGTATCCTAGCCCACAAAGGGTAATCTGGAACGTCATTATAAGGCTCTGCATAGCAATACCATATAGATTTAGCCTCCCCACTAGACCATCGGCAACATGGCTTCAGGGAATACCATGGCGTCGAAACCCTACTTACCTCTCTCTTCAATAAAATCGTCACAGGTATCGACAACATCCATCAAGGTTTCGCCCTCATCTTTATAGACATTGCGGCAGCCTTTGACTCTGTACACCATGGTCTGCTAATAGAACGACTAAAAGAAAAGGGCATAAGTGGCGTCGCCCTCGATTGGTGCAGATCGTACCTTGATGGCAGATGGCAGCATGTAAAATCAGGTTCAAGATCTTCCGAACCCTTCCCTCAGCGACAAGGCGTCCCCCAAGGGTCCTCCCTCTCATCTCTATTATTTAATATTTACATGCAACCTATTTTCAACATTATCGAATCATTCAAGGTCGACTGTCTAATTTATGCTGATGACATCCTCCTATTTATGCCATTCTCCACAGAAAAAATGGACCTTTCGCCACTGATTGAATGCTTCAATACAGTCTCCGAATGGCTCCTATCACAAAACCTCAGGATCCAACACAAAAAGTCTGAGGTGCTATTTATCACCAGAGACCAGAAATTCTGCCCCCACCTCATATAAAAGTTAAAGAAGCTGAGCTCCAAACCAAATCAGCAATTCGGTACTTAGGGGTCACCCTCGACCAACGACTAGATATGAAAACCCATATATCCAACATAGTCAGAGCCGTATACTTCAAAATCCGGTCACTCAAACACCTGCAATCCCTTCTAAGCACTGAAGACTTCCGGACAATATACCAAGCACTTATCTTGCCACACTTTGACTTTGCCAACGCTATTCTCCAAGGTCTCCCTCAATCATCTCTAAATCCGTTGCAACTTGCCATGAATGCCGCAGCCAGAATCTTAGTAGGAGCAGCAAGATGCGACCATATAACGCCTATCCTAATACAACTTCATTGGCTCCCCGTTCAAGGAAGGCTTACATTCAAATCTTTGTTACTCACCTTCAAATCTATCCATGGCATCACCTCCCCCTCATTAACCAACATCATCCAGCCAGCTCCTCCCAACAGAACAAGGAGAACCCCATCTACAAATGTGCTAGTAATTCCAAAGGCTTCAACAAAGTACACAACCGCAACATCTAACAGGGCATTCAGTATCTATGCCCCAAAATGTTGGAACACATTACCACCAGGCATCCGTGCGATTACTGACCTATCACAATTCAGAAAGGCTCTCAAATCCCATTTATTTACTCAATACTACCAGATTAACCCTACCCCTACATAAGTGCCTCTCCCTCACCCTCTCAAGTTAATATATCAACTCTATTGTACACATGTTCACACTGAATTCCCAATACTCGATCTCATTGTACATATGTAAGTAGTTTAGTTTGCATTCCCCGTTTATCCAAGTTATTACTCCTGTTCTATGTAAAGCAGAAGCATGTTATCCAAGTTGTTTTCTCCTGTTCTATGTGAAGCCAAACAGTTTATTATGGTCATTTTGTTGTATGTAAACCGCGCTGACAATAGTGCGGTATATAAGAAATTGTAATAAATAAATAATAAATAATAAATACGTTTGATGATGATTTTCCACCCAAAAGTGAAATTCGTAAACTGAAGCACAAAGAACTTAAATCTAAATTGGCTACTCAGAAACAGTTGATGGCGAAGCCAAGGTCACATTCAGTCAATGCAACCATGTTGTTAAGTGCCGTCGAGTCGAAGCCGACTCATGGCGACCCTCTGGATAGCTATCCTAAATTGTGTTCGGTCTTGAGTCAGGCGGCTGATTGTTGACAGACTGGTACCCGTAGCTGCTGTTATTGTATCGATCCATCTCATTGCTGGCCTTCCTCTTTTGCGTTGACCTATCTTGCCAAGCATGATGTCTTTCTCTAATGATCTCTTTCTTCGCATGATGTGTCCAAAGTATGAAAGTCGAAGTCTTGTCATCTGAGCTTCTAAAGAAAGCTTAGGTTTGATCTCCTCTAGTACCAACTGGTTTGTTCTTCGGGCAGTCCATGGTATACACAGTATTCGCCACCAGCACCATAATTCAAAGGCATCAATTTTCTTCCTGTCTATCTTTTTCACTGTCCAGCTTTCACATCCATATGATGTTATTGAAAATACCATGGCTTGAACAAGTCAAATCTTTGTATGGAGAGAGATCTCTGCTCTTGAGAATCTTTATCTAGGTCTTTCATAGCCATTCTGCCAAGAGCAATGCGTCGTCTGATTTCTTGACTGCTTGCTGCTTCTTTATTGATAGTTGAACCAAGTAGGTTAAAGTTGTTCACGATTTCAATTTCTTCTCCTTCAACGATGAACCTGTTGATTATGCCAGTTGTCATGATCTTTGTCTTCTTTACATTAAGGTGCAGGCCCATTTTGAGACTATGTTCTTTGATTGTGAGAAGCAAATGTTTCAGATCATCTTCACTTTCAGCCAGTAATGTAGTATCATCAGCACAGCGAAGGTTGTTGAGTCTTCCACCAATCTTCACACCTCTGTTGTCTTCATACAATCCTGCTCCTCTGATGATTTGTTCTGCATATAAATTAAACAGGTAGGGGGAAAGTATGCAGCCTTTTCTTACACCTTTGCTTATTTAAACCATTCTGTTTCTCCTTGTTCCATTCAAACTGTTGCTTCTTGATCAATGCTTCTTGAGCACTCCTAAACCCACAAACTCTCACTCTTCACTCCCAATTCCCTCATAAGTAATTCCGCTTCAAGTTCTCTTATGTCCTGCCTTAGTCTTCCTGCGAATACTAAAGAATCCAATATGTTTGTACATAGTTACAGTTTTTACCCTGTTGTTCCAAGTTTAAGTTTCCTGTTATAATGTAAGCACACCAGTGTCCTCTGATTGTGCAGCTTCTGTTACTTGTAAACCGCACTGAAAACAAATAGCGCGGTATATAAAAGATGTTAAATAAATAAATAAATAAATGTACAGATTGTGCAAGAGTACGATCAGGTGTTCTGGTATACCCATGCTTCTTAATGTGGCCCAGAGTTTCTCATGGTTTACACAGTCAAAAGCCTTGCTATAGTCGATAAAGCACAAATAGATATCCTTTTGGTATTCTTTAGTCTTTTCAAGGATCCATCTCACATCCACAATGATGTCTCTCATTCCTCTCCCTTTCCTGAACCCTGCTTGCACTTCAGGGAGTTCTTGTTCCAGGTATGGTTGTAGTCTCTTTTGAATAATCTTAAGTAGAATCTTGCTGGCATGTGGGATCAGAGCGATTGTGCGATAATTTCCAGAGTCAGTTGGATCACCTTTCTTTAGTATTGTATAAACACAGATCTTTTCCAGTCAGTTGGCCATGATGTTGTCTTCCATATTTCTTGGCAGAGACTTGTAAGTACGGTAACAGCTGCATCAGATTGCTGTAATACTTCTGTGGGAATGTTATCAATGCCTGGTGCTTTGTTCTTTGATAAGGCTTTCAATGCTGCTTCAACTTCTTCTTTCATCACCAATGGTTCCTGATCATAAGGGGCAGGTTGAAACGGCTGTTGGTCCACTTGCAACCATAGCATCCTTCAAGGTCAGCAACCTGATCACAAAGAAATGCAAACCTTTCACTGAAGGGGAAAGATTGTCACCTGCTTCAAGAAAACAATCTTTTTGAAGGATTTAAAAATAAGAGATCATAACTGCTATTCAAGATGTACAATTGTCAAGAAACAGTCGTGCAGCGAATAGAAAAGATGTGTGGAGACACAACTGAACAATTGTTGGAGGATGTTTCAAATTGTGTTGCTTTCTCACTCCAACTGGATGAAATCTACAGAGACATAGCCCAGTTACTAGTCTTTATCCGGATGGTTTTTGAAGACTTCAGTGTTAAAGAACTACTTGGAATGATTTCTTTAAAAGGGAGAACTACCGGTCAGGAAATATTCAGTTCTTTCCATTCTTTTGTGACAACGTGTAATCTTCCATCACATAGACTTGTTTCCATCACTACTGATGGAGCAAGACCAATGACAGGTGAGGTTAACGGTTTCATAGCCCTCTGTAGACAGCATGATGACTTTCCAGATTTCCTCTTACCACTGCATCATTCACCAGCAAGTTTTGGCAAGCAAGAGACTCGATAAAAAGACTGTCATGGATATCACTTTCAAAATTGTAAATTCAGTTCGTGGAAGATCACTTCAAAGACGGCTTTTCAATCTTACTCTTGATGAAGGGGTAGCGGAAATCATTTTGCACACAGATGTAAGGTGGCTAAGTAGGCACAAATTTCTGCAAAGATTTTGTGATTTGCTGAATGAAATGACTTTTTTGAAGGAGAGGGGGGAGATGACCAGAGTTGGAAGATGAGGAGTGGTTATGTGATCTGGCATTTCTCGCTGACTTTACAGGCGAAGTGATATGAACCTTGAACTACAAGGTAAAAACAAATGCATTGGCGAGATGGTGAGTACAGTTTCATCTTACAAGAGCAAATTTGAGCTAATGATGACTGACCTTGCAAACAACACTTGATCATTTTCCTAATACGCAGGACCAACTGGGACAATATCCAAATTTTGTTTTTCAGAACGAGAAGTATGTGACAGAAATCTGTTCTGTTATCCAGGAATTCAAAAATAGATTCTGTGACTTCCAAAAAATTGGAACAGTTGTGGAGTACTTGTCATACCCATTCAAAGTAGATGTGGACATTAAAGAAACTGCAGCTGCTATCAGTAAAAATTACTCATTGAACAAGCCATCTCTTGAAAACAAAATATTAACTCTTAAAAACGACATTTTTCTCAAGACCCGTGCTGAGCAAGAATCATTTTAGAAGCTAGTGCCTAGAGACAAATTTCCCAACTTGAGAAGATGCAGTGAAGCTGTACACTCCTGCTTCGGATCAACTTATTTGTGTGAATCTGCGTTTTCCCATCTGAAAATGACAGAGTACACAACATTACAACATGACAGATGAACATCTCCAGGATTCCCCTGAGACTGGCCCTCACGCAATATTCACCCAACTTCAAAAAGCTGGTGGATGAAATGCAGGCTCAGACGTCTCACTAATGAGCGAAATAGTAAAGATTGTGCAAGATCAGCCTGGATCAATACTCGACCTAAATTTAACACAAATTACTCAATAAAAGTTGAAGAAAGTTATTACTTAATAAAACTTTAAGAAAAGATGTACTTTCCATTTCCCCTCGCAGTTCTTACTGGATCTTCGTCTGTTTTGCTTAATTTGCTTAATTACCCCAGTTTCTAGCCAAGTTATATTTCCTGTTTTATTGTAAATACAATACAGTCACGACTGCATTGTATAAGCTGATATTGTATAAGCTGATACTGATATTGAATAGCGCGGTATAGAAGAGAAATTAAATAAACAAACAGTTGATCACATCCAAGTAAATGACAGAAGGTTCATTAAAAATGGGGGGGGGAAATCCTCCAACTTAAATGGGTTAAAATTTATTTTGAAACTAAATTGAAATTTAATTTTCATGGTGGTAGATCACCGGCACTTTTGGCTGGAAAAAGTAGGTCACGACCTGTTCGAAGTTGGACATGCATGCTCTAGAGGATATATTTGAGAGTCTTAAGCCTTTTATGCCGTATGACACCATTTTAAAAATTCACTTGACCCGAGATGATGATTAAAATAAAATTAATAGATCTCCACTCCCCTCCCATCCTCAGACTTCCTTTTCCTTCCACTTATCCAAAACATGAAGGCCAAGGCAAATGTTATAAATGCAGGGGGCACAGAGTAGAAAGTTGGGAGGGCCCACCAAACCTTGTATTAGGCTATGTCTCCTTCAGCTTCAGGAAGGCTTGGGGCCCTGTGTGGCATGGAGGTCCAGGGCACTTGTCCTGGTTGCATGCCCTTAATGCCAGTCAATACAGGGCCCTGTGTGTTGGTGTGCATTCGCAAAGCACTTGTATAATAAGTCCATACAGAAGGAAGGGGCCAGGATTCCAGGCACCATGCTGACTGCCATTATTGGGTCTACCTCATTGTCTACATCATTGTGGCAGTTCTAAGGGAGGGAACATCTGCCGATGATGGACCCCATTTGGAGTCCTAACCCCCAGTTTAGGAACCACTGCTTTTAAGTGTAGGCTATTGCAGACC
Organism: Ichthyophis bannanicus; assembly: GCA_033557465.1. Taxonomy (NCBI): domain Eukaryota; kingdom Metazoa; phylum Chordata; class Amphibia; order Gymnophiona; family Ichthyophiidae; genus Ichthyophis; species Ichthyophis bannanicus. Next base: position 906,831,084 of record CM066033.1, read on the forward strand.
CTGTACCATTTTGATAGCTCTTTTCAGAACTGCTTCTGTCCTCTTTTAAAGTCCTCATTGAGGATCCTGCAAGAGTTCCATATGGTTTTGGCCTCTGAAGAAAAAGATCTGGTGGACCACGAATCACTTCAGAACAAAGGCTGGATACTGAATTTCCACTTGTGAAGGAGATATGTATTGTCCAATGCATGATGGCTAGCCACCCAAATCAGATATGTATCATATCAACAAGCTCAAAGTCGAGTTATATTCAGGTACAGTAGATACAGTATTTCCCTGTCCCCAGAAGGATTACAATCTAAGTTTGCACCTTCGGCAGTGGAAGATTAAATGACCCACTCAAGATGACAAGCAGCAGCAAAAGGATTTGAATCCTGGCTTCCCTAAATAGTCGCCCATTGCTCTAACCATTAAGACTACTCCTCCACAATAACTGCAATCTACACTCATTTGCAGGTGGACTAGACTTCTGTAAAATCACTGAAATGACCCAATGGATAACAGACTTTACCAAGGATCTGGTCTGTGTATAACTACTGTCCACCAAAAGAAGAATGTTCTTAAAGACGTGGCCTCCAGAACGGAAAATACTCCAGCTAGGGTCTCTCCACTAATACCAGATCAGCATCACCTTGGGTTTTTTAGTTGTTTTTGTTTTTTTCCCCAGAAGTGCCTCTCCTTATACAACCAAATGCACCATTAGCTTTCCCCACTATTTATCACAACACGCAACCTTCAGGTCATCCAAAATAAATTACCTTTAGATCTCTCTCCTCTGGTAGCTGCCAAGTCAACATTGCTGGAAGACCAGAAAATAGGGAAAAGGGCTCTAAAAATCATTTGTCTGAACTATCACACCATGCATCTCATAAGCCCAGAACAGGTCTTCACCAATGTTCCCTCTAATTTTCTGTAGGCTGTGTGCGCATAAAATATCAGCTGTGCGGCTTTTGAAGGAAGGTTAAAGTTTTTGTGCGCCACATAACGACAATCTGAGTTATACACTTTAAAATTTGACTACACGTCAGAATACAGTATGTACACCACATTGATTGCACTACAAAATATTGTAGAACTTGTGAAAACCATAAATACAGAACTTCTTGTAAATTTTAAGACGTCTCTGTTGTTTTCTATCAGAATCAGAACTGTAATTTTTGTGCGCTCTGTTATAAAGTATGTGCGCTCACTCGGCGAGGTGTGTGCGCGCGCACAAGCGCACAGCTTAGAGGGAACAGTGGTCTTCACTAGGAAAGAACCTTGCCTTTTACCCACTCTCTATAGCCATTCCCACAAACTGCCAAATTAATGTTAAAGGACAAGGCCCTTTCAGCTGATGTTCCCAAACTGGGGCACGCACTCCCTCATTGTCACCTACTAGAGTTTCTCTCTTTCACAGCTGCTTAAATACCATATTCAAAAATCGCAGTTGTGGATGATCAAAGCAAAGGATCACATTTTGTCCTTAAGAACATAAGATATGCCATACTGGGTCAGACCGAGGTCCATCAAGTCCAGTATCCTGTTGCCATCAGTGGCCAATCTAGGTCATACGTACCTAGCAGTTTCCCCAAAAGACACAGGTTCCACAATGCTCGTACTGGGTCAAGCATTGATATCCTGGGTCCCTTATTAATAATGGATTATGAACCTTTCCTCCAGGAACTTGTCCAAACCTTTTTTAAACCCAGCTACACTAACAGCCTTTACTATATCCTCCGGTAACAAATTCCAGAGTTTGATTACACATTGAGTGAAAAAATATTTTCTTTTATTAGTCTTAAATAGTTTACCCTGTAGCTTCATTGCATGTCCCCTAATCTTTCTATATTCTGATAACGTAAACAATCGATCTATGTTTACCCGTTCCACTCCGTTCATTAATTTATAGACTTCAAATATATCTCCCCTCAGCCATCTCTTTTCCAGGTTAAAGAGCCCTAAACTTCTTAGCCTTTCTTCATAGGAGTATCCTTCCATCCCCTTTACCATTTTGGTGGCTCTTCGCTGAACCTTTTCTAACAACACTATATCCTTTTTAAGATACGGCGACCAGAATTGCACACAATATTCAAGGTGCGGTCTCACCATCGAACGAGACATTATAATAAATTTTGTTTTATTTTCCATTCCTTTCCTTACGATACCTAGCATTCTATTTGCTCTCTTGGCCGCCGCTGCACACCGGGCCAAGGGTTTTAACATGTTATCCACAATGATGCCTAAATCTTTTTCCTGGGTGGTGGTTCCTAATGTGGAACCTTGCATCATGTAACCATAGTTTGGGTTGTTCTTCCCTAGGTGCATAACTTTGCACTTGTCCACATTAAATTTCATCTGCTATTTTGATGCCCAGTCTTCCAATTTATCAAGATCCTCTTGCAATTTTCCACAATCCTCTTGGGTTTTAACAACTTTAAATAGTTTTGTGTCATCTGCAAATTTGATAACCTCACTCGTTATTCCCTTTTCCAGGTCATTTATGAATATGTCAAAAAGCAGCGGACCCAACACAGTTCCCTGGGGTACACCACTATTCATCTTTCTCCATTGGGAAAATTGGCCATTTAGCCCTACCCTCTGCTTTCTATCTTTTAACCAGTTCCTGATCCACAATAGTACCACTGCCTCCTATCCCATGACTAGTTTTGCCAAACGTCTCTGATGAGGGACCTTGTCAAAGGCTTTCTGAAAGTCCAGATACACTATAGCAACCGACTCACCTTTGTCCACCTGTTTATTCACACCTTCAAAAAAAACATAACAGATTAGTAAGACAAGATCTTCCTTGTCTAAAGCCATGTTGGCTGTCTCCCATTAGGCCATGACTATCTACATGCTGAATAATTTTGTTCTTTATGATGGTTTCTACCATTTTTCCCGGTACTGACGTCAGGCTCACCGGTCTGTAGTTTCCCGGATCACCCCTGGAACCCTTTTTAAAAAATTGGCGTTACATTGGCAATCCTCCAATCTTCAGGTATTACAGATGATTTTAATGAAAGTTCACAGAATACTAATAGCAGGTCTGCAATATCATATTTCAGTTCTTTCAACACCCTTGGATGTATACCATCCGGCCCAGGTGATTTGCTACTCTTCAGTTTATCTAATGGTTTAATACATCTTCCCGATGTATCGATATTTCCTTCAATTCTTCCGCACCTTTAAATACCACTTCAGTCATGGGTAACATCCCTACATCTTCCTCAGTAAAGACCGAAGCAAAGAATTCATTCAGTCTCTCCGCTATCGCCTTGTCTCCTCTTAGTGTCCCTTTAACCCCTCTATCATCTAATGGACAAACTGACTCTCACAGGTTTTTTGCTACGAATGTACTTGAAAAAGTCTTTATTTCACGTTTTTGCTTCTGCTGCAAGCTTCTTCTAAAATTCTCCCTTTGCCTGCCTTATCAATGCCTTGCATTTGACTTGCCAGTGCTTGTGTCTTTTTTCCATTTCCTGAAAGATGCTTTTTTGGCAACAGCCTCTCTGACTTCACCTTTAAACCATGCTGGCAGTTTTTTGGACTTCCTTCCACTCGAGGAATACAGCTAGTCTGGGCTTCCAAGATAGTATTTTTCAACACCACCCAAGCTTGATATAAGTCTTTAACCTTTGCAACTGCTCCTTTTAGTTTTTTCTTAACTATTTTCCACATTTTGTCATAGTCTCCATTTCGAAAGCTAAAAGGTAGTAGTTTGGAATTCCTTACTATCCCTCCTCCACTAATTAAATCAAACGCAATCATGCTATGATCACTATTGCCAAGTGGCCCCAACACCCTTATCTCTTGCACTAGATCTGGTGTTCCACTAAGGACTAGGTCTAATATGGCTTCCCCTCTGGTCGGTTCGTGAACCAGCTGCTCCAAGAAGCAGTTATTTATTTCACCTAGGAACTTTATCTCCCTAGCATGTCCTGCGGTGACACTGACCCAGTCGATACTGGGGTAATTGAAATCACCCATTATTATTACTGCCCTGTAACATTTATTAGTTTCCTTTATTTCTTTGAAAATTTCATCATCCATTTGTTCACTCTGGCCAGGCGGTCGATAGTACACCCCCACTGCCATCGCCTTCCCCTTTTACATGGAATTTCAATCCATAGAGATTCTACAGCAAATTTTGTTTCCTGCAAAACTTTAATCCTTTCTGACTCAATGCCCTCTCTAACAGAGGGCAACCCCTCCACCAATTTGATCAACTCTATCATTACGATATAGTTTGTGCCCAGGTATCAGTGTCCCACTGGTTGTCCTCCTTCCACCATGTCTCTGATATTCCAATCATATCTAATCTCTCATTTAGTGCTATATATTCTAACTCTCCCATCTTATGTTTTAGACTTCTAGCATTTGCATACAAGCATTTTAGAGACTGTATTTTATTCATATGCATCTGGCTATTGGTAGGTATTTTTTTTATTTATTTATTTAAACTTTTCTTATATACCGCCTCTTCTAGAGATCAAAGGCGGTTTACAGTTAACAAGAACTGAACAAGGTTTTACATGGAACTTTGGGTTTTTTTTTAATTTTTTTTTTCTGAATTATTTACAATCAACTTTTGAGCAACATCTTGTGAAACTAATTACAGTAAAGCGACTTGTAAAACATCTTGAAAAACTGATTACAGTCAACTATTTACAGGAACAATTGTATATACAGTATTGTTGATAAATTACAATTGAACATTGAGTAATTACATTGGAGATACTTGTGAGAGAGTTTGAGTTAATAAAATTATGGGTAATTTGGGATCTTTAAGCTCTGTCTGCTCCATACTCGAGGGCATTTGGGCTACTTTACTCTTTTTGGAACTTCTCTGCTTTTGGTAGTATCCTTCAAGGATACATTCTTCCAAACCATGCGCTCTTGTGCGACTGTCGGCTTTCCCTATTATCTAGTTTAAAAGCTGCTCTCTCTCCTTTTTAAAGGTTAATGCCAGCAGTCTGGTTCCATCCCGGTTAAGGTGAAGCCCATCCCTTCGGAAGAGCCCCTCCTTTCCCCAGAATGTTCCCCCGTTCCTAACAAATCCAAAACCCTCATCTCTGCACCATTGTCTCATCCACGCATTGAGACTCGAGCTCTGCCTGCCTTTTGAGTCCTGCGTGTGGAACAGAAAGCATTTTGGAGAATGCTACCCTGGAAGTTGTAGATTTCAACTTATTTATTTTATTTATTTATTTGGTATACATTTGTAAGCCGCCACTTCCAGCGATCAGCAGCGGACCAATGGTGTAAAATACAAGGGAGTAAAGTATAGGATCAGAATAAAGATACAGTATGATTTGAGGGAGGGGTACACCACAATCACATAGAAATTACAAAATATACATTACATTTTGATCATCCAGGTTTGAGCAACAAATGAGCTAATAAATATACATTTGATTGATCAGATTATAAATATACATTTGATTGACCAAAATAAGTTACAATTTTATCACCCAGTTTGAGCAACCAGATAAAATTACAAGTTTATCAGGAACATAGATTACAGTTGTATAATACATTGGCAGATATACATTCTTGCTAACATTGACATTGGATCTATTTTTTGCCTCCTAAGCTTCAGGGGTTAGGCAACTTGGGTAAGGAGAGGGTGATGAAACTGTCTAGGTGATACCGTAATGTGTTTGGAACAGGTGGGTTTTAAGCTTTTTTCTGAAGTCCTGTATATTGTTGATCAGTCGTATCTCATAAGGTAGTTTGTTCCAAAGTATGGGTGCAGTGTACGTGTATGCCCGGTTGCTCGTTCCCTCTAAAACTTTCTACCTAAAAGCCTAAATTTAGCCTCCAGAACCTCCCTACCACATTTTCCTATGTCACTGGTACCGACATGTACCATGACAGCAGACTCCTCCCCAGCACTATCTAAGACCTTATCTAGTTGGCACGTGAGGTCTGCTACCTTCGCAACAGGCAGGCATGTTACCAGGCGATCCTCACGTCCACCAGCCACCCAGCTACCTACATGCCTAATGACTGAATCACCAACTATAACGGCTGTCCTAACCCTTCCCTCATGGGCACATGGCCCTGGAGAAACTTCCTCAGTGCGGGAGGGTTTTACATCACCTGGAGGACAGGTCCTAATTACAGGATCACTTCCTGCCACACCAGGTTGATGCTCTGTCACGTGACCTCTCTCCTCCATAGCAACAGGGGTGCTGCCAGACTGGAGGTGGGACCTCAGGACTACATCCCTGTAGGTCTTGTCTATGTACCTCTCTGTCTTTCTTATGTCTTCCAAGTCTGCTACTCTAGCCTCTAGAGAACAGACTCGTTCCCTGAGAGCAAAAAGCTCCTTGCGCCTAGTGCACACGTAAGACCTCTCACCAACTGGGAGAAAATCATACATGTGACACTCAATGCAAAAGACTGGAAAGCCCCCATCTTGCTGCTGGACCTCTGTCTGCATCTCAGTTTTAAGCTTGTGTTTAGATCTTTAAGTTCTTTACTTACTAAGGGTTGCTATGGATATTTATACTAATAAAACTGTACCTAATACGTTTAATATACCTTGTTCACCTGAAGCTTAATTAATCTCAGGTCCTTAATGTATGACTGATTTGGATAACGAGCTTCACCTGAGAGCACCTCCTTTCCTTTAAGATGTGTAAGTACCTATAAAGCTTTATCCCAGGGATGGGTGTTGGGGAGGGAGGGAGGGAAATAACACTTACTAAAAGAGGGCTGCTACACAGTACCCTGTCCTGTGCTGCTGAGGTAAGCTGTGACCAACTTCCTGGGTGATTAACAGTCCTTGCTTGGCTAGGAGTCTTTCAAAATGGCCTTTTGACCTGCCACCTGGTGTGAACACCTATTGAAAAAGTTTCACAGGTCTCTTGCCCCCTAGGTAGAAGGCCTCTTTGTAAAGGTCTCTTGAAGACGTTATTTGTTGCTCAAAGAGTACTGACCCTGTTTTGCCTTTTATGCTAAGTTATATTCTGATTTGATTTAAATTACAGCTCTTTGCTGCTGCTAGGCTCTGACTTATGAAATTTAAACAAGCTCTCTGTTGGGTTCCAATTTTAACCAGAAAGCTCTCTTCTGTGCTTTAAATTTAAACTAAAAGTACTTTGCTGATACTAGGCCCTGCGTGACTATTAAATTTAAACTACAAGCTGTCTGCTGGATATGAAATGTAACCAGAAAGTTCTCTTCTGTGTTTTAAAGTCAAACTTAAACTGCTGCTACTAGGCCCTGACTGATTTAACAAAAATACTGGGTTCACAGATTAAGTAGCTTTAATACAAAGAGGTCCTTTCAGAAAATTCCCAGAAATATATACTCACAATTGCAGATCTCTCTCCAGATATAGCAGTCCCTTTTTCTAGTCCTTCCAGTACTGCTCCTTTTATCAAAGTTAGATTAAGACTGGTGGAAGAGGAATTGCGCATACTTACTTCATTTTGTAAGTCTTGGCTCCAATAACCAAAGAGAGGATCTGGTGGCCCAGGCAGATCCCGAATACAGGTACTGGGTCCTCCTTTGTGACCACTCGCCGGATGTTGTCTATAGCTTCCTGGCAGAAGACAGGATCCCCAGGACCATTGCTGATAAACAGACCGTCAAACTCTAGAATAAAGCAGATAGCATAACAATGAAATCCATTCTGACAAGAAAAAACACACAGCACATGTCCAATTTGGAGCATATCAAAGTGTGTGTAGATATGAAGATGCAGTAACTTAGTACATGAGGGCAGATAGAACCAACCAACCAGACAAGGCAGCATGTCCAGCTGTCTTGTTTTTCTGGATATTTTCCATTTTGGGAAGATGAATACATATTTTAAAAAACAAAAAAAACCCTACCCCACTTAAACACCACCAATGCCCGACCTCCTTCCCCTTCCAAATAACCTTTACCCTATCCCAATACTACTCTGTCTTCCACTTCGCAAGGTAGGTAATAAATTATGTAAATAAATGAATATGTGCCCCAACATGCTTATTTGGTCAAAATGCTGGCCTCTGCTCTCTACTGTTAAGCTATTACAGCCATTGTCAGCTTTCTCCTAGTTTCTTACAAGTCCCACATTTGATCCAGTCCCCTCCCATATCTTCCCAAAAAGCTCTAATTCAACCAACTGCCAAAATTAGTAAAACTGTAGTTTGAACATCCAGCTGTTCTGTGCTTGTTGGTGTTAGGGTTAAAATTCTAGCTGCTCTGCGCAGGTTACTGCTACTTGCCTGGAAACGTGATACAGTCTTGCCACTCTCTGCAAATGTACTTACAGTATATGTAGTTATGTTCAGATACCTTAGATACTTCCCTGCCCCCAGAAGGCTTACAATACTAAGGGGCCAGATTTACTAACCTGCATTAATGGATTAACAACTTATATTTAATGCAGGTCACATTATGGTCAATGGGGTCTATTTACTAATAACGTATGTTAAAGTGCAATCATCCAGGTTAATAAACCTAACCCTAAATTTGTACCCAAGGCAACAAAGGGTAAAGTTATTCGCCCAAGGTCACAAGGAGTGTCAGTGGGATTTGAACTCGGGTCTCTTTGGCTCTCAACACTCTCCTCTTACCAAAAGGCTACTCCTTCACATCGCACTAACTTATATTATCTCTTTCTGGTCATCTAGGGTTCCACATGAACAATTAAAAGGCAGAATAAATGGAGAAGGAACTTTATCACCAACCTGCCCTCAGCATTACACTCTCCCCTCTGTACAAAGCATTTTTAAAATTCTGCCACAGGTTTAGCTGTTACCACGTCTTCCTGCATATATATTCCAGATATCTACCATTCTTTCACAATGAATGTATTTTCACAGGATCTCTAAACCTTCCTCCTTCCCTCTTCATATTATGACCCTTTTTTCTTGAATTTCCTTTCCTATGTAAAATTTCAATAACTCACGCTTCACTGAAACCTTTGAAGGTGAAATTTTAATTACCAATAATTTCCTTTCCTGGAGTCCTTCTAGACCAGTCCAGACTACTGGGTTATCTCCCTGTACCAGCAGAGAAAACACCAGAACTGCCGTGACATCATCACTGGCCCTGTTGACCTCCTTCAGATCGAGAATGGAATGCCATGAACCTTCCTTCTTGGGAACCACGAAATAGACCGAGTAACGACCAAAACCCCATTTGTTGCAGGGAGCTGGTACGACTACCTCTAGCTGCAACAGACGTTCAAGAGTCTCCTCCGCTGCCCGCACCTTGGTGGGCTCCCAGCACGGAGAAACCATGAGGCATCTGAGAGGGGCCTTGCAAGCTCGAGGGCATAACTGTCCCAGATCACCTCCAACACCCAGACACCCTCCCCCTTCAGTGCTCTCAGGAGCCACCCAGAAACAGCGGGCCCCACTGCAGGAAAAACTTGCCCTGCTCGGGTGGCCAATCCGCAGAGATCCAAAAATTAAGAGAATCCTGACCCATGGCCCCTTATGGGAACCCTTCTGCCAGTCCCTTTTGGCTTATTCTCCAGCAGTTTAGGCACCTTGGAGTCCCCCAAATCCTTAACTAACTTCTCCAAGTCCTCCCCAAACAGCAACTTCCCCGCAAAAGGAAGCTTGCTAAGAAACGTCATAGATGCCACATTAGCCAACCAATTATGCAACCACAAAAGACGCCACGCCAACACTACCATGGCCATGCTCTTAGCAGACGCTCAAAGCAAATCATACAGCAGAAATGCCAGAGGCGTTGTCGGACGACTCCAGCCTAGCCACCTCCATTGGGCCTATGGAATCCGCCAGCATCTCTAGTGGTTTAGATTCCCAAGGAGACAGGCCCGAGCCACAGATGGCTCCTTGCAGGGCCAAAGCGGACACCTCAAAGGCCTGCTTAAGCAACGTTTCCATCTGATGGCCCTGCAGGTCCTTTAAAGCTGCACCACCCTCCATGGAATGATGATCTTCTGCAAGACCACCGTCACAAGTGCATCCACACGGAGCAAGTTCAACATCTCACTCCTAGAGAGGATATGGATACAGCTTCGCCATTCTCCATCCAATGCGCAAGCCTGCATCTGGAAAGTTCCATTCCTCCACAGTCACCACCTTCAAAGCCCCATGAAGCAGAAACGAACACAGGGGTTTTTGGATGCCCTCTAGCAACGGATCGTCTGCAGACTCGGAGCTCTCAGGCCTAGGCTCCTCTGCAATATGTAATGCCGCCAGGGACTGTAAGATAAGGGAAGACGGCTCATCCCTATGAAAAATTTGCACCGCCATTGGATCCTCCCCTACCAGGAGCTCCCCCTCCTCCAGTTCCTTCTGAGGCAGTTCTTCCAGGAGGTCTAAGTCTCTTCCAAGGGGTCTAGGAAATCCATTGACCTCACTGAGCCTGCCTCCACGTCCTCCTCCAGCCGCTCCCTATGCAGACACTTAGCCGCAATGGGAGGGTCCCTGCCTCCTAGCCAGGGAAGACTTAGCACCAACTGAAGAGCCCTCACTCAGTCCCCGTTTCAAACAGAAGACTTGGTGAAGTAAAAGGACAAACTCAGGAGTAAAGGGAAAGCCTTCCCTTTCCAAACTCCCTCCAGACAGCTCAGCTGCTGCCCCAGGAGAAAAATTCACCATGGGCTGAAGCCAAAAGAGGCTCAGTTCCTTCCTGCACCAAATTGCTAATGGCATTCAAAATGGTGGTGGTTTCCACCAAAACAGTGGTACCTCCACCTCTTCCGGGAGCATGATCCTGCTCCTGGGCACCTTCCCCGCACCCCCAGACTGCCCCTGAGCTGATCGGCAGAAGTCACAGCACAGCCCAATGTCAGGAGAGCTGTGTCTGGTGGTTGCCGCAGGCCGCGCATCGCCAGTGATCCAGGTCGGCCATATGGCTACATGACCCAGTTGACCAGACTCTCCCTTGAGCCCTACTGGCCACACCAGCAGTGATCCCCAGACTTAGCTGGCAGCCACCCCTCAAAGACCGATCACTGCTCCCTGCGTCATATCTTCATCGTTTTGCTTTTGTGCTGTTTTTATTGATAGACAGAGGCACAGAACATGCTCAACATCTGGTTCACTCCCAAAGAATGGGGAGGAAGAAAGAGGGAGCTTACTGACAGGCAGCTAAAAGAGAAAGGGGAGGGACATGGCTCCACTCGGTTCTGTGCCCCGGGCCGCTACTTAGAGCTTAAAGCCCAAAATCCACACTAGACTACACTCCTGCTGGATACTGAGAAATACTGGCTATGGTCAGGTGGCACAGGCTACTTAAGAACATAAGATATGCCATACTGGGTCAGACCAAAGGTCCATCAAGCCCAGTATCCTGTTTCCAACAGTGGCCAATCTAGGTCATACATACCTAGCAGTATCCCCAAGAGACACAGGTTCCACAATGCTTGTATTGGGTCAAGCACTGATATCCTGGGTCCCTTTTTAATAATGGTTTATGGACCTTTCCTCCAGGAACATATCCAGACCTTTTTTAAACCCAGCTACACTAACAGCTCTTATTACATCCTCTGGTAACAAATTCCAGGGTTTGAATACACGTTGAGTGAAAAAATATTTTCTCTTATGTGTCTTAAATAGTTTACTCTGTAGCTTCATTACATGTCCCCTAGTCTTTCTATATTCTGATAACGTAAAAAATCGATCTATGTTTACCCATTCCACTCCGTTCATTAATTTATAGACTTCTATCATATCTCCCCTCAGCCGTCTCTTTTCCAGGTTGAAGAGCCCTAACCTTTGTAGCCTCTCTTCATAGGAGTAACCTTCCATCCCCTTTACCATTTTGGTGGCTCTTCTCTGTACCTTTTCTAATAAAGCTATATCCTTTTTAAGATACAGCGACCAGAACTGCACACAATATTCAAGGTGCAGTCGTACCATGGTACGATACAGAGGCATTATAATATCCTTTGCTTTATTTTCCATTCCTTTCCTTATGATTCCTAGCATTCTATTTGCTTTCTTGGCCGCTGCTGCACACTGGGCGGAGGGTTTTAACATGCTATCGACGATGACTCCTAAATCTTTTTCCTGGGTGGTGGTGTTCCCAATGTGGAACCTTGCATTGTGTAACCATAGTGTGGGTTGTTCTTTCCTGGGTACATAACTTTGCACTTGTCCACATTAAATTTCATCTGCCATTTGGATGCCCAGTCTTCCAATTTATCAAGATCCTCCTGCAGTTTTCCCACAGTCCTCTAGAGTTTTAACAACTTTAAACAGTTTTGTGTCGTCTGCAAATTTGATAACCTCACTAGTTATTCCCTTTTCCAGGTCATTTATGAATATGTCAAAAAAGTAGCGGACCCAGTACAGATCCCTGGGGTACTCCACTATTCACCTTTTTCCATTGGGAAAACTGGCCATTTAGCCCTACCCTCTGCTTTCTATCTTTTAACCAGTTCCCGATCCACAATAATACACTGCCTCCTATCCCATGACTTTTTAGTTTTGCCAAAAGTCTCTGATGAGGGACCTTGTCAAAGGCTTTCTGAAAGTCCAGATACACTATATCAACCAGCTCACCTTTGTCTACCTGTTGTGACACCGAAGTTCTGCCCTATACCTTTAAAACACAGAAAGCTGCTGAGTTTGGCACAGATTCTGACAGGAAGGGAGATCAAAAGATTCAGTTACCATAGGCAACCAAAGCAGGCTGAGACACGAGGTCTGAGGGCACGCACAGCCAACAAACATCCCCCAGGTAATGAAGAGAACAGTTTGCACATGTGCAGGAAAACGCCCCTAACCATGTATAAGAAATGTGGTAGGCAAACAGAGTTAGATCGAGGAAGGGAGCTGGTAGGAGATCCAGCTGGAGTTGCAGTGAGAGAGGCTGAGATGGATTCATGTGCTGATTCTGACGGTGGTTTTTTGGAGACTCAGAAGTTGAGAGTGATTTGGAAACTTGGCAAGTAAGGGATGACTTGCAGCTCTCTAACAGAAGGTCAGAATACTCTCAGCCTAATGCTGTTTCATTTGAGTCTTGGAATAGAAAGCCAAGGAGGGCTTTGAAGAGAGACAGAAAGCCGTTTACCAGCAGAGGGATTAACTGCAGGAAACCCTCACCTGTGACGCAGGAAGAATTTCCCAAACACAGAGATCAGTGGGGAGAACGGAGAACAGCTGGTAAGGAACTCTGTATTACTGAAAGGCAGAACGGCTTAAGATATTTACAACCTTGGGAAAAGGAAAGTAAAGTGATTGAGGACATATGTATGAGTGAAGAAGATGATTGCATGTATTTAAAGCCTGGCAGAAAACTGCCAAGAGAGAGACCCATTAGAAACAGAACAAGGCAGTTTTGCAAACTATCTGATAATTATTTGCCATACTGTGGAGAGAGTGGTGAAGAGAAGCCAGGGACTGATTGGAGAAGGTCCAGACTCTCTGCCCTAAAGAAGATAAGATAGTTGATGAACCGATGTGCACGGAGCAAAGTGAATGCTTTCCCTATGTTGAGGACATGGACTGTTCTTTATTAATAACTGATGAAACTTCTCTACGCTAGTAGAAGATAAGTGTGCCTGAGAGATAAACATGCACAGAGGGAACTGCCAATGTTGTTACCTGATTTCTGTTTGTTATAATTATTGGTTCTGTTCAAGCAAAAAGCTGTGTTTTCCTTTCACCTTTTGTTTTTGCCAGAAGCATGGCTGCCTCTTAAGTTTGGTATTTTTGTACTGTTTTGAAAATCCAGCAAACCCAGGGAGGGGAATAAATCCTTATTTCAACCTGACCACTCCGTCTCAACTACACTTTCTTTCATAGAAGGGTCAGGCCCAGCAGTGTGCCTAGCTATCCACTACTAGTTCAGCCACTGCTGGTGACACTGTTTATTCACACCTTCAAAAAAACATATCAGATTAGTAAGACAAGATCTTCCTTGTCTAAAGCCATGTTGCCTGTCTCCCATTAGGCCATGACTATCTACATGCTGTATAATTTTGTTCTTTATGATGGTTTCTACCATTTTCCCTGGTACTGACTTCAGGCTCACTGGTCTGTAATTTCCCAAACACCCCTGGAACTCTTTAAAAATTGGCGTTACATTGGCGATCCTCCAATCTTCAGGTATTACAGATGATTTTAATGAAAGTTCACAGATTACTAATAGCAGGTCTGCAATCTCATATTTCAGATCTTTCAACACTCTTGGATGTATACCATCCGCTCCAGGTGATTTGCTACTATTCAGTTTTTTTAAATAGTGTAATACATCTTCCCGGTGTAGCGATATTTCTCTCAATTCCTCTGCAGTATCACCTTTAAATACCACTTCAGTCTTGGGTAATATCCCTACATCTTCCTCAGTAAAGACCGAAGCAGAGAATTCATTCAGTCTCTCCGCTATAGCCTTGTCTCCTCTTACTGCCCCTTTTACCACTCTATGAACTAATGGTCCAATTGACTCTCACAGGCCTTTTGCTACGAATGTACTTGAAAAAGTCTTTATTTCGTGTTTTTGCTTCCGTAGCAAGTTCCTTCTCAAATTCTCGCTTTGCCTGCCTTATCAATGCTTTGCATTTAACTTGCCAGTGCTTGTGCTGTTTCCAGTTTGACGTTTGGCTCTTTTTTCCATTTCCTGAAAGATGCTTTTTTGGCAGCAACAGCCTCTCTGACCTCACCTTTAAACCATGCTGGCAGTTTTTTGGCCTTTCTTCCACTTTTCTTAAGGCGTGGAATACAGCTGGTCTGGGCTTCCAGGATAGTATTTTTAAACAACACCCAAGCTTGATGTAAGTCTTTAACCTTTGCAACCGCTCCTTTTAGTTTTTTCTTAACTATATTCCTCATTTTATCATAGTCTCCCTTTCGAAAGTTAAAAGGTAGTACTGTGGATTTCTTTACTATCCCTCCTCCACTAATTAAATCAAACACGATCATGCTATGATCACTATTGCCAAGTGGTCCCAACACCCTTATTTCTTGCACCAGATCTGGTGTTCCACTAAGGACTAGGTCCAGTATGGCTTCCCCTCTGGTCAGAAGGAACCACAATGAGCAAGAGTCGAAAGACGTAAGGATAGGTTCAAATAGTTTTTATTCAGGTGATCCCCAACGCGTTTCGGCATGTATTGCCTTCATCAGGGGGTAGCAGCTAAAAACAAACAAACACTCATAACAGTAATAATAACATAAATAATGATAAGCCCTATTAACACTAAAAGCCATTAAAAACAATAAGAATCTTAAAATACAAAATGATGGCTCCAAAAATAATGATAAATGCAGGACACAAAAAGATTACTTATTGTAAAATTAACAACATATATATAACAAACATGTAAAATTGTAATGTTGTAAAAATATTGCAAATAAACAAACTTATGTATAGGGACAGACAACCAAAGAGACAGAGTTAAAAAACAGAATTAGAAAACAAACATGTACTTACAAGAACCCAATTCTAATTCTCTATTATATCTTGGGTAAATGCTGATGACGTGCTGTTTCTGAAGCGCTAATCTAGTGTAGCGTCAATCGTGTATAAACTGAAAGTGAACCATTTTTGTAATACATCATTTAAATAATGATAAACAGAAATACATATTAAGAATTACTATAAAATCCATTATTGTCTAAAAATCCTGATATGATGAAATGAAAAATATTTTCATATTACTTTGATAATGTGATCAATACAAACAAACAACAACAATTTTATTTACAATATTTTTACATTACAATTTTACATGTTTGTTTATATATATAAGTTATTAATTTTACAATAAGTAATCTTTTTGTGTCCTGCGTTTATCATTATTTTTGGAGCCATCAGTTTGTATTTTAAGATTCTTATTGTTTTTAATGGCTTTTAGTGTTAATAGGGCTTATCATTATTTATGTTATTATTACTGTTATGAGTGTTTATGTTTATGTTTTAGCTGCTACCCCCTGATGAAGGCAATACATGCCGAAACGCGTTGGGGATCACCTGAATAAAAACTATTTGAACCTATCCTTACGTCTTTCGACTCTTGCTCATTGTGGTTCCGGTTGTTAGTTGCAAGAGCGGCGCTCCTTGTTTTGTTTGGTTCCCCTCTGGTCAGTTCTTGAACCAGCTGCTCCAAGAAGCAGTCAGTTATTTCATCTAGAAACTATCTCCCTAGCGTGTCCTGTCGTGACACTGACCCAGTCGATACCGGGGTAAATGAAATCACCCATTATTACTCTGCTGTGACTTATTAGTTTCCTTGATTTCTTTGAGCATTTCATCATCCATTTGTTCATTCTGGCCAGGCAGTCGATAGTACACCCCCACTGCCGTCACATGGAATTTCAATTCATAGAGATTCTACAGCAAATTTTGTTTCCTGCAAAACTTTAATCCTTTCTGACTCAATGCCCTCTCTAACAGAGTGCAACCCCTCCACCAATTTGATCACTTCTATCATTACGATATAGTTTGTATCCAGGTATCACAGTGTCCCACTGGTTATCCTCCTTCCATGTCTCTGAGATTGCAATCATATCTAACCTCTCATTTAGTGCTATATATTCTAACTCTCCCATCTTATTGTTTAGACTTCTAGCATTTGCATACAAGCATTTTAGAGACTGTATTTTATTAATATTAATCTGGCTATTGGTAGGCATGGGTAATTTGGAATCTTTACGCTCTGTCTGCACCATACTCAAGGGCATTTGGGCTACTTTACTCTTTTTTGGAACCTCACTGCTTTTGGTAGTATCCTTCAAGGATACCTTCTTCCGAACCATGCGCTCATGGGCGACTGTCGACTTTCCCCTATTTTCTAGTTTAAAAGCTTCTCTATCTCCTTTTTAAAAGGTTAATGCCAGCAGTCTGGTTCCATCCTGGTTAAGGTGAAGCCCATCCCTTCGAAAGAGCCCCTCCTTTCCCCAGAATGTTCCCCAGTTCCTAACAAATCCAAAACCCTCATCCTTGCACCATCATCTCATCCACGCATTGAGACTCCGGACCTCTGCCTGCCTTTTGGGTCCTGCACGTGGAATGGGAAGCATTTCGGAGAACGCTACCCTGGAAGTTCTGGATTTCAACTTCCTACCTAAAAGCTTAAATTTAGCCTTCAGAACCTCCCTACCACATTTTCCTATGTCATCGGTACCGACATGTACCAAGACAGCAGACTCCTCCCCAGCACTAACTAAGATCTTATCTACGCTGTGCGTGAGGTCTGCTACCTTCGCACCAGGCAGGCATGTTACCAGACGATCCTCACCTCCAGCAGCCACCCAGCTATCTACATGCCTAATAATTGAATCACTAACAGCTATCCTAACCCTTCCCTCATGGGCACATGGCCCTGGAGAAACGTCCTCAGTGCAAGAGGATTTTATATCACCTGGAGGACAGGTCCTAGTTACAGGATCACGTCCTGCCACACCAGGGTGATGCTCTCCTGTCACGTAACCTCTCTCCTCCATGGCAACAGGGATGCTGCCAGACTGGAGGTGGGACTTCAGGACTATATCCCTGCAGGTCTCGTCTATGTACCTGTCTTTCTTATGTTTTCCAAGTCTGCTACTCTATCCTCTAGAGAACGGACTCATTCCCTGAGAGCAAAGAGCTCCTTGCACCTAGTGCACACGTAAGACCTCTCACCAACTGGGAGAAAATCATACATGTGACACTCAATGCAAAAGACTGGAAAGCCCCCATTCTCGCTGCTGGGGACTGGAATGCCCCCATCTCGCTGTTGTCTGCATCTTAGTTTAAAGCTTGTGTTTAGGTCTTTAAATTCTGTACTTACTAAGGTTTGGTGTAGATGCTTATACTAATAAAAGTGTATCTAATACCTCTAATATACCTTGTTCACCTGAAGCTTAATTAATCTCAGGTCCTCAATGTATGACTGATTTGGATAAAGAGCTGCACCTGAGAGCAGCCCCTTTCCTCTATGACGTTTAAGTACCTATAAAGCTACAATTACCCCAGGGGCGGGTAGGTGTTGGGGAGGGAGGGAAATAAGACCTATTAAAAGAGGGCTGTTACAGGGTACCCTGTCCTGTACCCTCAGCAGGGAGGGAGAGGGTTAGTCCCTCAGGTAGGCTAGAGCAGGAAAAATTTTTTAAAACACAGCACGTTCTAGGGACAGAGCAAGGAAAGATATTTAATTTAAAGTTAACAGTTAACCTGGCTACCACACAAAGGCCAGTTAGTTGAGAGAGGCAAGGTAAGTTATACAGCTGAGAAAGCTGAAGTGCTAAACTAAAGGGAACAGGGAGGTGAAGTAGCACACCAATAAAGACAACAATAAATAGACAGCTAGAAGTCACAGCAAAGTCATCACAGGAGGTAAATATCCACCTTACTTATAGCACTCTCAAGTTTGGTGTTTCTCAGTCTCCGCCTGCTGGTAGATGAACATAACCCATTCGTCTGGACTGGAGAGACGATGAGGAAGAGACCAATTTCCCTTTTCCTTCTCCCAGTATGCCTCTACCCCGGTTATCCTGTGGTCACACTAAACAATAATGGTTACCTTCAATGTCCAAGGGATAGTTCCATGGCACCACCTTCACTGCAGCCCCTCTCTGGCACAGGCAGCGGATCTGGTTATATTTCAGACCGCAGTCCAAGGCTATGATCCTCAGTGTGCCACTGGGATTGAAAACCTGTGGCTCCTGTTGATAACAAACAAGAACAGACAGTTATTCAAAATGGCCACAATACCAGAGCACTGTTCCCTCTAAGCTGTGCGCGTGTGCGCGCGCACACACCTCACCGAGCAAGCGCACATACTTTACAACAGAGCGCACAAAAATTACGGTTCTGATTCTGATAGAAAAAAACATAGATGTCTTAAAATTTAAAAGTTGTGATTGTAATTGCTAGAAATGTTCTGCTTCATTTAGTAATCGTCTATTTTCATTTAATTTGATTAAAATCAATGTGGTGTACATACTGTATTCTGACGTGTAATCAAATTTTAAAGTATATAACTCCGAGTGTCGTTATGTGGCGCACAAAAATTTAACCTTCCTTCAAAAGCTGCACAGCTGATATTTTATGCGCACAGCGCCTACAGAAAATTAGAGGGAACATTGTACCAGAGTATTGGAGAGTGGCCATTGTCACATTACCATTTAAAAACAGCTCTAGGGGTTATCTCGGAAACTACAGACTGGTGAGTTTGACATCTGTAGGAACAAGAACAGGTGTGCCAAGACAGTGGAAGGTCAAACAGCTTTATTAAGCAAACCCCAACGCGTTTCGGCTGAACACTTTCTTCAGGGGGAATGCACCTCAAATAAAATCAAGAGAAGAAATACAAGATCACAAAAAACAAAAATAAATCAATAAGTACATAAATTATAAATTAATAAAAGTAATACAAATAAATATAATATAAAACAAATAATCCTGAACAGTGATATAATAAAAGCCTATAAACACTCTAAATGGGGAAAAAGCAAGAGTAAAAATGGCTATGAAAAGCCAGTTGAAAATGCATCATCATGTATGTCTTACAGAAGGGTGCAATAGAAGGAATGAGGCGGACCACGTGTGAGATCAGTGAGTGAACTATGAAAAGAATGACTATGCACTCAAAGTCATAATTAAAGACATAATTAAAAGACATCTAAAACAAACAAACACAAAATAATTGCCAGTGAAGTATACGAAAATGACCTATTTTGTTCCATAAATTGCAATGCATTTTAAACAGAGGAAGTAGTGTATGTCTAATTTTCACTAAGGTGACAATATAAGAGGATTTCTTAACAGAAGAACCCAGGTGCAAATATCGTATATAAAAATCTTAAACAGCTACCAACACAGGTACAACAGCCAGCAAATAAATCTAGGCGAATAGCTTCTAAAATAAAAGTCTAGCATAGAAAGAAATCATCATATTAATCACTCAAACTACGAGGGAATACTGAGGCATCTAGTAAGTCATCCTAAATGGGAGAAAGCGAGAGCAACATGCCTTGTGAAACGCTCACCGCGTCTTCAAAACAAACCCCAAACCGGCATTGAGAACTATAAGGAGCAAGAGGGTGTTTAAAAAGTATAAATGGCACCAAAATGCGAATACCCTTTCTAATGTCACAAAATAAAATGTTATTGTTATCCATGTACACTGCCATATTCGGAAATGCAAGAGAAAATAGAATAGGATAAAATAAAATAAAACTTCTCTTAGAAATGGGGAAAGAGGAACAGTGCTAATGCAAATGTGTGTAGTAAATCAAGCCTTATATCATGAATGGTAAAGCCAGAGGGGCCAAAGAAGAAGCAAAAGTGCCACTTTTCTGTCATCACTGATGTAAATTAACTTTAATAATGAAAAGCAATACGAACTGGGCGCAGAACAAACAAGTTAAGAGCCACCAGAATCGTGTATTGAAATAAGAAAAGTAGCACGGAAGCATAGGTTCTTATGCTGCGAATTGCTCGCTTGCTCTCATCCCTGGACTTTGCCCGAATCAGTCAGTCGTCGAGATACGGATGAACCAGAATGCCTTCCTGGCAGAGCGCTGCTACCACCACCATGACCTTGGTGAAGGTCTGTGGCACTGTAGCAAGACCGAACGGAAATGCGCAAAACTGGAAATGCCCCATCAGTACCGCAAACCTGAGGAACTGCTGATGTTCTGGCCATATGGGGATGTGCAGATACGCCTCCGTTAAGTCTAGGGACATTAGGAACTCCCCTTTTCTGACTGCCACAATGAGGGAGCGCAGAGTCTCCGTGTGAATGTGTGGGACCTGCAGGCAGCGGTTCACTCACTTGAGGTCGAGAATCAGTCGGAAGAAGCCTTCCTTTTTTGGTACCACAAAATAAATAGAGTACAGACTGTAGCCGCACTGGTCTGGGGGGACCGGCACCACGGCCCTGAGCTGTAAAAGTCACATTAAGGTGACTCACACCACTGCCACTTTGGCTCACGCCTTGCAAGGAGACTGAATGAAGGCGTTGCCCACCGGGCAAGCAAATTCGAGGGCGTACCCCTCTCGAATGACCTCCAACACCCATTGGTCAGAGGTGATCTGGGCTCAGGCAAGGTATAATTCCCGCAGCTGGCCGCCTACAGGCTGCACTGCCACCTGGTCCCCCCTCGCTTCATTGTGATTTCTTGGGTCCCGAGAACAAGGCGGCAGCAAACCCTCTGCCCGCTCAATAACCTTGAAACCCTTGCCCCCTGAAGGTGAATTTGCCCTTCTGAAAGGGGGTAAAACGTGATGGACATAACAGTCTGAAGTCCTGCGGCTGACTCTGGAACGCGGGGGGGGGGGGGCATGGCTCTGCTTCTGCTTATCCTTGGGCAGCCGCCCGCCTTTGGACTCACCTAGATCTTTCACCAACTTGTCCAGTTCCTCTCCGAACAGCAGTTTACCCCCTAAAGGACAGCTTGCTGAGCTGGACCTTGGAGGAGCTGTCTGCTGCCGAGCTGCATAACCAGAGATAGTGGCGGGCTGCGCCTACCGAGGCCATGCTGTTCGACAGCCCTCTAATGAGGTCGCAGTGGATATCCACCAAATAAGCAGCGCCCGACTCTAGTCCGGCTGCCTCCCTTGCCTGGTCCGCAGCTGGCTCCCCTTGTTGCTGTAGCCACTGCGATCAGGCTCTGCAAATGGACCACCCAGGCTCTGCAAATGGAGGCTTGTAGCAAAAGGGCATTGACATTGAAGGCCTGTTTTAGCAAGGTGTCCAATCTCCTATCTTGGCATCCTTGAGTGCCGCACTGCCTTTCACTGGCATCGTCTTTTTTGTGACCGCCAAAACCGCTGCATCAACTTTCAGGGGCCGAAAGAGCTTGCGTTCCTGATCCGATAGCGGATAGAGATGCGCCATAGCCCTTGATCCCTTAAGGCCAGCTTCTAGCATATCCCACTCATCCTGAATCATTTGTTGAACTAATCTATGCAATGGAAAAACCTTCTGCGATTTGCGAATCGCTTGCAGTAAGGGATCCTCCAGTGACTCGTCATCCGATGGACCACTAGTGGGCATATTACGTGCCTTGAGGGATTCCACGATGAGCGTTGGTAACTCCTTTCGGCAGAACACCCGTACAATGCGTGCCTGCTCTTCCTGCTTGGGAATCTCCCCTTCCTCCAAGTCTTCATCCCCTTCTAGCTCCACGTCCAAATTCTCACCTTCCGGCCCCTCTGACGATGGAGAGTCACCCTGATCCTCCTCCCTGGGCCTGGGTCTCTTAGCAGGTAGTGTCCCTGGCTCGCTGTCTAGAGGACTTCCTGTCCTTTTGGCCCTGCGCTGCGACCCCAAGGGGCCCCCGCCTGCACCTGCTGGCACAGACAGAACACCTGGTGCAGAAGGAGAACAAATTCCGGTGAGAAAATTCCCAGGATTCCAATCTCATCCAGGATCTGAGGGGCAGAGGGTCCGGGAATGGCCAGGGGGCAAGATGTCATCCTGCGGAGGCAGCCCGGAGCCCCCAGACTCCTGTGCCTCTGTAGTCGGAGAAAGCGCTCTATCTTGTCCTACCGTATCCCTTAGGGTCTGTTCCATGGAGACGGCTTCTTGCGAACAACCCCTGCAAATGCCCGCCTCTGAAACTGCATCGCAGCGGGTCCCACACACTAGGCACCGAGGTCTCGCAGGCATAATGGGAATAAGACAACCTGAGGTGTTTCCCTGCATCTGGTCTATTCTACAGACCAGCTGGAGCCTACGCTCCCGAGAATAGCCTTAGGAAGGCAGCACCAGCCTGAAACACTTACCGAAGGAAAAAAAAACCTCTGTCCTATTTTTTTTTTTTAAGAAAATAATAAACGTAGCCTAAAACACTACTTTCACAAATCCCCACCAGAGATTAGAGGACCTGTACCGCAGGAGAGGAGGGAGTGCCTTAAGACTAATGGAGGAGCTTGAGCATAGCGGGAGAGTAGGGAAGAAACACTCACCGTGCTACTCACGACCACACAGTTAGGCCTACACTTACAATCTGGGCCTTCCTGACGGAATCGCTGCCTTCAATTTCACCCACTCAACTGCATTTCTGCCCTGAGTACTTGAGAACTCAAAGGCTGCTGGGAGCACCGTGTCTCCGCAGGAGAGCTGCTCATATCCCTTCTTCCTCTTGCACTCAACCGATTGCGGCTTCAGCACCAAGGGGGGGCCTCCACAACACAGCTCCTCACCCTGAGCAGGGGATAGGGAGCCGCCAAGTCACCGGTTCACTAGGCAAGCCTCCAACACTCACCCCACTCACCCGGGGGGGGGGGGGGGTCCTTCTATCCTCCGATGGAATCTCTGGGTTTTTGGTATTTTTTTTTTTAAAACTGCACTACTCCAAAAGAAACTGAAGCTCAAAAACAGAAAGAATGAAGGATAAAGCTTCTATTCCTAAGCTAACTAAACCTCCTTAGTTGTCCCTTCAGTGAGTCCAGCACCCTGGCTCACTCCCTCCTCTAGCTGCTTGGAGACTGCGCATACTGGAGCTTGTGGGTGGTCCCCGCTATATTAATACTTGTGTCATCAAAAGATGACATGTTTAGTCTTCAAGCTGCTAGAAGAGGTACACTACCCAGAGGTGCGGGACTGGCCTGGAGGGACAATAAGGAACATTTTATTTTGTGACAATAGAAACCTACACCTTTGACCTCACATTTTGGCGCTATTTTTACTTTTTAAAAGCCCTCTTATTCCTTATAGTTCTCAATGACGTTTTTGTGTTGTCTGCATTTCAGCGTTTCAAAAGGCAAGTTGCACTCTCTCTTTCTCCTATTTAGGATGACTTATTAAATGCCTTAGTATTCCCTCGTAGCTTGAGTGATTAATATGGTGATTTCTTTTTATGTCAGACTTTTATTTTAGAAGCTCTTCGCCTAGAGGGTTTTTTTGCTGGCAGCTGTACCTGTGTTGGTAGCTGTTGAGTAAGATTTTTATACACAGTATTTGCACCTGGGTTCTTCTGTTAAGAAACCCTATTTGATCACCTTAGGGAAAATTAGACATACACTACTTCCTCTGCTTAAAATGCATTGCAATTTATGGAATAATATAGGTCACTTTCGTACTTTACTGGCAATTATTTTATGCGTATGTGATAGAAGTCAATTATGTCACCGAGTGCATAGTCATGCTTTTCATAGTTCACTCACTGGTCTCACACATGTGGTCCTCCTTCCCCCTTCTATAAGGCATGAATGATGATGCATTTTCAATTGGCTTTTCATAGCCATTTTTACTCTTGTTTTTTCCCCCCTTCAGAGAGTCTATAGGCTTTGATTATATCACTGTTCAAGGTTTATTGTTTTATATTTATTGTTTCTATTACTTTTATTAAATTTATGAACTTATTATTTATTATTTGTTTGCTTTTGTGACTGTCTCTTCTCTTGATTTTATTTGAGGTGTATTCGTCGAAACGTGTTGGGGTGTGCTTAATAAAGCTGTTTGACCTACCACTGTCTTGGCACACCTGTTCTGGTTGTTCCTGCTATTGCCTATGGGTGGTTGTACTGAAGCTTGACATCTGTGCCTGACAAAATCATTGAAACTATACTAAAAAACAAAATTACCAACCATTTATTTTTTATTTATTTATTTTTTTGCTCATGCCTTTCTAGCATTAAATCAGGTATAGACCGGCACAGCTTAATGGGCATGTGTCAGCATGGGATCAAAGGCAAATCTTTTCCAAACGAAATTTTTGAAGATGTAAGTGACAAATGGATAGCCAAGCTGGTTGACACACTGTATTTTGATTTTCAGAAGACTAATAAAATCCCTCTTGAAAGGATCCTTAGGAAATTAGAGAGTCATAGGATAAAAAGGCACTCGGGGGTGGCAAGGTAGCAACTGAGAGACTAAATTAATTTGCTTCAGTTTGTACTGAGGAAGCTCTCATGCCATGGTGGCAGTTCGGAAGAGCTGAAACACACACAAGGTTAAATTAGACTTACCTGCTAATTGTAGTTCCTGGAGGAACTCCAGTCTAGTCCCTGAATCCTTGGTGTTCTCAACCTCTACCAGCAGCTTTGGAGACTGAGAAACTTTAGTGCTGTGATGTCACTGGTACATAAATGCTGGCACCACCTCCTCTCACCAGTTAACCTATTGACAAAGCAGACTCACCAGAGCAACAAGTAAGTAGATAAACCACATAAACAAAACTAACTTAGCTCCCCCCCTCAAGCAACTATTTACATGAGATACTATATATATGTAGATGTAGATGTAGATGTAGATAGAGATATAGATAGAGATATAGATATATATAGAGATATAGATATAGCGGTTATGCCATGAGGTCCCCCCCCCCCCCCTTAACCAGAAGGACAGGCCTCCCACACATTGGACATAACCCACTTACCGTAACTGAAAAGTGAAGTCTAGAAGATCACCCGTCTTACCTGTAACTGCGCTCCGGCTTCAGGCCCCCCCCAGGTCCACCACTTCGGGTGGGAACCAGGACTAGACCGGAGTTCCTCCAGGAACTACAATTAGCAGGTAAGTCTAATTTAACCTTCCTGATCGTCCCTCCAGTCTAGTCCCGGAATCCTTGGGGATGTAACAGAGCAGTGAAAACAATCAACGGGAGGGTCCTGCCACCCCCGCCTGAAGCACCGCAGATCCAAAACAGATATCTCTATCCGCCTGCACATCCAGACGGTAATGCTTAACAAAGGAATGTAATGACGACCACGTCACTGCCCTACAAATCTCCGCCACCGGCACCAGGCTATTCTCCGCCCAGGACGTGGCTTGTGCTCTAGTAGAGTGAGCTCTCAAACCGTCTGGAACCAAACGGCCCCGCAACAGATATGCCGACGCTATTGCTTCCTTCAACCATCGAGCAATCGAAAACCAGCCGTCCTCGCTAAATACTTCCGCAATGCCCGCTTGATATCCAAGCGATGTAACTGCTTCTCAGCCTGAACCTTCGTTTTGGAAGTAAAAACTCGCAAGGACACCACCTGGTTGATATGAAAATCCGAAACTACCTTAGGCAAAAATGAAGGCACCGTTCTCAACACTACCTTATCCTCTGAGAAGGAGAGAAACGGCTTCCTACAGGACAGCGCCTGCAACTCCGACACCCGCCGTGCAGACGCAATAGCCACCAAAAATACCACCTTTAGGGTCAGATCCTTGAACGTTGCCTTCTCCAAGGGCTCAAAAGGCGCCCTACCCAGCGCCTCTAAGACCAAGGGGAGATCCCAGGACGGAACAGACCTCCTACGCGGTGGCCGCAACAAAAACACCGCTCTCAAAAAACGCTTCACATCTGTATGGCAACCTAGGGAACTGCCCAGCACCTTACCTCTAACAGGACTGCGCCGCCAACTGCACCTTCAACGATGACGCCGCTAACCCCTTCTGAAACCCGTCCTGTAAGAAAGCCAGCACCTGCGGCACTGACGCTCTTAAAGGCCGTAACTGTCTCTCCGTACACCAAGCCTCAAAAACACGCCACACTCTGACATATGCCAGGGACGTTGACCTCCGTCACGCCTTCAGAAGCGTCGCAACCACCGCCGCCGAATAACCTTTCGCTCTCAACCGAGCCCGTTCAATAGCCAAGCCGTAAGCGAGAACAGATCCACCTGAGGCATGCACAGGGGCCCTTGAGTTAAAAGATCCTGTCGAATCGGAAGTTTCCAGGGCCCCTCCACTACGAGATGCACTAGATCGGCGTACCACGGCCTTCGCGGCCAATCTGGGGCAATAAGGATCACTCTCCCTCTGTGAAACTCGATGCGCTGAAGCACTCTCCCTATCAGCACCCACGGAGGAAAAACATACAGAAGTTGGTCCTGCAGCCAAGGTTGTACCAGCGCGTCCAGGCCCTCCGACATTCTCTCTTCTGCTGAAAAACCGCTCGACCTGAGCGGACTGAAAGGACGCCATGAGATCCATCACCGGCGTCCCCCAGCGACGCACCACCAAGTTGAAGACCTCCGGATGAAGAACCCACTCCCCCGGATCTACCTTCACGCAACTCAAGAAGTCGGCCTGCACATTGTCCACGCCCGCGACGTGTGCCGCCGACAGGGCCAGTAGATTCTGCTCCGCCCATTCAAGCAAGCTGTCCGCCTCTGCCTCCAGTGCCACACTGCTGGTGCCGCCTTGTCGATTTATATAAGCTACTGCAGTCACGTTGTCCGAGAATACCCGAACCGCTGTCTTGACAAGAAAGGACCGAAACTCCTGCAACGCCAACGCCACCGCTCTCAACTCTAGTCTGTTTATGGACCAAGACCTCTCCTGAGTGGACCACTGCCCTTGCGCTATCCGGCCTTGGCAATGAGCCCCCCAGCCCTGCAAACTGGCATCCGTCGTCAGTGAAATCCACTCCGGCGCCTCCAACGACATGTCATTTTCTAGGTTCTCCGGAGTTAACCACCACCGCAGAGCTTGCCGAGTCTGAGGTGGACAAACCAATTTCCGGGACAGGGAATCCTTTTGATGGGACCAGCACCTCAGCAATGCTCTCTGCAACGGCCGCATGTGGGCTCTTGCCCACGGAACTAACTCCAGCGTTTCCGCCATAGTCCCGAACACTCGAAGGTACTCCCAAGCGGTGGGACTCCGCACGCCAAGGAACTGACATAATAGCCGCCGTAGAGCCATCCCTCGCTGCCGTGGGAGAAAAACGCGCCCAACTCTCGTGTCGAAGCGAGCTCCCAGATGTTCCAGCTCTTGAGTCGGCTACAACTTGCTCTTTGCTACGTTGACCACCCAACCTAGGCTCCGCAGCCTCTCCAGAACTTTGGCCGTGGCCGATATACTCTCTTCCCGGGACTTTGCCCGTATCAGCCAATCGTCCAGATATGGATGTACCATTACACCTTCCTTTCGCAAGGCCGCTGCCACCACCATCACCTTGGTAAATGTTCGTGGAGAAGTTGCCAGGCCAAAGGGCAGTGCCTGAAACTGAAAATGACCCATCGGAACCGCAAACCTGAGGAACTTCTGATGCTCCTGTCGTATCGGAATATGCAGGTACGCCTCTGACAGGTCGAGAGACGTCAAAAACTCCCCTTTTCTTACCGCGACAATTACCGGACCTGAGGGTTTCCATACGAAAATGGGCTATTCGGAGACAGCGATTCACTCTTTTTAAATCCAGAATGGGATGCCAAGTCCCTTCCTTCTTCGGGACTACAAAGTAAATGGAGTATCGACCGTCTAAGTGGTCCACTGGAACCGGTACAATGGCCTTGAGCACTAGCAGCCGTTGAACCGTTTCCTGCACCGCCCTGCACTTTGCTCTTGCCTTGCACGAGGACTGAACGAAGGCCTCGGGTACGGGCCTCTGCAGCTCTAATGCATAACCCTCTCGAATCACCTCCAACACCCACTGATCGGATGTGAACTGTGAGGGTAAAATTCCCACAAACGACCTCCCACGGGAACCAACCCCTCCTGGGCCCGCCTGACTTCAATGGGGCTTTTTGAAGGAAGAGGAGGAAGCCATCTGCGAAAAACCTCTGCTCACCCCTCGAAACCCTTGGTTCCGAGAAGGGAAATGGCCTCGCTGGCCCTGGTTAAACCTCAAGTTGCGAAAACGGCGAAAATCCCGTTGCTGCTGCTGCTGCCCCCGAAAGCCAAGTCCCGCACGACCCTGCTTCTGCTTGTCCTCGGGCAACCGGCCTCCCTTGGACTCTCCTAAATCTTTCACTATCCTGTCTAAGTCCTCTCCAAACAGTAGCTTGCCCCTGAAAGGTAACTTACTCAACCCAGCCTTGGAAGAACCGTCCGCTGCCCAATTCCGGAGCCAAAGGCATCTTCGCCCCGCTACTACTGAGGCCATACTCTTCGCCAACCCCCGGATGAGATCATAGTGAAGATCAGCCAAATACGCCGCTCTGGACTCTAACCTGGATGCCTCCTCGATCTCCTCCACCAAGCTTTCACCCTGAATCCGCTGCGCCCACCGCAAACAGGCCCTGGCTACCCAGGCCCCGTAAATAGACGCCTGTAAAGATAACGCATTCGCTTCAAAAACTTGCTTCTGCAAAGTTTCCAGCTTCCAGTCCTGCGCAACCTTAAGCGTGGTCGCCCCTTCCACCGGAATGGTGGTCTTCTTAGTCACCGCAGATACTGCTGCATCAACCTTTGGAGCCTTAAACAGATCCCTATCCTGATCCATCAGCGGGTAAAGACGGGACATCACTCTAGACCCCTTGAGCACCGCCTCGGGCATATCCCATTCCTCCTGGATCATTTCCTTAAACACCCTATGCACCAGGAATGCCCTCTGCGTTTTACGGAAAGCCTGTAGCAACGGATCCTCTAAGGTAGCATCCTCCGCCGGCCCTGCTGTTGGCATATTCAGGGTCTTAAGGGACTCAGAAATGAGAGCCGGAAGCTCCTCCCTACGAAATACCCTAACTACTCTCGCCTGATCCTCCTGTTCCTTAATCTCACCTTCTTCTAAGTCATCCTCCAGGCCCTCATCCATGTCCACCTCCTCTGCTCGCAGATCCTCTGACAGAACAGACTGAACCAAACCATCTGTCCATTTTGGCCTTTTTCGCCACAATACACGAGCCGTCCCCCGGAGGAGAAGCAGCTCTCTTTCCCCTACAGCTCTCCCCTGAAGGCCCCTCCAGTGGTGACTCCTGGGCAGAGCTCAAGGCTGTCTGAATTAATGTCAAAAAATCAGAGGAAAAAATAGCTGCCAGACTGCTCGAACCCGGAAGCTTTGGTTGCAGAGAGTCGTGGACTGACAAAGCTGTGGCCCCAGACTCAGGAAGGGGCAGAGGGACAAGAACCGGCTCCATCCGCTCCATAGAGCCCTTTCTCTTCTGTCCCCACCTCTGTAGGCATCACTCCTGCACTGGCCTCACGACTACAGCCCTTACAGACCCCGTCAGGAGTCACAGAACTTTTCCTGGCCCCACAGAGAAGACACAACTGCTTCCTGCCAGAAAGAAAAACCACCGGGTTTTTTTTGTTGTTTTTTTTTTTACTGAACATACTGAAAGACCGTGGTCTACAGCGCAACCCAGGAGGAAACTACCACAACCGCGGCCTCCTGAGTCTTCCCCAGGCCCTAGCAGGACACACTGCCGCCCTGCGAACTTTCCCGCATTCAACGCACGTGGCACGGCCTCGCTCCAACGATAATGCCGCTTGCCGCCCAAAAACGGGCTGTCTGCCTCACGAGCTTTCACTCACCTTTTACAGCGAAAATACAAGAATCTGAGCTCAGCTACTGCCCCGGAGCCTCAGAAGCGCTGTAAAACGCCGGCACTGCGATCCGTCTGCTCCAGCAGTACGGAGCGCGCTGACAGCATACCGGGCGGCTCAAGCGCTAGCAGGCAGAACTTCTGCACGCTGAGTCCAGCCCGTCGGGGATTTCGCCAGACTACCGGCTCTTGCAAGGAGGCAGAGGGAGGGCTCCCCGTACCAAACCGGAGTCCCCCGCCATCTCCCGACTCTCCCTCAAACTCAGCAATCTTCAATTAAACAAGGGGAAAGAGCACCTCAGGGCAGCACTGACTAACCGCCCCTCTATGAGGAAGCCAATTAACCCCGAATCAATCAAACTGCCTGTTTTCTTTCAGTCAGCAATTTTTTTTTTTTTTTAAATCTGCCTAATTGTTCCTCAAGTGAGCCCTAAAACCCCTGGGCTCACACCCTTTCAGCTGCTTTGGAGACTGATAACTGGTGAGAGGAGGTGGTGCCAGCATTTATGTACCAGTGACATCACAGCACTAAAGTTTCTCAGTCTCCAAAGCTGCTGGTAGAGGTTGAGAACCCCAAGGATTCAGGGACTAGACTGGAGGGATGATCAGGAATAGGATTTCTTTTGTGTACTCATTCCAGTTATTAAGTCAAATTTGATCGTTATAGTCACTGTTGCCAAGCGGTCCCATCACAGTTTCTTCTCGCATCAAATCCTGAATGCCATTAAGGACTAGGTCTAAATTAGCTCCCCCTATAAACCTAAGCTTTCTTTAGAAGCTCAGATGACAAGACTTCGACTTTCATACTTTGGACACATCATGCGAAGAGAGAGATCATTAGAGAAAGACATCATGCTTGGCAAGATAGAAGGTCAACGCAAAAGAGGAAGGCCAGCAATGAGATGGATCGATACAATAACAGCAGCTATGGGTACCAGTCTGTCAACAATGAGCCGCCTGACTGAAGACCGAACACAATTTAGGATAGCTATCCAGAGGGTTGCCATGAGTCGACTCCAACTCGACGGCACTTAACAACATTATTTCCCGAACCAACTGCTCCATGAAGCAGTCATTTATTTCATCTAGGAACATTACCTCCCCAGCATTTCTTGATGTACAATTTTTCCAATCAATATTGGAGTAACTTAAATCACCCATTATTATGATTTTGCCAAATTTGTTAGCTTCCCTAATTTGTTAATATTTCAACATCTGCCTGCTCAATTTGGCCAAGCAGACTGTGGCATTCCCCTACCACTATTTTTACCTCTTCGCACGTTGGAATTTCTATCCATAAAGAGTCCATGGTGCATTTCATTTCCTGCAGAACTTTTATTCTGTTTGATTCAATGCCCCCTCTAACACATTGCCACCCCTCTGCCAATTTGGTCCACCTCATCACTGCAATATAATTTCTATCCTGGTATCAGTGTCCCACTGGTTATTCTCCTTCCACCAGGACTCCCAGATGGCTATCACATCTCTCTCTTCATTCAATGCTATATACTCTAACATGTTTTGATGGTATCCTTCAAAAGATACCTTACTCTGGACTATGAGCTTCTGAACGATTGTCTGCTTTTCCTCAGGTTCTAGTTTAAAAGCTGCTCTCTCTCCTTTTTACATGTTAGTGCCAACGGTCTGCTTCCACCCCAATTAAATAGGCTCCCCATTTCCCAGAATAAATCTAAATGCTTAGTCCCTGCACCAATTCTTCCATACACGGAGACTCTGAAGCTTTATCTGCTTCTTCGGTCTCATATGTGGAAAAAGTGAGAATGATATCCTGGAGATTCTGGACTTCAATTTTTTTTTACTAACAGCCTAAATTTGGCTTCTGGAACCTCCTTACCACATGGACCTTTTTTTTTCTGCCATCAAGTCAGTGCTGACTCCTAGTGACCAGAAGCTGCTAAACTATAGATGGACTTCTTTAGCATGTCCCTGTAGGTCTCCCAGGCCCCAATTTAGGCATAAGCAAAACAGACAACTGCCTAGGGTGCCAAACAACCAGGCCAAAGAGGAGCCTGCTCTCACTTATATTAGAGCCATGTACTGCTTCAAAGGGGAATCACTGTGGTAGTATGGTCTCTCTCGCTCTTCTTCTGGCTCTCCAATCTTTTTGGAATCTCTGGCACCTCCACCCCACCTCCCACTGTCTAGAATCTCCTGTGTGATCTTGACTATAGTTGTCAACACTTAAACCGGGCCCTGAGGTCTCCTCTATATACACCCTGTTTGCCTCAGCTTCTTCAAGTCTGCTACTCTAGCTTCCAGAGATTAGACTCATTCGGAGAGCCAGGAGCTCTTTGCATCAAATGCACACATGCAACCTTTCATCAACTGGAAAATAATCATACTTGTGGCACTCATTGCAAAAGACTGGACAGCCCCTCTCTTGCTGCTGGTCTGCATCGTCATACTGTTGAATTGTTCAGTTGTTTAGAGTTGTTAAATGAGTAGGGATAGCTAAATTAGCATAAAGGCTTTAGGATTATTTAGTAAATTTTATGCTAGTATTTTGTGTTTGCTTCCCAATGAACTTCAAATAATTTAATGAAAGTACTGCTAATGCGGTCACTGCTAGTCAAAGTACTGTGCAGTGACCGCATTTCCCTTTTTACTCCTAACTGGGATAATGGACTATAAAATAAAGGATGGTTTGGAAAAAAGGTTAACTGTCTTATTGTTTTAAGGCTGTATGAGTCTATCTAAATCTAGGACAAATTATAAACTTTCAAGCCAAAATAATAACTAAGGGCTCTTTTTCTAACACTTAGCACATCATATCTGTCACAGAGCCCATAGGATTAAAGCATAGTTACTCACCTGTAGTAGGTGTTCTCCGTGAATAGTAGGAATAGGTCCTCACATATGGACGACATCACCAACAGAGCCCTGCACAGAACGCTCCCTAGCTTCTAAAGGAAACTTTTGGGAGGTATGCCACAAATGCACACCTGCCTTCCCTGCCCACCACAGCGCCATATTCTCCAGTATGACAACATAGCAGGAGCCAAAAGGCAACTCCCCAGGGTGGTGGGAGGGTTGTGACAACTTATTCCTGCTATTCACGGAGAACACCTGCTACAGGTGAGTAACTACACATTCTCCGTGAACAAGCAGGAAATAAGTCCTCATGTATGGAATTTCTATGCTACAGGCTAGCGGAACCTGAGGAGAAGAATAGCCCAACCACTCCAAAATGAATGTGTTAGACCCCTGCCAAAAAAGATGACCTCCCCAAAACAATCATGGAGGGAGAAGGGTCAGGAGTCATCACCTAGCCTCCTTTGGGCAATTCACAAAAACTCAAGGAAAGAAAACTAACAGAGAAGACTAATTTTTTCCTTCCTTATTTTCCACCAGATGAGTGCAGAATGAATGGAGTCTAACAAGGAAATCTTCCTCACTGGGCAGGTTATATACCACTCATGTTCAAAGTATCCTTGCAAACACATGTGTCATCCTGAACAAGAACAGCCAGAAAATAGCACTTGGAAGAACATGATTACAATAAGCTCCCTTGGTGCCCTAGCACTCTACAGGAGGAGGAAATCAGATGAGCCTCTGTCCAGAAGATCAACAACATCCCAGTTAAAGAGATCATATGCCTACAGGAGCCAGCTACATTCTTGCAGGTAGATGAAAAAAAAAAACCAGATTTAGTTTTACCGAAGGATGGTCTTGCCAAACAAATCTGATTGAGTTCTTTGATTGGGTGACCAAGGAACTAGATCTGGGGCATGCAATGGATGTCACCTATCTGGATTTCAGCAAAGCCTTTGATACTGTTCCTCATAGGAGGCTTGTCAAACTCAGTAGCTTGGGGATGGGGCCCAAGATAGCAAACTGGATTAGAAATTGGTTGACTGACAGACAACAGGTGATGGTACATGGAGCTCACTCGGATGAGAGGAAAGTGATTAGCGGGGTGCCTCAGGGTTCGGTCCTGGGCCCTGCACTGTTCAATATATTTGTGAGTGATATTGCTGAAGGACTGAATGGAAAAGTCTGTCTTTTTGCAGATGGCACAAAAATTTGCAACAGAGTGGACCCCCCCGAGGGAGTGGTTAACATGAGGAAAGATCTACAAAAGCTGGAAGACTGGTCTAATGCTTAGCAACTACGATTTAATGTGAAAAAGTGCAGTGTCATGCACTTGGGTAGCAGAAATCCAAGGGAAAAGTACACGATAGGGGGCAAGAGGTTGGTATGCATGGTTCAGGAGAAAGGCCTTGGTGTGATTATCTCTGATGATCTCAAGGTGGCAAAACAGTGCGACAAGGCGGTGGCAAAAGCCAGGAGGATGTTGGGCTGCATACAAAGAGGGATTACCAGCAGAAAGGAAGAGGTACTTATGCCACTGTACAAGTCACTGGTGAGGCCTCACTTGGAATACTGTGTTCAATTTTGGAGACCATATCTTGCAAAAGATGTAAAAAGACTGGAAACTGTTCAGAGAAAGGCGACCAAAATGATTTGGAGTCTGCGTCAGAAGCCTTATGAGAAGAGACTTGAAGACCTAAATATGTACACTTTGGAGGAGAGGAGGGACAGGGGAGATATGATTCAGACCTTTAAATACTTAAGAGAAATGATGAACAAAAACCTCTTCCAAAGACAGGGAAGTTGTAAAACTAGAGGGCATAACATGAAGCTGCAATGTGGTAAATTGAAAGGCAATGTCAGAAAATATTTCTTCACTGAAAGGGTGGTGGATGCTTGGAATGCCCTCCCGATGGAAGTGGTGGGGGCAAACACGGTGATGGAATTCAAAACAGCATGGGACAAACACAGTGGATCCCTTTACAGAAATAGGATAAAAGCAAAATAAACGTTACCATCTAACTTCTGAACTATCTAGCGTCTCAACAAATAAGGGTGTCCTACATGGAGTGGTGGGTTCACCCCTAAACAAAAACATGAGGAGGGGTGGCCTGCACAGAGCGACAGGTGCACCTACTCTTGCCATCTTGCTGGGCAGACTAGATGGACCATGCTGGTCTTTATCTGCCTTCACTATGTTACTATGTAAGTTGTCCAATATGTTAGATATCTTATCAGCCTCCTCTGGTCTTGGCCAACAAGACATGAAATCACCGGAAACAAAATACAATGGTTACCTTCAAATCCAGACAAGGGCACCACACACTGCAAACATACACTGAGGAGAGCCTTATGCATAGTCCTCCTAGAAGAACAGGGGCACAACCACTTGATTGACAAGATAAACTGATAGTACCTACAAAAGTTATAAATGACAGAACCCCCGCCTCCACAAAAGCCACTACAGTTCCAATTAGGCAGCCTTCCGATTTTCAGAATGTATCAATGTTTATTGAAAGATTTGAATTAATAAATCATAAACAAAGCAAGTAATACAATAATCAGTAGGAAATTAACAATAAAGAAAAATATAAAGAGAATACAAAATACAAACATTGCATTAGTCTACATAATAAGCAAGAACTCCAAAAAACAAAAACAGAAAAAACATTTCAAGAAATCAAGAGGGCAAGAAAAAAGGCCTCCACAGAACAGCAGACTTCATAAAACAAAGAGAAAAACAAAATCCTACTTCTTCCTGCCAAGCAAAAAACTTTCCAATTGCGTAACAAAGAAAACATATGTACTACCCTGAAAAGTAATACATTTATATGGAAATCTAAGAAAAAATGTAGTACCCAACTCCAATACCCTTGGCTTTAAAGCCAAAAAACCTTTCCTGCGGGCCTGGGTGGGTTTAGAAATCATAACTACAAAAAAAGCTTATCTTTATTTTTAAAATAAGCCTTCAAAGACCTTATTTTTTATCTGAATTAGAAGAAGCAGCCAACAACGTGGCCTTTTTAGCAAGCATATCCATAGTCTCTTCTAAGAAATTAGTTAAATCTTTGTCAGCATCTAAAGATAATACATCAGCACCATCACCTGCCTTATACCGCTGGCGCTTCCCTGCTGGAAGACAGTAACAAGACTAAATAGAAATCTTTTCAGAAAACAAAACTTCATTGAAATAGTTCTCAAGCAAAATCTGAGGAGAAAGCAAAGATGACTTAGGAAAATTTAAAGAACGAAGGTTCAAGGCCCTAGCACTGTTCTCCAATGACTAATTTAAAACCAGTAGATAATGAATCTTTAATAAATGCAGAACTAGTCTGCTTTAATTCAGAAAGCTGCTTATTCAATGTAGAAACAGTGCTAGCAACCTCAACTAATTGTTTATCTACCTCAATGAATTTATGGTGAGCTTCTTGTGTAAAAGCACATAAAGACTCAAAAGATGTAGATACTTTAAAATCAATATTAGCAATAGCAGACCACAAATCCTTTAAAGTAATATCCTCAGGCAGAGAATTCAATTTAACACCAGTTGTAACAGGTTTAGGCAGTGGTCTTGCAGAATATGAAAATGAAGTACACTTTTAACACCATAGTAGACGAAAGCTGAGGGATAGGAAGAGGCGGCGGCGTTCACTTCATGGAGCTGAGAGATGCCTCTTCGGTAAGAGCACATCCCAGGAAAAGTCAAGAAATGCTTATCAAGGGGACCAACGACTTTACCATCCCCCATAACAATAGGGCCTATATCGGACAGCTTCTTATTCTTCCGTTTCCCCATAGTCCAACCAAACAGAAGAATCACAGTACCTTATTCAGCAACCGTATAGGGAAACTTCCTTAAGACGCCAGAGGGGCGCCGAAGGGGCGTGTCCTGCCCCTTTGGACACACTCCTTTGGGCCACAGCCCAGAGGGCCTTAGGACAGGTAGCATAGCCCCACAGGAACTCACGATGATACGGGCAAGGAGAACAGGTGATCACAAAACTGCCAGAGGATCCTCTGCTGCTCGATCCCGTGAACAGCTCCCTCACACGGCATGCTGGCAGACTCAAACTTCACCCGCACAAAGGGGCTTGACTCACCTCAGAATGTATCTAATCAAAAATTGTACCAGAAACCCCACCTTCTGGGGAAAGTGCATCAGAGATGATCTCCAAGGCAGCCCGAAGGAGAGGCCCTCTAGCTTCTAAGAATGAGGAAAAGGTTTAAAGCTGGCATTGGCTACTACAGCGGAAATAGTGCCCAAATCTCCTAAAAAATGTGCCATTTGAAAGAAGAATCCAACAATATGACCCCCAAAGCATCCAAACAGTGCAAACTGCTATCCGAACCCTTAGAAGACTTGTAAGCAAACTATTACCCCCCTCCCCCCCAAATTTCAAATGGAATAATGGACTCACCCCATACCTCCTGCTTCAAGTCCTCAAGATTTACACATATTCCACAGAGGAAACCTTGTCTACTCTCCATGCCCTGGCTTAGAAATGAGGTTCACAATTGTCATGGTATGTGCAAAACTAATAACTTTAAAGGAATCACTGCTGAAAGGGTAAATATTAAACAAACATATAAAGCATCACCCTTTATAACCCCTAACACTTCTCACTATCTTAGAATAATGAAACCAATAAGCATTTAATTTTAAGGTATACAAAGGCCTCAGTAAACGCTCATACCATTCATTTGGCGAACAGTGTCACCATAGGACAGAGCTTGAACTTATGCATCACAGGCCTCACCCTCCCAACCCTTTTTTTAATTTTATTTATACCTACCAATAAATCTACATCCAAAAAAAGTACTTTTGAAGGATTCGATCATTCAATAATATTTATCTTATAATCCCAATCAATAACTCAAGTATAAAATCAATTTTTTATTTGCCAATATTAAAAGTAGATAGTAGAAAAATATTCCCCCTACTCGTATTGAGAGTATCACTCTTATGCCTAAAAGAAAGCAACTGAGCCTCTCACGGAGACAATCAAGCATCTAGAAAAAATAAAGAAAGAGATCAATGTAGTAAAACCACTTTCTATCAACCATTCAAATGGTAATACAGCACTTATCTGAACAATTGACTTCTTCGTATATCTTTCAATTCCGACGCTATTGATTCAAATTTTATTGCCTCAAAGTCTATCGCCGCAACAGCTGGTCGAAAAAGACCTCGAGCAGATACTTGGCATTTAATACATTCCAGATCCGACAAAAGCTTTTGTTTCACCCTGCCGGGCTTC
This sequence comes from Ichthyophis bannanicus, assembly GCA_033557465.1. Classification (NCBI taxonomy): domain Eukaryota; kingdom Metazoa; phylum Chordata; class Amphibia; order Gymnophiona; family Ichthyophiidae; genus Ichthyophis; species Ichthyophis bannanicus. Next base: position 906,869,216 of record CM066033.1, read on the forward strand.
GTCAGGGATCCAGCGTTAAACCCAAATAGAAATTACACCATTCAAATCGAGCAACTATGTCGCCTCCAAAGTTCTGAAAGCGTCTGACATCACTGCCCTTTAAACGGGTATCAAACAAAGCTGATAAGTAGGAAGATGTCATAGCTTTTCTGCGTAACAACTAACTTTATTGCTAAAACACTCAACATTTGAAAGCAAAAAACGCCGCTGTTAGCAATTATATTTTTAACAACTGCACCACCCTATGGGGATACACAATCTTCCATAAACAACATTAATTACCTATTACCAAAAACTATTAAAAAAGATAAAAAGTCTCAAAAAAGAAAATCAGACATGGAACTCATAGAAACTGACTATTAGAACGAATTGACTCAAAAAAAATAATGTCCATTCAATCTTGTCGTTCAGACCGTCAGGGACTAAAGTATGCATATTATAAATCCAATATTGTTCCCTTTGAAGGAGTAAACGGCCTCTATCCCCTCTTCATTTATCAGGAAATATTTGCTCAATAACCGTACAGCGAAAATCTTGAAATGTGTGACTAGCAGCAGCACAATGTTGTATTAACGGGGTCTCAATTCGTGCCTTCACGACACTATATTTATGTTCGGCTAACCGAGTGCGTAATGGTCGTGTAGTTTTGCCAATATATAGCAATGGGCATGAGCACCACATAGCATAAACAACGTATGAAGAATTGCAATTGGTAGGTTCTATTTATAAACATTGGAAGATTTTTTCATCGCATCCTGTTTTGTCACATCATCATGTTCGCATGGCTTATCAAAGGGGTAGGAACTTTTGTGATCGGCTCTGTCCTGCTGTTGCTAGACAAGTGAATTCTCTCCCTTTTTCCCATCAGCAATGTGGTCATTGCCTTTACTGTATTATGATGGAAGATATACTTAAAATGGGAGCACAGTGTAAGTATCAACTTAAACAACCTACCAATTGCAATTCTTCATACGTTGTTTATGCTATGTGGTGCTCATGCCCATTGCTATATATTGGCAAAACTACACGACCATTACGCACTCGGTTAGCCGAACATAAATATAGTGTCGTGAAGGCACGAATCGAGACCCCATTAATACAACATTGTGCTGCTGCTAGTCACACATTTCAAGATTTTCGCTGTACGGTTATTGAGCAAATATTTCCTGATATACGAAGAGGGGATAGAGGCCGTTTACTCCTTCAAAGGGAACAATATTGGATTTATAATATGCATACTTTAGTCCCTGACGGTCTGAACGACAAGATTGAATGGACATTTTTTTTTTTTGAGTCAATTCGTTCTAATAGTCAGTTTCTATGAGAGTTCCATGTCTGATTTTCTTTGAGACTTTTTATCTTTAATAGTTTTTGGTAATAGGTAATTAATGTTGTTTATGGAAGATTGTGTATCCCCATAGGGGTTGGTCCGTGGTGTAGTATGAATGTGGTGCAGTTGTTAAAAATATAATTGCTAACAGCGTTGTTTTTTGCTTTCAAATGTTGAGTGTTTTAGCAATAAAGTTAGTTGTTAAGTAGGAAGATGATGTCATAGCTTTTCTGCGTATCAGCTTTGTTCGATACCCGTTTAAAGGGCAGTGATGTCAGACGCTTTCAGAACTTTGGAGGCGACATAGTTGCTCGATTTGAATGGTGTAATTTCTATTTGGGTTTAACGCTGGATCCCTGACGAAGCCCGGCAGGGTGAAACAAAAGCTTTTGTCGGATCTGGAATGTATTAAATGCCAAGTATCTGCTCGAGGTCTTTTTCGACCAGCTGTTGCGGCGATAGACTTTGAGGCAGAGGCAATAAAATTTGAATCAATAGCGTCGGAATTGAAAGATATACGAAGAAGTCAATTGTCCAGATAAGTGCTGTATTACCATTTGAATGGTTGATAGAAAGTGGTTTTACTACATTGATCTCTTTCTTTATTTTTTCTAGATGCTTGATTGTCTCCGTGAGAGGCTCAGTTGCTTTCTTTTAGGCATAAGAGTGATACTCTCAATACGAGTAGGGGGAATATTTTTCTACTATCTACTTTTAATATTGGCAAATAAAAATTGATTTTATACTTGAGTTATTGATTGGGATTATAAGATAAATATTATTGAATGATCGAATCCTTCAAAAGTACTTTTTTTGGATGTAGATTTATTGGTAGGTATAAATAAAATTAAAAAAAGGGTTGGGAGGGTGAGGCCTGTGATGCATAAGTTCAAGCTCTGTCCTATGGTGACACTGTTCGCCAAATGAATGGTATGAGCGTTTACTGAGGCCTTTGTATACCTTAAAATTAAATGCTTATTGGTTTCATTATTCTAAGATAGTGAGAAGTGTTAGGGGTTATAAAGGGTGATGCTTTATATGTATGTGCAAAACTAACCCATTTGGAGAAACTGCCCCATGAGAAACCTTGTCTGTCCTGTTAGAAGAGTTGAACCAAAAAATCCAGTAACCTTTCCGAAGTA